>OY728150.1:963436024-964180524 GCA_963277665.1 Viscum album
CTCGGGCCATGTCGCGGGCCGACTCGGGTGACCGGTTCAGGGTCGACCTGGGTTGGTTCGTGACAATTTATGATATTTGGTGAAATATTGTGAGTTATTTTGAGGGATTTTTAGCTTCAAGTTGAAACAAGGAAGGAAAATTGGGAGCACAGTTTGGTTGAGTGTTATGGAAAATTGGTCAAAAACTATATGACCTGTTATGTGACCCCTTTAGTGGAACTATGTTTGGTTGGTGCATAATATTCAAAACCATGTGTTAAAACCATGCATGGTAATGAAAAGTTAAAATTTTTATATTTTTACCAATTATCCTCTTGGTGTTATTTTTTATGTTATTCCTTGTTTTTTAAGACATATTTTATTGTTTATTTCTGATTAAATTGACTTTTAATGAGATTTAATTATGTATTGAATGAGTTTTTTGTCTTGTGATTTATAGATAATTCATCCTAGAAGGGACTCCTCTAATAGAATAGAGGGATCTATGTATAATAATCTACAAGTGAACCCTCTAATTGAACTTCTTTTGGAGAAATCATTAATATGTACTATCTAATACTTATGATATGTGGGTGGAAGAGATTAGGCGGGTATAGTGGACTATTATTGGGATATAACAATGAAGAATCCATAGATTTTACATAGTGAAGAAGAATTATAAGATCCTAAGGGGTGGATTGAAATGATCAAGTATATCATTCATTTTTTGAACTCCCTTAATACCTCTAAAGTGGGATTATCCAATTCTATGTAGGAAGGACTGGGTATAAAGTGGTTGGAATTCATAGCATAAGGGAACTATAAGGATGATCTCAACTATACTTCCTTTAAGAAATCCTTAAATTGAAAAATTTATCACGAGACATTAAAAGGTGAAAATATTCACTAATTCTTGAGTATATATAAATTATACCATTATTTGATGCAATATACTGCTCAATTTTCCAAGTTTGTTCAACTTTCTCCCAAACTCATTCTGAATGACTATCTTGGTGCCTGACGTTTTGAAAAGTCAATGAATCCCAAGATTAGATTAATGATTTTTATCCCTTGTGTAAAATATTACATATAAGTAGTTAATAAATTGGTTTTGGTTGAGTAAAAATATCTAGGAATATGGTTCTTAGTGAGGTCCTTTAACAGAAGGGGTATATAGAGATCTTCCTTTGGCCATAATAGGAAGGGGGTGAACCTCATTGGAGTGGAGTTATGAGTGATCAGAAATCATCAGGTTCATCAATAGTATTTTCTTTAAGGAATAATTCTATGACTTTTTCTATGTTTAAAGTATGGAAACACTAAACCTAAATTCCTAGGCACTCCATGTATGATCCATCTATATGGGATTTTAGTTCATCGTTGGTGCTTTTGTAAAAATACCCCATATGGGAGAGGAGGTAGATGGTTATACACTATGGGTTCAAAGGCACGATATAATGCATCCAACGGTGGATGGTGTCATTCTTAGTCTAAATGGGATTCTCATCCATCTAAGAAGGCTTGGGACACGAATATTTCAGGAAATATTTATGAAACATATATTTCACTTGAGGAATCTGAATCCAGGACAAACATTATGAGATGTATAATATTTATTGAATCTTCCACGGCCTTGTATTTTTATAATATGAGTGCTTCCCACTCCATTATCTCATTAATGTTGTTTTATTCATTGGGTATATGAGTGGATTTGATTCTATTTATTATAGATACATCTTACCCATTGGTAATGAAGAAGGATAATGTTTTTATGTTCGTAGAGTGTCATGTATTAATTGTTGGGGAGGATTTTGTGACGAAATTCATTGATTTAGACAGGTATTTTTTAGATATAATCATTATTATAGATTAGATAATCATTTTTAAAGACAAAATTAAGTTTTACCTCCAAAGGTTATAGTTTCTATCAATTGATGGGAACTTTCAAATCTACCAAAGCAAGTGGGACCCAAGGCTATAGAGGGAAAACCCCATTGTTCTAGATGTAGGGATAATTTCATAATTTTTATCAAGTTCTTCCTTAATTATTTAGAGTATAGTGTAGATTATTGTCTTTCATTGGTAGTGTACCAATACCCTGATGTATTTCTAGATGATCTATTATGGTTTCCACCCTAGTGAGTGGTTGTGTTCACTATCAATGTGCTCCTAAAGATGATCTCCATTTTTTAACCATCATAATATGTCTCTCCCAATAGTCATAAAGAGTTAAGGACTAAATTCGGGGATCATGAATGAGAGGGATTTATTCTTATGATAATGTCACCATAGGTTCCACCAGTTCTATTTTTAATTAAGGTAGATGGGAGCCTCTTCATTTCCATAGATTATCACAAGATTATTCAAGTGACAATTATGATTAAATAAAGTCTTCCTCGGATTGATGATCTTCCTAATAAATGTAGGTGATCCTCGTGGTTTTAAAAAAATGACTTGAGTTCAAGGTATTATAGTTGAGGGTCCAAGAGGTGAATTTCTTAGATCATATGATTTTTGAGAAAGGTATTTCAGGGGACCCTAAGAAGATATAAGCAGGGATATCCTAGGAGCATCCTAAGAATGTGTCTAACATCATGATATTTTTTATAATGGATGTTTATTATAGGAAAGTTGTTTAAGAATTCTCTAAACAAGATTAACACTTGACACATTTGACTCAGAAATTGGTGTATTTTTTTGTGGGTTAAAAAGTTCTAGATGTATTTTGAGGCGTTGTAGGTCCCATTGACATCATCCCTTGTTATTATTATATTATATATTTGTAATTTTTATTATAATACCCTGATATTTAATTTATATTTTCTGTTTAAGGATATAAAATACACTGCCCACATCATTGAGGTCAAATGAACCATGATATACTATTATTTAAATATGACTATTATGACCTAATTGTTGGTTTTTAGGTATGAATAGGAATAAACTTGATATGAAATATATTAATAAAATTATTCATCAAAAAATTAATAATAAATCGTAACTTTATTATTAAATGGTTGTAAAATAAGATAAATTCTTTTTAATTTAAAAAACAGATATTTTTAACAAAACTGTTTTCATATGCGCATTGTATTTTGATCATAATTGATAAAGGTAATTGATATTTTAAAATTACTATAATTAGATATGTATATTATATTTATAATTTGATACATTAATATTCATTTAATTATTTTTATTATGAAAGTAATCAGGATAATGTAATATCATTCTTTAAAAATGGTTTTTATTGTATTTTTTTTATGAATATTATAATTTATTAAAGAATATTTTATAAATTGAATTTTTCAAAATTTAAATAAGTTATAAAAAAATATTTTCATCATAGTCATATGTTGGGTTTTGGAGATTTTTCTAGGTGAACAAAAAATGATTTTTTAGTGAATAGTGAAAATGGTCATTTTTTCAAAAAAAAAATCATTTCTTTTCTTCGAATACACTAATTTAAAAGAAGTTTATGTTATGGATTTGATTTTAAAATAAAATAATAT
Source organism: Viscum album (assembly GCA_963277665.1). Lineage (NCBI taxonomy): Eukaryota > Viridiplantae > Streptophyta > Magnoliopsida > Santalales > Viscaceae > Viscum > Viscum album. The sequence goes on from OY728150.1 coordinate 963,439,516, forward strand.
CTAATTAATTAATAATAATATAATTAATTTTAAAATTAATATTATTATATTGTATTTTCGTATAAGATCATTTTAATACATAAAACCCCATTTTTCTAAAAACTGTTTTTATGCATTTTTCATACTTATATTAAAAATATATTCTTAAAATTCTAGTAATTTAATACTAAAAAATTTATTTCATAATTAGAGTAATGATTTTAAATTTTTTTAAAAATTCTTATTAAAGTTTTAATCATACTGAATAGTAACCATGGTAAAATTTCACCACCACCATAATGGGTAAAATATGTTAATTAATGTTAAATCAAGGGTATAAGATCTCAAAATCAACCCCAAACATGACGATATTTCATTTTATGAGATTAATTTTAATATAAAAATATTAACTTCAAGAATATTTCATTTTATTTCCACTTTCCTTTGATTAGTACCTTTATATTATTTTATATTAAAAAAATTGCACATTTTCACTCTCCTTATTTTAATATCACTAATATATTTTCATAAGGGTAAAAATATTATATAAACGGTTATAAATGGTTATTTTGAATATAAATAAAACATTTTTATTATTTTAATTTCTATTTTACTTTTAGATATTGTATAATTATCTTGAACATTTATGTAACCCGGACGTAATGTTTGTGAGTGTAGTGGAAAAATAAAATTAACATTTTTAGAAACTTTAAAAGTAACATAATTTGGGATAATAATGATTAAAAAATAATTTATTGGATAATTATAATTTAAAAATTATGGTTAAATAGTTTATATTTTAATACCATTGATATATTAATTCCTTTAGATTCAAGATATGTTAATAGTTCCGAAAATGAACTAAAATGGTATTTAATATTTGAAAATTATATTAAAATAATTATACATTATAAAAAATATCCTATATTAACTCAATTTAATGAAAATTTTTCAATAATATCATTATTATTTTCATTTGTGTTCCACTTGGAATTTTTAAAATTACTTTCATGACACTTACAGAGTGAATTTTTTTTACCACGGTTAATGTTGAAGGGGTTAATTAAATGGATAAACCATAAGATAAGGTTTAAAATTCCTCATAAATTATACAAATTATATTTTTTTTATAATATTTCAACCTTATCCAAAATTATATTATAGTATATGTAACTTTTTATATAGTTTTCAAGAGTTAGACCCATATTTTTTATTAATGTTTCAAGTATTTATAGGATTTCCACAAACCTCACTTACAAAATTAAACCAACTCTACTCTCTTTTTAGAACTTCATAGTCCATTTATATTTGTCAATACATTACCAAATAACATTATAGATTAATTATAAACATCTTATAACATCTTTTAATCCCCTAATACCATCAAAATAATCATTAAATTATAAAATAAAGAATGGTTTACAAATAAGTGTATAACTCTTAATTGAGTTCTTTCATTTTATTAATTATTATACCACATTAAATTCAGTCCTAAACATATTGATATAAGAACATAAATATATTACATGTAATTAAATTTTATTATGATTATAACACCACCCTTTATCATCTCATTTTATATCATATGGGAAATGAAGACATCATTTGTGTGTACATGTGGACTAACACCTCTACAAAGCGGTGAGATTTATTTTTAATAACCACCTCAAAAGTATGGTAATTATTATGGTTTTAATGAATATATATGATATTAATGTAATTATTATTATTATCGAAACATAATATATTACTGAACATTTTACCCTTCCATCCATTGGAAAATGATAATATCGTTCATGAATTCATGTGGACTACAACCTCCATGAAGTGATGTGATTTATTTTTCATTTATACCTTTCATGGATGATTATAAATTTTTAGTTAATTTATAAAAATGATAATTATTTAATAGTTATTATTTTTAATATTGTTAAATCATGAATAATAAAAAAAATTCCGAAACCAAGAAACCAAAACATATATGAAATATAGAAAATTTAACACTAGGGTGATGATGTTAATAATGAATTGTTAATAAATAGGTGATAGAATATTATAAGTGATTCAAATATGGTATGATAACAATAAATATTTTTATGTTATAAATTTATTATACATGTGTTAATATTGCATATAAAGAAATTCTGGCTTAAGGTAAGGTTAATTTTATTTCATTCCCACTCTAATAAGACATGTTTTACATTATGCACTTAATTTATTTTCCAAGGTGTATATACTAATACTTTAACAAATCATATAATTATTCAAAATTTAATCAATGTATTTAATGTTTTTTATTCATGTTTTATTTTTTAATGGATTTTTCTTCAACATTTTCCAATGCAAAAAAGGAATTATGTTATAATATGATTTTATTTAGGGATTTTTTATTTTCGGATTTCCTTTAGAAAAAATTATATTATCATAATATCTTAAACCTAATATATTTTCTTATCCTCTAGTTATGTTTTAGTTTTTTATATTAATGTTTCATTTATTCTATTGTTGTATTAATAATTAACAAGTGGGTTGTACATAAGGTACTTTCTTTTAAAAAATCATGTTTCAATGTTTTCCTTCCAAATCATTTTCATCCATGTCATGGTTCATTTAATTGTCTGAAGAATGTTATTCATTATACTCTAATAATTTTTTAATGAAATTTTGAACAACTATTTAGTATCCTTATAATTTATTAAACGGAGTCATTTTTCATTTTCCAAATGAGGAACATTTATACTTTTTACCAAAAGTGTGAAAGGAATCTTGGTTTTAACATATATGACATGAATGGAGTTTCCATATATAATGATCATTATTTAATTTGAACTCTACATTTTAACTTTCCATCATTATTTTAAAAGGAAATATTCCTCTTGATATTTTTGGAATTATTGTCTAAAATGTTATCAAAATAAAAGGGTATTATTGTATTAAGGTAATTAAAATAATTTTAAGAGTGATTTATAAGTATTATCTTATAAAAAGTTGCAAGGAAGTTGTTTTTTATGTTTTATTTTATTTTATTATATATTTCTGAAAGAATTTTTTTTCTATAAAACATTCATTACTATTTAATTGATGTTCTTATTTTATCCTTTATTTATTTATTGTTTTGTGTTCGTTATCGTTCTCATGATCATACTCCCTATCACTCTACATCATTTCATTAGAACTTATTTTATCCATCATGACCATATTTTTTGTATCATGGATTTATATGACATCAATTTCACCAATTTGATGTTTTCTTTATGATATACGTTTTCTATATGTTGTATCAATTAATATTATTTTATTGATAAAATTATTTCATTTAATGGGGAAATATTTTGTATTCTTGATTCAATATGAATAAATATCTATTTATAGGTCGTTTTGAGAATTAATTATATTGATAATTCGATATATGAGTAATGCATAGTATGTTAAAATTATGGGTGGGGCATGTTATAGATGTCCACTTGGTGCATTAACCAAGTATCATGAGACAAAACTTGTGGAAACATTAGTTCCGGTAATTAGTGTATACCTACCCATATAATGAAAGTTTCATATCTAGGGCCTCAATTTGAATACCCCTGATATCTTGTATGAGACCATGATGGTAATATTAAAAATTACAATATTTATGCATTTCATTTATATATAATTTATTTTCTAATATCCATGGGTTTTTTACATTGATATTAGCCATGGTTGTAATTTTACCTAATGTTGTTTATTGAATGGAATGTGTTTTAATTATCCACTCTACAATTTTAATTATTCTTTATTTGTATATGATAGTTTCCAAAATATATAACCCTTATTGAAAATATGAGATCAATATTTATTTGTATTACTTTCACCATGATATAAAGATTGAGTCTTTGAATGATTTTTCAAGGATTTAATAATTTTTTTAATGCTATGTTTTATTTTCGAATTTAATAAAGAAACCATGTATATATCTAGTTTATAAAGACTACTAAATTGGTAAATCCTTTATAATATAATACCTTGTATTATATAATAATATTTTAAGTAAACATAGGCTCTAGGTCACCAGATTCAAGGATGATATAGTTATGTGGTGTATTGTAATGCATGTGGTATAGGGTTGGGGTGTGTACTAAGGTGGGATGATCATGTGGTGGCCTATAACTATTTTTAGCTATGACCACATTAAATTAATTACCAAACCCATTACATGGGGTTAGAAGATGTGATGTATTCATTTAAAACATTTTTTCGTTACGTCTTCAATGAGGGATATAGATAATTAAGATAATAGGATCTTGAAGTACATTTTCACCCATGGGTACATGAAAATTAGATATATTTATTGGATGTATTATCATCAAACATTCAATTTTGATGTAGATTATGCCTCTGGGAAGGGAAATGAGGTCATTGGTTCCTTGATAAATATAATTATTGATCCCTGTGGTGAAATAATCTATAGAAGAGTAGAGTTTGATGATTTTTTAATTATTTGAGTCTAGAAGTGAAATAGTATAGAGATAAGGTGTAGTTGGATAGTTCTTAGTCCGTAACCTGTCTTGATGATCATGTTTAGTTTGAGAAGTCATTTAACCATAACATCAAAAAGATTAGAAGAATCATAAATGGTAGAGATACCATGTGTGATTGGTCTCATCCTCGCAATGGTACTCTATTCTTCAAGAAGTAGCCGGTGATTCCATTAAACCCAAAGTACATGGAAATAAACAATTGAATTATTCTAGTTAGTTCATTCACCCATTTTTACCCAAAAAAATTATAGTGTGAGGAATTAGTAATGGTGTTTTGGGATGAGATGGTTGATTGCTAATTTTGTATCCTTATATTAAACATTCTAAATGATCAAGGACTAACATCCAAGATCATTGGGGTTTTCAAATATCCTTCTCAATTTTATATATAAGTGGGATAATATATCTTGGTATTTTATGATAGGTCTACCTCAAACACCTAGTATGAATAACACTATTTTTATGGTTATATAATTTTTAAATAAATCAGCCCATTTTATCCTCATTATGAAGTTGATGAAGGTTAAATATCTCAAAAAGTTTTGTGTTTGTGAGGTTATTAATAAAAATGGGGTTCCCTTGGATATAGTTTCTAACTGAGATTCTTATTTTACTTTTTGGTTTGGGAAGGTACTCTAGGAATCCATCGGAACCAAGTTAAAGCTGATTAAAACATATCATCTATATACAAATGGTCAGACTGAGTGGGATATCCAGGTTATTGAGGATATAATTCAAGCCTACATACTCGAATTCAAGGGTTTGTGGGATAAGATAATTGGTTGTTTTTTCATACAATAACAGGTATCATGTTTCAATCAATTTGGTCCATTATTAGGTTTTTTTAGGGAATCCATGCTACTCCCTATTTTGTTGGTCTAATTTGGGTGAGCATTCCATGTTGGGATCAAGTCTTTACTATGTGATAATATACAAGTGCAGTTGATCCATGTGTAGAGCTCAAAGTATCTATAAATAATATCTTCATAATTTTCATTGTATGTTATATTTTGAGGTCAGTGATCAACTGTTTCTTTGGGTATCTATTCAAACATATTTTCGTCGCTTGGTAAAGATGTAAAAATTGGCGGTGTGTTATGTTTGGTCATTTCAGATTATGGAGAATCATGAGAAGTTATCCTATTTGTTATAGTTTAAACCACATATAACATTGATTAATTATTAGTTCAATGTTTTATAGCCGATGAAGTACTTCCCATAACCATCTCACATGGTAGAGTGATAATATTTGGATTGGATACAACCACTATCATTGGTGATCTATCTATTTATATCATGAATTATTAGACTAAGGTCTTCCATGTTAAGTCAATATTTTTGGTTTTTTTATTTCTAAGAATAGTGTATATTGCCATAAGTCCGGGGAGTATAAATTTCTTATAATGGATTTATGGCCTCATCTATTTTATAATGAAAAATCTTGAGGACTTTCTTGGTGGAAAGTGGCATGGTGGGGAGAATTTTACACCTTCTGGGTAATTACTATATATTATTTTGATATTATTTTTTTAATAATTTATTCTTATAGTTCGTAGGAATTATATTTTTTAAATATTATATTTTATAGAAACACTCTTGACTGCACAGGTAGGTAATCATTAATACTAACCTTTTGGATAACTATGTGAGAGAGGTGTTTGGGGGATAATGCGATTTTTCATGGTTTCCACATGGTTTGAAAAAACATATAGTAGTTTCTAGAAAAATATGTGTAATTATTGTGGGTAGATATTGGACCCCAAATGGTTGGTATATGGATTATCAAATCAAGTTCCCATTTTCATTTCATTAAAAAGTGTGATTTTACCTAAATTCTATTGATTATTCTAATCTATAATCACCACTGTTTGACCCCATTCATATGAAATCCTAAATTTCATAGCATAGATATTTTCACCATTTCATATCTCAGTGGATCCATATTCTTCTTATGTTGTTTTTACTGAGGTACTCATAGTTTATCCCTAATTTCTTCTTTCTACACCATTTTATTTCCTTATTCATTCCTTTTCAGGGAGTTTTTTGAACCAATGAATCCCATTGGGGATAATAATATTTTAGGGATGATAATTAATGTTTTTATTTATAAATTAGGATCCTGAGGTCCCTTACTTCTAGATTATTATTGTTTCTATCAATGATAGGGAGTTTTAATCCTATTTCAAGGTGGTTTCTCTACCTAAGAGCGATTTTCCAATGATTATCTTTAATTATTAATTATCCTCTATTTTCTATGCATTAAGTTTCCTTCAATTTTTGTAAATGATGATGGTTTATACATATTATATTTTAATCCTTGAACTTGTTTTTAATTTGATGGTTTTAAATGGTTTTTAAAAAATGTATGGTTTTGAAGCATGTAAGATATTTGATAAAATGTCTCAAAGAGGTTTTTTAGTTTAAAATGGATTTATAATTTTTTTTAATGTTTCCCCTTATGATTTTCTCTTGATTATTAAGGGCCTATTTAGTTGCATATTAGTGCTTATTATGATCATGTGATAGAAAATTATATAAAATATGGGAGACCTTGGGTGTATAGGTTGATTAGGCAATTAAATCCCTACTCTAGGTTGAGAACTATCTAGGGAATGATCCACATGTTGGAAAAGAGATCCCTATAAGGAATATAAGTCCTAGGGGATCATGGGAGATCCCAATATTTTTTATCACTTTTCTAGCTATTGATCCTTCTGTTAGACTAATTCATGATATACCCTATAACTTATATCCAATGATTCATGTCACTTTTTCGTTTATTGATTTAAATGTATTGTGGTTTTCTCTCAATCCCCCTTTTAGGGGTAAATATTGATGTTAATTATTATAATTATTCCTTTTTTGGAATATTTTGTCTTTTTTCAAGTGTTCACTCCTTATTATTTTATCCTTGTATTTTCACACTATTTAATCAAGATTTATTTTGAAAAAAACCCAACGGATTTATAAATATATTTTTAAAAGTGAAATTGTTTTAAATGTTGTTTTAAAACAATAGATATTGGTTTTAATAGATAAAAAATTATCTATATTCATAGTTTTATCTTATTGGGGTTTTCTTTATGGCCATAGATGTCATTGTAGTCAAATTATATTATTTAAAAATACTACTACAACTACCTAATGAAGTGATGTTTAGGCGTCATGTCCACATGGAAGGATGAGTGAGTGTTTGAATCCAAAAACCCAAAAAAATTACAAAACCTATAGAAATGTTTACATAATAGTGATAAATGATAAGTGATGGGTTTGAAGTGATTATGAGAGTAAAAAAAATTATTATAAAGTAGAACAACAAAGAACATGGTTAAATATGATTAATTATAGAGATATGCACTAACTGATTTGAAAATTTATTTTCTATTCATGAATTATCTTCAAAAAATAATTTTCTAAAAAACAATGTGAAAATATGGTAAAAACACCTAATAATCATTAATTGAATAAATTTAACCAGTGATATCTTCTGATGAATGACATCCTTGGATTGATCCTAATAATTGTTCATTGATGGATCCTTATATTAAATTATAATTCTCTATTTTAAAATCTCCTCATGTATCATAACCTCATGAACCAACCTAATATGTATATTAACCTGAAATCTTCCATGTATAACTTCTTTCTACTTAATTTCACCTATTTGTGACATAATGTATACCATTCTAACTGATTTTACAATCCCACATAGTCTTTGTAACAACTTCATGTTTTCATAATCCACCCTATAAAACAACTAAAATTCATCACCTTGAACGTGTTGTATGTGAAAAAAAATTTGTTTTTCATACCAAATTCACTACCTTTTTAAGAATTATAAATAATTTAAGGCTCCTCAATTAAGTTTTTCTTCAATGTACATTGATGTGGTTACGTTGACCTTTATGTATATTCAACTTTTCATTTTCATGGGTCCAGATCATATAACTAAGGGCCAACTCAACTTGAATAATCAATGAACTTCAATGTGGCTTTAATTAGATTAACTGATGTGTGTATAGGAGGAAAATCATAAGTGGAGAATCCCGATATCAAAAGGATTCACCATCTTCGCATTGATCTCAATGTGTGGGGAATTTTTATTGTCATTCCATCAAACACCTCAAATTTATACCCTCATATAATTGCATCCATATAATTTGTGACTAATGAAATTCCCATTCATAATTTACCAGGCGTGCAAATTAACTCAAAATATATCACAAAAAAACATAAATAGACCAACACTAAATCTTGGAATAAGAGAAATAAACACTCCATTGGTAGTCATATTAGAAATAAAAAATCCTAACTCTAATGTATTTTGATATGTGTCTACTAGGAATGGGTCACTGATAACCCAGGAAAGACATTAGTTAGATATCTATTAAAAAATCTTTTATAAATCTCAATGATTAGAATCTATTTCATTCTTAAAATTACCTAGAACTTAATTTGTGCATTTAATAAATAATAATATGTAAAATCATATTCATCATTGAAATCACAATAAAGGAAATCTTGTGAATTGATTAACTTCAATCGTGATCTTATAAACATGATCATACCAATGAAAAAACCTTCATCCCCTTCATATTCAATTCAAAAATCATCAAAAACGTGGATTTTATCTTCTATATTCGACTAAGATCTTACGCATATTCCATATTCTTCATAGGTGGTTAAGAATCTTGATCACCACTTCAGGTGTCACCCAAATCTCAACCTCCACATATTCTCAAACATGTGTTGACTTAATACATTTTCTCAAGCTCCATTGTTGAAAGGATTGAAATTTCATTGTGAACTCAAACCTTAGTAAGAAGAATATGGAAAACATGGATTCAGAGGTTTCATCATCCTCAACACATCTAGCACCTTCACAAAGGAGGAGGGAAGGATTGAAACGGGTTTCATCTAAGGGTAAAAATGCATCAACGGTAGAATAAAAATAGGAATAGTAGCAACTCACATTAATTGTGGTAAGGTGAAGGAATTGACATATGGAAAAAGTAGCGGGAAAATGAGGGGACGGTAGTATAGTGTCCCTTATTATGGTAGCACCACTCTTCTCATGGTAGAAAAATATAGGCATGGTAGAAGATGTATGATGCGCGATAGTTGAATTGAAACATTTATAAAGAAGACCAAATAGTCGCAAACTAGTGCGTGATAGCAAAAAATTCCCCCTAACGGTAACAACGAACAGTAACAAAACAAAAACAAAGAAACAAATTAAAAATTAAAAAAATATATTATTAAAAATATTAGAACTTTAAGAAAAAACATAACAAATTTAATTAATAGTTTAATTAGGAAATTATGGGTTACAAATAAAAAAATGTTAAAATAATTATATAAAAGTTTCAAAATTATATTTTTAAATTTAATTATTTAATTAATAACATAAATTAACAAAAAAATTAATCATTTCAAACAAATAATTTAAAAGTAAATAAATTTTAACTCATTAAAATGTAAAAAGGATAAAATATTAAACAATAATTTCAAACTATTTTAAAATTTTTATTAATTTATTAAAAAATTTATTAAATAAAATATGAAATTAAAAAAATATAAAATAAATCGTCATTAAAACAAATAATTAATATTTAAATATAATATAAAAAAATCATATTAAATAACGTCTCAAATAATTAATATAAATTTAATTAAACTAGAAAAAAAACATAATTATCATAATAACTATTAATTTACTAAAACCACTATAAATTACGCTTTAAGCTATAAATAACTATATGAATGAAATAGTTAACATTAAAACCTTGTTTATAAACAAATTGTGACATGAAAAAAAGAATTGAACAAGGGCCACATCAAATTCCTGCACACTGAAGATGTTTTTTGTCATCAAGAGAGCACTTACTACAGATTCACTGGTAGATAATGCATCTCAAAATAGAAAAACCAAAATGTGATAAATAATTTATTTTTAAAAATGATTTTTTCCAATGGATTTTATCTTTTAGAAATTTTTAATTCCCTATCAGAATGAGTTTTCTTAGTGTAATAATGGTTAATATTATAAAAAAAAATTAAACATTAAAATTTTAAAAATAATTAAACAAATATCAATTTTTATAAAACTAGAATTCCAAAATTCTCCTAAACTCCATGATAAAAAATTCTCATAATTAAAATCCATAATAAATATAAAATATCTTTGGATGAGAAAACATAATAATTTCAAGGGAGAATAAATAAATAATCCATCAGCTTAAGGAATGAAATAATGAAAGTAAAAGAGAAAATAGGTTTAACCTGGAAAATTATTTTCATTTCGTAATTCATTTGGAGACATATGTTACGAGTTAAATTATAATTTAAAAGTTCAAATTCAATGATAATTATATAACATTTTCACAAACATTTATCAAAATACATTTATTTCAAGTAGTAGAGAAACATGGTTTACCCAATTAAATCCATAAGTTAATAATGACTAATCTTCTCAATGTGGTGGCATAACCATTAAATTTGATAAAATATTTCACCCATTTAAATTCAAAATCGGTTCTTCCAAACCCATGGTTTTAAAATAATTTAATGTTTTTATAGGTTCTCAATGAATTATAGTTTAGATAAAATTAGACTTATCACCAACACTTAAAGACAAACATTTTCCCTAATGTTATATCTCAATATTGGAGAAGCGTAATAAAAAAAATTGATCCAAATTTAATGGAAACAAAGAATAGAAAAAATCATGTTATGAGGGGTGAAATTCATGTTTAAAAAATTGGACACAAAAAAACACATAAAATGAAAAAAATATTCCCACTAACCAATACTAAATATTTTTATCTTGGAAAAATAATTTCCTAATGTTGTATAAATTAGGTGAGATCGTTAATTGTTTTCATAAAAATCACTAAAACTAGAATGAAACTGAAATAGTAATATTTATATGTGATTTGAGTGGTAGTAATGAAAAACAGGAATTCAATAATTATAACTTGAATTAAAATAAATTAACAAAAAAACATTATAATTCACACAATCACCAAACAATAGGTTAATAGGATTAAGGGTGGAAAATAGAAAATAGAATTGACAAAAACAACTCTCCTAAAATAATAGGTCATTTCCATTGAGGTATAGTATGAATATCCTCCCATGAACCAATCATTAGGATAATACCTAGGTTGAAAATTATATCACCTAAAAAAAGAATAGATTAATATGAGATACTACAATTTAAATCTTAGAGATAAGATAACAAGAGAAAAATAATAAGGGATATTTATTCAATTAGTATCATTAATTTTATATCTTTTATCCCTAAAAAATCTAAAAAAAATTCTAGCGAAAAGGTATAGTTTATTGAGGTTTTATCACAATAATTCAACCTTTCAGGCCGAGTATATAGCACAATTTCATGAACACTTCACCTCATGATGGCTTCTCCTACTATGATACTAAATTAATCTCAAAATCATACACTAGACCCTAAGAATAAAAAATTGAAACTATTTGAACATAGAAACACATTCACACCTCTATAAAAAATTTAGAAAGAATAGTGGTAATTAGTCATAAAAAAATATTCATCAAACTCATCAAGAAAGGTCAAGCATAATGTAGAAGATAACTAAATATATAAGATAATCACAAATAATCAAACCAAACTTGATCAAAAACTCCCTCTTAACATCCCCTAAAATCATAGAATTGTAAAAATGTATAATTATGTCTCAAATTAGTTGAAACATTATCATCATTCACACAAAATATTCCACAAATAACTTTTAAAATAAGAGTCAGAGAAGAATCCCATTTGAAATAATAAAATTCTACACTTGAATGAAATTTTCTAGAGTTCATAAAAGACCCAAATACAGTGAACTATTCAATTTCAGGTTGGAATTAATCACACATAAAATCTATCTTAAAAGGTAAAAAGTTTTCAGGGAAGTAAAATTGTTCACATTGAACATAATATTTTTTATTGTAGGGCCTAAATCATTTTTTCACAAACTTTAAGGATTTTTAAACATTAAACCTTCGATGGAAACAACTCACAAACATCCTTAAAATTTTCATAATCGGAACTGATGTCCTCATCTAAAAAAGTATCCAAAAATTATCTTAATACACTCCCATAAGATTAAGAAGGGTCGTGATTAAGTCTCAATGGAACAAAACTCACCTCATAAGTTTTCCTAGCCTAAAAACACTTATTTAAAACAAACAATAAATTATAACAAACTAAAAAATCTTGGGTTGTAAGTAACAAGAGGTAGTATCCAGGTTGACTGAAGAGGAAGAGTTTAGACTTTTTACAGTATCTTGAGAAACACTATCGACATAAATCATGGTTTTGGATGGATCAAATAATTTTCCTCAATAATGACTCTCCATATTTTGATCTCAGGATTCCCTATCCTTTCACGTTCTAGTGTATAATTAGATTTAAGATAAAAAATCTTAAAATGCTCATTAATAGATTAATTCATCTAGTTATCAAATGTATGTTTGTGTTACTTTCGAGATTCTGCTCTAAACACCCCCTAATCAATATCTATTAGATGAAAACACATAAAAAGCAAGGTTCATTGAGAAAATAAAATTATTATAGATCCTAAATGACTTGAATTTTAGTTTTACCCTTTAAAATTTTTATAATAACACCATTCTGGGGGAAAATGGTCCTCCTAAAATGATTTGAAATCTGTTATCACACTTCATCTCTCTAATTATAAAGTGTTTGGGAAAATATTGTTTTTCAACTTCAACTAAAATTCCATCTACCTTTCTACATATATAATTAAGTGACCTATTGGCTAGCTGTAATGAAATTAAATTAGGTTTTAGATCCCTGAGACCCAAGTTTTTGAATAAGGAGTAGAGAATAAGGTTTAATATAGCACTTAAATCATTCAATAACCTTATTTCTATAGTTCCTCCAATTATTCAAGAAATGATAATGGATCTTGGGTCCTTCATTTTTTTTGGAAAATGTTTTTGAAAAATGGAATTGTAATCTTCATTGAAATTTATTATTTAACTCTCACACAAATCCATTTTATTATCTTAAAATATTTTATGTAATTTCAAATATGATGAAATTTTATTTTAAGAATCCACAAAAGGCATATTAACATTAAATATTTTAAAATTATTAACAAACATGAGATAATAAAGTTCATTATTTTTCTTATCCTTTTTGGAAAACGTGTGGGAGGGATATAATTTTTTAAAATTGGTTTTTTAATCTACTCATCCTCAAGTCCCACTCATTTTTCATCCTTTAATGTGTTTCCACATAATTTTTTTCTCTTGTGACTCTTCATCAAAAAATTCATCGTTTTTTAGTTTGACTACATGTTTCATAATTTCTAACTTTAAGACATCCCAGATTTTTTTATTCTAGATTCTTCTTGAACATTTGATTATTATTTTCTAGTATTTTACCTAACTTGTTCTTGAGTATTTAGACCTATAATTTTTGTAATATACATCACATTGTCCCTTGGGTTTGGTTCAGGTGTACTAATAATTTTCCATTTTTTTCTTCTGTCAAAGTCTCTATCCAGCTAACCCATTTTCCCAAGTATATTTTTTAAGAATTATTTTTGAGATTATATTCTGAATTTGACTCTAACCACTTATTAATTAGTTAAAGATTATAAAATATCCTATTAAGAATTTAATTTTTTAAACAATTATATTAGTATTCCCTATTGATTATTTTTTTCATTTGAATGTGATGATTCATCCAAAAATTTATTTTTAATTTTAGGTTTATTATATGTTTGGAAGCCAGAAGATAGTTCAATTACCCCTATTCTTCATATGATATATTTTGGTGGTCTTAAGAACCAAAGTTGTTTTTATTTGAAAATTTCTAGTTGGAACCCAAATTTTTATCTCATAAAATTGAAAATTGGGAACTCTCCTTAGTCTATATATGGAGGTAAATATTTTTGAATCATCATTAATAATTACCAAACATCTCAGAATAAAAACATTGTTCTCTAAGTTTTCTATCATTATCTATATTACCCAAGGTGTTTGTTTTATCCCTATGAATTTTTCTTTTCCTAGTGAACTTGTATTGGGAATTTTGGGAATTGTTATCAAAAAATTATTATGATCATCAATACATAAATCCAACAAGTCTCTACTATAATTAAGTTTTTATTATATGTTGTGTGGGAAATATAAATGGTTTACAAGAGAAAATGGTTATATTACTAATGGTTTGTAATCTTCCAAAGAATATCTATAAACCTATCATATGATTCTTAAAACAACTAATGCTAATCTTAAATCAAACCTATAATTTTATACCTAACCTCAATTGTGGTGTTCATAAAATATAATTTGGACAAAAAGGCATTAAAAATATCCTCCCATGTTTCAAAAAATTACTCATCAAAGTTTTTTAATCCTGACCTAGCCCCACCCTAGAGACAAAATGGAAATTATCTCAACATTATCCCCCCTTCACTCAACCTTCACCTAGGAAATTTTAATATAGAAATTTAAAAATCTATAAAACCTAAGTAATCCTCTACATATAAGTCATTAAATAAGGTAATCATTGAGATATAAGATAGCTTAATCTCATAACTTCTAGACTTGGGTGATAACCACAAGCAATATTGTTTTATAGACACCAAAGGTCGATGAAACATCATCAGTAAAAGTCTCTCAGTTGTTGGGAAAATGGTATGTATATGGTTAAAATTTTTAATTTTCATATCTGTTTTACATATTTTTAGTATTCTCATATTTGGATTTATTTTTCCTAATGGAACTACAATTTTGATTTATCACTCGAATGAAGGGATTAATATGTTTTTTATTTATATTACCTTATGTTCATATAGATAAAGTGTATATAATGAAAAAGTAAACACACATTGTTAATTTTAAAAAATTTAAGATATTTTTTATGATAATTGTTTTATAATTTTTTATATAATATGTGTTTTTTTATTAATTTTTTTATATTTTTTATTTTTTGTCACAAGTTTCTTTTTCAAAACTGATTACCAAATTTGATCATGGATTTTATTTTTGTCAAATTCAATTATTTAAAAACCCTAATACAACTACATATTATAGTGAAATTTGGTTATCATATCAACAAGGAAGGGAGAGTGCATGTGTGAAACCAAAAGAACTAAAAAAAACATACAAAATAATGGAAATTTTGGGATAATTGTGATAAATTGGAAGTGATAGGTATGATGTGTAATACCCCTGACCCTAGCAGCCTAGAGTTAGTGGTTAATTTATTAAATTGTCATATAATACAAGGAATCACATCCCAAAGGACCGAATTTTTTAGTAGTTTAGAGAACAAGATACATACTCAGATGTTACATTATAATTGAAAAAATAAATTATAACATGTAAATTTCTTTTCGAACACCATTGTTCACATAGATCATCCTAGCATATCAATCATAAGGATACTCTTATCATATGGGGGAAAAACATAAGAAAGTGGTGGAATAAAATGATCAGTAAGGGTTATGTATAGTGGAAGAAACCATAAATAAGTATTGACAAATATGGAAAGGTAAATAACTAAAATACATTCCATTTAATCAATAACTTGAATATAATACGGATGATATAAAAGATGATAAAATTATACCACCTAAATAATCACATGAGATAAAAAATCACCATGGACATTCTAATTATCATATAATCACATGGAAATCAATAAATAATATAATAATTATAGAATCCATAATGTCAGACATCTAAAACTCACCATCAAGGATTTGTCCAAGACACCATACATAAATAGGTATGAAAAAAGCCAATACCCAAACTAGTTTATCTCATGAGTCCTACCAATTCATCAAGGAGATATAGAGGGCTCCTCCCATCAGTTAATAAGTCCAATGGATTCCTCATTTTAAATTTTTGAAGAATAATAAACATATATATTTGTTTTAAAACTCAAATACAAAATTCAAATAACTTTCTCGATTAAGTAAACAAAATCAGAAACCATCCATAGTAATATGGTGAATGGTATAAAAGGAGTAAATCCCCATATAAAATTATCAATAAACCTTTGGTAATATATGGTAGATGGTATCATAAGTGATCAACCTCAATGAAGTGTAGGATTCAATAAAGGATGTTGACATTGATGAAAATTCTTTAAATGATATCATTGAGAAATTATTGAGGAAAATACACCTTTTCACTTTGAAAACAATTTATTTTAAAATAATAAAAATTTATAAAATAACACAATTTCTTTTCAAATAACCATGTAAAAGTTTAAATGGGGATTTAAATCATTAGGGTGTTATAATTGTGGGAAAATATTCTCAAGTTGTATATGTGAAAAACATTCCTTTCATATTTTTATCAGAAAGGTCTCAAAGAATATTGTTTTAAAAAAAATATACCTTTCTACCCACTTGGTAAAAATTTAAACATGACTATAAATTACTATAAAAAATCATAGTATCATATTAAATATATTTTTGGAAAAAATTTTAGAGAACATATATTTGTAAGAAAAATATATTTTTAAGGGAAATTTTATGAATATAATTTCATTAAAGGAAATACCCTTATAAATATCAAATCATTTAAGAGAACATTAATCAAATGAATTGAATGTGTTTATTAATTGTAGTGAAAAATATATAATTTTTAAAAAACATAAGATATTCAAAATTAATTTCATAGATAATCTTAGTATGACATAATCAAGGAAGTAGAATTTTATCCCAAATAATGGAAATTAGGGTCAGAATTTCCTTACCACATTGTAATCAGTCAAATTGTATGCCCCTAAAAGTAATAATTATCAAATGAAACATTTAATACTAGGAAGTTAATTATATTCATGATATTATATATAAATTTTCATTGAATACACCATACATAAGAAATAAATGGTGAATAAGGCATATATCTCATAGAAGTAAAAGTGATATGAGAAACCCCTTACATCGCACTTTCCTATAGTGTAGAATTATTTAATCTCATGTATAATGGTTTAAATAATTTTATTAATTAAATATAAAACTATATTAATATTTTTAATACCTAACATTATCCTTTTATAACATATCACTACACTTTCATTAATAATATTTCATTATTTTCATTGTTTTGGGTGCGTTCGTTTCACAGTTTCATGGTCGATTGATTTGCGTATAATTATAAAATTTCATTCCAAATGTAAATAAAACTCCCAATGTAAAATGAAATTGTATTAATTTACTTATATACTTTTAAAATTTCCCATTTATCTTTTTTATTTCTTATATGATCATGAATCATTTGATAAAACATTCATGATAAATGTTTAGTTTATTTTGGTAGTATTTCCAAAACAAATCATGAACTAATTTTATTTTATTGAATATTAGGTCAATATATTTGTTAAAGAACATTAATTAAGTTATAATATAATTATTAAAATATTACTTTATCATAATAATGTTTTTATGACCATCCAAGAACTTGGTAATTAAAAACGAACAAAACCATTATTCACGGAAGCGATTAACCTGCACAACTTGGACAATACATTTGTTTTTTAATAAGAGGAGGTAATAAAAGGTATGGATATAATATATTCCATTATAAACATAAAACCCCAATATATACTTGATTAAGTAGTTATCATTACTGGTTTTATTAATTATATGATGATAAAGTAAAATAAATAATGAAAATAAGAGAGGTTTTTTCAGAAAATTACATCTTGAATATCACCTCTTTGGAGGAACTCTTAAGGACCTTGGATTTGGAATTTTCTGAGACCAAAAGCACTTTAAAATGGGTATAGTGAGTAGGAGGGTATTTTGAATTTGTTTTAGGATCTTTATGGATTTTGGGTGGAAATAGGGTGGTTAGGGGTGGTATTTATACTTGATAAGAGGTGGGTTTAAGTGATTAAATAATGATAATTTTATAATTAAAGCAAACCAAAATGAGGTGGGATTAATTTAAAATAAGTTGGACAAAAATTAATCTTTTAAAGGATATTTATGGTATATAAATACCTCAAAACCAATTTAATTTCTTATTTTGTATGGGTATTTTAACACTTTAACTTTTAAATTTAACGCATTTCATTATTTTACCTATACTAGGGTAGTAATTTTTTTTTTATGATGGTAAATTTTTTATCCATAAAAATTAAATTGACCTCAAAAATTAATTTATACCTTCATATTCCAAATATTAAACACATTTTAAAACATTAAATTTAAAATATTGTAAGAATTATATTTAAAAACTATCCCACAAGCACAACCAAAAAATGGGTTTTATAAAGAGAAAAGTTCCAAATATTGAAATGCTTTTTTATCCAATTTTAATGTGAAATGGATTAAAATCACATAAATTGTTTTTATTTTTTGTATAATTGAACTAGTTATACTTTAAAAGCAATTTTAAAGGTCGTTTAAATATATAAATAAATTAGATGAAAATATGTTTTTAATTAAAATTTGGTATTTTTCACTTTTGGTCAAAAAATAAAAATCCTCCAAGAAATACCAAAATTACACTATAAGATAGTTTTGGTATTTAAAATTTAAACATTAAGTTTATTTTTTTCAATAAAATTTATAATAGTTTTAAAATTCTGTTTTAAAACAGGTGAACCATTAAAAAGATGCAAAATTTTCTTCTTGCAAAATATATCATTTTATGATTAAAATTTGATTTATTTATTATATTAAGCCCATGAAAATTATTTAATGATTTTTAAAACATTTTATTAAAATTAGAAGATATAAATTTCATTAATATATTTCACTAATATTGATTAACTTAATTTATTAATATAAAATGTCATTGGGGGTATAAGAATAGTTTTTTATAAAAACACATCCTTTATGTTCAACTGGAATTTATATTCATTTATAATTAATTAGAAACAAGTTAATTAATTTTATAAGCATATGTATAATATATTTGCAGAATTTGTTTAATCTAATAAATTTACATCATTTCAATTTATTGGTGCTAACTATCACAATTAAATAATAATATTTAGTCATTTATTTAAGCTCGGTGTTCTGTGAAAATCAATTGTTGATACTTGAAAATTCATTTTTAGGAAACCCACATTTTAAATATGGTTAATTATATATCCCCTTAATTAGAGGGAATGGTAAATGTGAGGGTCAGCACAAAATTATAATTTCCAATAGGATAACATTAGTGCGAAGTGAAAACCTTGGTATCAAAAATAAATCTACCAATCAATTTTTTATGGATATGGATAGAGAATGTGGTAATTAAAAGGTTAAGGACCACAAAACTCTAGACAAAATATCTCTTATAAAGGTCATTGATATCATCAAAAATGATTATAATAAGATAAAATATTATTTCAAAATCATTTGTGAAAATATACATACTTGATTTCAACTTATAAGTGAAATATCACTCTATGGTTTTAATTAGATCTATTTTCACTTCATCCCATATTCTAGGAAATGATTGTTCATAAGGAATTATTTTATTCTTGAAGTGCATTAATGAATCATATGATCCCCATGTCATTTTTTCAGTATTTAAATGTTTACTAAAACAAAAAATGTTTACTATGTGCTATCCAATATAATATATCATACATTATACTAAAACAATAATATATAATTTTCAACTTAATATATTACATAAGTAGTTAATCAAAAGGCTCATCCAAAAATATGTCTTTCCAAATATAAAGACCAAAAAATTTAAAAACAAGTTCAATAAATTTCCAAAATGTATTTAACATTATATTTTCCTAACATAATGTAGATATTTTGTCACATAAAAAATTTATAAATACCTCTATAACCATTATTCCTAAATAAAATAAATCATGCTTCCAAAAATAAGAACTCAGGTCGTTGGAAGTATTTCTAAAATCCAAACTTGAAATAAACCTAGCCTAAACCATAAAATAACTAACCAATTTAATGGTCACCAATAATATCCCATAAAAAATATTTACCATTGTTATCTTAACATCAAACACGTTTTAAGGTTATCTTCCCCAAATAATGTGTTTTTTAAAAGATCAACTTGCAATAGAATAACTTATTTTAGTTTCTATTACTATTCATCATATACTTATAAATTATTAATAAGAAGTATTATAGTACAATCCTTATATGTCTATTTTTTATTAAAACTATAATATCTTTGATACTTTTACAACATAATTCATGAATACAAATACACAATAACTTAATCATTTCACTTCATTATTAAACCATTACTACTCGTCATCATCATATTCCTCATTCATTTTATATGTCAACTATAGTTTTTTCATCATCGTGAGTATAACTATTACTTATATAACATTACTGATTTTCTTCTTAAGTTTCTTACCTAGTACATAAATTATCCTAATTCTTATACTTTCCACATTAAAAACATTCAACAATTAATAACACCTTAAGGATACTATTATTAAAACTGTTCTTTTTTTTTCTCATAAATTATATGATTTATATCATTTTTTGAAATCCCAAAATATATTCATATTCCTATAATAAATGTACTTGGTTGTCTCTTATCACATTATCAGCACATAATAAACTAAATCTTATTTTCTATATAATATCCACTCTATCTCTCAATAAACTTTGATCCTTCTCTTAAATTGTGAGTTAGAGAGTTCATTATAGAGTTTGTTTTTAATTATGTATAATTATAATTTATTAGCGATAATCACAATATCATATAGTCATAATCCCATTTGGATTCTCATCAACATAGTGTATAATGTAATCAAAATTAACATAATTTTTTCTGGTTCCATCCATTAACTAAAACCAAAATTCATAGTATGATCATAGATTTCTATCACATAATCATGAAGATTAACTTATATAATTTTTATTCAGCATAGGTTATATATGATAATTACCAAATATATAAGATATTATCATATACTTAGACTTATCTGGAATATCAGTCATAGTTTAATATTCCCTAATCTATTTTTCCCTAAAAATAGTTCCCAAGATTTATACTCAACTTTCTATGATACTAACTACAACGCCCTCGACCCTGGTAGACCAGAGTTGGTGTTTACTTTATTAGATTATCATAATATATAAGAAATCACATCCAAAGTTACCAAATAGTTTTTTAGTTTTGTAAAAATAAATACATAATCAGATATTACATTAATTTTGAAATCATAATGTACAATGTAGAAGATCCTTTGAGTATACCATTGTTCCCCTAGTCCATCCCTATATATCAATAATAATAAACCTTACGAAATCCTGGGGAAAAATAAAATATAAGAAAGGGATGAGCTCAAATTCTCACTAAGGATTAAGTACAGTGAAATAAATCATAAAGAATTAATAATAATCATAGCATGGTAAATAACTAAAGAACATTCCATTTAATCGATAACTTTAACATTGTATATCCAAAATACAATACGATCAAATAATATCATATAAATAATCATAGGATTTTGAAAACATAACCATGGATGTTCTACAAATCGAATATTCACATGTAAATCAATAAATTATTTCATAATTAGGGAATGCATAATTCTGAACATCTAAAACTCACTGTCAAGGCTTCGTCTAGGAAACTATACATAAACAGGTATGACAAAAAAAATACCCAAAATATTTTTTCTCATGAGACCTATCAATGCATCAGGGAGATATAGTTGGTATTGCTCATCACATACTAAGTCCAATACATTCATCATATTAATGTAGTGAAATAGAATCAATATATATATTTTTATTAAAACTCACTAACAAAATGAAAATAACTTTCCCCATTAAGTAAACAGAATGAAAAACCATCCTTAGTAATATAGTGAATGGTATAAAAATTGTACATCTCCATCCAAACTAATCAATATCCTTTTAATAAAATATATTACATGGATTCATAATAGATTAACTTCAATGAAGTACACTATTCAAAAAAAATGTTGACATAGGTAAAAATAAGTTAAATTTGATCACTGAAAAATTCATAGGGAAAATATCTTTTTTCACTTTGAAAAACAAATTATGGATAAAATTTTGCACAATTATAAAAAAAAAATTTCATCAAAAATAACCATGTAAAATTTTAAAGGTAGATTTAAATCATTATGTAATTATAATGGTGGGAAATTTCACTCACATCATATAAGTTAAAAAGTATTCCTTTTGTATTTATGTCATAAAAGTCTCAATGAACCATGTTTAGAAAGAAAAAAATATACATTTCAAACAATGTTTGTAAAACGTAAAACATGAGTATAAATAAATTTAAAAAATAATAGAAGGATCTTAAAAACATTTTTGGAATAAATTTTAGAAAACATGGACATAGAAGAAAAGGGGATCTTAAGGTAAATATTTAAAAAATATTTTTTTAAAAGACATTCCCATAACAATATAATATCATTGAAGGGTTCATTAATAAAATGAATAGATTAAGTGTATTCACTGAAAATAAAAATAAAAAATTAGAAATAAAACATAGTATATTCAAAATTCATTTCAATGATAAGATTATTATGACATAACCAAGGAAGTATAACTTTAACCCAAATAATGGAAATTGGGTTAGGAATTACTTTACTACATTGTAATCATTCGAGTCATATTCCCATAAAAGAAATAAATTTAATAAGAATCATGTTATTCCATTAAGACATTCAAATTCATGATATGATATATCAAAGGTTCTTACATACAACACACACAAGGAATAAGTCGTTAATAAGGAACATATCTCAAAGTAGTAAAAGTGAGATGAAAACCCCCTTTATTCACGCTTCCCTTTAGTGTAGCATTATTTAAACTCATTTATAATGGTTTAATAAATTATATTAATTCATTATATAAATATATTAATATTTATAATACCTTAAATGATCATTTTATAACATTTTATCACTCATTAATTAATAATATTTCATTTTTTTCATTTTTTTGGGGTGTGTTTATGTCATGGTTTCATGGTCAATTCATTTGCGTATAATTATGGATTTATTTTCAAATATAAATAAAACTCTATAATTGAAATTAAAATGTATTCATGAACATAAATATTTTTAAATGGTTCTATTTTTCATTTTAATTTCTTACATAAGGATGATTCATTTGATAAAATGTTAATGAAGAATATTTAGTTTATTTCAGTGGTTTTTTCGAACATCACAAACTACTTTCATTTTAGTTAATATTATGTCTATATATTAGTTCCATAACATTAAATTAGTCTTAATATAATTAAAAAAATATTATTTAACCATAATTATAGTTTTATGACCTGCCATGAAGGCAGTAATGGATAATGAACAAAAAACATTATTCACATATGTGATAAATTGACATAACATGGATAGTAGTTTCGTTTATTTAAATGAGAGGATGTAATAAAATGGATGCATATAATATATTCTGTTATCAAAATAAATCAAAATTATATATATGATTACGGAGTTAGCAATCCTTTATGTAACAAGGATATGGGGATAAATTAGAAGAAGAAATGAAAATAAGATATGTGTTTTGAGAAAATTACCTCTTGAATATCACCTCCGTAGAGGACCACATAAGGACCCTATATTTAGTATTTTGTGATACCAGTAGAAATTGTAAATGGGAAGAATTACTAGTAGAGTTTTTCTAATATATATTCGGAGATTAAAGGCTTGTGTTTCAAAAAAAATTGGTGATGGGTGGTATTTATACTTGAGGAGAGGTGGGTTTAAATGATTAACTATTGATTATTTTATAAATAAATCTAACCAGATTGGGGTAGAATTAATTTCCATGAATTTTAAATATATTTAACATTTAAAAGAATTTTTAGTTTTGATAAGTTCCTCAAAAAAAATTTAATTTCATATTTTTTAGTTAGTTTAAGACTTTACCTTTTAACATTAACCCTTTTCATTATTTTAACTATACTCTAGTAAATAATTTTTTTACCACAGTAAATTTTTAATGTATAAAATTAAAAATGACATAAAATCCTAATTTATTTCAAATTATTAAAAATATGTAATTAATTTTATGAAATTAATTTCACATAATTGGAAAAATTATATTTAAAAATAATTCCACAAACATAACAAAAAAAGGGTTTTTTAAAGTGGAAAGTTCAAATGTTTGAAATGATATTATATCCAACTTCATTATGAAAATGTTTACAATGAACAAAATTATTTTTATTGATTTACAATTTAAATAATTATATGTTAAAACCAATTTAAAATTTAATTTAACTATATAAATAAATTATACAAAAAAATGTTTTTAAATTAAAATTTAGTGTTTTTTTATTATTCGTCAAAAAATGAATCTTCAAAAAAAATACAAAAATTTAACCCTAATATAATTTTGGTATTATTAATTAAAAAATGAATTCAATTTTTTGAAATAAAATTTATTATAGTGTCATAATTTTATTTTAAAATAGGTGTGTCATTAAAAGGCGACCAAATTTTCTTTTAGAATAATATTGCTTTTATGCTTAAAATAGGGTTTATTTTTTATATTAGGCTTATAATACTTACTATATAAATTTAAAATTATATTATTGAATATATAACATATAATTTGCATTAATATCATTCACTAATAGTGATTAATTTAATTTATTATGATAAAATGTCATTTTGGGCAAAAAAAACTATTTTTTTATAAAAATGCATCCTTTATGTCCAATTGGAATTCATTTTAATTTATAATTAATTGGTAACCAGATAATTAATTTTATAAACATGTATAAAATATATTTTTATAATTTATTTAATATCATGCAATCTCTCTATTCCAAGGGCTAGGTGATATCTATCATAATTAAATAATAATATTTAATCATTTGTTTAAGATCAGTGTTTTGTGTAACATAAACTATCAATGAAATTTAATTTATTTAAGAATATACATAGTGTATGATATTAGGGTGTTACATGAAGTGATTATTAGACTTTAGTAGAAAATTAATAATAATATTGAGGTAAAACTTGGTTGAATAAGACTAAAAAAGTGGGGTCATAATTAACTAAATTAAAAATATATTTTATATTCTTGAATCTGCTTCAAAAAATAAAGTGTTAAAAATATTTGTGAAATAAAATTAAAAATAAATAATTTTCATTAAGTGAATAAATTTTCCTAGTGATATCTTCTAAGGTAGTACATCCTCATTACATTTTATAAAATGGATAATCATTGATATAGAAAACATAACCTCATCTATTTCTAAATAATGTACTTAGGTTGAGGTTAAAATGTAAAAAAGTTCCATTAATATTAAAAAAATGTTACTTAGAGTAAGTTATAAATAAAATAATTACGATTTAAAAAAATGATTTTATGAAGAAAATAATACACACTCTGATTATCCACTAAATTAAACTGATTTTCATCTATATAAAAGTTTCAACTCCATCAAAATTATATTTGTTTAAAACAAAACAAAAATATAAGAGTCAGAGAAGATATATAAATTTTATCAATAAAACTAAACCAAACCTAGAAAAAATAAAATCAACTCAATCTAGTATATAATCTACCTAAATTATATAGCCACATATTTTCACTAAAGTAGAAAATTTTAAAAATGAATTCATATCAAAATAATAGTTCCAGAAAGTAATAGGAAGAGAGAAGGAATATTATCTTTTAAGAAAAAATACTTTGGCCATCTCTACATCATAAACATATGCTCCTAATTAGTTCCCTATATATGGTTTAAATCTCTTATGTATGTTTCTGATGATCATTCAATGAGGGGTCCTCTTTGTGTTTTATAATTCACTATTTAAAAATATACTCCCAAATCACATCCTTGAGTTTCAACCTAATAGTTTACTTTTCCATAACTTATTCCATGTGTAAATATTTGATATTTAATTTCAACTCCATGTAAACTCAATTTTATACTTCAAACTAATTCAACTGTCTCACATGGTCTTTCTAATAAATCTAGATTTCGAAAATCATCTAAAATAAAAAACCTAAATTAATCCCCTTAATTGTGTTATATGTGACAAACAAAAATCCCATGTGTTATTCCCAACTTTATTTCCTCCTTAATATTTATAAATTATTCAAGTATCCTCAATTATGATTAACTATTATGTACTTTGGTAAGGTTACATTGACCTTGACGTATCTTTATTTTTAATTTCTTTGGGTCAAGATCATAAAGTAAATAACCAAATATCTTGGATTAATCAATGAAATTCAACGTGGCCTGTAATAGAGTAATTGATATATGTACTGGATGAACATCACAACTAGATCATTCTGAAATCACAATGCTTCTCCATCTTCAAATCAACCTAAAATTGAAGGGAATTATTAGGTGAATTCCATGAAACACAGAAAATTCATCCCCTCACATCAAAGATTTTGTAGAATTTGGGACCAATGAAATGCACATTCATCATCGACTAGAAATAAAAATAAACCCAAAATCTAGTGCACAACACTTCAACAACATATAAACACAAAATATTACAAAAATGTTAAGCAAATTTTCATTGGTAGATGCTTGTGAGATAATAAATCATGTATATAATGTGTTTTTTTATTTTTCTACTAATCATATGTCATTTCAAACATGTTGATTAATTTGGTTATATATATTCAAAATAATCCTACCGCAAACTCAAATCTCATCCTCCATTTCATAATAATAATTTTCTAGTAATAATTTTTTTATTTTAATTGGGCACACTATGTGTACTCATTTTTATCATTGCAATCGCAATAATGTGATGTTTGAGGCTTGGTTTACTTCAATCATGAACTTGAAAAAATACATAGAATCTAACAATCCTTCATAACTTTCACCTTTAATTTGAAAATCATAAACAATAGTAATGTAGTATTCTATATTTATTCAACCTCTTCCACATGGATCGTCATATTTGTTGGTGTTTGGGCATCTCGGTCATCATATATGGTGTCACTTGAATCTCTGCCACTATTAATTTTCTTAATCAATATGATCTAATTAAATTGATAGTAATAATTAAATTTATCAATGAGGTCGAACATCAACCATAAGTGCAAGTAATTCCTAGAATCGGTGGGTTTTATCTTCCTCAGTATAGCTGGAACCTTAGAAATCCTTAAATTTGAAATTTATTTAGTGTGAAACTCATTTTATTGTCTATAAAACTCTTAAAACTTGATTCAAATCAATCCTCCATAAAAATTGGTTTAGTTTCCTCTTCTCTTGTATCACATGATCTCAAACTCCATTAAACAAGATCATAAAAATCTTAGGAGCACTGGCACTAGTGGAACCCATTGTATATTCATAATCGTGTTTCAAAAACAAACCCAACTGCAACAAGGTTCTTCCTCAAACAAGACTCATCCAAGACCCTGGTTTGATTACTTCCTCAAATCAAAGTGATTTGGGATTCTTACATGGGATGTCATAGTAGCACGAAGGAGGAAAGCATGGTACAAGGGATTGCAAACAATATCAAGGGGTCTCTTCTGTTAGTAGAAAAGCCTTGATTGGTAGAAGAAAAATTGTAACAATATCATCTCACCTTATCATTTTCTCGGTAAAGGCATATTCTCATAGAAATAGTAGTAGGAAAATTAAGCGATAATAAAAGAGTTTCTATTCTCAAAGTATCACTACCCTATTCATGGGGGAAAATACAACAATAGTAGCATAATAATGATGCACAATAGTAGGATTGGAACAGTATAAAAGATGAATAAATAATCATAGACTAGTGCATGGTGGTATTAAAATCCAATTAACAATAGCAGTTCATGGTATAAAAACTAAAATAACAAATAATAAATTAAAAATTAAAAAATATCATTATTCAACGTAATAAGACATTAAAACCTAAAGATAATTTTTTTTAAAAAATCAATTAATTATTTAATAAGAAAATTATAAGTTTAAAATTAAAAATGTTAAAATAATCAAATTAAAGTTTTAAATTTATTTATTAAGATTCTATTAGTTAGTTAATAAATTATATTAACTAAAAATTAATCATTTTAATTAAAAATAATTTAATATTATTAAAATTGAAACTAATTAAAAATTTAATGTAATAAAATTTAAAAATTAGATTTAAACTTCATTAAATTATTGATTAATTAAATAAATAATAAAAAAAATAAAAAAATGTTGAATTTATAAAATGAAAAAAATCATTAATATAAAGAAATAATATTTAAAAATAAAATAAAAAATAAAATAAAAGAATAATTTAATGATTGAAAAGAATGTATATTAAACTAAAATACAAGTATAATTTTCATACCTATCATTAATTTATTAAAAAATTATAAATTAACCTTTAATAAACAAATATCCATGTTAATTTCATAATTAAAATTAAAAACACAGTTTTCAAACCAAAAGTGGTCTTGAAAAAAGCATTAATT
Organism: Viscum album; assembly: GCA_963277665.1. NCBI lineage: Eukaryota > Viridiplantae > Streptophyta > Magnoliopsida > Santalales > Viscaceae > Viscum > Viscum album. The sequence goes on from OY728150.1 coordinate 963,468,404, forward strand.
AATGGCCACATCACCTCACACACTTAATATATTTTTGGGGATATTCATGCTTTGTTTCAAAAGACATATTTAATATTAAGGGAATCATTTATTTTGATTTATCTTCATTAGTTCTAATTACCATGGTTGGTTTTGAATGAAGGATATGATAGTGTAACAACTAGAACTTTTATAAATAAAATTCTCCTTACTTTTTAATCAAATGTATTATTATGTAATACATTTATAGACAAAACATCTACATATTTGTTTTTATTATATGTTATAATATTTAAAATTCCATTAATCATCATAACCATTGATAATATAGTCATTTAAAAATGATCATATGATTAGTATAAATATAGGGTTTTGATAAATCAAATTGATAGAGACAAAGGAAATGATGGGCTCAACCAGCAGGATCATACCCTATGAAGCTCATTTATAGGGGCTTATGAGGGAGATATTATCACTGAGATTTTTTCTTTACCAAACCCAATATGATATCTAATAACTTAAGCATTAGCAAAACCATTTACGAGAGAATTTCATGCTCCTCGAGATCACGACTGAAAGCATATACACTAAACAACCCCATGAATGTCCCACCATTGTGCACCTTAACCATAGGGTTTTTTGTGTATTAAATGGATATGTATCAAGTCCATAATAATATGAATATTTATTTTTTATTTTTTATTTTAAAATTTTCGTATTTTCTTCTTATCTTTACCTTATAAAGGATTTTTATTTTTAAACAATAAAACAGAAATTGTATTTTTAATTTGAATTCAATTTCAATTTAAAATTTTCTTTTGATGAATTAATGAATTTTTAAAATAAATAAATTTTTAATAAAATATTATTATTAAATAATTTTTACTAAATATAAATGATCGTAAAATTTTTATGAAGTAAAATATAAATTTTATAATGTTGAAAAACTGTTATTGTCAAAAAAACCCATCATTTTCTCAATAAATTTCGATTATTATTTTTATAAAAAGAATATTATTTTTGGATTCATAAGATCAAAATTATCCAATGGTGAATTTTTCATAAGTTTCTGAGACAGTTGAATTTTCTGGTACAAATTGAATTCCATATAAATATATATTGTGTATTATGACAGCATAATAACCCAAAAATGATGTAATAAATAAAATAAATGGTATCTATTAGAATATTATTTTAATTTAAAATAATGTGATTTATTTTTATTTGATAATTTTTTAAAATTATTTATGAATCTTTTGAAGCAATTAATACATTTCATGGTTTTAAAACTATTTTGTTAAGGGTATGACTCATTTCCACATCATTAAGGGTATTGATTTATTAATTTCAGACCATTTACTTATATAATATTTAAAGACACGCCCATTTTTCAAAGGACATGGGTAATAAAAGGTAAGGTTTCTAGTTTTGGTATTTTTATTATATAAAGTCCAAAACCTAAGTTTGAGAAAAAAAACCCACTCAATTCCTATATGAACATAACCAATATCCAATTTATCTTAAATAAAAATCTTTGGATCATGTAATTAAACATTCATACCATTTATATAGTCCGCCTGAGGTGCCCCTAATCTCTCAATAAGCCCTTCCCAAGCATTTGGAGTCACACACTCATGTAAGGGTTCTTTTACTTCCCCCCTTTATTTAACTTTATTCATTATCTTATGCCTTGTATTTCCTATTTCTATTGTTGGGATATGTTTTTACATGTCTCAATTAATTTCTTTAAAAATTATTTTATACCCATTTCTCTTTTATTATCTCATTTTATTAATTTTTTTGTGATGTTGTTATGATGTTTAATTCCACTGTGATTTTCCTTAACGAAGAATTGTGTAGTGAATACCCATACCCATTAAATATCAAGGGTGATCACCATTATTAACTTAAAGATATATATTGGGAAATTAATTTTATTTATTCCACACTCCATGGTCATGTAAAAAAAAGCTATGATAAACGATTCCATTTATTATGATTTATGTGGCACACTTAAGAATGATAATGAAATGAATGTGATGGGTGCACCCGAAATTATATAGCACTCCAATGCATTATGAAATGTTTAGTATCATGAGATGTTATATTGGGATAGGGAGTAAAACTATTTCCATTATGGGAATTTTTCCATCATTATGTATTTTTAGTTATCCTTAACCTATGTTTATGGTGTTGTGTTTTAAGTTGTTGCCACATTTATCATGTTTCTTTTATGTTATCATGTTATATCATACCTCATTGTTCATGATTGTGATTATCACTCAATTTATGATCCATTTATATACATATTGTATAACATATATTTCTCTCTTCATGTTATTCCATCTTTACTCCCTTCTAGGATTTATATATCTCCCCTTTCTTATGTATGTCCCTAGGTTATCCCATACAGTTCTAAGTGTAATAATGTTAATGGTGTTTCCAATAAAGATGATGTTTTTTGTTTTAAGTTGGTATGTAATGTACCTAATTCTTAAATACACTATAATTAAATATCTTTCTTGGTGTATTAATTATAATCTTATTTAATAAATAATTTTTTAATGTTTAGTAAAGAAAAGGGTTATTGTAGTTGGTATCAAAGGAAAAGTTTAGTAATTTTTTGGAATAGGATAAGAAAACTCTCAAGAAAGTGTTTGGAATAATAACAGGTATAATAAAACATCCCTAAATTTTGGTAGGTATGTATTAATTGGTTTACCAATATAATACATCATTTTTCTAGATACTACAAGTGGATGTGGCTCTGCCCAAATGTACATTAGGGTAAAAACCTAAAACACCACATTGATTTAGACTCAACTAGGAATTGAGGCATGACAATAGTCCTTTACACACACCTAGTTTGATGCTCCTAGGGGATATTCTTTGGTAAATTCATAAACTCATTATTAACAATAATTGAGGGAAAAAATAATTCCCAGAATAATATATGTTAGGAAATAAATCATGGATACCATAGATTCAATCCTAGATATTCTAGATTTAATGAAATAGATTTAATTTATAACTAATCTATTTAATGTCCTTGGACTCTCTTTTATGTGTTTAATAGTTTAAAAATAATCATCCCTAGTTTTCCTTTTATTCTATCTAATTTCTATAAATAGGTGGAATTAGGTAAACAATCAATGTGACGGGAAATGTGATTACTTCCCCAATGAGATTCCCAACTCGATTGGAGTGGGAATTGAAAGCATTGTGATGATAATATCTCAGATTAATGAGGTTCTGAAAAGAAACTTGGATTGGGAGGATCAACCAAATACCTGCATGAAAAAAAAAGTTTTAATCTATGCATTTATTCGATAAAGGTCTCTATATTTTAAAAAATTATTTAATCCCTTAATCATGGAACAATGGATCAACTCCATTGAGAATATCTTTTACATCCTTCTATGTTTCAAGAAAGATAAGGTTCTACTAGTTGTTTATCATAGGGAGGGATAATCCAATTAGTGTTGGAAAAGGATTAAGAAAACAAATCATGAGGAAGATATCAAAGTGATGAGGTGGAAGGAATTTTGGATAAAAACAATTGCTCAATATTTTCCTCACACTCTCTAATATAAAATGGAAGGTGATTACCTTTCCCTCATGAAAAAAAGATGACCCATATATCAGGTCCTATGTTGAAAACTTCCCAAGACATTCACGATACACCTCTTGATTTTTCATTACCCGTGAATGCAATGTTGACCGCTTCATTGGTGGGATAAAACCTATTCTATGAAATTTCATGGTGATCCAAGACATCTATGAAGAAATTTTCAGATGTTCCCTCAAAGTCAATATTGGTATTAGTGAATATAAAGGGTATCTTAAGGAAAATAAGAAGAAATTTGACTTTAAGTCTGGTGGTCTAATTGAAAAATCTAATTATGATAATAAATTTAAAACTCCCAATTATCAAATATTATAAAATAACCAACACAAAAATGAAATACAGAGGAAGAAGAAATGATTTTGTTCTATGAAGAAAGGGCACCTGGCAAGAGATTCCTAACATGAGAAACCCACAAATGCGATGGAGGAGAGGAATAATACATTAAAATCTCAACACATTGTTCATTTATCCAACTATAAGTAACTTGGGAACTTTTTCAACTAATGCACTAAGACAAGGGTTTTCAGAGACAACCAACAATATTCAAGGCAATAAGGGATATCTTTTTTCATCCCAACTACTGAGGGGAATCCAAAGAAGGAAATGCTGATAGGTACTCTAGTTATTCATTAATGAATATTGAATTCACTTTTTTATTATGGTTCTATGAATTTATTCATATCATGAAAGCATAGTACAACTATTCAAACACCACCACAATGCATGGAATTAAAGTTGTCAGTGAAAATAAAAAATGGGTAAATTATTACATCCTAAGAATATAAATCCCCCCCCCTTCAAATTTTTTTGTATGAACTTACCTGTGAACCTTTTCATACTCTATTTGGTATAATTTGATATAGTAATGAGTATGGATTGTCTTTTTATACATCGAGCCAACATAAATTTCCATGATAAAGAAATCACTATCAGTATCATGAATCGACCCCCGAATTTGTACAAGTACAAGGAAGAGGATGAATATTATTTAGCACCAATATCTCAAGAATGGATATTATTTCCCTATGATGAAGTGTATCTTACTCAAATAATTGAGTCTAAGGAAAGGAACATCCTCGAAGACATTCCCATTGTGAGGGAATATGCTAATGTGTTTCCTGAAGAATTATATGGTCTTCCTCATAGCTGTGAGTTTTAAATTTAAATCAAGCGTATACCTGGTGAGTTACCATTATCCTAGGCTCTATATAGAATGGATGTTGTGGAACTTTAAGTGCTGAAGAAACAACTATAGGATAATCTGAATAAAGGGTTTATATAACCAAATTTTTCACCATGGGGTGCATTTATCCTCTTCATCAACAAGAAGTATTGGTCAGTACGACTTTACATTGATTATAATGATCTCAAAAAGATCAAAATAATGAACAAGTATCTTCTTCCACATATTTATGACTTGTTTGGTCATTTATGTAGAGAAAAATACTTCTCCAAGGTGGATCTGCAGTTGGGATATTACTAAGATAGTGTAAAGAATGATGATATCCACAAGACTACTTTTCATACAATGTACGGGCACTATGATTTCATAGTAATTCCATTCAGACTCACTAATTCTCTATAAATATTCATGTAATTGATGAATAGATTATTAATATATTAAATTGAAAAAAATTAGTAGTCTTTATAGATGATATTAAAATATACTCTAAAAGTATTTTGGACCATGAGGGGGATTTGATAACTATTTTAAAGACCCCGTAAAAGGAGAATATTAATGAAAATTACATAAAATGTGATTTACAGTTAAATTAAGTCTTGTTATTGGAGCTTATCATCACAAAATATGATATATATGTTTACCCGTCAAAGATAGAAGCAGTTGAAGAATGATTGAGGCCAACATCTGTGACATATATCCACAGTTTCTTTGGATTATTTTGGTATTATCATTGAATAGGGAGAAATTTATCAAGATTATAAAACCCTCTAACAAAGCTAACATGGAATTCAGTAATGTTTTTTTGGGAATGATGAATGTGAAGATACTGTCAAGGAGTTGAAAAGAAGGTTTTTCACTACACATGTACTCACCCTACACACTAGTGGAGAATATTTCATGGAATTAAAAGATTAATTAAAGAAGGTGTTAGGTTTTTTATTAATAAAAAAATACAAATTGATAGCCTATGATTAAAATAAGTTGAGAGTTCATGAACAAAACTACCCAATGCATGACTTGTAGTTAGATGGAGTGATTTTTTCTTTTAAAATATGGAATCATTATCTCATTCAAGAGAAGTGTGAAATACATACAGATCAAAAAATTCTCAAATATATATTCACCCATATAGATCTAAATATGCTCCAATGAATATGGTTATAGATGAATAAGAAGTATGAATTATTAATCCACTATTATCCTAGAAATGCAGAAAAAGTGTAAAATTATCTGACTAGAAAGGATCTAGAAATTTTATGATTGATTAGAATTGAAAGTATTTGATCTTATTATACATAAAAAGGATGGACATGGGGTCTTAAAGGAAAGAACATCACAAGTCCTTTCACAAATGATTTCTCAACCATCCCTTCTATATGGGATAAAGGATTCTCAGAGGGCTCATGTTGGAATTAAAAAGAAAGTGTATGATATAAGAAAAGGTAAATTCTTATAGTTCAATGTTAATGGAGAAGGAGATGTGGGATTTGGGTCTGAATTATTTTTACCATCAAATCCTAAGATAAAGAAATATTTTTTGGGTGCTCCACATTTCTCAACCTTCTCTTCCCATCCATGAAACAAAAATATGTACTGATATCTCTGAGAGTTCTATTGGTTGGAAAATTGAAGAAGGAGATCACATAATATACATCAAGATATCTTGTATGTCAAAAAGTGATAGATTAAAGGAAAAATCTAAGGGGATGATACAACCATTACCTATAGCTACATGGAAATGTTAAAAGGTCACCATGGACTTTTTCACTTGTCTTTTGAAGAAATGACGAAGAAATAATGCTATATGGGTTGTGGTGGATATTATTACAATGTCTGCTCACATAATTGCAATTTAGGATGAATTCTCACTCGACCAACTTGTAAGGATATACATTAAGGATTTGGTGAGGCTTCACAAAACACTATTATCTATTATATCTAATATGGATCTAGGATTTCACTATATATTTTCTAAATGTATCCAACATTATCTAAATACTGATCTGAACATCACACAACTTATCACCCTCAAAATGATTTCCAATCTAAGTGGACTATCCTGACACTCAATGACATGTTGATAGAATGCTCAATTGACTTCAAATGAGGATTGGATCAATATCTTCCTCTTGTCAAGTTCACATACAATAACTATTTCTACTCATGAAACGAAATGTATACCTATAAATTCCTTTATGTGAAGAGGTATAGGACACCTACATGCTGGGATGATGTTGGGGAACACAAACTATTATGTATTAGAATGGTTGATTAAATGGTGGAAAATATCAAGACTAGTCATCAACACATTTAGGCTTATAAGAGTCCAAAAAATATTTATGATGAAAATATTTGATGGGACCTATAGTTTAAGGTTGAAAACATGATATTCCTATACATATCTCCATGGAATAATGTCATTAGATTTGGGAAGAATGGAAATCTTAGTCTAAGATACATTGACCCCTTTGAGATCATTGATCATATCAGAGTGGTGGAAAATCGACTAATACCCCCACCAAACCTATTTAAAGTACATTATGTATTTCATGTATCCCTCTTGACTAAATATGTACCAAACACCTCACATATACTCAATCCATAAGTGGTACCATTGGAGAATGATCTTTGCACCTGACCAATCCCAAGCTAAGATCAAAAAACATAAGCATGATTGAAACCATTTATAGGAGAATTTCAAGCTCATAAAGATAATAGACCAAACCTTTAATGTTAAACCACCCCATAAAAGTCTAAATGTCATGAACCTAACCCGTAGGAAATTTGATGGTATATTAAAATTATAATTATCCACACCATAATAATATGAATATCTATATTATATTTTCAAGAGAATAATGTTCCTGTCTTTTTCTTATCAATAATTTTTAAATGTTTTTTAATTTTAAAATATAAAATGTAAATTTTATTTCAAATTATTATTTAATTTCAATTAAGATATTAATTTTGATGAATTGATGGATTTTTTAATAAAATGTTATTTTTAAATAATTTTTTAGTAAATATAAATCATCATAAAATTTTTATGATGTTAAATGCATTTTTTATAAGGGTTCCAAAACTATTATTGTTAAAAAATAAAACATTTTTCAATAATTGATGATTCTTATTTTAATATTGAAAATTAAAATATTTATAACATTATGTTGTTAAAATTAATAATATTTTTTCAATAAAATTTTAAAAATTATCCGATGGTGAATTTTGCAAAATTTGTTGAGACAACCAAATTTTAAAGAAAAAATTAAATACCGTATAAATATACAAAGAGTATTATGACATAATAATGACACATAGGTAATGTAACAAATACAATAAAGGGTATCCAATACCAAATAATTATTTTAACTTTAAAATATTTTTTTTGTTTAATTTATTAATTTTATTAATAATTTATGAATCCTCCAAAACCATTAATATATTTTAAGGTTTTAAAATCAATTATTTAATTGTATGACTCAATTCTACATCATAAAAGGTATAATTTTAATAATTTCAGCCCTTGGTCTTATAAAATAATGAATACCACTCCCCTTTGGATAAATCCTTGGTAAAACCCATTCAAAGGTTTGTGGTTTTGATTATTTTATTATATAGATTCAAAACCAAAGTTTGAAAATAATAAAGATGTTCCCACTCATTTCCAATATAAACCCACAAAAAATCCCATTTATCTTAAATAAAAATACTCATAGAACATCCTTACTCTACCATACCCTCCCTAGATTCCTCTTAAGGTAACACTAAGCTCTCTAGAATCTCCTAATATGCATTTTTTGTCACACATGCAAGTAAGCGTTCTTTTCCTTCCCCTCTTTATTCATGTTTCTTCACTATCTTATACCTTCTATTTACTATTCCTATTTTTGGGATATTTTTTTCCATGTCCCTAATAATTTCCATTTTTTATATAAATTAAGGGAGACCTATTTTCCTCTCATCAACCCATTTGATGAATTTTTAAGTGATGTCGTTATACTGTCAAAACATTACTGTGATTTTCAATGCCTAACAATTTTGAAGTGAATACCCATACCAATTTCCTACCAATATTTTTCACCCTTATAGACTTATAATTAATTATTTTGGACTTAAATGTATTTATTCCACACTCCATGATCAAGGAATAAAATGTGATGATATATGATTCCTTATTTTATGATCTATTTGGCTCACTTAAACATTAGAATGAAATGAATGTGGAAGGTCCACCTAGAATTATATAGTGCTCTAATGAATTGGATAATGTTTTGTCACATGAAACATCATGTTAGGATAGGGAGTAAAACTGATTCCTTTGGTCTAGTAAGGATTTCAGACCACCTTAAGTCTTCCGGGACACCTCAAGGCCTTCGGGCACCTCAAGGCATTTGGGCCACCAGAAATTGTGCTTAATGGACCAGACAGACTCTACAAAGAGCAGAATCTAGATTATGATTTAGAGAATGTGCACTCACCAGAGTAGAAGCTAACTTATTTGGAATAAAGGGAGGGTATGGTTTTGCCATCAAGACTAGAAAGTTCATGCATGGGAAGCCTATCCGAACAGTCATGTGAAGGTGGAGAGTTGACATCACGGTGTAGAATATGGGGAGGAGTAGTTACATATATTTATAGTCGGGATATATTTATCTAAGACCTATGGTTCAGGTAATCTCTAAGCCTACATGCCTTGTAAGGGCTCCCCCTCATCCCTTGAAAGAGGGATTATCAAAAATATATAAAAAGAATGCCTTTGGGCCATTTGGGGATTTATGTACCTAATTACCAAGTACACTATTTTTCTTGATCATTTGGGTTTTATTATGTGTAAACATATATAATAAGTCATGTATTAATTTGTAATAAATTGTTATTGTCAGTATCAAATGAAATGTTTACTTATTTCTGGGTTTGGGATTAGAAAACATTAGCGAAAGTCTTTGGGATAAGACTAAGTATAAGAAAGCAGACGTAAATTGTGGTAAGTATATAGTAAGTGGTTTATGAATAAAATACACACTTTTATGGATAATTTATTTAGATGTATATTTGGAATATATGTACATAGGTGTGAGACTCGAAAACACCACATTAAGCATCACTCAACCAGGAACTGGTGCACGAAAATGGCATTACTACACAACTCGTTTGACACTCCAAGGTGATATTCTTTGAAAAAATAATAATCTTATTATAAACCCTTATTAATGGAACAATAAATTCACTTAAGAATATATTTTAGGAAATAGATCAAGGATAACATAGATTGATCCTAGAAATTCATAAGTTATGGAAATACATGTAATTTATAAGTTATCTCTTTAAAGTAGTTGGATTCCTATTATGTGTTTAATAGTTAAAAAAAACTCTTCCCTGGTCTTCCCTTTATTCTATACAATGGATAAAATATAAGGAATTGGGTAAACAATTAGTGTGATGGAAAATGTGATGACTACCCCAATGAGATAACCAACATGATGGGAGATGGAATTGAAAACTTTGTGATAATACTCTCTTAACTGACTATAGTTATAAATAGAAACTTGGATTTCTAGGATCACCCAAATCCCCCTATGAAAGAACCAGCTAAAATTGAGACCCTTATGTGAGAATGTCCTCTGAATTTCAATGGATTATCTGATCACATAATCGTAGAACAATGGATCAACTCCATTGATAAGATCTTCTCCATCCATCAATGTTCCAATAAATAGATGATTCTATTATTTGTTTATCATATGGAAGGAGAAGCTAATTAGTAATGGACATTTATCAGGTGTGTAAATCTTGCGGAAGATATTGAATTTATAGGGTGGAGGGAATTCAAAAAATGATAAATATTTTTCTCACACTCTCTGACATAAAATGGATAGGGATTTAATTACCCTAAAGAAAAATGGTGATGAATCTATTGAGGCGTATGAGTAAAACTTTAATATACTTGGATGATATGCCTGTGGATTTTTCATTACCCCCAAATACAATTTTGATCGATTATTTGGTTGGAAAATACCTAGTCAATAAAAAGACATGGTGATCTGAGACTTTGATATCTATGAGGAAATTGTATTATATTACCTCAATGTCAAGATGGGGATTGCGGAATCTCAATGGTATCATGGGGATAAGAAGAAGAAAGTAGATTTTAATTTTTTTGGTCTGGTGGATAAATATAACAGTGATAATAAATTTCAATATCTCACTTGTCAAATGTGTGGGAAGAAGAACCCCAGAAATTTCTTAAGGGGGAGAGGAACTCTTTTAGGTGTGAAAAGAAATGGAAACTAGATAGTGATTTATGAACTTAAAAAACCACCAATGCATTGGAAGTGATGAATAATCTATTAAAAGATCAATGCATTGTTAATTACATCAACTTCAATGAACATGGGGACTTTGTAAGCCAATACACTTAGTCAAGGGTCTTCGGAGACAACCAACAACCTCCAAGGAAACAAGTTTTAGATTTTTTCACAACAACCACTGAGGTGGATCCTGACAACAAAGTGGTGACAAGTAGACCCATTATTCATTCCAGAATAGATAATTTACTTTTTAATTTTGGTTCAACACATTCTTTCATATCACGATAGTTAGTAGAACTATTAAAATACCACCACAAAGCATGAAAGTAGAGCTATCATTGTAAAAGAAAAATGGGGAAATTATTTCATCCCACATATATAACTCCTCGCCTGTCAAAATTTGTGGTCTAAACATCCCGAAAAACCTTTACATACTTCCTTTGGGGGAATTTTATGCAATTATGTGAATGGATTGGCTTTCCCAGAATAGAACCAACACAATTTTTGTGAGAAGAAAATCACTCTATGTATCATGAATCGACCCCATATTCTATACATGTACAAGGAGGAGGATGAAACTTCTTTATCACCAATATCTCAAGAATGGATATTATTTCCCTATCATAAAGTGTACCTAGATCAAATGATTAATTATAAGGAAATCATTATCCTTGAAGACATTCTCATTGTGAGGAAATATGTTAATGTGTTTTCTAAAGAGTAGTTTGGTCTTCCTCTTATCTGAAATTTTGAATTTTCAATCGAGCTTATACCTATGGTGTTACAATTATCCAAGACATCATATTGAATAATTGTTGTGGAAATTGACGAGCTAGAGAAACAACTATAGGAGAATATGGATAAAGGGTTTATACACCCATGTTCTTTAACTTGGGGTGAACCCGTCTTATTCATTAAGAATAAGGATGGACCAATGTGACTTTTCATTGATTATAGTGAACTCAACAAAATAATGATAAAGAAAAAGTACCCCAATCCACATATTGATAACTTGTAATATCAGAAACATAGAGAACAATACTTCTCCAAGGTGGATCTACTATCATGATATTACCAAGTTAGGGTAAAGAAAGAGTATATCCCAATGAAATTGTTTTATAAAAGGTACAAGAAATTTGAGTTCATAGTAATTCTATTAGGACTAACTAATTCCCCAGTAATCTTCATGGAATTGATGAATAGAGTCTTTAGATATTACCTTGAAATTTTTTTTGAAGTATTTATGTATGATATTATAATGTAATCTAAAGTCATGTAGGATCATGGGGAGCATCAAATAACTATGATAATGACCCTATTAAAGTTAAATATTTATGAAAATTATAGAAAATGAGAGTTTTGGTTGAAGTAAGTCTCATTATTGGGGAATATCATCAAAATTAGTGGGATATCCCTTAAAAAGAAATTCAAGGATGGTCAAGGCCATCATCTATGACGGATATCCATAGTTTCCTAGGATTATTTGGGTACTATCATTGATTTTTGAGAAATTTAACTCAATTTTCAAACCTCTAACCAATATAAATAATAAGTGATTCAAGTCTTATTAGAATGAGGAATGTGATGAGAGCTTGAAGGAGTTGAAAAAGAGTATTATCACTACACATAAAGTCACATTACACACAAGTGGATAACTTTTTGTGGTATTTAGTGATGCATCAAAGAAGGGACATGGATGTGTGTATATAAAAAATGATGAATTGATACCAAATGATTCAAATAAGTTAAAAGTTCACCCAAAAAAACTACCTGATGAATAATCTATAGTTGGATGTAGGGATCGTCTCTTTCAAAATACAGTGGTGTTATCTCTTTGGCTAGAACTGCGAAATATAAATAGACCACAAAATAATGAATTATATATTCATATGGAATGAGATGAAAATAACCCAATAAAGATTGTTATAATTGATAAAGGACTATGACTACTCAATCCAATAAAATTTTGGGAAAGATAATAATGTGGCAGAAGCACTAAGTATAATGGATCCATAAATTTAATCACTGATGAGAATTGAAAAGGACATGATATTATTATACATATAAAGGATGGGAATGGGAATAATAAAATAAGTAACATCATTAATTATTTCGGTAATGATTTATCAACCATCCATTATGTAGAGGAGAAAGGTTTCTAAAATAGATGCAGTAGGAATTTAGAAGAAAATGGAATCTATAAGTAAATATAAATCCTCAAAGTTCCATGCTAATGAATATGGATTTGTGATATTTGGGTCTTGACTATGTGTACCATCAAATCCTATGTTAAAGAAAGATCTCATTGTTGATTCAAATAAATCGACCTTCTTTATCCATGAAATAATAAAAAAGATGAATCGAGATCATATAAGGAACTATCACTGGGAAAATTTGAAGAATGACATATCAAAATATACATCAAGATGTGTTTTATATGAAAGAGGAAGGGAAAATATAAGGGGGTGATGAAACTATTATTCATACCTAATTGTAAATGGGAAAAACACTATGTAATTAATAATTGGTCTTCTGAAGATGTCAATGGGAAATAATGTTATATGGGTTGTGGAATATCTTCTTATGAAGATTGTGTACTTCATTGTAATTTGAGAGGACTAGTCATGTGATAAACTTTAAAAGATATTCATTACAGAAGTTATGAAGCTACAAAGAACACCACTATTGATTGTATCTAATCAAGATCCAAGATATAACTTTATGTTCTAGAAGAGTCTCCAATAAGATATAAATGTTGAGTTCAACTTCAATATTACTTATCACCCTCAAACTGATGTCCAATATGATTAGACTATCCAGACACTCAAGGTAATGTTTAGAGAATGCTCAATTGTTTTTAAAGGATGATTGGATCAACATATTCCTTTGGTTGATTTCTCATACAATAAGAGTTTCCACACAAAAATGGAAATAGCTCCCTATGAAGACCTTTATGGGAAGAGTTGCATGAAACATTCAAGTTGGGATAAAGTTGTGGAATGAAAATAGTTACGCTCATAAATGGTTGAGGAAATGGTGAAAAACTTCAATACCATTCAGCAACACAAGAATGTTGCTCATAGTCAAAAAAGATCTATGTTAACAATCTTCAAAGAGACTAGGATTTTATGGTTAGAAACACAGTATTCCTCTACATATCTCCATGTTATAAAGTCATGAGATTTTGGAAGAAAATAATTTTTAGTCCAAGAAACATTAACCCCTTTGATATCCTTGATCACATCTGAGTAGTGGTCTATCAACTAAAACTCTCAGTTAACCTATATCAAGTACATGATGTATTCAATGTGTCCATATTGAGGAATTACAAACCATACCCCTCACATATACTCAATCCAGAGGTGGATCAACTATATAATGATCTATCCTATGAAGAGAAGCCTTTGAAAATATTATATTGAAATAAGACAATGCACCTATTCAAAGTGATGTGGAGAAGCTAAAAATTTGAATAAGTGATGTGGGAATAGAAAAATGTGATGAAACAGAATTACCCTCAAATGTTTTAGTATGGGAAATGAAAATTTTCAAGGGTGAAATTTTAGAAAGGTTGAATATTGTAACAACCCAAAATTTTATAAATAAAATTACCCTTACTTTTTAATAAAATGTATTACTATTTACAATTGTTGTTGAAAAAAAATACACATATTTGGTTTATTATATCATATTGCATTTAAAAGATATTTATTCATCATAACCATTTATAATATATTCTTTTAAAAATGATCATATGATTAGTATAAATATATGGTGTTGATAAATCCAATTGACACAAATAAAATAAGTGATGGCCTGAACCAGTAAGATCGTGCCAAACGAAGCCCTTGTATCAAAGATTATAAGAGATATAGAACCATTGGGATTTTACCTTGAACAATACCAAGCTAATATCTAACAACTTAAGCATGAAAAAACCCATTTATGATATAATTTAAATTTCATTAAGATCATAGTCCAAACCATGTACGCTAAACCACCCCATGAAAGTTTTGTCATCATACATCTTACCCTTAGGGAATTTCCTAGTGTATTAAAGGGATTTGTATCAATAACATAATAATATGATTATTTATATTTAATTTTAAATATAATAATTTTCTTATTTTTCTTATTATTAATACATTATAAATGATTGTGATTTTTATTCAATAAAACACAAATTATATTTTTAATTAGAATTCAATTTCAATTAAGACATTTATTTTGATGAGTTAATATATTTTGGAAATAAATAATTTTTTATTAAAATGTTATTATAAAAAAAATTATTAAATATAAATGATCATATAATTCATATAAATTAAAATATAATTTTTATAAGGGTTTGAAAACTGTTATTATAAAAAAACCCTTTATTTTTCAATAAATGTATAATATTATTTTAAAAGATAAAATTCACATATTTATGAAATTATTTTGAAAAATGAAATTTTTTTAAATTATAATGTTTAAAATATCCAATGGTTAATTGTTTATAATTTTCTAGGATAGTCGAATTTTCCTGTAAAAATTAAATACTGTATAAATATACGTTGTGTATTATGACTTCATAATGACCAAAAAGTGATATAATAAGTAAAATAAAGGGTTTGTACAACAAAATATATGTTTTACCATTAAAATAACATGATTCTATGTTTATTTGATTAATTTTATACAACCTTTATGAATCCTCCAAAACCATCAATATATTTTAATGTCTTCAAATCGTTTCCTTATGAGTATGACTCACTTCCACATCATCAAGTGTATTTTTGTATTTATTTCGTCCCTTATACATATAAAATATTTAAAACCACTCCCCTTTGGTTGAAATAACATGAATAACCCGTAGAAGTTATGTTTTTTTGTTCATTTTATTGTGGAGTCCAAAACATAAGTTTGATAAATAATAAAGATATCCTCACTCATTTCTTATATAAACCCACTCATGATCTGATTTATCTTCACTAGAAATCCTTAGAACACGTCCTCACTTTTAACTTACCTCTATATTGTCCTCCAAAGGTGTCACCAATCTCTCGAGAAGCTCCACCCAAGCATTTGGAGTCACACACTCAAGTTAGGGTACTTTTTCATCCCCTCTTTATTCAAGTTTCTTCATTATCTTATGCATTAAATTTATAATTCATAATGTTTGTATATGTTTTTTCATGTCCCTAATACTTTTCATTTTCTTTTTAATGTATTTCATACCACTTTATCTCTCATCAACCCATTTTATGAATTTTTATGTGATGTTTTTATGATGTCAAAATTACATGCGATTTTCCATGGCATAAAATTGTGTAGTGAATACCCTTACCAATTTACTATCAAGGGTGTTAACCATTATGAAATTATACTTATTTATTGTGGAATTAAATTTATTTAATATAAATTCTATGATTTTTGAATTAAATTTGAGGATAAATTTTTCAAATTTTATAATCTATGTGGCACTCTTAAGCATTAGGGTGAAATGAATGTGACGAGTGTGCCTGAAATTATATACCACTCCAATAAATTGGGTAATATCTAGTCTGATGGGACATCATTTTGGGATTGGGAGAAAACCTAATTCCTTTATAGATATTTTTATATCATGATTTCTTGTCTATTAGACTTGACTTATGTTTATGATGTATTTTTTAACGTAGTTTCCACATTTCTCTTATTTATTTTACGTTATCATGTTATATAATTCCTTATTGTTCATGTTTATGATTATCACCTCTTTTATGACCCATTTATATGTCTATCATCTAACATGTATGACTCTCTTCATGTTATTCCATGTTTATTCCCTTACTGGGCTTTATAAATCACCTGTTTATGATGTATATCCCCATGTTATCCCATGCATTTTTGAGTGAGATCATGTTAAAAAAATTCAAAAAAGATGGTGTTTTTACAGTTTTATGTACTTATTTAATATACCTAATTTTCAAAGAAACTGGACTTATCAATATTACAAGTTGTATTAAGTATAAAATTATGTAATAAATCATGTACTAATATGTAATAAATATTAGGGATGTTATAGATAGTCTTACAGAGATCATCTTATGTGGAGTATTTTTGGGATCCAGAATCATTGGGATGTTTTGTATCAGCCTCACTGATCTTGATCTAATTTTAAGATTTTGTTTATGTTGACCTACGGTAATTTTATATAAATCTTTTTATAAAAAATAAGTGATGTTGGTGGTTATATATATTTTAGTTATTTCTATGTACTATATATCTACATATTTCAAATTTTTGAGACTATTTATTTGATGGAATAGATGTCCATAATATGGATTGTTCAAGTTGAATTTTTAGGAGGAATATAGGATTTTTGTATTTATATTATAAGGTTTAATTAATTCCCATTTAGTTGTGTGTTGATAACTCAGTAATTTTCATTAGACTATGGTGATTGGGGACATGCATTTTTTCTTATGGTGAGCTACTCCGGGTGATGCTTTGGGTCAAATTTAGTTAGTTCATTATAGTAAATGTATAAAACATCACTCATATAATTTCTAAAGTTTTTAAAGGGTATAATAAATTAATGATAAATTTTTCCTTTCTTTTCCTTAAATCAATGACTAGATAAAGGAGAAACATAGAGAAATATATGATTTTCAACCTTAAATTCAAAAGGTTATCACCTATATATAGTATAATAATTATGGATAATTTTCATAGTTATTAACCATTTTTTGAATAAATTTCACCGGATAAATCATCTTCTATATTATTCTTGGACCAATCAATTATGACAGTCTAATCTTTATCTTTGATAGGGGATAATGATAATTCTAACCATAGAGTGACTCAAATAGTTTCATATGTATTGATTAATGTTATTTATTGTTGTAGTAAATATCTACAACTAATGAAAAATACTCTAAATAGACACAAATATCAATGATACATTGTCTAAGAATATCTCTTATTATGTATATAGTCCTCAATAACTTTCCATCTATCGGAGGATAATATGTTGTACTCAATATTAACTGATCTTGAGGAGTATCTTATAGCCATTTCCAAAAATCATTAAATAATCATTGGATCTTTTTTAAACAAGATAATATTTATAACCACATGATTTTTATAATCTCTTTGATATGTAAATTTTTAGATTCATCACAAAATATGATTTATGATAGACAAAAATAGACAGGTCTTGGTTATGTGATCAAAAATCACCCACACTATGCTCTTACTTCTTAGTAATCGAGGTATTCACTTTAAAAACTCCATCATTATCTCATATAATTTATATGTAGATATAGTATGATATTGAAAAAAATCCAACAATATCTTATTTTATACTATAAAACCAAAAGATCTAATGTTCATCATGATATAGTTTTTAGATACCTACATGAATTCTCAAAGGATATGAGTTATACTCTCTCATAAAATCTTCTAGTATGCTATTTGTTACCACTAGTCTTCTATATACATGTATAAAATAATAGTAATTATAATATTATCCATCTAAGATCTCTCCACCATTGGGTCTCTCTCAAATGATGATACTGTCCTAGAATGATATTTAAAGTACATCACCCACATCATAATAAGTGAGGTTAATAGGATATAAAAATATCTAATTATAATTTGTAAATATATCTAGATGATGATCAATTAACATAGATATAAGCTTTCATTAATCCTTAACTTCCTATACTTATTGATTCTGATACTTCCAGATGAGGGTATCAACAACCGCCTTTCTCTTTCCAAATACATATAGTTTTTGAAAAGTAAAATTATTATAAGTATTCAATCCATCAACATGGATTCAGAATAAAAAATAGTTCAGAAAAATATATACTTGACCCTTTTATGGTCTATATATACTAAGAATATCTCACTGAATAAGTATTTCCTCTAATATCTTGAAGAATGAACTATAGAAGATAACTCTAAATCTTGTGTTTGATAGATATTTTTTTAGTACCATAATTACCAAGAACCATATGACACCCCATGGGATCCTATATCATTATAATTTTAGACCCATATAATAGTATCATAATTTTCTTCAAACCATTTTCTATATTCTATAAGAAATAAAATAGATGTTGTTTTAAACCCCTTCTTTAATTTCCAAAAATTCAACTCACATAAATCTAATAAAATAATTTTCTATTATTTCTTTCTCAAAGATTTCATAGGATTATATATATTATAAATTTTGTAATAATAATATATAATATCAATAAATTCCTAAGAAACTATGAATCATGAATTCAATCTTAGGTACTTCCCAATACAATATTGCCTCTATTTTCTCGGGATCTAAAGAAATTCCCTCGTTCGACACCATATGACTAATTAATTTAACTTAAAAATCTAAAATAAACATTTTCAATCATTCCCATGTATCACATACTATAATAATGTTTCAAAACCTACTATAATATTCTTACTCTATCATTCTTAGTTCCTCGAGTACACTAGGATATCATCTATAAGGATAACAACAAATGTGTATAAATATATATTAAAAAATAATAATTGGAGCTATAAAAATCATGGGTAAATTTATAAACCTTAATGGAATAAATAAATACTCAAAATGACCATAAAATATTTATAAATTCATATTTGGAATATCTTAGGCCTGATTCAGAGTTAATGATATTTTTATCTCATTTTAATCTATAAAAATCATTTAACCCCTTTCAATTGATCAAATAAACCATTATTCTGAGAAATGGACTTAGATTCTTGATATTTACCGAATTTAATTTATGGTATTATATTTATATTCATAATATTCTATCATATTTATTGATAAAAATAATAGCAACATCCCATGAATATTTTCTAGGTCAGATAAATCCTTTCAACTCATGGTATATCGATTTTATCATGATTACTAGAATGGTATCAATTTAGGTCACCAAAAAACCTCAATAACACCTATAAGTCTCTCTAGGATATAATATATATTATATATTTAGTTATTTTTAATATATTATGGTTTTACCCATCAGTGTAAATTAAATATGTTTAATCATTTATGTTCTTAAATCAGCATGGCCAACTTGTCATTAAGAACTCATAGATCATAACTAGGTAATAAAACTGCATGGGAAATAGTAAAAACCCACATCATATACATGATATAACATATAAAATTTCCAAAATAAATCAATAATCCCAAAAACATCCAAAAAATCATCAAATTGTGAAATACTAGATAAGAATTGTATATGAACAATTTAGGTAAGCCAAAAGAGGCCTAATGAGCTCATAGGTGGACTCTCCATATGAAATACTCTAATATGATTGCTGAAGGTATACCCTATTCAAATATTCTACATTCCCTCCATAAAGTGTAAAAATTTACCATCTATTCTAAAGACTCTAACTAGAGTTAACACCCATTCGCTGGAACTTTTCCTTTATTTGGGTTATAGATAAAAAACATTTTGTATCTCCCTAGAGGATCTTGTGATGGGTGTGAGTATGATATACCCAGTTAGTAGTTACCACCCACTTCTAACCACATTTCATAAACATAAGCTTGATGTTTCAAAATAACAGGTCTAGTTTGAAATATATATATTTTAAATACCAATATGATTTACATATTTTCATACATAACATTTATCGCTAATGAAATGGACCACTTATACTAAGAGGGTCCTTACTATTCATCCATACTTCTAGATTAATCCAAATCTATGACATAACATAACTTTAGTTAAGGAAACCCACCCATACTATTTTGGGGAAATTTAATCTTGTATAATGGAGTTATATTATCCATGCTAACTATCCCATTTTATATAGGGGATAATGATATAATGTTTTCTTGGAATTTAAATCCCATCATATTACATCAATATATATTTAACCAGTTGGTGGTACCAAGGATCCTTTATTACAATTTAATATTATATCCCTTTCTAGAATATTTTCAAAAAACTTATTCCAAATCATGAAGAGTTTCATTAAATTTAAAATGTTTCTAGCATAACATGTGTAAATAATCAAATCATAAATCTCAAGCATAATGGTATAAATCTATACATTAAGCAAGGTTTGTATCTAAATAATTCTCTCAAAGAAACTATGAAACATACATTATTAATTACCAAAATATCATAAGGAATTAATTAAAAAATAAAACTAAAACAACCATGGTTATATCATTTCTATCCATAAAACCATTTAAGGAAACTTTTATTAGAAGTAAATCCCTGTATTTTAACTTAATTCACTCATTCATACAATATTTCTAACCTAAACCTTATTGAATATGAGGGAAGAAATAGGTTTGATTTCCAATTAGTTAGAAATAATTTTACTTCGGGTCCAGAGAAAAATATTAATTCTCCTAATGAATATTTGGATCAATCTATGGCCATAAAAGAATTAGATCTTAGGTTTATCTTGACGCAAAATCAGAAATCTGGAAATAATAATAAGAAAATATTCTATGATCTCATTAACTAACCTTCCATATCCACTAAAATAAAAGAATGATGAAGAATCATAACTATACAATAATCCCTAAGGTATAAATATGGATATTTAACTCACTATTATTAGTAATAGAGGAAATAAATAATTTATAAGTGATCAATGACCTAACCATGTCAAAAAAGAGTTATTGTAATCAAATAGAGGCACCTTTGATCTAGGAGGACGGTTGGAACCACTAAGATATATATAGATAGATATTATATCTTTATAAAGACTAAAATAAATGTAAATAAAGGTAAAATACTGAAGGATATCATTAAGGGATTAATTTTATTATTTAAATTTTAAACAAATCCCTTAGTCAAGATAATTTTTCTTAAGAGACTATCGGGTACCTAGTACAATTCCACCAGGTAGCCAATGGCTCAAAAAAAGCTTCCAAAAATAAGAAGTTCTCTATTGGGTACTTGATACTAAACCACTTGGTTCTTGGTTAATACCAAACCTAACTAATATACACCCTATTGTTTACCTCTTACACTAAACTCTTCTAATTTCTACCTAAATCCACTTCAATATCCAATCTACCTATAAATTAAATTGAAAAATGAAATGTAATTTCTTATTTCGAAAGGATAGTGACTTTACACACACACCCAAAACTTATTTTTTAATTCTCTTAGCTCTATTAGTGTCTTATGATATGGTAGAATATATATCATCACTATTCCATGTACTATATCAATTTAGAAAACCACCTATTTTTTAGAGTAAATACTTATAAATATTAAATAAATACATTGGTAAGGAATCCAAATATAAGATGTAACACCATAGCCTTCTTAACATTACTAAACCTAAGTACTAAACTATCCACATGATAGTAATCATATTAATCTAAAACTAAACTGATCCATATCACCATTCAAAGAATTCCCATTATATGGTTAGAGTATAATGATTCTCAATAAGAGATGAAAAGTAAATTAAACTCTTATATCAGTTGATATGTGCTTTAAACTGATCCATCTAATGCATTCATTGAATAATATTAAAAATATTCAAGTCAAGATTTGAAAAAATTTAGAGATTACTAAATGATCCTACCACTATTGGATAAGAAATATGCATCTAACTTTTCTCTAAACACTTACTCAATAAAGTAGAAATAATCAAGAGTTTTATATTAAGTTCCAAAAAAAATCCTAGGTGTGTAAGAACCCGGACCTTCTTTTCAGGTGTGTTTTCCTTTTCTGGTCGTTTTTGGGAAAAAGATGAGAATCTGGAAATTTTCTAAGTACATGCCATGTACTTCATAAGTAAACACCGTGTACGTTGATGCCGCTCGAGGCTGTGTGTTTTCCGTATCATGGCCACACACATGGCCATGTAGGGGTGATGTGGAGGTGGCTTAATGAGGAGTACGAAAAATCCTAGTACATGCGGTGTACTCCAAAAGTATACGCCGTGTACTTTCTTTTTTCGTTAAATGGACCTAGGTCACGTCTTAACCCCAAAAACATATTCTTCTCCAACTTCTTTGACTGAGAGCGAGGGTACGGCCATAGATCTTCTTCGAGCCACCGATCCTTCCCCGTTTATCCGAATCAAACACCGTCAGTTGCAATAGAATCGCAGCGGTGAGTTCTTTGTTCTTCTTTGGCCACGTTTCCCGATTATTTCTCTTATGATAGCTATCATAGGTTGAATGTTTTAGAACTTTTTGTAGATATACTCCATTCTAGGTCGATTCACAGGACTAGGTTCAAGTGTATAGATCTCATACGATTGAGGTAGGTGGTTTGTTGCCTTACGTTGAATGTCTTTGAGTTTTTGTGAAAAAGTGTCAGATACCCATGTATCAGGTATCTTGGGTTAGGGTTTCGATCCTGCATTTTTATCTGCCTTATATTTCTTGTGTGCTTGATACTATTAGATAAGTAATTATTGCTTTTTATCATGTTTGAGGATCACCCCATGGGTGTTTCCCTTGTTTTGGTTGTTTATCTCCATTTGGCTTAGGTTGACTGTGAGGTAGACCTTGTTACATTGTTTTCCTGCCTTGATATAATTGATTACATGTATTGCCTACTGTTTATATGCTTTTGACGAATTTTAGATATTATCCAAGTAGTTTTTTGAACTTACTTAGGGCTACTAACAGTCGATTATGCATGACTTGACTGCTCAGGGCTATGTGAACCTGGTGTGGTAGACTAAAGAGGGAATTGACGATTAAGGGATTCCCTAGAGATTCTATTAAAATTATTTTCATTCGTAGGACCTACAAGAATTGGACTTTGTTCATCCCAATAGTGTCCTTAGTTTACGCACGCAACGTGACCAAAGGAGGAATTAGATGTAAGTGCTTCCTCGGAGAGTCTATAGCTGTCGTTGCAAGACCGCAGGGGAATTGAAGGTGAGAGCTTCCCCGAGTGTCTATGCCTTTGTATGATTATTTGAATAGATAGGTCTTCTAGTATGATCCACCTAGAGAGTCAGTGTGAATATTTTTTGGTTGGTTGTGATGAGTCCACCAAGCCAAAGAACAAGCTTGGGTTTTGTACTTCTTGTTGTATAGGTAGTCTGCTGAGATACCTGTTGTGTTACTTGCTAATATTTGGGATTATAGAGTTGTTTTCTAGATTCCTTGGTGGATAACTAGATGATTAAATTAAGTTTATAAATAAATGTGAATGGAGATTTGTGGGATTGTTTCCTTTAGTTTACTCATGTCTCTCTGCTGCATTTATTTCCTTTACTTTTGCTATATTGCTCACTGACAGTAGGGCACAAATCTTGTGGTGGTTTCCTACTGGGATTAGTCTCACATGTTGTTTGGGTTCGGCTTTTCATCACAAACAGTTTATATGGTTGAAAGTGTGGATAGAGATTGTGTCCCCTCTGCTTTAGGTTCATGATTACTGGTTAGAGCTAGAGAGCATAGGACCAAGCTTAGGCTCACGATGCTGCTGGAGTTACTGCTTACTTTTCGTACATTGTTTCTCAATTGTATTTTAGCTAGTTATTGTGTTTTCTGCTTTCCTTAGATACTTGTACCTACTGCATCATTACCATCATTATTATATACTCATTGGTTCCGGTGTTTAGTTTTAGTTATTTTATGTTGTTCACTGCTTCCGCTATTGACTGTTATTTCCTTTCCCTTGTATACTTTACCAAATGAGGGCATAGTTTCCCCAATGACTCACCAAGGCCCTCGCTACTAGTCAGCAACCTCTAGCATTTGGGTAAATGTGCTTGAGGTCATCTGGGGAACCGTCTACGGGGCACCAATTGAGTGGCTCAGGATTCGGGTCGTTACAAAGTGGTATCAGATGATATTATTTTCTATTCTTTTCTATTGACTTACTGTTTAGCGACATTAGAAAGGGATAGGCCGGGATAGGAAAATGGTAAATAGCTATTCCTGGGAGTTCTAGAACCCATGTACATGGAAAAATCCAGGTTACCTCAAATATTCCAATTTTCATGTTTTTCAAATGTTACCGTTTAATTGATTTCACTGTTGGGTGGTGCACTTGTTTTGTGATGTTACTGTTTATATGATTGTGGTTCTATTTTGTTGCAACCTGATGAGATGAGGGTATGCCATCTCAGGAATCATATAAGCACCTGTTAGAAAATCACATGTCAATCATTTTTCCATGCCATCTAGATTGCATTAGAAGTTGCATGCAGTTTTGATAAAAACTGTGATAGACTATGCATGTATTATGATATCTGTTGTGATAGAACACCTGCTATGTTGATAGGGTATAGTTTTTTTAGAGCTTCTTTATCATGGATTCCAAACATTGGTCTTAGAGGTGTTACGGGCCCTTATGGACTAGAATTTGGTGGATCATTGACCTATTTAATTGTTATATGTATTTTTATGATGTCAAGATTTGATTTGCGGGGAGTATGGGTCCTCACATATCAGAATTTGGAACCTTAACACTGGTTTTCTGTGTAGGAGGACTCGGGTAGGGAAGGGAATTTAGCTACACGCTGTGTGTGGGGACAACACAGCATGTATTTGTGGTGTTACATGACCATTTAGGTAAGATTACACGCCCATGTAAATTACTTAAGGGAACACGCCGTGTAGTCTTTATACACGCCATGTAGTCATGTTTTGTTTTGTTTTGAATGATTCCTTTTCCTGTTCCCTTCTTATGATCCTAGTTTTCAGTTCCTGGTAATGTGATCTAAGGTGTGCTTTTGACCTTGTAGAGTCATGGCGCCGCGATGTCCTCCCATTGCACATCAGGAACGAGGCAGTGACCGTATGCCTGGTACGGTGGATCAGGGACTACCAGTAGTTCCGCCTATCATTCCGGACATGGCACATGCATTGATTCTAGACACTGGTGTCGATGCTTAGTTTAGAGAGGGTTTCATGATATTCATGTAGACCTTCTAGGGAGCTCAGTATCCTACCCTGTCTATGGCATAGCTAACATGAGTTTTTCTGCAACAGCATCCTCCCACATTCATAGAGGATGGAGGACCACAGGTTGCGGAGTCATGGCTAGAATCCATGTTGTCCATCTTCGAGCACCTGGAGACGCCTCCGGAGAGTAGAGTGAAGCTCGTGACTTTTATACTGTGAGATTCCTCCAAAAGATAGTGGGACGTGGTTTCACCGGCAGGGAGCCAATAGGTTATGGCTTGGGATGAGTTTCAGCATATGTTCTACGGCTACTTCTACCCGGCGACGCTGAGGAATGACATAGTCAAAGATTTCATGAACCAGCATTAGGGTACTCTCATAGTTATGGAGTATTCCTCTCGCTTCATAGAGTTATAGCATTTCACTCCCGTTCTGGGGAATGATGAGCTATTTATAGTGAGGAAGTTTGAGGAAGGCCTCAGGCCGGACATCAGATCACAGGTGAACGTCTTTTAATTGACTTCTATTACTTTAATAGTCAAATAGGCACTTATAACAAAGAGAAATATGAGGGAGACTGGAGCTGTGGACCAGGGCGGTTCAGCACCTAGGGGTGATTCATTTCAGATAGACAGCAGGAAGCGCCACCGATAGTCTACACGAGGTGACTCGAGGAAGCGATGTATTCCTTCTGGTAGACAGGATCTTCCTTCTGGAATCCAAGTGGTGTGCTATTAGTGTGGAAAAAGAATGAATAAGAAGCCTTAGTGCTTGAGAGACCCAGTGGAGTTCCTATTTTTCAGCAAGATGGGTCATCTGTAGCGTTTCTGCAGGGTTCTCCTTGTAGCAGCTAGTGAAGGAGGACCAGTTTCGAATCTGCATATAAGAGCCAGATTTCCAGCCCTGCAACAGACTGGGGGATGGAGTTCTTTAGGTCATTCAGGCCAGGGTAGAGTCCATGGATGTAGTGGTCAGGCTTAGGGAGGGTCAGCTCAGGGATCTCAGGCTGCTATACAGGGCTGCGGTGCAGGACAGACTTTTGCAATAGAGCAAATTCATCAGGAGTAGGATCATGGACCTTCTACAGTTCTAGGTACAATTTTAGTAGCCTCAGTTTTATCCTCTGCAATTTTCGATACAGGAGCTTCTCCTAGATTTTTTTTTGTGCATACTGTGGAAAGCCTTAGAATAACTATTTATATTTCTGAGGATATTATGATGCTAGACACTCCCTTAGGAATTAGAACTGCAAGCATGCGTCAGTGCTTAGACTACCCCCTTGAGGTTGGTGGGTGTCATTTTACGTGGAATCTCTATGTTTTGTAGATGACAGGCTATGATGTCATTATCAGGATGGACTGGTTAGTTCTCTTCTAGGCCTTTATCGATTTCTATCATCATAGGGTGAGTTTCACCTCACTAGAGGGTGGATCTTTTCTTCACAAGGGCGAATGGGATGTCTAGGAGAGCATAACTGGACCAGAGGATCATGGGTTGGGCGGTGTTACAGCCCATATTTCTAGATTATATCTGGATGACCAGGGGACTTCTCAGTTATACTTTCCCCCAATGGTGGATTGTTTTAGTGATGTCTTTCTAGAAGAATTTTCAAGTTTTCCTTCAGATCAAGAGGTAGACATCTCTTTTGAGCTTGTTCTAGGAGAAGCACTGGTATTTGTTCCTCCTTATAGGATGGATACACCTGAGTTACAGGAGCTCAAGAAGTAGTTGGAGGAGTTGTAGTCAAAGGTTTTTATCCAACCCAGTGCATCTCCTTGGGGTTCACTCATTCTGTTTGCAAAGAAGGCAGGTGGTACTTTACAGTTTTGTGTGGATTATCGGAATCTAAACCAGTTGACAGTCAAGAACCTATATACATTTCCACGGATAGATGATCTCTTTGATCAGCTTCGAAGATCTAGGGTGTTCTCGAAGATCTACTTGAGATCCGACTATCATCATTTGTGTGTTAGACCATCTGATATACCTCTTACAGCCTTTTGGAGTAGGTATGATCTGTATGAGTATTTGGTTATTCCGTTCAGTCTAATGAACGCGCCATAATTATTCATGGCGCTGATGAACAAAGTTTTCCATCCTTAATTGGATTATTTCGTGGTGGTTTTGTGGACGATATCATGGTTTACTCTCACACTCAACATGACCATGCTACCCATCTTGAGATCATTTTGAGTACACTGAGGGAGAATTATTTATATGTTAACCTCTCAAAGTGCCAATTTTGGATGGACGAGATTCACTTCCTGGGTCATGTCATCATGGAGAAAGAAGTATCAGTAGACCAAGAGAAGGTGAGAGTAGTAGTTACATGGGAGCATCCGAAGAATTTCTTCAAGGTTACGAAGATTCTTATGGCTGGCTGGTTACTACAGGCAGTTTGTATAGAACTTCTCATGCTTAGAAGCGCCATTGATGGGATTGACTAAGAAGGGGTGAAGTATGTTTTTACAGAAGCATGTGATTCATCCTTTCAAGAGCTGAAGGGGACATTGACTTCAGCACCGATTCTAGTTTTGATGGAACCAGGCAAGAGTTATACAGTTTTCTATGATGCATCTGGCATCGGGCTTGGAGAAGCTCTTATGTAGGAGGATCGTGTCGTTGCATATGGATCTCGGCAGTTGAGGCCGCATGAGAGGAACTATCATATGCATGACCTGGAGTTGGCTGCAGTTGTACATGCTTTTCATTGTTGGATACATTATCTTCTGGGAGAGCATTTCATGTTATATACTGACCACAAGAGCCTCAAATACATCTTCACACAGCGTGACTTGAATCTGAGATAGCGGAGATGGGTTGAGTACCTACAGTATTTTGATTTCGAGCTTGCTTATATGCCTAGGAAAGGAAATATTGTGGTAGATGCACTGAGCAGGAGGACACATATACAGGATGTTCAGGAGGCTAGCAGTGAGTGGCAGCTTATGGATTTGTTCTCTGAAATGCATGTGGAGGTGCATGACAGACAGGGTCAGACTTTTCTTTCTTCTGTAGCTATTACCTCTACCCTTATTGACCGAGTTTGAATGAGGCAGCTATCATATTCTAAATGCCTAGTCCTATGGGAAAGCGTGTCAGGAGAGGACCCTCTTCCCAGATGGACTGTAGGCGAGGCTGAGATCTTGAGTTTACAGGGATGCGTCTGGGTGCCAGAAGATATACGCGAGGAGCTAATGCAAGGCTTTTATTCCTCAGTTTGGGTAGTTCATCCTGGCGTCACCAAGATGTATCGTGATATACACTACCATTATTGGTGGCCAAGTATGAAGAGGGATGTTGCTGGTTTTGTCGTCAGGTGTTCCACCTGTCAGCAGGTGGAGGCGGAGCACCAGCGACCAACAGGGCTTTTACAGCAGCTACCCATTCCCGAGTGGATGTGGAATGATTTTGTGATGGACTTCATGACAGGGTCACTGAGATCTCTTCGATGGAATGACGCAGTATGGGTTTTCATTGACAGGCTCACAAAGGTTGCTCATTTCTTGCCGATTAAGGAGACCTTCGGTGTGGATGAGCTCGGACAGTTGTACATATGTGAGATTGTATTCTTGCATGGGGTTCTGAGTGCTATAAATTCAGATAGGGATGCCCGCTTTATGTCGCATTTCTAGAAAGGGATTCAGAGGGATTTGGGTACACATGTCCTTCTGAGTACAGCTTCCCATCCCCAGACAGATGGCCAGTCAGAGTGCACGATTCAGGTGCTAGAAGAAATGCTACAAGCATGTGTCCCTGATTTTGGAGGTTCTTGGGAGAGACATATACCTCTAGTGGAGTTTTCTTATAATAAAATTTTTTAAGCAACTATTTAGATGGAATCTTATGAGGCTTGGTACAGTAGGTCATGTTGAGCACCCTTGTGTTGGTTGGAGGTAGGAGAGGAAGCTATGTTGGGACCTCGTCTTGTTCAGGAGACCACAAAACAGGTGGAGTTGATTCGGAAAAGGATGTCTACAATACAGTCTCGACATAAATCATATGCTGATCAGCAAAGATGACCCTTGGAGTTCAAGGTCGGAGATCAAGTCTTTCTACGTGTTACCCCGAGGATAGGACACAAGAGGATCAGGAGACAGGGTAAGCTTTCACCAAGATACGTTGGGCCATTTGAGTTTCTGGAGAGAGTCAGGTTGTTTGCTTATAGGTTGCAGTTAACTCAGAGGTACCATGCTATGCACGATGTCTTCCATGTTTCTCATCTTTGACGCTATTTCTCAGACACATCTCATGGTTTTCAACCTGAGGAGGTTGAGCTGGAGCATGATGCATCATTCGAAGAGCATCCTATCAGGATTGATGATCGTAGTTCAAAGATACTCTGTGGCTGGTTTGTTCCTCTGGTATGGGTGCTATGGTAGCAAGGTCGTGTACATGACGAGACATGTTAGAGGGAGGCCAATATGCGATAACAGTGGCTAGATTTTTTCGAGGTTTCCTCTTCTCCACCTTTTTAGGGAAATTAGTGGATGAATTTCTTTAAGGAGGGAATTTTGTAAGAACCTAGACCATATTTTCATGTATGTTTTCCTTTTCTGGTCGTTTTTGGGAAAACGAGTAGAATCTGGAAATTTTCTAAGTACACGTTGTGTACTTTATAAGTACACGCTGTGTACTTTGATGCCGGTCGAGGTCGTGTGCTGGCCATGTCATTGCCACAAATAGGTCCATGTAGGGGTGTTGTGGAGGCTACTTAATGCAGAGTAAGAAAACGCCAAGTACACACTGTGTACTACAAATGTACACGCCGTGTACCTTCTTTTTTTTCGTTAAACGGATCGGGGTCGCGTCTTAACCCCAAAAATATCTTCTTCTCTAGCTTCTTTGACTGAGAGCAAGTTTACGGGCGTGGATCTTATCTGAGCCACCGATCTGTCACTGGTTATCAGAATCGAACACCATTGGTTGCAATAGAATCACAACAGTGAGTTCTTGGTTCTTCGTTGGCCACGTTTTCTGATTCTTTCTCTTATAAGAGTTATCGTAGGTTGAATGTTTTCGACATTTTTTAAGATCTACTCCGTTCTAGGACGATTCACATGCCAAGGTTCAAGTATATTGATCTCCTAGGATCGAGGTAGGTGGTTTGTTGCCTTACGTTGAATGTCTTTGAGTTTTTGTGAAAAACTGTCGGATACCCATGTATCGGATATCTCAGGTTAGGGTTTTGATCCTGCATTATTATCTACCTTATATTGATTGTGTTCTTGAGACTATTAGATGAGTAATGATTTCTTGTTAGCATGTTTGAGGATCACCCCATGGGTGTTTCCCTTGTTTTGGTTGTTTATCGCCGTCTGGCTTAAGTTTCCTATGAGGAAGACCTTATTGAATTTTTTTCCTTCCTTGATATAATTGATTGCATGTATTTACTACTGTTTATATGATTTTTATGAATTTTATCTGTTAGCCATGTAGTTTTTTGAACTTACTTAGGGCTGCTGATAGTCGATTACACACGACTTGACTGCTTAGGGCTGTGTGAACCTGGTGCGGTAGACAAAAGATGGAATTGACGATTAAGGTATTCCCTGGAGAGTCTTTTAAAATTAGAATCGTTCACAGGACCTACAGGAATTGGAATTTGTGCTTCATAAGAGTTTCCTTAGTTTACACACGCATCGATACCACAAGAGGAATTGGACGTAAGTTCTTCCTCAGAGAGTCTATAGCTATCGTTGCAAGACCGCAGGGGAATTGACGGTGACAGCTTCCCAGAGTGTCTGTGCCTTTGTATGATTATTTGACTAGAGGGGTCTACTAGTATGAGCCACCCAGAGAGTCAGTGTGAATATCGTTTGGTTGGTTGTGATGAGTCCACCAAGCCAAAGAACAAGCTTGGGTTTTGTACTGCTTGTTGTTTAGGTAGTCTGTACAGATACCTATTGTGTTACTTGCTATGCTTTGGTATTATAGAGTAGTTTGCTAGATTTCTTGGTTGATAACTATATGATTGAATTATGATTATAAATAAATGTGAATGGATATTTGTAGTATTTCTTTCTTTAGTGTACTCTTGTTTCTCTACTGCATTTATTTCCTTTACTTTTGCTATATTGGTCACTGATAGTAAGGAACAAATCTTGTGGTGGTTGCCTAGTGGGATTAGTCTCACACCCTCTTTCGGTCCTGCTATTTGGCCCAAACAGGTTCTATGGTTACAGGATTGGATAGGTACTGTGGCCCCTCTACATCAGGTACATGATTGCTGGTTGGAGCTGGAGAGTATAGGACGGATCATAGGCTTGTGATCCTGCAGGAGTTACAGCTTACTTTTCGTACTTTGTTTCTCAGTTGCATTTCGTCATGCTGTTGTGTTTGCTTCTTTCCTTAGATACTTGTACATGCTGCATCATTACCATCGTTATTATATATTCATTGCTTCCAATGTTTAGTTTCAGTTATTGTATGTTGTTTACTGCTTCTACTATTGACTTTTATTTCCTTTCCCTTGTATAATTTACCAAACAAGGACTTAGTTTCCCCAATGACTCACCAAGTCCCTCACTACTAGTCGGCAGCCTCTGGCATTTGGGGAAATGTGCTTGAGGTCATGTGGCGAACCGTGTACGTGGCACCAGTTGAGTAGCTCTGGATTCGAGTCGTTACAAGGTGATATATAAATTTATTGAAAATAAAATAATGATAAACGATCACGTAAAAGAAAGAATAAGAAAGGATATAAAATACTACCACTTCTAATTCAAGGATGGTTGCTAAAAAAATTTATATGAAATTGTAAGAGGTCTAGATATTAATTAAAACACATAGGAGTATAAAGAATATAAAAATAGTACATCTGACTGAGGAAGGACCCATAACAACATTAGAAATGTATTAGTGTATAATACTAACCCTTTAGGTTCTATTATAATAAACTAGTGGTTTGAAACCTATTCTATACAGAATAACTCTGTAACGACCCGAACGTGACCAGCCACCCGAACAGTGACAAACGGGTCTGTTGTTACTACCTTAGATGCACCTCCCCGAATGCCAAAGGATGTCGACTAGTAGTGAGGGTCTAATAGGTATAGTGGGGAGGATATACCCTCTTGGAGGATCATAATAAGGGTACTGGTCCGTGTATAAAATCTCAAACTAGACCCGTAGAGTGGAATCATATAAAATATCAAATAAATAGAGGAAGCATTATAGAACAGTGGTAGTAGAAAATAAATAGAACAACATGCTGAATATCACAAGCGACTACGGTTGTAAACAAACAAACATGAATCCATAGCAAGTCACTAAACAAAGGGATGCCAATGGCTAACCAACAGTAGCTACAAACAAGTAAGCATGCTGATACAAGTAAAGAAAAGAAGAAAAAACCAAGTTACCCCATCTAGGTATAACCTCAAGGTCCATACCATCTCCATGCAACAACTAACGCAGCCCAGCTCTGGAAGATGGCATCTTTCCTGTATGTAAATCCATAAAGTCTGCATGCATCCCAAAGGGCCCGTGCAGGGTGTGAGACAAATCTCAGTATGATACCACACAACGGTGCGTACCAATTATATGTGTTTAAGCAGTCATGCAATTGTAAGGAAAAATGTAAGCAGTACAATGCACAAATAAACACTAACTCCTCTGGTGCTCAACAGCCACCATAGAGTGTCACCTGCTTCAGCCAACGCCGGAATCTCTACCAAGTAACATGGCAACATGCGCCCCCTGACACTGCGTGTCTCAAGTACCAACGTCCCGAAGGCATGCCCATGAATAGTAACCCGGCACCATGTGCCTCCTGACACCTCGTGTCTCAAGTACCTACGTCCCAAAGGTATGCCCAAGAATAGTAACCCAGCACCATGGGCCTCCTGACACCTCATGTCTCAAGTATCGACGTCCCGAAGGCACGCCCAAGGATAACCTGGAGGAACAATGATGTCTGCCCTCAAATCACGACGAGCCTCAGCCCCCATCCCGATAGTCTCAATGCTATCCCATGAAGGCTCCTCACCTCCCATGTGGCTTTCTATAGCAACCAACCCCAAACAAAATACCTAACCACAACTACGGGGGCCTCTACCCACATGAGTGGTCACAACCACCTCATCACGGAGTATCTCTGTGTGCACACTACTCAATGTCCCGTGTGAGCGGTAATCACCAAAATAGCACCTAAGCCACCAACACTTCTGACACCTCGTGTCCCTGTGACCATGACGCTCAAGTATGATGGCATCACCATCCTAGTAACATGGTCCATGCCCAACCTGATAGTTGTACTGCCTCTAGCCGACGTCCATGACGCCCAATCCCATGGTCAAGACCACCCAAAGTAACCTGGGCCAAGCCCAAACTGTGACCAGCATCACTCAAGAATAACCGGGCCAAGCCCAACACAACCCAAAGGGTCCAGCATGTGCAATTCATCAATTGCATATATATTAAATTCAACAGAACTCATAACAGGAAAAACAATTTAAACAGTCGAATTGCCCCATCCCAACGGTTGTCGAACAACAGCATCGAGGTCCTGAATGCCTCTAACAACTTATAGCAATCCTGATAAATTAAACTCAACAGTTTAACACATTAATATTTCTATTAAAAACTTTTTGGCATTCCCCGGCCAAGATTCACTGATGGGAAACGACTCCTCACCCGGCCCCACTCACGCAAACTAGTAATAGGGCATACCCAAAGGTGTCTCACAGGTCCAACAAGCAATTCAACATGAAACAACAGATAAAACGGGTCCCGCTCAAAATACCCAAAAATGCGCTGAAGGCCGCATCACCCAAACAACCACAAAAACACAAAATAAGGTATGAACCACCTACATGAGACTCCTACGATGCTACTTCTCCGGTAATAGCCTCCAATTCAGTCTAAAACACGGTAAATCTACAAAACATTCAAAACTGCTCAAACCCCTATAACTCGTTCTAGAACAAAAATCCGAAAAAAAACGGCCCAAGTTGAATTGAGGCCTTACCGAGGGGGTTCCAACACATCAATCAGAGTTTGAATCGGGTCTCAGATGGATGATTGGGAGAAGAAAAGAGCTCTGGACGGCTTGGTTCGCGAAACCAGGCGACAAAATTGGGGCTCTGCCTCAATACGAGGCAACTTCCCATTTTGACGAAAAAAAGAAAGTACATGGTGTCTACTTCAAGACTACATGCCATGTAGGTCATTTAACAATTCATAATATGGCTGAATTCTGTTGCCTTACCTTTCAAACCTGCTGACATGCGTACACGGCGTGTACTTATGGGTACATGGCGTGCACTTGGTTTCTCTTCTCTCCCTCTCCGACTTACCCACACGCCATGTATATCTCTTATACACGGCTAGACTACACGGCGTGTCCAAGGGTAACATGGTGTGTACCTGGTTCTACCCGGCCAACAGGCCTACACGCCATGTATGGCCACCACATGGTTAGGGGTACACGATGTGTTTAAAACTACATGCCATGTAGGAAGAAATTACTACACGGTCATCACATGGCATATACTTGGTGAGTAAACAGCCAGTGTACACGGCGTGTACCTAACGTACATAGCGTGTAGTCTAGAAATTTCTAGAAACTTCCCATTTTCTCTAGTTTCCTTAGAAACCAGTCAAAAAATCAAACAAGGTAGGGATTTTGACCTGTTCAAAAAACCCGAGTTCTTACAATCTCCCCACCTTAACATAGCTTGTCCCTGAGCTATCAAATGAAACCTGGAGATGGAACCAAATATACCACCCCGTTCAAAGTGACCCGGACTTCCCTGGTCTCAAAGGTTCCGACTAAATTTCTCAATGGGGGTCCCCACCTTAGAAATCTCCTAACCTTGTCTCAACCCAACAAAACTCAAAGCAACCAAGGTCTACTAACCTATTTCTTAGATAAATAGTCCTTCTGTGTTACATCGTCACCCCTAAACCTCATTGGCACTCACGTTTCACTCCCGACACCCAATGTAGCTCGCACCACATTGGTGTCTGCCTCTACGAGGTCCTGGAGCCTAGCACCTCAAGTAACCCGCATCCCTGATGCCCCGATGCCCATGACACCTCAAGTAACTCGCATCCTCGATGCCCCAATTCCCAAGGAACCTCAATTAACCCGCATCCTCAATGTCCTGATGCTACGCATATCAGACATATATATATATATATATATAATATATCACACACCCGATATGGTGACAAACCCACTGACTAGAATCTAGTCAATCCACTTAGATCATGTGCACCACGTGCACTCAAAACAGACATGCCTCTATAGGTCATGCCAAAAAGGAAACATGGAGATCACGACCACACTACGGTGTACCTCTAACCATCGTCAGCTCACCAGCTTGCTCAGCCTCTAGCAGCTCCACATCATGCACCTGGCCTGAAGTACAGCTACCTAATGCCTGACCCCCCCCCCCCCCACGGTGCTGCTCCAGCCACCAACCACTTACCCCTTAGCTGGGTCTCGATGTCTCTGTCACGTCCTCCGCATATAGCTGAACCTCGACTACCCTCTCCTGGTACCGAACCCGAACCAACTCCAAATGCTACAGTCTGTCCTGGTCCCTGCTTGCCGGATATCTGAGAAGGCCACCTGAAAAACCTCTCTAGATGCTCATCCTGTCCACATGCCCAACACTCCTTCAGAGGCCTATCGCACTACGCCCGAACATGTCCCAACTATCCACACTGAAAGAAAATCACCGAAAACTACTACGAGGTGGTCTAGCTGAATCCCTAGTCTGACTTTCCTTATGGAAATCATCCGTTCCTCACTTCCTACTGTCTGAACCATCACTTGAAGCAATCGTCTGACTAACCTGGGGCATATCCCTCTGGTTTCCCTCTGCTATGAGCACCTGGTTCACCGCCTCGGAGAAGGAACCCAGCCTGAAGATGTTCACCTGACCCGAAGGGCGTGTCGTAAGCCATCCTCAAAACACCTCACCCAAGCTGCATCATCGCTTAACATACTAGGTGCAAAGTGAGACAACTTTGTGAAGGTAGCTACATTGTCCATGACAGACATGTCTCCCTGCTGAAGACTCAAGAACTTATGAGCACTCTCTGTCCTCAATGTCTCTAGATAGAAGTGCTCAAAGAATATATCCTTGAAGTCCTTCCAAGCTAGTCCCTCGTGCCTGTGAGCCTGAACCTGCACATCCCACCAATGCTTCGCCGGACCTCTCACCATGTACATCGCCAGCTTGACCCTCCGCCCTGGAGGCATCTCGAGCTGCTCGAAGATCATCTGTATACTCTCGACCCAGTTCTCAGCCACCTGTGGACCACCCTCACCCTGAAAAAGTGATGGGTTCTGAGATTGGAACTCCCGCATCAGATAATCCATAGATGGCTCTGTACCCTGCGTACCTCTGTTGATCCTCTGTAGGACACATACCAGGCTAGCTCGGAGCTTCTCGTCAAGCCAAGGTACGAACTCTGCCAAACCCGGCTGTTGTCCTACCTACACTGAATCCTGGACTTGTTCCTATCCGTGAGCCTGTACCTGTGGTTCATGCTCTGCCTATACTAAATCCTGAACCTCATCCTGCACCTGTGGCACTGTATCATCTCCCGCCTGTCGCTCCATCGAGACGTGTAGGAGGAACCCACTGAGTGCCATAAATGGTCAGACCGCCTATATACATAAAAATATATATTCAACGTAGATAAGGAAAGCAGTAAAAGGTAGCGCATAACTACTACCCTTACTCTCCCCCACCGCAACTATTCCCCATTGCATCCCGGCCTCATGGCCTCCTTACCCGCCCCTCAACAGAGCCAAGTATCAAAAGCCCCTCGGGCCATGCCCATCCCGACAACCAACAATGCCTCAAACCGATGACCGAGTCGCCCAATCCTGGTGACAAAAATCACCTCAACCGATATTACTTGTCTTCTCGTACAAGATCCATACCTAGATATCCCGCCACATGCAATTCTACAAAATAGAAAGCATGGAGTACACATTGCACAACTAGAAATTCTATCAGGAATTTCACCAATTCACATTTCAAGCATATAAAGAATGGAAATTGATTTTATTCACATGGTATTATCACATCACAAAGCATATGTGCAATTATGAAATTAAAATACCCTAAAATTTGCCTATCAAAATCCAAGCAAACAGGCCTCGCCATACCGGGCCAAGGTCTAATTCTCCCTTAATGCACCGGGTCAAGGGTCACATATCACAATCAATAACATCACACATCAAGTGATCCACCTAGGTGGAATTCACATAAACTGTAATCTGAGAAAAAGTAAAACAGTAATTCCCACCCAAGGTAACTTGGTCCATCCCTCGTACCTGGGCCTGCAGGCACCGAAGCACAAGCTAGAAACCCAGTTCCAGTAACAACCTATCTCTAGTATACCATATCCCAAAGAGTAAAACCAGCAGAAATAAAAGTGAAGCCTCAATCTCATTAGTAGCTAGTAAGACACTGCCACTAAATTCTTGTTAAGAACTCCTCTGGTACCACTTTGTAATGACCCGGACCCGACCAGCCACCTTAATCGTGCCAAACGGGTTTGGTGTTACTACATTAGGCGCACCTCCCCGAACGCCAAAGGCTGCTGACTAGCAGCGAGGGTCTATTAGGTATAGTGGGGAGTCTATACCCTCTAGAAGGATCATTATAAGGGTACTGGTCCGTGTATAAAAACTCAAACAAAACTCATAGAGCAGAAGCATATCAATTATCAAATAAATAGAAGAAGCAATATAAAACAATGGAAGTAAAAAATAAACAAAACAACATTCTGAATATCACATGAAATTACAGCTGTAAACAAACAAACATGCATCCATAGAAAGTCACTAAACAAAGGGGCACCAATGGCTAATCAAGAGTAGCTACAAAAAAGTTAGCATGATGATACAAGTAAAGAAAAGAAGACGAAACCTAGTAACCCCAGCTAGGTATGACCTCAAGGTCCATACCATCCCCATGCAACAACTAACACAGCCCATCTCCTAAAGTTGGCCTCTTTCCTACACATAAATCCATAATGTCTGCACGCGTCCCAAAGGCCCAGTGCAGGGTGTGAGACAAATCTCAGTAAGATACCACCCAACAGTGTGTACCAAATACATGTGTTTAAGTATTCATGCAAGTGTAAGGGAAACTGTAATTAGTAAAATACAAAAATAAACACTAACTTCTCTGGTGTTCAACAGCCACCATAGAGTGTCACCTGCTTCGGCCAACGCCAGAATCTCTGCCATGTAACCCAACAACATGCGCCCCCTGACACCGCATGTCTTAAGTACCGACGTCTCGAAGGCACACCCAAGAATATTAACCCGGCACCATGTGCCTCTTGACACCTTGTGTCTCAAGTAACGATGTCCCAAAGGCACGCCCAAGAATAGTAACCCGGCACCATGTGCCTCCTGACACCTCGTGTCTCAAGTACCGACGTCCTGAAGGCACACCCAATGATAACCCAGAGGAACAGTGATGTTTTCCCTCAAATCACGGTGAGCCTCAGCCCCCAACCTGATAGCCTCAATGCTATCCCTTTAAGGCACCTCACCTCACATGTGGCTTTCTACGGCAAGAACCCCCAACCAAAATACCTAACCACAACTAAGGGGGGCTCTACCCACACAAGTGGTCAAAACCACCTCATCCCGGAGTATCTCTGCATGCACACTACTCAAAGTCTTGGGTGAACGGTAATCACCAAAATAGCACCTAATCCACCAACACTTCTGACACCTCATGTCCCTGCGACCATGCCACTCAAGTCTAATAGCATCTCCATCCTATTAACTCGGGCCATGACCAACCTGATAGTTAACTGCCTCAAGCCGACGTCTATGATGCCCAATCCCATGGTCAAAACCACCCAATGTAACCTAGGCCAAGCCCAACCTGTGATCAGCATCACTCAAGCGTAACCAGGCCAAGACCAACACAACCCAAAGGGTCCAGCATGTGCAATTCAGAAATTGCATATATATTAAATTCAACAGAACTCATAATAGGAAAAACAATTTAAACAATCAAATTCTTCCATCCCAATGGCTATCGAACAATAGCATTGAGGTCTTGAATGCCTCTAAAAACTTATAGAAGGCTTAATAAATTAATCTCAACAGTTTAACACATTAATATTTCAATTAAAACCATTTTGGCATTCCCCGAACAAAATGCCCCTGATCAGCAACGACCCCTCACCTTGCCCCGCTCACGCAAACTAGTAACAGGGCATACCCAATGTCATCCCATAGGTCCAACAAGCAATTCAATATGAAACAGCATGTAAAACAGGTCCCGCTCAAAATACCCGAAAACGCGCTGAAGGCCGCGTCACCCAAACAACCACAAAAACCCAAAATAAAGTATGTACGACATACCTGATACTCATTTGATGTTACTCCTCTGGTAACAACCGCCAATTCGGTCTAAAATGCGGTAAATCTACAAAAGATTCAAAATGGCTCAAACCCCTATAACTCGTTCTAGAATGAAAATAAAGGCCCAAGAAAAATTGAGGCTATACTGAGGGGGTTCCAATGCATCAATCAGAGTTCAAATCAGGTCTCGTACGGACGATCGGGAGAAGAAAAGAGCTCTGACCGTCTTGGTTCACAAAACCAAGTGACAAAATTGAGGTTCTGCCTCAATACAAGGATACTTCTTGTTTTAATGAAAAAAAGAAACTACACGGCGTGTACTTCATGACTACACGTCATGTAGGTCATTTAACTGTTCATAAGATGGCTGAATTCCACCG
Organism: Viscum album; assembly: GCA_963277665.1. Classification (NCBI taxonomy): domain Eukaryota; kingdom Viridiplantae; phylum Streptophyta; class Magnoliopsida; order Santalales; family Viscaceae; genus Viscum; species Viscum album. The sequence continues at coordinate 963,509,086 of OY728150.1, forward strand.
CCTTACTTTCCAGACCTACCAACACGCGTACATGGCGTGTACCTATGAGTACACGGCGTGCACTTGGTTTCTCTTCTCTCCCTTGCTGACTTACCCACACGCCATGTATATCCCTTATACATGGCTAGACTACACGGCATGTCCAAGGGGAACACGGCGTGTACCTGGTTCTACCTGGCCAACAGGCCTACACGCCATGTATGGACACCACATGGTCAGGGGTACACGACATGTTTAAAAATACACGTCGTGTAGGAAGAAATTTCTACACAGTCATCACACGACATGCACTCAATGAGCACATGGCCAGTCACTCGCTTAACATATACATGGAGTGTACCTAACATACACGGCTTGTAGTCTATAAATTTCCAGAAACTTCCCATTTTCTCCAGTTTCCTCAGAAACCAGCCAAAAATTCAAACAGGGTCGAGATTTTGACCCGTTCAAAAAACACGGGTTCTTACAAACTCACCTTAACCTTTGGATGTTTCCAAAACTACCACATTAGTAAAATTTATTTTCTCCAGGAGATAAAAATTCTTAATGTGTCTAGGATAACTACACTAATAACATTACACTTGTGGTATTATCAGGAGAGAAGAAAAAAACAAATTCCCCCCACCATCTAGATATACCTAAAGGTATATAGTTTGTTTAAACTCTATCCAAATGTATTTATGGCCACTAGATAATCCTTGGAATTTTAATAAGTTTTTTTCTTCCAATATAAAATCCCACAAAAAATAAATTAACTATTTTAAGAATAAATTTATCTACTTATGATAAATTTTGAACTCATATCTCTATATTTTATAGTTATCTATCATCAGTTCAAGGTTACCATTTGGATGATCATCTCTCCATAGTGTATAGTATTTAATAATTATTTTTTATGTCTAAAGGGTTGTCTAAAGGCATAATTGGAATATCATATTTTTTCACTCCTTCTATGAGTTAGTAGTGGAGTAACATGAAGGCATACTCCAAATTAACATATAAAATAATATTATATTTTTTTCTAAGAATAGGAAATTAAAATTTCATGCATGTATGATAACGTTCAATTACCAACCCTTATCTCTTCATTCATTCTATTATGTTTATCTACAATTTTATACTCCATGACTTACTTTCAAATTAAAGTTCATAAAATATACTTTATAGATAATAATGTAATATTATGGTAATAATAATCATAAATTATAATTATAATTAACCTAAATCAATTAAATTATTATATTAACCTTCTTTTCACTAAAAGAAATATAGGAACCCACTATTTATATGTAATTGTGGTTTCCATTAATATAAATCTTCAATTAAATTGAACTAAGTATGAAAACACAGGCATGAACACATTATGTTGTTTCATCCTACATGTGCCTATATATAGATGATAATTAATAATACAAGAGACTAATTGAATTAAGACTGACTCAAAGATAAAATAACAAACTGAATCTAGTCTACCCTATGTAACTTATGATTCCACTATAATTATATTGAATATGCATATTTATGAAGTGTTATAACTCCTGGTAGTACAATCTACAAACACCCTTCAATTCCACTACCTAAATAGTGCTCTAATTCCATTTTCTGATGAGCCAAACCAAAAACCTAAATAGAACCTGATCTAGATCATCGAAATACCTCAGTTGTCTTTCATGATCACCAAAGGATAGTGAAAATGATGAGGGATGATCAATAATTTTGTGAATATATTTTTCCTCGTTGATTAATATACAATGTATAACATGCTACTGAAAATTCTATATAATGTATGCAAACGAAAAACAATAGAGAAAAAATCTATTCACTATGGGAAAACATTTACGCAATAGGTACGTATTTTACTTGAACAATAATATATATCATTATCTCTATGTAAATGCATCTGTGATACACTATACCACATACATATATCAAATATTATTAAATATTACCTATTATAAATGAATAACTCAAAAACAATGAAACATCACACTAAAAAGAAAATTGTGGTATCCCAATCCATAACAGCTAAAGAGGAATTAAAATTAGCATGAGGTATTCTTTGAATAAGACTATATACATCAAGTCTAAAATTACAAGTCTCATCTACCCCATCACCATCATTGCTTATGTATAAGCACATTACCTTTACCTCAGTATTTTAAAAGAAGTTATACATGCACTCTGATGGAATACATATACGGTGTGTGTCATTGTACTTGTGGTAGGTCACCACCCACCCCAACATGATTTTTATAAAACCAAGTGTAAAATTTTTCACAAAAAGAAGAAAATATGTAATCAATAAAAAGTTTATCAAAAATAGTGTTGGTGATATAATATAGTCGAGCAATGTTATATTATAATAATTTCATAATAGAAATTATCTAAATATGCTTTGATCCATGATCATAATCCAAACTATGATACTTTTCCATCATAAGAGACCAATTCATCATGAATATATATGAAATAACATCTTATATAGGAGGAATCATACATGCATGCACAAACACACATGCACACACACATGAGTACACATTCACAGAATCATCCTCCTTTAGAAGAAAAATATATTTTCCTATAATTGAAAATTATAAATATATATATATGAATTTAACCTCGTGTTTAATTCCCCTGCTTCCATTTATAGAATAAATTTCATCACATATATTTATATATATAACCATCCTCAAGTTCGAGGTTTCCCACTTCATAGGGAATAGTTTGTGTGTGTGTGTGTGTGTCCATAATAATATACATATATATTCAACATAATATATGATTTAACTCTTCTCAAAGAAACAAAAAAAAATTATATACTCCAATATACATATATCCATCCCATGAACTACATAACAAGCTCATAAAAACCACACATGAAATAGGTAGTGAAAAAACCGCTAAGTATGTAATATTACCAAAGAAAACCACTATGCCTAATAAACATGTAAATATAAAATTATGAAAGAATGTGCACATGGATTATAAATCAATAACTAAAACATGAAACATAAAAGATCCATGTCAATGTATTTCACTTGTTAAATTCTATAATTAGAACCATTAAAAAAGATTATAATTATCCTATAATTAAAATAAGTCTTAAAACATGTTAAAAACATTATTTAAGATTTTTTATAACCTTAACATTGAATAACATCAACACCCTTGCATGAAATAAACTAACATATAAAATTAAGAAAAAAATTACTTTGGGGAAATATAAAATTACCTAAATATCAAGAGACTATATGGATGTTGTTAACATGGTATGTTATTAAATGATCAATACATATCAAATTGTAATTATATAATAAATATTTTAAATGTGCATTGTGAAGTTTTTGGGAAAATAAGAAGTTCCATAATGGAATTACCAACTAATTTTTTATCATAATTTATGATTAATAAAAGACATACATGACAATGATCATCATCGATAATGGAATTAAATCAATTTTTAATTAAAATGGGGATGCTGGAACCTAATGCACGATTATCACGACTTGATTTATATTTACCTTAAGTAGTTAAATAATTACTTTTTTAGGAATTCTTTCTTCCCTTATGAATTTGAAAAGGCCTCTAAGTATAACTATAATTGATTCATAGGAATCAAGTTTATATTCCCTCTAACTGTCATCCACACATGAACTATGAACCACAAACACAAACCATAGGAATCTCCATGTTCTAGCATGGTAGATCCTAATACATTCACCACCGGTCTATGATCACCCTAAGAATCACTTAAAATAAGAACTCTAATTGATACCTTTATATTCAGAAGGGGTGGAGGATGATGATCACTCTCTATTATTTAAATCGTTCTTAGAGAGGAGCACTCTAGATATTGATAGGACTCTCCATATATCATTGTGAACAAACATTACAAATGGCTAGTGTTACAGCTAGAAATAATATAATTGGGCTTAAAAAGTTCTAGAGTTAGAAAATAACAAATAAATATATTCCCTTATAATTTTATTAATCCCCACAGATCCCCAGGTCTATATTAATATTATTGTTATTTCATTATAATCAAAAAAATAGAAAAATAGTTAAATATTATTTTTTGAATGAACTGATCAAAATTTATTCAAATAATATTTAATATATGTTATTTCTCATAATTTATTTAAATTTGGTATGCCATTAATCCTAAATATTTATCAATTATTGAATAATAAATAATTATTTAACAAATAAATATTATATTATCTAAATATAACTTAAATATTAATTAAATATTCTTCTCACAAATATTATCTCGAATAACTAGTGACTGAATATATGCATTCAAAAATACATTAATAATTATGAAACCATATAAAGGAATAATATTTACTGATCATGATAAATAATATTTAATATTTAACTACAGTTCTGGATACAAATAGAAAAATGTATTTGACTAACAATATCCATTAATAATAATATTAATGTATTAATATCCACACGCATGTCTATAGATACGAACATAAACTGACACAAATAAATGCGGATTTCTTACTAGTGGGTTGTGTTCCCATAATATCCTACATTGGAAATTACCAAGGGTGTGCACCATTAGAAAGTACATCAAAGTCCTTTGAGATTCCATCCCAGATAACCTATATAATTTTTTCCCATAAAATCTTATCATCTTACAATGAAACATATAAATTCTAATAATATCATCATATAACTTCTAGGTTATCATCGTAGTAGTGAATTGTTGTGACCATTATGTGATAAAATTACTCTTAGGACATTATCACATAATACATCATGTAGAAGAAAAATAATTATGTGATAATATGTTTATTAATATTAAAAACAATGAATATAGGTAATCACAAATTATATAGAAGTTGGTTATAGGGAACTAACTCTGAAAGACTCCCACTTTCTCAAGATCCAACATCTAACAATCATAAGTCTACTAACTCCCACATTATTCTCATGCTTCTATGGAGATAAGGATTTATTCAAGGGGTCCTCTAGGATTTCTTCCATAGAAAATATACTCACTAAAATTTCACACTTATTAGAATAATCCTTCAATACATGATATTTATAACATATGTTAATTTTTCTTTGGTGTAATCTTGCATCATTTGTGAGAACCAATATTTTCATATTATTTAAATATAATGTGATATGGTATTTGTTTTTTGGTACCAAAAAAATATATTAGATAAATATTTTTATCCAAATATATTATTTAGATATATTAGAAGCCACAATATACTTGGAATCCACTGTAGAATTGATGAAAATTGGCTGCTTTGAACTCTTTTAGCTCATCATTCTTCCATTGAGACTGAAGAAATATGATCACTATGACTTTAGATAATTATGATATATTTGAAAGTTGGAATTGGTATGAAACATGATGAATAGATCCGCATATCCTCTTTATATTCACTATGAAAATATCCTCACTTCTTATCAGATACGTAACTATAGCCTTAATAGTTTACCAATGTCATTCACCAAGATCATCTTGATACTTTCCTATCATGATCAAGGAATATAAAACATTAATCCTAGTACATAACATTTAATACATGTTAAATCCTATTATAGATAAATATAGCATCTAAATCATTCTCACTTTATACTCATGCGTTTAAGGACACATTTTCATGGAAAGATGTATACCATGTGACACTAGAAAAATTCCTCTCTTGGATTGTTCCGTACTAAATATCTTTAATATCCATTCAAAGTATGTAACTTGAATTAGTCCATGAAACCTCTTGGATGTATTATGAATGATCTTCATTACTTTAATGCGGGTTAATTATTTTAAATTATTCATTTAGAATCAATTTTTTAACCAATCCTTACCAAACTGTAAGATTGTTATGCAATTTCTAATAAGTAATATTTTATCAACATATACTAATAGGATAATGAATGCACTACTATTTAAACTATTGTAAACACATTTATCTCATTAATTCATAATGAAACCAAATTCATTTAAAAATTAATCAAACTAAATAATCTAGGCCCTTGATGCTTTCTTAAATCCATAAATGGATCTCTAAATATTCCAAACCTTTTAACATTACCTAAGAGTCCCAAACCCTTCTAATAAAGTCTATTGGAACTAGAAAACGTGTCCATTTCTTTCACTAAATGCTTAAATCCATGATCTCAGAGCATATCTCATTTCTCAAGCTTCAAATTCACTAGTTGTGGAGCCTGAATGGAGTCACAGATCAGATGTTATGGCCGTTTGAAGTCAAACTGCTACAAATTTTCATCTATGCTGATTTTAGGGAAAAGTGTGGTTTTGTGCGCAAAAATTGAAATCTTTCACACAATAATGGGTTTTTTGTGTGCAATAATGGAATAATGCATGCAAAGACAAAATATTGTAAGAAACATGTCATGAAAACCTTTTATGCACCAAAGGAGATGTCACTCTCCGCCCAGGCCAGTCGAAAAATTTCTAAAGAACGTGCACAGAAGTTTTGAGATGTGCACACAAGATTAGCATCTGCATGCAGAATTCTTACTTTCCCAATGGAACATAAAATTACCCTTTGTGCATGAACTCACTGTAGGCTACACAGAAGATCTCTTTTTCACCCAGAATCTTACGCACCACCACCAAATATTTCACCAATAAATACAAGTGCACCCCATTCCCCTCGGAGAATTATCAGGTGGTCGTTCACTACTCTATTGTGCATAAGACTGTGTCTTCTACACATGCATTGAAGAATGGAACCCTCCATGTAATATCTTTCGTTACAGATCCCATATGGGTCCACCTACACATGGGCCCACAGTGGTTTGATCCTTGCATGACCTCTTTTCTACCTAAGTCATGTGCGTGTAAGATTTTCATCTAACATGCAAGATTCCAATTATAGACGCAGAATAATTAATCTTGTGTGAAAAACATACAATATTGTGGGAAAGACTTCAATATTGCTTGAAACAGTGCCAAGGTGCCCAATCTTGCATGCACCTATGTCGTATAGTCCAATCTTACATGCAGCCCATCCTGACACCTATGCTAGGTTGAACTAGAATGGGACGCTTATGTGTAAGTCCCAACACCAGACATTTCTAGGCACCTTATGCATTATGGTCCAATCTACATAAAATTAAACTATAGTACACCCTATATGACAAATATAGGATGCATCTTTCTCTAAATAAAAGATGCCTTATATGTCAAGCCTAAGATGCTAATGGTCTTATCTACATGACTCTAATCTATAGTACACCCTATATGATAACTCTTGGATGACTCTTTCTCCAAATGAGAGATGTATTATGCGCCAAGTATAAGATGACAATAATACTCTCTACATAACATTAAACTAAATTATACCATATATGAAAAATATATGATGCATATTTCTCCAAATAAGAGACGCCTTATGTTCTAAGAATAAGATGCCAGTAGTATTATCTACATGACATTAAACTGTAGTACACCCTATGTGAATAATATAGGATACCACTTGCTCTAAATAAGAGATCTCTTATGAACCAAGAATAAGATTCCAACCATCCTATTTACATGACTCTAAACTATAGTAAACCCTATATGTTAAATATAGGATGCCTCTTTCTCTGAACAAGAGATGCCTGATGCTCCAAGCATAAGATTCTAACAGTTCTCTCTACATGAATTTAAACTCCACTATACCCTATATAAAAAATATTGGATGCCTCTTGCTCCAAACAAGATATTCTTTATCCATCAAGCATAAGATGCCAATAGTCCTATATACATGACATTAAACTGTATTACACCATATGTGACAAATATATGATGCCTCCTACTCTAAACAGATGATTCCTTATGCTTCAAGGATAAAATGCAAACAGTCCTCTCTACATGAATATAAACTGTAATACACACTATACTACAAATATAGGATAACTCTTACTCTAAAAAAGAGACGCCTTATGCACTAAGAATAAGTTGCAAATAGTCCTCACTACTTGACTTCAAAGTATATCATTCCCTATCATTCAATAGTAGGGTGCCTCTTATTCCAAATAAGAGATGGCTTATGTTACAATCATAAGATACCTCAATCTATGATTACAGTGGCATAATTTCAAGAGCCTTGGAAACCATTCGAGAATTCCATCACTCTAACTCAAGCTTTGTGTAATCTCGCGACCCCAGTTCTCTAGAATCGGTTCATTATTACATAACATTAGAATGATACAAGTAATCATTTCCCAAAAGACCAATTATTTTAGTATCCTTAGAAGTACTATAAAAATAAATAAGATTTACATTACATCATAAAAAAAACATTGTGTCCCCTTTGAACACTCTTATATACCTTATCCTATTCTATAAGGTTAATTGTAATATACTTCATTGCATCCTGGGAAAAATAAAACATATGAAAGGGGTGATCTCAGATGCTCAGTAAGGATAACAATATAGCAGAAAATATCATAAATAAGAATAAAAATTTAAGGAAATGTGTAAGACTAAAACACAAGCCTTTTGAAGTTAAACTTCCAAATAATATTGAAAAGATAAATCAAATAATGTCGTTTACTTATTCACATGGATATTCTACTAGTCTAATAATTACATGTAATATCAATATCTAGTTTCATAATAATGAAATGCATAATGTCGGACATCATAACCACATATTCAAGGCCTCACGCCAAGACTACAAATAAGATTTTTTCAAAGCCTTATTCCAAGACACTAGTTTCTCTCATGAGACCTATCGATGCATCGAGGAGCTATAGAGGGCTCCACCTGTCACTTACTAAGTCCAATGCATTCCACATAATAATGGTTGAAACATAACATAAACATTTGCATTAAAAATAGAATATGAAATGTTAATACTTTAACCATAAACCATTAATGGTATAAAAATAACATATCCATAGTCAAACATATCACAAAACCTTGAATACAATAAGGAAGATTTGTATCTTAATGAATCAACTTCAAACAAGTGTAAAATCCATCAAAGTATGTTGACATAGATGAAATCAGAACTATTTTAGAGAAATATCTCTTTCTTATTTTTTTAAATCATTTAAAAGTCACATAATTTACAAAGAAATACATTTAAAGAAATTTTTGAATCAAATTGTCCCAAACCACTTTTAAACTAAGAAAAAAATCAACATTTTAAAACAATGATGTCCATATAAATAAATCCTTAAAATAATTTTGAAAACATGTACATTAATTAAAAATATTTAGAAAAATAAATATTTAAAACATTTAAAATGATGATATAGTTAAATAGACCCTTCCATAAACCCTAAAATAATCCTTTTGAAAACTCTTTTATGAAATATGGACATTGATGATAAATATATCCCAATAAATAGTTAATCATAAACAATCTCGGATAATAATGAGATTGAGTAATTTACCCTTACCATGTTATAATCAATTGAGTCGTATGACCAAAAGATAATAACCTCCCAATGAATCACAGAATACCATTAATATAAATAGAATCATGATAATATATATCAAATGGCAGTACAAAATACAGCACATGTAAGAAATAAGTGGCAAACAAGGGAAATATCAAATAATTAAAAGTGAGATAAGAAACCCCTTACATTGTACATTTCCTTAGTCGAGGGTGTGTTAACATCCTTTATAATAGTTAAATAATTGTTTTTAAATTATATAAGAACCACATACATAAATATTATATCATATATGATCTTATAATATTGCTTTGTTAATAATATTTATGTAGTATCCTTATTTCCGGTGTTAGCTGATTCGTTTTCCTGTATATGTTTTTTTAAGTAAGTCATGTTTGTTAGGAAATGGATGTATTTGATTCATATCCAGATTGAAATCAAGTCTTCACACATTATTTTTAATCACCAAATTACAATTAGTCATGAATGGTTGTAATGGGGAATGACATCTCATCGCGTCATGGAGATGGTAAGTCGTACGTACGCACGAGGGACAATATCATTCTTTTGATAGTGAAATAGTATATAATTAGATTGTATTTCATATATACAGAATAATTAAAATGTTATATTTATTATTTACATCAGTTATACTCATTATTATTCCCATCCAAATAATGAATTTTTTGAATAACAAACTACACCGCGATGTGGAGACGGTAAGCCGTACGTACACACGTATAGTGCCTTTGTCATTTAAAGGATGGATTGAATAAAAAATATGATTGTACCATATTTATAATAATATCACAGTATGTATGAGGTACTGGAGTTATTTTTTTATGGAATCAACAAAGAAAGAAGAAGTGGAAGAAGAAAAGAACTTGAAAGAGGGTGGTGAAATTATTACCTCTTCTTCAGGTGCTTCCTTTTGATTTGATCAAAAGGGCTCCTTAGTTTAGATTTCTAATACAATGAAGGAATCTATGATGTTGTGAAAATAGTTAGGAGGATATTTGGGAAGGGATTGGCTAAGCCAAATGCCTTTGGAGGTGTGAAATTAAGATAAGTGGAAGTACCCTTTTATAAGAGAGGTGATGGTCACTTTAGGAAAACCTTGAAAGATTATTTTATAATAAATCATTTTTGGTTTCTAATGAATCCAAATTTATTTATTTCGAAGCTAAGGTGGTTATTTGGTCTAAATTCTCTCAACTAATAGGTTTTAGACAACTTTATGTCACCATATTAACCTTATCTTTTAGATTTAACTATTAGCTCAATGAATCAAATTGAACTAATATAGGTATTATGTATGTATATTTACTTAGAATAAATAAAATAAATAATTATTTAAATAAAAAGTCGGTTTTTAAACAAAAACACAGTGTTTTTTACTATTCATAAAAATTTGAATGTTTTCAGAAAAATTCCAAAAAATCCACCATAAGCTAATCTTGACATTCCAAATTCAAAAATTAATTCTATTTTACCAAATTCAAAACATTGAAGTATAATTAATTAATTTTCATTGTCAAAACCAAAATGCAGGATTTTAAAAAGTAAAAACTATCAAAAGATTGACATGTGTTTATGTCAAATTCAAATGTGAAATTACTTATAATGTCCTATATTATATAAAATGATAAAAATATAATCTAATTATAATTAAAAACCATTAAAATTCTTAATTTAACACTATAAATTATTTTTATTAAAAAAGTTGTTTTCAATTAAAATTTAGTATTTTTTACTATTCATCAAAATATAAATGTTATCAGAAAAGTACCATAAATTTATCCAAAATAAATTTTTATGTCCCAATTATAAAAAAGAATTTAATTTCATTAAATTGATTATATAAAAGTGTCAAATATTGTTTTTAAAAAGGGGCCTCCATTAAAAGGTGGTAAAATTGAATTTTTTGAAAAATACTTCTTTTATGTATAAAAACAAATGTTCTTATATTATGTATAAGAAACTAATAATATGTATTCTAAGATTATATGAAGTGTATAAAATTTAAAATTTATTTAATTTTATTCACAACCGCTTTTTGATTGGCTAGTTTGGTAAGTCGTGGTGCGCTCGAACTCGGTGTTGCATGTAGCACAAGATATTGAATTACATTCAAGAAAATAACTTACTATGAAATCTTGGGGTGTTACATTCTTCCCCCTTTTAGAAATTTCATCCTCGAAATTTTAAAATTGGACTTGAAAACTTCATTGAAAGTCCCACGTCCAAAAAAGAGTCACTAAAATTATCACTTTAAAACAAAGAAATAGAAGTACAAAGGTCACCCGAGATAACCCATACTAGGATTCCATGTAGGAAGACATGGATATGGAAGATAAACTAAGTGTCAAGATATGATGGAGAGTGATAGAAATCATGATCAGGATAAAGTTAACATCAAGAAAACCACAATCTTGTGATGGGATAAACGGTCATTAGTTTCCCAGTAAAAAAAGTAAAGGGACAATTTTTTTTGTTTTAAGTTCCATTTCATAATGTTGTGGAATTTATTTATGAGATTGACTAAGAACATAAAGATATATACTTACTTTTTAAGTAGAGTTTCATCCTTTAAAAAATTTCTACCACTAACTCATCTTTCTTTTTCCAAAATATGAGTATTCAAGATGACTTGGTCACACCTAAAGTGCTAGAATCAACTTCTAGAGAAAAATATGATCCACAAAGGATAAACTATATATTTCCCTTTTCTTTAGAGATTAACCAAAAACAAAATGGTTAGTACAAGATCAGATGATCCCCAAAAAGGATAATATTTTAGAGAAATAAATACTTATCTTAATTTCTATAATTAAACGAACAATATCCAAAGTTCAATAAATACCATTCAATAAAAAATTGTCTTTAAAATCCTTTAGTATAAACCAAACTAATATTGAAACCCAAAACATAGAAGAATTTGATTATGTAGTCTTCTACATTAAATTATATCTCCAAATAACATTGACTACTCTTAAAGTCACATACTAAAAAGTAATTAACCTAATCACATATTCCCTATGATAGGTTAATCATTACTATAAATAACCCAAATCTCTATAAATACACAATAAAAACATAGATAAAAATCCACAATTACTCCTCAAATTAAATCCCATAGTATTGTATTTTCCTTAGGAATATAGTGTTCTCAATAAGTTGAACGTCTTCCAAAATAATAGTTATCACTTAATCACCAAATAATTTTCCTATACTAAGGATATCCATTTTATAAGACAAAATATCTCAAATCAACTTATTGTTTATCTATAAAATCATGTAAATAAAAGGAATTAGTCACACTAACCAGGGACTTCACATAGTCCAGTGGTAGGCGATAAATCCCAGTCAAACTCTGGTTGTGGTTTTGATTCCCACAGCTTGTCTGAGATGATGGGTTGTCAAGTGGTCTGCGTGTTGTCCATTTTGAAAAACTATATCTTATAAAATTCTAAAAATGAGATAAAACCTCAAAATAACCATAACATAATATAACCACAAAATGTTATCTCATACCTCGCATTTTCATCCCAAAAATTAATAACCTCTAATTGCGTCAAATTCAAGGATCTTATAAACAAAAATTGTTCTTTATAACTATATCCACAAAAGAAAATATAATTCTTCTTCAAATAGCATTTTTACATAACAAATTATATGGTTATACATACAATAGAATTGTCTTCTAATGTAATCCCATATTTTTAAACAATTTTTCATCCATTTATTTCCACATAGGTTCATACATGACTTAGAGGTTATCTTATAGAATAGGTAATTGACACAGGTAATGACAAGGTCCCTTACAATTATGAAAAATGATTGTAATTGGATTCTTAGGATCATTTTTATTTTCTTCAATAGTACTCTTAATTTTTCCTCAGCAATTATTTACTTTATGTCCTTATTTACCACACATAAATCATTTCTTTGTTCCATTGTGACACTTTCATAGGTGTCTCCTACCACATTTCTAGCATGATGGAAATTGAACTTTATTTTCTCCACGGTTTCCACTACTGGAGATCATTTCATTCACTTCCTTTCTCTTCTTTGTCGAGTCCAGGAGCTGGTTAATATATTTGTGGTTGATCATATTTTTTTGAAATATTATTTTTCATGAACATGATATCTTTCACACCTATCAACATTCTATTTTGTCGCTCATTTCCACCACCGTGCTGGCCTTTTACATCATGTTCAATGTTACTCTGATTTCCTAGGAATCAATCCATTTATTAATACAAGAAAGAATAGTGTGAGTCATAAAAGAATTTTGAGAATATCATGACACCTTATTTTAAATCTAAAACACCTTAATATTAACTGAGGTTATTTATTCTCATCTTATATTAAAATCCTTCAAATAGGTGTGTAAAGAAAATGTGAATTATCCTAAGTATATCCCTCGAGAGTGTCATAACCAAGAGTGAAACAAGGCCCATTGTTGTGTACCAGGATACCCCGGGTCAAGCCCGAAACTCCTTGTTGGAGTTTTCACTCCTATGTACATTTGTGCCAGAGCCGCCTCTACCTGGTCGTATCCAGACAGGGATGTATTACTTGTAAAACCCACATAATATTTACATTACCAAAATTTTTGGATGTTCTTATATACTTATCCTCAAAGTCTATCTTAGGGTAGTGTTTTATAATCAGAGTTTTTCTAAATATAGATTCCAAGGTTTGTACTAAACTTCCTCTGATACCCACTGTAACACCCCGACCCCAGTTCTCCAGAATCAGTGCATTATTACATAACATTAGCAGGATACAAGGAATCATGTCCCAAAATACCTATCAGTTTAGGAGCCTTAAAAGTACTATAAACATACATAAGTTTTACATTACATCATGAAATAAAAAAAACATTGTCTGCACTTTGAATAATCTTATATCCCTTAGCCTATTCCGGGAGGTTAATCGTAATATATTTCTTTGCATCCTAGGAAAAATAAAACATAAGAAAGGGGTGAGCTCAGATGCTCAGTATGGATAACAATATAGCAGAAACTATCACAAATAAGAATAAACATATAAGGAAATGTCTAAGAATAAAACACAAGATACTTAAACTAAAACTCCAGAATAATATGACAAAGATAAATCAAATAATTCTATTTACTTACTCACATAGATATTCTACTAGTCGAATACTCACTTGTAATATCAATAGCCAGTTTCATAATGATGGAATGCATAATGTCTGACATCATCACCACATAGTCATGCCTCGTGCCAAGACTACAAATAAAATTTTGTCAAGGCCTTGTGCCAAGACACCAGTTTTCCTCATGAGACCTACAAATGCATCGAGGAGCTATAGAGGGCTCCACCCATCACTTACTAAGTCTAATGCATTCCTCATATGAATGGTTGAAATATAACATAAACATTCGTATTAAAACTAGTATAAAAAATGTTAATACATTAACCATAAACCATTAATGGTATAAAAATAACACATCCAGAGTCAAAAATATCACAAAACCTTCAATACAACATAGAAGATTCATATAATCATGAATCAACTTCAAACAAGTGTAATATCCAACAAAGGATGTTGACATAGATGAAATAAAAACTATTTGAGAGAAACACCTCTTTCTTTAATTTTTTTAAATCATTTAAAAGTCACATAAGTTAGAAAGGAATACATTTAAATACATTTTTGAATCAAAGTGTCTCATAACACTTTGAAACTTTGAAATGAATTAACATTTTAAAACAATTATGTACATATAAATAAATCCTTAAAATCATTTTAAAAACATGGACATTAATTAAAAAGATTTAGAAAAATAAATATTTAAAACATTTAAAATTAAGATATAGTTAAATAGACCCTTCCATAAAACCTTAATTGGTTCCTTTTAAAAATATTTTTATGAAATATGGACATTGATGATAAATATGTCCTAGTAAATACTTACTCATAAACAATCTCGGATAATAATAAGATTGAGAAATTAACCCTTACCACGTTGTAATCAATTGAGTCAGATGACCAAAAGTTAATAACCACAAAATATATTACCTAATACCATGAATATAAATAGAATAATTATAATATATATCAAATTATAGTACACAATACACCACATATAAGAAATAAGTGGCGAATAATGAATATCTCAAAGAATTAAAAGTGAGATAAGAAACCTCTTACCTTGTACTTTTCCTTAATTGAGGGTACGTTAACATCATCTATAATAGATAAATAATAATTATTAAATTATACAAGAACCATATACATAAATATGATATCATATATGATCTTCTAATATTGCTTTGTTAATAATATTTTAGTAGTATCATTGATTCAGGTGTTAGCTGATTCTTTTTCCATTATATATTTTGTTACGTAATTCATGTTTGTTATGGATAGGATGTATTTGATTCATATCTAGAATTATATCAAGTATTTAAAGATTATTTTTAATAATCAAATGAAAATTATTCTTTAATGGTTATGGTGGGGAATGACATCTCATCGCGTCATGGAGACGGTAAGTCGTACGTACACATGAGCAACAATATCATTCTTTTTATAGTGAAATCATATATAATTGGATGGTATATCATATATACAGAATAATTAACATGTTATATTTATTATTTACATCAGTTATACTCATTATTATACCTATCAAAATAATGATTTTTTTTAATAACAAACTACACCACGACATGGAGACGGTAAGTCGTACGTACACACATATGGTGACTTTGTCATTTATAGGATGGATAGAATAATGAATATACTGGTGCCATATTTATAATAACATCACTCTATGTAATAGGTACTGGAGTTATTTTTTTGGTATGGAATCAACAAAGAAATAATAAGTGGAAGAAGAAAATAACTTGAAAGAGGGTGATGAAATTATTACCTCTTTTTCTGGTGCTTCCTTTTGATTTGATCAAAAGGGATCCTTAGGTTGTATTTATGATCAAAATAAGGACTCTAGAATGTATTGAAAATAGTTGGGAGGATATTTGGGCAGGGTTTGGCTAAGCCAAATGGGTTTGGATGTGTGAAATTAAGTGAAAGGGAAGTACCCTTTTATAAGAGAGGTGAGGGTCACTTTAGGAAAACCTTGAAATATTATTTTATTATAAATTATTTTCGGTTTCTAATGGATGAAAATTTATTTATTTCAAAGATAAGGTGGCTATGGGTCAATATCCTCTCAACCAATAGGTTTTCAGAATGTTTAGGTCACCATATGAACCTTATCTTTTAGATTTAACTATTAATTAAATAGTTTAACTTTTACCGTGTCTTCTTGTATTCTTACACTATATGGTTAATAAACTTACTTTAAACCTCCAAGAGAACCTAAAGTGGTTAATTAATGACATATATAATATTATTTAATTATTTTTTCCAAACCTTATATTTTTAAGAATATTATATCAACCAGTAATATAGTACTTTTTAAAAAAACTCATTTAGGTCAATTTTGACACTATTTAGTATTTGGTTTTTTTGAAAATCCTAACAGCATGATTACTTCAAAAAAAATATTTAATCAACCATAACATGTCATAGTAACCTAGAAAATTAGTGGAATTCTTAAAATGTCTCAAATTACATTTATTTGGATATTTATAATATCAATTATGTTAATCTTTCATTAATAAGGTAATTACTGCATCATCATTGTGTGATAAATAAATTTAATTATTTAATATCTAAAAATTATAAATAAAATACAATTATATATTAAATCCTTTTATCTTTCTAATGAATATTTATAGTCTAATTTATTTTATGTATAACCCTATTTTAAAAAATAGTTTTGTTCTCAAACATTGAATTTAACACTTTTAACTCTTCTTTAAATTAAATAATAATAAATGTCATAATCTAATCCAAGTGGACCAAAAGGATCATATTTTATTCATAAGATTTTTTTGTCGAATTACACTTATCAAATAGAATTAGGACATGTGTTATGGTAATTATAATATCATTTTTACCTTTAATTACCCTATTTACTTTTAACTGTGGTAAATAAAAGTCCAAAGTTACTATTCACCAAAAAATATTTTCTTCTTATTGAACCACATTTTACATACTGATGTGAACTGTGTCTCACTAATTTTTAAAATTCAACTCACAAAAGCGGTAAAATTATGTTTTTTTTTTCAAATTTGCAAATGCTCCTATAAGGTGGGTAAAAGACAGCAAAAACATTCAATAAAATTTTATACATCAAATTTTATTAAAAAAATGACTCCAATGAATCGCATTGAACTAATATAGGTATTATGTATGTATATTGACTTAAAATAAATAAAATAAATAATTATTTAAATAAAAATTAGGTTTTTAATAAAAAACGCAGTGTTTTTCACTATTCATAAAAAAACTGAATGTTTTCAGAAAAATTCCAAAAAATCACCCTAAGATAATTTTGATATTCCAAATTCAAAAAAGAATTCTATTTTACCAAATTCAAAACATTAGAGTATAATTAATTAATTTAAAATTAATTCCTATTGTCAAAACCAAAAAGGGGGTTTTTAAGAAGTAAAAACTATCAAAAGATTGGCATGTGTTCATGTCAAATTCAAATTTGAAATTACTTATAATGACCTAAATTGTATTAAATGATAAAAATATAATCTTATTATACTTCAAAACCATTAAAATTCGTAATTTAACACTATAAATTATTTCGATTAAAAAAGTTGTTTTCAATTAAAATTTAGTATTTTTCATTATTCATCAAAATATGAATGTTATCAAAAAAGTACCAGAAATTTATCCAAAATAAATTTTTATGTCCCTATTATAAAAAATAATTTAATTTCATTAAATTGAATATATAAAAGTGTCAAATATTGTTTCTAAAAAGGGTTCTCCATTAAATGGTGGTAAAATTGCATTTTCTGAAAAAATACATCTTTTATCTATAAAAAAAAGAATATGCTCTTATATTATGTCTAAGAAACTCATAATATGGATTCTAAAATTATATGGAGTATATGATATTCAAAATTAAGTTAATATTATTCATAACTACTTTTTGAACAGCTAGTTTGGTAAGTCAGGGTGTGCTCGAACTCGGTGATGTGTGTAACGCAATATTTTGAATTTCTTTAAATAAAATAACTTACTATTAAATCTTGGGGTGTTACACTTTGTGTGTCATTCATTTGGATATTCATACCCTTTCATTTCTAATGGAACCCCTTAACAGTATGGATGCTCAGCCAATGGCTCACCTACTATCCTGGGCCAATGCCCTGAGACACTTTGGATGACACTTACAGTTAGGTATTGTGTTTCAAACACATTCAACAGTAGACCCTCATTTTTTTCTCCATTTTTGGCTAACATGATATGGATGTTGTGTATAAAACATGGTAAAAAGATATCCTCCATCATCATGCCACTCTCACTAAGTTCTGAATATTGAGCATGTGATTCACACTTTTCATCTCCATTTGTTTGGACCAATTCCAACGCCCTTGGCATTATCCCGTTTGTGCACTAGTGCATAGGTGTAGACAAAAATTATATTCCTCAACCCACCAATGAGTTGGGATGCCCTCATGGGCATAAGTGAGGAATACATTACAGGAAACTTCAATGCAGAAATGACATTCACCATTTCCCCTCTATAGCAGCACCCAGGTAGGATGTGTGAGCCACATTCACCACTACCGCTCCATAGTGGCACCTAAGCAGCTTTGATAAGTAATATCCATCCACCATTGTGGATTTATAGCAGCACCCAATTAGCTTCCATGCATAATCCCCATGCATCATTGGGTCTGTTATTGCATCTTGTTTCTCACACCGACCATGACTCACATGGGCTTAGAATAAGCACTGACCATGACATCCTCCCTAGGCTACATTAGTGTATAATCCCAAAACATCTTTCTGAACTACGTGGACTTTTATCCTTTCCCTTTACAAGAAAGGTACGTAGGAAGCCTCCCTGAGGGTCAAGCCCAACACCTATTTGTCTTAACCCCTTCACGTTGGTTCACATTAGTCCCACATTATGTTAAACTACATCCTTCCTTCCGAATTAAGTGGACTTTTATCCTTTCCCTTTCCATGTAAGGTATGTATGAAGCCTCCCTGAGGTTCAAGGACAAAACTTATTTGTCCCAACCCCTTCACATTCATTCAACTTTATCCTACATGATGTTAAACTGCATCCTTCCTTCTGAACTACGTTGAATTTTATCCTTTCCCTTAACAATAAAGGTACATAGGAAGCCTCCATGAGGTTCAAAGCCAAAACCTATTTGTCCTGACCCCTTTAAATTGGTTCACCTTCATCCTGTATAATGTTAAAACTCACCCTTCCTTCTTAACTACATGGACTTTTATCCTTTCCCTTTCCAAGAAAGGTATGTAGGAAGCCTCCCTAAGGTTCAATTCCAACACATATTTGTCCCAACCCCTTCACGTCAGTTCAAATTCTTCCCGTATTATGTTAAACTACATCCTTCCTTCTAAACTATGTGGACTTTGATCCTTTCCTTTTCCAAAAAATTTACTTAGGAAGACTCCCTAAGGTTCAAGCCCAACACCTATTTTTATCGACCCCTTCACGTCTGTTCACCTTCATCTCACGTGTTGTTAAACTACATCCATCCTACCGAACTACATGGAAATTGATTGTTCCCCTTTCCAAGAAAGTTATGTAAGAAGCCTCCCTGATTTTCAAGCCTAACGGCTATTTTTCCCAACCCATTTATGTTAGTTCACCTTCATCCCACATGACGTTAAACTACATCATTTATTCTGAACTAAGTGTACTTTTATCCTTTCCCTTTCAATGAAAGGTACGTAAGAAGCCTCCGTGAGGTTAAATCCCAACACCTATTTGTCTTGACCCCTTCACATTGATTCACCTTCATCCTGCATGATGTTAAACTATATCATTTCTTCTAAACTACGTGGACTTTGATCATTTCCCTTTTCTATCAAGGTACATAGGAAGCCTCTCTGAGGTTCAAGTCCATCATCCTGTATGACGTTAAACTGTATCCCCCATTCCAACCAACATGGACTTTGATCCTTTCCCTCTTCAAGAATGGTATGTGGGAATCTTCCTTGAGGTTCAAGCCCAACACCCATCAGTCCTGACCACTTCACGTCAGTTCACCCTTTTCCTGCATGATGTAAAACTATATGCCCCATTTTCATCCAAAATGATGATAAACTATATAATTTTGAACTACATGGGTTTGATCCTTGTCTCCTAGAAAGGGTATGTAGGAAGCCTTTATAAGGTTCAACCCCAACTAGCAGTAAGGCGTTGTGTCCCAACCAGCAGAAATCTGTTTTATCCCAACCATCGGTAAACCATTGTAACCCAACCAGTAGTAAGTCGTTGTACCCCAATCAGCGGTAATCCATTGTACCCAATCTCGTGGTAATTCGTTGTGATCCCCATCCAATGGTGATCCATTGTGTTCCCCATCTAGCAGTAATCCATTGGGATCCCCATACAATGGTAATCCATTGTGATCCTCGTCTAGTGGTAAGCCATTGTAGTCCCCTTTGTTTGGAACCACATCTCTGGTCCACCCCTCGAGCATCAGACCAACCCAATATACTAAACACGAATAATCCCCAGAAGATCATTGGGCCATTGCCCTATATATACACTCCAATTATATTCCCCCATCTCTTGAACTATGTGGAGTTTGATTCCCTATCACGGGAATACGTAGGAAGCCTCCCTGAGGTTCAATCCCATCACTTATGTCCCATTGTGTTCTCTCCCTCGAGCCCCCCTATGTTTTGGGAAGATCATTCCTCAATCTGAAAGTTTTATTTCTTCCAAGTCATATCCATGCATCCATTCTCACGAGCCACCTTCTCATGTGTCCCTTCACCCCACCGAACTACAGGGACTTTAATTTCCTTCCATGGGGATACGTTGGACGTCTCTTCGAGACTCAATCCCAACACCACCATCATTCTCATATAAGTTCCATCTCATTCTTCATCCACTCTCAACCATCCATATCCATCCCAATTCTTACCTGGGATGCCACATCCTAGTGAGATCATGTCACCCATTTTCTCACTAATCCTAGCAGCAATCACATAACTGACCACGTGTTAGTCCCAGCATCAGTGTTCCCTCCTAGGGTTGCAGCCATCTAATCCACTCTTATTAGTGTTCCAATCAGTTTGATCTGTCTCCTCTAGATGTTAAACTCAAGCAATACCCCATGTTAAACATGGGAAGCTGAGGAAAACCGTACAGACATGCCTATGGAATATAATTCCCTGCAGCCGATTTGGGATACCTCGGGCTTCTGCACCCTCAAAAAGCCATATCATAAGGGGAAGAAACCCAGAAAAATCAGTGTTCTAGAATCCATACATGACAACGATGTCCAACATGACTGCTCCCCTGACCAAACATTGATGCCCTGACTTAACCCCTTGGAATTTCCAGACAAGAGAAGTATAATTTTCCAGTGTCCATGAAGACATGACCCTGGGAAGAGTTTCACGAACAATGTCTTAAGTCTATAAGGGAGACTCGTACTAGGTAACAAGTTCCGAGGATGAATCCACATAAATAAGAACCAATATCTGATCATCCCATTTCGATCAAGGTGAAAACCTCCCTGAATAAGTGACAGATTCCACCAACCTTTGGAAAGAAGGAATGTAGGGAAACAATTGTGTGTCCTTCACAGAAGGATGCATGCCCCGACGAAAGTGTCAGAAACCGTTTCATATTGAGATATTTATGAAATTTTAAGTTATGGAAATATACATTGGAATAGATATTCTAAATTTTATATTCATGTTAATATATTATAAAGAGTATAATTATTATGAATTTAAACATGGAAAATGGAGATATATTTTCATCATAGTCAATGCATTCATGTTTTTTAATCCCTTTAGCCACTAGTCATGATTTATAGGTGTTTACTTTACCTTCCGTGTTTATTTTTCTCATAAATTCCAAATTATTCAAAAATCAATTTATATCAACTGGAAGATCAAATGGAACCCAATTTTTTTTTTCTGATACATGGTATCCATCTCATAATTCATATATTTTTACCATGTTGTAGCTTCTGATCCCTCTACTACCTCTTTATATGTGACAAGTTAATTGTTTTTAATAAATAATGAGTCATTATATTTGATGACTATAAAACCATTTCATTTTTTGTATCTTAACTCTTTGGTAACCTTATGTAGTACTTGAGTTTTTTGAATAACTTCTTATATGGGGACCTAAAAAATCTGTTCATTTACCAACTCTACTGTATCATGAGCAACAACTTCATCAATGTCAAACATTCCTCTACAATAATTCTTGATGATGCGATTACTCTAAATAAAAATTTCTGTCTTGAGATAGTAACTTTCTTATTTATGCACTTATATAGATAATATAATTGGTTTCCTTGGGATAACCTGTAAATATGCATTTCATTCCTCACGGTGCTAGTTTGTTGCAAAGGCGTTCTTAACAAATGCCTCACATCCCCATTCATATGTATGTGCCATGGAAGGTTTTTTTACACCACATAACTCGAAGGGAATTTCATTTTTCATTTTATTTAGTACTCATTTTAATGTGAAAAATACATAAAAATTGTGTTTCCTGATAGTTTTTTGGCATTTAGAAATAGTTTAAACTACCGATAAATGGTTCGTGTTGCTTTCTAAAAGCATGATGTATTTTCATGTTGGGAATCATTTCATGATTCTTTTTTACAGCGGTCTTTATTTCGCGGTGTTTTGTTTGGCAATGGGTTATTATTATTATTTTTTAAATTATTTTATTTACATAATTAATTAATTAATTATTATTTATTTATGTAATTAATTTATTTATTATTATTTACTTATTATTATTTTTTATTATTTTCTATTATTTGTTAATATTTATTTATTTATTATTATTTATTTATTTATTATTATTATTATTATTATTTATTTATTATTTATTTATTTACTACTTATTATTTACTTATTATTTATTTATTATTATTACTTATTATTTTTTGTAACATGCATGCGTATTTCTCACATCCCATGCATAAATATGGAAAAGATATGTATTGGGAGAGATTTGAACCCCATACCTCTTGGATATACTACAAAGTCTTTACCGCTCTAGGAATATGTTCATCTGATTAAAAAATAGTATTTAGTATACTTATATATACTAATAAAAAACAAATAATATTATTAAATAATAATAATAAATAATCAATATACAATAAATAAGTAATAAATTAAAAAATAATTTGATAATAGATTAATAATAAATAGATCATAAACAATTATCAAATAGATAATAAATATGTATTAAATAAATAATTATTAAATATTAAATAAATAATAAAATAATAAATAACCAATAAAATTAATAATAAATAAATAATAATGTATAATAATAAATGATAAAAAATGATAAATGATATTAAATAATATATAATATATAATATATAACTAATAAATAACTAATAAATAAATAATCAATAAATAATCAATAAATAATAAATAAGTATTAAATATTAAATGAATTATAAATAAATAATAAATATTAAATAAATAAATATTATAATAAATATATAATAAATATTAAATAATTTAATATTAAATAAATAAATAATAAATATATAAATAGTAAATAAATAAAAGGTCAATAAATATTAAAAATAAATTAATAGTAAATGAATAATTAATAATAATGAATAATAATAATTAATAATAAACATTAAATAATAAAAATATAATAAATAAATAATAAATAAATTGATAATAAATAAAAAATAAATAAATAACAAATAACTTCTAAATAAACAATAAATAATAAAAACTAAATAATAAATAAATTATAAATAAAGGATAAATAATAACTGAATATTAAATAGTCATTTAACAATAAATTAATAATATAAAATCAATAAATAATAAATCAATAATAATCAAATACTAAAATAATAAAGTATAAATATTTAATGGATATAAATATCAATAAATACATATACGTATAACAACATTTTTGTAAATATATAAAAATACACATTTATGTTACATAAATATATATAAACACACTCAGATATAATTGTATATTAATATATATATATATATATATAAAGAATTAAATATAAATATCTCAGTATATATATCTACACATATATGATACAAACATATGTAAACATAAATATGTATAAATATTTAAAAATGTTTATAAATATACACAAATACTTACATATATATGTATCTGTTTACATATTAGAATGTACACTTAAATATTAATTTTTTATTGGAAAAACATGTTTATATATGAACATTACTATTATAGGTATATATATACAAATTAATTCATTTTTATAAGGTAGATAAAATCGATAATTATTTATTTTTAATTGAATGAACAAAAAAATTTATTTCCATATTTTTTATATGTTCACAAATGCATTTCTATGTAAATAAGTATTTAAAAAAGTGATTTATTATATGTAAATATAGGAAAATATGAATATATTTAATTATAAATAAAACTACATTATGAAAAATGGTAAAACATTAATACCATAATATCAATATGAATGTAAGACCTAAGAATAAATTTCACCCCCACTAAAAAACGACAATAAGACCCCCTTAAATGGGGATGAAATTCTATTGAATGTTCAAAAAATAGAGATATACTGACTAAAAACTCAGTTGTTGACTCCTTATGGTTTTCTTTTTTGCATAAAAAAAGTGGCTTGGGTTTTGTTAGGTAATCATGAAATAAATCTCATTGAAGGCTTCAATTTGATATGTGGTAGATCCCAAACGAACACCCAGATCAAAAGTTATGGTCATTTGGAGTCCAAGTTGTATTTCTTACATTTCGTAATACTAAAATATATTTTAATATTTTAATTACTACAAAATTTTAATCTTATATGGTTTTAAATCATTTCATAAGCTTCCGTTTGACTGGTTGTGCAGCTAAAATGGACTCCCAGATTCAAATTTACGGTCAATTAATGTCGAAGTATAATTTTCAACTTATTGAACATTTGTTTTAATTTTCAATTTATTATTAACTAATAATTATAAATATTAGTTAATTAAAAAATTATAATTAATTAAAATGATAAATAATAAACTATGTAACATCCCAGTTATGGGTTCCGCCCAAAGGTTCCCCAGACCCGGTTGGTCACATGACCTCAAGTGCATTTCCCTAAATGCCAGAGGCTATTGAATAACAGTGAGAGACTTGGTTGTGATAGTGGGAAAACTATTCCCTCATTGGCAGAGCAACATTGTGAAAACAAAGAGTAAACATTAATGAAATCACCAATACTATACAACTGAAATAAACAATGGAATACTGGTAGTATAAAAAACTGCATCAAATGTAAATAAATGATGCATGTCACATGTATCTAGGAAAAAAGTGAAACAAGTCACAATGATGGAAATACAATACTGAATCCAAAGTATAGAAAACAATAAACTTCAATAGCAATGAAAGCCTTAGCCTTGTCCCATGCTCTCCAGCTCCAACAGTAATCAAGTACCTAATGAAGAAGGGAACGTTCCCTTATCTATACCTACAACCATAGAATATGTTTGGGTACAAAAGCATGATCCAAACAGGGTGTGAGATGAATCCCAGTAAGAAACCACCAAAATATATGTGCCAAACAGTCAGTGAATATATATATCATGCAATATGGAAAATGAATCAATACACTAGGAAGTAATCAAAAGTAAAAAATCCTATAGTTTCCAATAAAATTCATTTACATTTATTAATTATTCAATCATTGAATTATGAATCCTCATGATCTAGCTGAAGCTATGTATCCCCTGTATAATAGCAAAACAAATGTCTCAAAAGACCATCTAACAAAAAAGTAAGACTGATTCCAATATTTTGCTTTGTCTTCTCAAGCTCGTTACATTCATCAAACATTCAAAGAAACCCTTTGGGAATGTTCTCATAGTCTAGCCCCTCTGGTTTAACATATCATCAATTCTATAAAAAATGACCATCTGGGAAAGCTCACATAGTCTATCCTCTTTGGTCCCACATAGCACTAATCATTTTCAAATGACCACCTGGGTAGATTTCACGGTCAATACCACCTCGGTCTATATAAAAACAAGAAAATATAGTGAACTCCTGGTAGCTCTCACAGTCAATTCCCTATGGTCCAACATTCATTTAATAATGACCCACCGGGAAGCTCTCATGGTCTAACCCCTCTGGTCTCTGAACACCCGGAAGATATCACAGTCAATACCTCTTAGTTAACATAAAAACAGTTATACATAAAATATACTACCTCAGGAAGCTCTCACAATCAATTCCCTTTGGTCAAACTTTCACAATACAAAACACATGAATCTCAAATAAACAGCAACTCCATACTAAAAACATGAGGCCTAAAAAAATCATTCCTAATAAGAAATTCTAGACCAAACAGACATAATTAATCAAATATGGTAAACACATCCACAATCAAGGTATTTAACCCTATGCCTATGAAATAACCCTTTCTCAATCAAAAAAAACCGTAATAGGTATTAAACACGGTTAAATTCCAAACCACTCAATACCCTAAACATGGGTATTCTGAAATTTTTGCATATATAATCCAAATATAACAAATGAAAGGCACAAACCACCTAACTTGATGTTTTACAAAAAACACTCTTGAACATCGTCCCTTCAATTGGCCTATAACGATATAGATCTACGAAAAGGATAAAAAAATCAACCCTTGATAACTCAGTAGAGAGGAGAAATCTAGAAGAGAAGCTCGAGGGAGGGATATAACTCACCAGTGGGAATCCAACTCACCTAGAGGTGCCTTAATCAGATCTTAGATTAAGGAACATGAGGAGGTTGAAGTTATTCGGTCGTACATCACTCTCATGTATGCGACATAGGGAGAAGAATATGTTTCTATAGATGAAACACAACCCCAATCTGATTAATAAAGTAAATATAAAAGCACATGGCATGTACATTAAATGAACACACCATGTATTAGCCTCAACTATCTCCTTCTTTAGGTCGTCTTCCAGGTCACCCACACAGCCTTGTAGATAGACATTACACGGCCAGTACATGGCTATACACGAAAACCGGGTACACGACGTGTACTTAGAAAATTTCCAAATTCTCTCTTTTTCCTAAAAAACAACCCAAAATCGAGATCCATACCTAAAATGAAGATCCAATTTCTTAAAAACATTCCCCTTAAAGAAATTCATCCTCGAATTTCCCTTACAAGGATGAAGAAAAAGAAACTTCATACAACTCTGGCCACTGTGATCATACGTCAGCCTCCCTCTCCCAAGTCTTATCATGTACCTGCTTGTGCTGCTATAACACTGATACCAGAGGAATAGACCAGCCATAGAGAACCTTTGTGCTGCAATTCAAAATTCAAATTGGGTTCTCCTCTAAAGATGAATTGACCTCCAACTCAACCTACTCAGGTTAAAAAATGTGAGATGGGTCTTACAGTTAACACCATAGTTGAGAAACATAGAAGACGTCGTGCATAGCCTGATACCTCTAAGGTAACTGAAACTGATAGGAAACTGCCCCAACTCTCTCCAAAACCTCAAATGGCCCAACATATCTTGGTGAATGCTTCCCCTATCTCCTAATCCTCCTTTTTCCCAAACATGGTGTGACACGTAAGAAAACCTATTCTCCGACCTCTAACTCTGGACGTCTCCTCCATCGATCTGCATAGGATTTGTTCCAAGACTGTGCAGTATCCATCCTTTCTTGAATCAAATCCACTTTCTTAGTTGTCTCCTAGACAAGATATGGTCTCAGAATAGCTGCCTCTTCTGCCTCCAACCAACATAGTGGTGATCGACATGGCCTACCGTACAAAGACTCATAAGGTACCATCTGAATCATCACCTGCAAACTATTATTGTAGGAAAACTCCACTGAGGTTATGTGTCTCTCCCAAGAACCCCCAAAATAAAGGACGAATGCTCAAAGTATGTCCTCTAAAACCTAAATCGTGCACTTGTATTGACCATTTGTTTGAGGATGGTAAGTTGTACTTAGAAGTACATGTTTACCCAAATTCCTTTATAGTCCCTACCAGAAACAAGAAGTAAACTTGGCATCCCTGTCTGAAATGATAGAGTGCATAACCCCATGTGAAAATACAATATCTCGGATGTACAACCTTCCAAGCTCATCAACACTGAAGGTTTCCTTGATCGAAAAGAATTGTGCAACCTTCATGAGTCTGTCAACAAAAACCCAAACTGAATCATTCTGTTAAGGTGATCCTAGTAAACACATCATGAAATCCATCACAACAACATTTCACTTCCACTCGATAATGGGTAACTACTATAAAATCCCTACCAGTCGCTGATGATTCTCCTTCACCTAGTGACAGGTAGGAAATATCATAAAAAACCAGCAACATCCCTCTTCATACCTAGCCACCAATACTGACGGTGTAGATCTCAATAAATCTTGGTGACACTAGAATGAACTTCCCAAATTGAGGAATGAAAATCTCAGATCAACTCCTCACTTATGTCTACGGACACCCATATGTGCCCTTGAAAAGGAAAGATCTCATCGTTTCCTACGTCCCACCCAGGAGTAGGTTCCTCACCTAACACACTCTCATATATGACTAGGCATTCGAAATCTAATAGCTTCCCCATTTTCACTTGATCTCATAGAGTAGAGGTAACAGCTATAGAAAAAATAAACACATTCCCATGTCTACTATACACCACCAAATGCATTCTAGAGAATAGATCCATAATATTCCACTCACTGCTGGCCTCATGAATTGCATGTATTTGAGTCCTCCTGCTCAATACATCAGCAACTACATTGCCTTTCGTAGGCATATAGGAAAGCTTAATGTCAAAAAACAAAAGGTACTCAATCGACCTTTGCTGTCTTAGATTCATATCTCACTAAGAAAAGATATACATGAGGATTTTGTGGTCAGTGTATACCAAAAAATTCTCTCACAAAAGATAATTCCTCCAACAATGAAATGCATGAAAAAATGTAGCTAACTAGAGATTGTGCATTGGGTAATTCATCTCATGTGGCCTCAACTACCACGACCTGAATGCAATGACTCTTTACCCTTACATAAGAACTGCTCCTAGCTTGATACCTGGTGCATTGTAGAAAATGGTGTAACTCTTGCTCGACTCTGGAAAAATCAGTATCAGTGCTGAATTAAATCTCTCTTTCAGCACCTGAAAGGATGAATCAAAAGAATTTTTTCATAAGTACTTCACACCCTTCTTAGTTAGGACTATCAATGGTGCTGTAAAGCATGAAAAGTATTGTATAAAGTGCTTGTAGTTACCATCTATCCCTATAAAACTCTGTTCCTCCAAGACGTTTTTTGGATACTCCTAGGAAAATATTTCTCTCACTTTCTTTGTGTCTACTGAAACTCCTGTCTCTGAGATAACATGACCCAAGAAGTGAATATGGTCCATCCAAAAGTGTCATTTTTAGAGCTTTTCATATAACTGATTCTCTCTCAGAGTAATCAATACAATCTCATGATTGGTGGAATGGTTATGTTGAGTTTGAGAGTACACAAAGATATCGTCCATGAAGACTACCACTAAAGAATCCAAGTAAGGATGGAACACTCAGTTCATCTGTTCCATGAAAATTTTCAGTGTGTCTGTAAGACCAAACAGAATAACCAAATACTTGTATAATCCATACGTGCTCTGAAAGGCTGTAAGAGGTATACTAGATTTTCTAATGAGAAACTGATGATAACCGGACCTCAATTCAATATTCAAGAACACCTGGGCTCCTTGAAGCTGATAGAAGAGATCATCAATCCTAAGTAAGGGATATTGTTTATTGACCATCAACTAGTTTGGCTTCCGATAATCCATGCAATTTTAAAGGGTACCATCCTCCTTTGCAAAAAAGGATAGGCAAACCCCAAGGGGAGTTACTGGGTTGTATGAAACCCTTTGCATGAAACTCCTCCAACTACTTCTTGAACTCTTATAAATCAGGTGTAGTCATCCTATAATGAGGAATGGACACCGGTTCCACTCATGGAACAAGGTAAAAATAGAAATCTACCTATCACTTTGGATGTAAACCAAAAAATTCTTCTAGAAAGTCATCCCTAAAATGATTCACCACTGGAGGAAAGCCCATCTGTGAAGCCCCTGGTCATCCAGATATAAACTAGAAATATGAGCTATAATTCCTCTAATCCCAAGATGTTTGGGTCCTACTTTGCTCACCTGGACATCCCATTTTCCCTTGTGTACAAAATACTCGACCACTAGTGATGTGAAACTCACCCTATGGGGATAGCATTCAAAAAAATCTTGAAAGGAGACTAACCAGTCCAATTTGAGAATGAAATCATAACCTATCATCTCTAAGACATAGAGGTCCCATAAGAACTGACATCCACCAATCTCAAGAGGTTACTCCTTTCACTAACGTACATTATCCGTCCTAATCCCCAACAAAGTTTCGAGCATCATAACATCCTCAAAATTAAATATAAATAACCCAATGCTCTCCACAATAGAAATAGATATAAATATATGGGAATACCCTATATCAAAGAGAGAAGAAGATAAAACTGGAGAAACTATAATCGTACCTCTAACCATAGACGGTCTTGGGTCCTTCTCCTGTTGGGTCTTCTCCACTGAAAAAGTCTGGCCAATACGATGGCCCTACAACCACACCTGACTACCTTGAGCTTATCCACCCTTTTGACTCTAAAATCCTATCATTTAGCTACCCAATCCAGGACCATCTCTTTGGCCTAAATGACCGGACTGTAATGCCCCAACCCCAGTTACCCAGAGTCGGTGCATTATTTTTATACATTGGCATGATTATAAAGAATCAAGTCCCGAAAGACCGATCAGTTTAGCAGTCTTGGAAAATAGATTACATACATGAAGTTTACATTACATCATATAATGGAAAACTACAACAAAATGTTTTCCATATAAAACACTGAGATCCCATAGACTATCCCTATATGTCAGTCATAATATACTTCTTCGCATCCTTGGTAAAATTAAACATAAAAAGGGGTGATCTCAAATGCTTAGTACGGATGACAATATAGCAGAAAATTTCATAAATAAGTAAAAACATTTAGGGCAATGTATAAGAATAAAACAAAAGCCTTTTAAACATTAACTTCGGCAAAATATGGCAAAGATAAAATCAAATAACGACATTTACTTATTCACATAGATATTCTACTAGTCAAATAATCACATACAATATCAATAGCCACTTTCATAATGATGGAACGTATAATTCCAAACTTTCATACCCACATAGTCAATGCCTTGTGCAAAGACACTAGTTTTTCTCATGAGACCTACCGATGCATCAAGGAGCTATATTGGGATCCACCCGTCACTTACTAAGTCCAATGCATTCCTCATATGAAAAGGTTTAAACATAACATAAACATTCGTATTAAAACTATCATACAAAATGTTAATACTTTATCCATAAACCATGAATGGTTTAAAAATAACACATACACATTCGAACATATCATAAAACCTTCAATACAATATAGAAGTTTTGTATCATAAAAAAATCAAATTCAAATAATTTTAAAATCCATCAAAATATGTTGATATAGATGAAAATTATTTGTAAAACTCTTTGAGAGAAATATCCCTTTTTAATAAAAACATTTAAAAGTCACACATTTTATAAAGGAAGAAATTTAAAGACATTTTTTAATCAAATTGTCCCATACCACTTTGAAACTTTTGAAAGGAATTATCATTTTAAAAACATTCTTCTCCATATAAATAAATCCTTAAAACCAATTTTGAAAACATAGACATTAATGAGAATAATTTAGAAGAATAAATATTTAAAACATTTAAAATTCTGTTTTAGTAAAAATTCCCTTAAAAATAATCCCTTTGAAAACTCTTTAATTAAACAAGAACATGGATAATAAATATTTCCCAGTAGATACTTATGTAAAACCAACCTCGGATAATAAAGAGATTGTGAGAGTAACCCTTACCTTGTTGTAATCAATCAAGTCGTATGAACAATAGTCAATAACCACAAAATGAATCATAGAATATCATGAATATAAAAAGAATCATGATAATATATATCAAATGGTAGAACAAAATACACCACAAGCAATAAATAAGTGGTGAACAATGAAAATCTCACGGAATTAAAAGTGAAATAAGAAACCCCTTACTTTGTACTTTCCTTTAGTCGAGGGTACGTTTAACCTCCTATATAAATACCGTAGTATGTTATTGAATTATTCCAGAACCATATAAATATTTAATATATCATACATGATTCATTTATGACTTTATACTACCCAATTAATAATAATTTCTATGTTAAATTAACATTTTGGGTAATAATCGCTTTCTTTATCGTACGTGTTTTAACTTGTTTTTCTTGATTGTATCACATAGACCATGATTTAAATACTTCCAGAATATAAAACATCATATATATTTAGAATATAAATATGTATAATAGACATATATATGAAATGGAAAACCCCATTTATGTAGACGGTAGACTGTACGTACGCATAAACGCTATTTCCATTTTCATATCGTATTGAACGGATATAAGTGAATAAGATATATGTAAGTACACACACATATATATATATATATTCATATCTACAATAGAATTATTATGTCATATATTACATACTTATTAATGATATATATATTTTATAATCATCGTTGAATGGTTAATGTGGAAATGAATCTAATCGCATCGTGGAGACGGTAATCTGTACGTATGCACGAGCAAAAATATCATTATATTGATGGATAATTCATATTTAATTGGATGGTATATCATATATAAAGAATAATTAACATTTATATTTATTATTTACATCATTTATTCTCATTATTATACCCATCCAAATAATGAAGTGTTTGAATAACAAATTACACCACGGCGTGGAGACGGTTATCCGTACATACGCATGTATGGTGACTTTTTTATTTATGGGATGGAGATAATAATGAATATGGTTGTATGATTTTTATAATAACATCACAGTATATAGAATATACTGGAGTTATTATTTTATAATTGAAACTACAAAGGAAGAGGAAGTGGAAGAAGAATAGAACTTGAAAGAGGTGATGAAATATTTACCTCTTCTTCGGGTTATTACTTTTGATTTGATCAAAAGGGCTCCTTAAGATGGCTTTATGAACAAAGTAAGGCCTCTAGTATGAAGTTAGTAAAGTTTTTAGGATATTTGGTCCGGGTTTTTCCATGACAAAAGGCTTTGGATGTGATAAATTATGATAAGGGGAAGTGCCCTTTTATAAGAGAGGTGATGGTCACTTTCGGAAAAGATTGAAATATTATTTTATAATAAAGTAATTTTCGGCTTCTAATGGCTCAAAAATGATTTATCTATAGTATAAGGTGGGGATGGGTCGAAAACCTCTTGAGAGATAGGTTTTAGACAGGTTTTGGTCACCATATTAACCTTAACCTTTACATTTAACTCTTAGTTAAATAGTTTGACATTTACCGTGTCTCTTTGTATTTTTTTTATTATATGGTTAATAAACATACTATAAAATGCCAATAGAACCCCCATTTGTTTATTAATGTCATATATATTATAATATAAGTCTTTTGGCCGAATCTTAGATTTTTAGAACTATTATATAAGTTAATAATTTAATATTTATTTTTAAAAACTATTTTATATCAATTTTGACCATATTTGGTATTTTATTTTTGATAAATTTATAACAGCATTATTACTTCGAAACAAATTCATATAACCAACCATAACATGTCATATTAACCTATAGAATTATTTTAATTCATAAAAAGTCTCAAATTACATTTATTTGGATATTTATAATATCAATTATTTTAATCTTTCATTAATACGGTAATTACTGTATCATCATTGTGTCATAAATAAATTAAAATATTTAATGTTTAAAATTTATAAAAAAAATACCATTATGTAGGAAATTTTTTTATATTTATAATTAATATTTATAGTATAATTTATCTTATGTATAACCCTATATTAAAAATGTTTTATTTATTAAACAATAATTTTGACTCTTTTAACTCTTCCTTAAATAATATAATAATAAATGTCTTAATCTAATACAAGTGGACCTAAAGGATAATATTATATTCATAAGATTGTTTTTGGTCTAATTATAGTTATCCAATAGAATTAGGACATCTATTTTGATAATAATAATATCATTTTTACCCTTAATTATCCTATTTACTTTTAACCGTGGTACATAAAAGTAAAAAGTTACTATTCACCAAAAATTATTTTCAACTTATTGAACCACATTTTAGTTAATGATATCAACCATGCATCTCATATTTTTGAAATTCAACTCACAGAAGTGGTAAAATTACTTTTTATGCAAATTTACAAATTCTCCTAGGAGGTTGGTAAAAGACGGTAAAAAGATCAACAAAATTTTTATATATCCAAACATATTACAAAATGGCTCCAATGAATTATATAGAACATATATAGGTATTAAGTATCTATTTTTAAATAAAATAAATTTAAATAAAATTAATAATTATTTAAATAAAGAGTCAGTTTTAACCAATAATTCAGTGTTTTTCACTATTCATCAAAAATTTAATGTTTTCAGAAAAATACCAAACTTTCACCCTAAAATAATTTTGATATTCGGAATTCAAAAATTAAATCTATGTTACCAAATTTAAAACATAAACATTTCACTTATTAATTTAAAATTAATTCTTGTTGTTAAAACAAATAGTGTGTTTTTAAGAAAACAATATCTATCAAAAGATTGACACTTGTTTTTGTCCAATTTCAAAGTGAAATTAATTATAATGACCTAAATTGTATTAAATGATAAAAATATAATATAATTATACATTAAAACCATTCAAATTCATAATTTAACCCTATAAATTATTTCGATTAAATTTTTTTTTTAATTAAAATTTAGTAGTTTTCATTATTCACCAAAATATGAATGTTATCAAAAAAAATACCAAAAATTTATCAAAACTAAATTTTTATGTCCCAATTATAAATAAGAAGTTTATTTTGTCAAATTTATTATATAAAAGTTTCATATATTGAATTTAAAAAGGGTTTTCCATTAAAAGGCGGTAAAATTGCATTTTCTGAAAAATACTTCCTTTATCTGAAAAATTGAATTCGTTCTTATATTATGTTTAAAAAACACATAATATGGATGTTAAAATTTTATAGAGTATATAAAATTAAAAAATCTAGTTAATATTGTCCATAAATGTTTTTTGAACGGCTAGTTTGGTAAGTCGTGGTTCACTCAAATTTGGTGTCGTGTGTAGCACAAGTTATTGAATTACTTTGAAGAGATAACATACAATGAAATCTTGGGGTGTTACACTGACGATCTCCATTTACCTTACTAATGAGGAACTAGTGGACCTGCTCTTAAACATGGAGTCATAGCAGATCCTCTATCACTCACTACTAGTTAGAACACCCAAAAAAACCTGAATATGACCCATCTTTCCACAAGACCAGAACTCAACTAAGTCCTTTGGGAAATGTGGTCTCCTATACCCACTCTTCCGGAACTGGTAGCATACCACATGGCTACCTGAAGAAACATCGCGTGAATTCTCTCTAAGTTGATTCCTACTATCTGATGAAGGAGTACAAGCTCTGGATGATGAACTTCCCTAGCTAAAATCTCCCAACTCCCTCATATTGCCCTCAGTAATTAGTGCCTATTTCACTATATACTTCACTACAGTCATCCTGAATACGTTCACCTGTGATCAGATGTCATACATGAGACCATCCTAAAATATCCTACCAAAATATAACTCGTCACCTCCTGGAATAGGTGTGAAGCACTGAAGATCTATAAAACAAGAAGATTAATCCATCACTGAAAGAGATCCCTACTCAAAGTGCATGAAAACTCAGGCTCGATCAGCCCACAATGTCTCAGGATAGAAGTTGTCATAGAAGGTCCTCTGAAACTCTTTTCAATCCATATCCTGATGACGACCTGCCTGTGAGATAACATTGCACCATCTCTTGTAAGAATCACGTAACATGTACATCATGAGCTTCACCCTCCTCTCCAAAGGCATCTCTAGATGCTCAATGGTAGCAAGAATGGCCTCCAACCAGGACCCTACAGCCTATTGTCCTCCATCCCCTAAAAAAGTGGGAGGATGTTGCTGTTGGAACACCGGTGTCAACTCTACCAAAGTCGGGGTAAGATGTGGTGTTCCCTATAAAGTCTATAACATCCTCAAAAATACTTCATGAAACTACTCATCAGCACCGGTGTCTGGTATAACATCTAGTGCCAGAATTGGCACAATGGGAGGATCTGCTAGTAGTCCCTAATCATTCCTTTCTGGTGTCTATTCATCGCCCTACTCCTGGTGCACAACCGGATTACTTCTTTGCAGCATGAATCTGCAAGTTCAAGAGCACACCTCTGTTTGCGATTATCAAGGATTTAAACATGGAAGTTAATGAAAGGAACATTAGAATAAAATATTCAAGTATTACAAAACATGGCTACATGGTGTGTATTACTCCTACATGTCGTGTTCCTTTAAGCTTTAAACATGGAGTGTAACTCTACCAAACCTAGTCGTGTAACATCCATACACATGGCATGTTCCTCCGATGGCATGGTGTGTACTTGAATCTTCACTCCTTCCCAATTACTTCTACATAGCTAGAACTACATGGTTCTCTCCTGGGTAACACTACACGATGTGCTCAACCCAGACCCAATGTGTTCTACTTACATTATAACCGTCTGTGTCATTAGTCACATGGTTGGAGACACAGTTGAATATACACAACATGTAAGAATGGGACACCGTGTGTATAATCTATGTATTATCCTCCTGTGTTGTTAGTCACACGGTTAGACACACTTTCTTTACAACATGATGTGTACGTCCGGTACACGGCGTATTCACCCAAATATTTCCCAACCTGTGTCTCTGCACACACAATCATTTACATGTTCAATCACTACATAGCGTGTAATCCTAGTACACGGCTTGTACTTAAGAAAAGTTGATTCTTACAGAACAGAAGAACACATGTTGTGTGTTCATAACATCGCATGCCGTGTTGTCTAGATTTCGGATAGTAAGCCTCTAAAACATCTCTAGAACCCATAGAAACATAAAATTGTGTCCAAGTCATGACAAATTCTAACTCTTGGGAGCCCATATTCCATAAGAATCAATGTTTGGAATCCTTATTCACATCAAAACCTAAAAATAATAATTTAAATTTGAAACTTGATCCACCAAATTCTGATCCAAGAGGGCCCATAACACCTCAGTGACCAATGTTTGGTTCCCATTCAAATGAAACAGTACATATTCCAATACCCAATCAAAATATTAGGTATTTTATCAAGACATCTATCACAACATCATGCATATTTCGGACAACATCTATCGCAACAACATTAAATCAGTAATGCACCCTAAATAGCATGACAAATGCTTGTCATGTGATCTCTATCAAGTGCCTATATGGTGCATGATATGGAATACCCTCATCTCATCGGGTTGAAACAGAAATAGAACCCAGTGATATCAAAAATAACAACACAAAACAAGTGCATCACCCAACAGTGAAATCAAATCAACTGTAACAATTGAAAAACCTAAAAATTGAAATATTCGATGTAAATTGGTTTTTCCCTATACAAAGGTTAGCTACTCTCAAACATAGCTTATTACCAACTACCTATTCCTTCTTATCTGTGTCTATTGGATCCAAAAAGTAATAAAAAATAGAAAAGAACCTCCTCTGATACCACTTTATAACATCCAGATTTTGGGTGCCACCTGAAGGTTCCCTAGACAAGGTTGGTCACATGGACTCAAGTGCATTTCCCCAAATGCCAGAGGCTTCCGGATAGTAGTGATGGAATTGGGTGTGATAGTGTGGAAACTATTCCCTCATTTTCAGTGCAACATAGTGGAAAATAATATTAAATAGTAGCAAAAGTAGTAATACCATACAACCAAAATAAATAGGGTAAGACTGATAGTATAAAAAACTGCATCATATATAAATAAATGATGCATGTCACATGTATCTAAGAAAGAATCCAAACAAGTCAAAATGCTAGAAATAAAATACTAAAACCGAAGTAGAGAAAAAAAGTAAACTCCAACAGCATTTCAAGCCTCAGCTTGGTCCCATGCTCTCCAGCTCCAAACACAATCTAGTACATGATAAAGAAGGGAACATTCCCTTATCTATACCTACAACCATATAATCTATTTTAGTCCAAAATAACGACCCAAATAGGGTGTGATACGAATCCCAATAGGCAAACACCAAAAGATCTATTCCTAACTATCAGTGAATATATATATATATATTACGCAATATGAAAAATAAAGCAATCAACTATGAAGTACTAAAAAGTGAACAATCCTATAGTTTCCAATTACATTATTTTAAATTTATTAATTATTAAATAATTGAATAATGTATCATTAGGATATAGCCTAAGCTTAGTATCCCTTGTGTAATAGAAAAATAGATGTCTCACAAAACCATATAACAAACAAGTAACACCAAGTCCAAGATTTTGATTTTTATTGGTTGGCTCATTACATTCATCAAACATTAAAAACAACACTTTGGGAATTTTCTCATAGACTAACCCCTCGAGTTTAACATATCATTAATTTTATAAATAATGACCCTATGGGAAAGCTCACACAGTCTTTCCCCTTTGGTCCCGTATAACAATAATAATTTACAAATGACCACCTGGGTATCTCTCGTGGACAATACCCCCTTGATCATCATAGAAAAAGTAAAATGTATTGATCTCCTGGAAGCTCTCACAGTCAATTCCCTATGGTCCAATATTCATTTAATAGCGACCCTCTGGGTATCTCTCACGGTCTAACCCCTTTGGTTCATGACCACCTGGTAGCTCTCATAGTCAATACCTTTGGGTCAACATAACAACAATTATACATAAAATACCTGACCTTGAGAATCTCCCATGGTCAATTCCCCTTGGTCAAACAATCACAATGAAAAACACATGCATCTCAAATAAATAGTAACTCCATCCTAACAACATGAGGCATGGAAAACAAGAAAGCCTAGAAGGAAGTTCTAGACCAAACGTCCATAATCAATCAAACATGGGAAACACATCTATAATCAATGTATTAAACCTTACGCCTAAGAAATAACCCTTTCTCAATCAAAAAAAATATAACAAGTATTAAACATGGTTAAATTCTAATCCACGTAATACCCTAAACATCATTATTTAGCACTTTTAGCATATATAGTCTAATGAAAACAAAAGAAATGCACAAAACACCTACATATATGTTGTATGAAGAAAACTATTTAATGTCAACCCTTCAATCAGAATATAACTACATGGATCTATGAAAATGGTAAAAAAAGATCAACTCGCGATAACTCAAGAGAGAGGATTAATCAGGAAGAGAGGATTTATGGAAAGATAGAATTTGTCGGTGGGAATCCACCACACCATGTGTCGTCTCAATTGAAGCTCAGATGATGGAATGGGAGGAGGTTGAATTTCTTCATTCATACGTCACTCTCCTATATAAAACACAAGGAGAAGAAGAGGTTTTTTGAGATGACATGTGACCCCTCTCCGATTCATCAAATAAAAAGAAAATTTTAATGTGTGTATATTAAATTAACATGTCATGTAATATAATCAACCAGTACCTACTTTAGGCGGTCTTCCAATTCATCTACATGGACCTGTACTTGGCTTTTACATAGCCAGAATAAGGCTACATGCAACAACTGGCTACATGGTGTGTAATCAAGAGTACAAGACATGTACTTAGTAAATTTCCAAATTCTTATTTTTTTTTTGCAAAAACAACCCAAAATAAATATCCATACCTGAAATAATGATCAAGGTTCTTACAAATTATACATGATAGTAAAAAAAATAATAAATCATAATTAATTTTTTAAAAACAATTACTGTAATTTAGCGGTAAATTTTTAAAATCGCCTCTATTTCACACTAGTTTTTTCAAAACCCATCAATAAAAAATTATTTTTTTTTAAAAAACAATTAAAAAAATTAAAAAAATATATTTTAAAAACATTTAGCAGTGTTTATTAGAACTTACACTAATACACGACTGCTAAATTGTTTTCGGGAAACCATTTAGTTTCAGTCTTTGAAACTACTGTCAAAAAACACCGCTAAATGCCTATTTTGGCATAGTGGTATTCTATATTTTGTAATTCATATCCCTGAAAGGAAAATGGAATATCAGTAAGACTCGTTATCAACCATGCCTTGTCAATAGAGGAATGGTTCCCACTTTCACTTAAACCATTCCACTATATTTTATAAGGTTGAGTGAGTTGATAAAGAATCCCAAACTATCATAAAAATAAAATAATTCTTGGTTAATATATTTAACAACATTATCAGGTTAAACATTATTTATATTCCTACCAATTTGATTCCACACTTCTATTCTTTAACTCTTTGAATTTCTAAAAGATCTCAAACATATACCTCATCATGTAGGCATAGTCATATCTACTCAAGTCATCAGTAAAATTTATGAAGGAAAAATATCCACATCTATATTTTACTATAAAAGGCACATACACATCATTATGTAATAATAATAGAATATTTGTGGCCCTTTCACAACATTTAATGGTGTATTTTTTATTTTTACATGTAAATAATAATTACATATTTTAAGTACCCTTATCCCAAAAGAGTCAAAATAACCAAATTCATAGTTCTTTATAATACACTTATCCTTCATATGACTAAGAAGGTTATTCTATATTCATGAGAACATGATTGATTATCTATTTTTAATACTTGTTTTTTGTAAATGTGTACATAAATATCATTATTTAGTTCTTCCATACCATAAAAATGTCTCCTTTGTGAAATAAGAATTTTTTATTTCCAAATTTGAATATAAATCCATTTATTTTAATACAAGAAATAGATTTGATGCTCTCAATAACACTGATCACATAATAATAGTTTTTTAAAAACCAAAATAATTCTAGTTGGAAATTGAAGGTGGTTGTATCCTATAGTCTAAGAAGTTAGTCATGCTTAGTAGGTTTCTTAGTGTTCCTCCTCTACTATTCAAATATTACACTCTATAATGAACTCACCTTTAGATTCCCCTTGCTCCAGGATGAAGTTCTTCTTCTATTAGACTAGCATTCCACATGAAAAATATATTGTATCATTTTACTTCAACTGCCATTAAAACTTCTTCTTCGTGGAGGTATGGTTCTTGGGAGATTTATAGTTACTTTGAGTCTTGTGCCCCTTTACCTTGTTCTAAAATTTCCTATTTACTATATGGATTGAATTTTTTCCACATCCCATTTCCTTATCAACATTGCAAATGAGAGTATGGAGTCATAAAATAGTATTCTAATCATTTATCTGGTTTTAATTCACAATGAAACTGGATAATTATTTTTGGTAGTAATTAAAGGATGAGATCTATGCGCTACTCATCAAGGAATTTAATTCTCCAGATGTCGAAATGATCTATATATCCAATCATCTTGACAACATGAGGCCTAGTAGGCACCGACTCTCCAAGCATGCATGTGAATAGTGTATTGGAGATATCATATCTATCTTGTCTCACATTCTCTTTCTATATATCATTAATATGATACATCATGCTATATGAATGCATATTCTCATGTTCTTTTAGAAACTCATTTGACATGGATGATATGATAAAACATTTTAAATCTATGGTATTATCCAAATATTTCTCTTATAATGTTAATTCTTTTTCACTAGCCTCTTGGATAGGTGCTTCAAGAATGGGGTTTTCCATGAAAATTAATTTCCTTTCATGGAATATAATAACATGAAAGTTTATTTTCTATTCTTGGAAATTAGTGTCAGTGATGAGGATTTCCTTCTCAAGTATGTATTGTAGAGATATAGTTGAATTTATGTGTATTATCGTTTCTATAATTTAAAATTTATGATTTTGAGTAATTTATCAAATTTATAAAATTAGATAATAATATTAAATTTATTAATCTCTCAATATTTTATAAAACCTAGTATCCCTCACTATTAGTATGGTAAAATCCCATTACATGTAAAAACTAGTGGCATGGACCCATATTACGCTTCTCATAACCAAGAATTTTTTCAAACAAGTTATTTGAATGGATTTAAGTAGGAATTGTTTTCTATACTACATTAACTCATAGTTCTTTGATCTATTGAGTGGGCTCCCCAAACCTTAAATCCTTGATTTTTATTTCCTAAACTCCTACCTCTTACTTACACAAAGTCTTACTTTGTCAGTAAACCCATGATGTAAACTAAGTTAAGTCAACCAAAAACTCAATTTAGAATTCCCCAATAATTGAAAACACTACGAATTTTGCTGATCAAGTACATTACACTACAGTTCGATTTGAACTTAAGTAGTGGAAGGCTATACCGACTTAATATATATAATTAAGGTATTATTTATATTTATGAATAAATATCCTATTTTATCTTTACTAAATTATTATTAATATTAAGTGGATTTAATTAAGTGATTAACCATCTCTCAGAAAAAGTTCACAAATAATCCAATTTTATTTTAGTTCTATCTTGCATTCTTGTTAATTCATTAATTCACTTTATCACGAAAAAACATCCATATTGAAATTAACCATGCGACTTGATAGAAATAAAATAAT
The DNA here is from genome assembly GCA_963277665.1 of Viscum album. NCBI lineage: Eukaryota > Viridiplantae > Streptophyta > Magnoliopsida > Santalales > Viscaceae > Viscum > Viscum album. The sequence continues at coordinate 963,552,304 of OY728150.1, forward strand.
AATAATGGTATGTTCATGAGATTTTTTCAATGTATATTTTATCTCAAGGATTATAAACTAACCATCGACCTAGGGGAAAACCCGTTAACCAAGACGTGCTTTATTTTACAGCTTTCCACATTTCCTCCCATGTATCTCTTCGATTGGTTTAGCCTCAGTTTCATACATGAAATTCTTATAATTTCTTTATTGATACATATATTACATAATATTATACCATTAAGTAAATGAGGAGAACCAAATGATTAGTTTATGGGGGTTACATAAAATGAAATAGTGGGCATACGGGCCCTTAAATAATGAGAGGTGGGATGAAGCACATACCATCAATTTAGTTTAAAAAGAAATTAAAAGGAAACCAATCTCATACAAAGTTCTGGTCTATGATCCTGATAATCCACATACATGAAATGAATTGGGCATTTAAGAAACTAGAATTGATTCCCAATAATTATTATTTAAGATAAATATTGATAAAAATAATTAATTATCTTCTTTAATTAATAAATTATTATATTTTAATTATCTTCCAAATTTTTTTGAGATTCAAATCTATTATTATGTGAAATAAATTATTTAAAATTATCCAAGTTCAAAACATCTGCCTTGGAGGAAACATGGCTTGTACTCGTCTGAAATACCCAGTTTGTATGAAATTCATATATTTTTTACTGATGTGGCATATCATATACATGTATTATCACGTAATTTCATAGTGTGTACTATTAAATAAATGATACATAAACAATTTTTATTTAAATATTATATCATTTTTTAATGTGCATATATTTATCATTGTATTAAACATTATACACAAAATTTAGTTCATAATTTAGTGTATATATTAATTACATATTTAATATGTAAAAAACCCATCACATGAAATGTAATATTCAAATTAAATGAAAAATGGAACACATGTTGATAAGGTTTAATAAATATAATAAATTTATTTGAAATATTTTATAATAAGGTAATATACAGGGCTTATACTATCTAGCTACATGTCATGTATAGTTCTTCACCGTCTATCTACACCACATGCCTAGGGACATGGTGTGTCTTCCCACCATTGATATTAATGGAGTTCATGTAACTTAACTAAGACATATATCATGTATTATCTACATTAAATGGTTCCCATCCACAAATGTCATGTAATAAATATATGAATCATCTTTGACTAATAGAATACATGTCTTGTATGTTAGTTTCCCACCATGTACTCTGTCCAACCATGTCTTAGGATGGACTGGTCAACATGATATGTGTATTAATTACACATCGCATGAAATAAATGCATGATGCAATGACTTAATTCATAATTTTCCCTAGTGAATTAAATTCGGATACATGAAATTTACCTATGGGCTAAAAACCATGTATTCTTTGGTTGTGCAGCCAGAATCCTTGACTCCTCTAGATGAGTTATTTGAATGTTCTTCATTCAAAATTAATATATTTTTATTATATTTATGATAAAAAAATAGGTGGAATATGATATATCATGATTCATATTTAATTAATGATTAAGCCAAAATTTAATACTAAAGATAAATATGTAAATCAATCAATGATCATTACATAATGATAAGAATATTATGAGACTAGCATGATACCACATGAAGATTCTAGGCACATCAAAAGCACTTAAAAGGAATTACCAACAGAAAGTTTTGTCATAATCAATGATTAATCTGATATGTACATGACAAATAATGTAGTGACAAATGGAATTAAATAAAAGATTAATTGGCATGAAAATGATGGAAGAAAACACAAGATCATCACATAGTGATTTATAATTAATTTAAGCAGTTACAAAATTACCTTCAGATGATTTATTTATTTATTAATGAATTTGAAAATTCATATTGTCATATCATAATTATGTCATAGGAATAAATTTAATATTCCATCCAGTGGTGATACACTCATGCACCATGAACCTCTGAGTGATAGGTGGAATCTTTGAGATTTAGTGAGGAAGATCCTAATGATGGTGTTATTCGTCCAAGATCTCCATGATAATCACTTCATAGAAGTATTCACTACATGATATCTTTAGAATCAAGAGGGGTGGTAAAGGAGTATTTCACTTAATTATTGAGAGATTTCTTAGAGAGGATCCATCTAAGGATTGAGAGGGTTCTATGGACATCATTGTGCACAACAAAAACACCTGGCATGTGTTATGATTAGAAATAATATAATTGGGTTAAATAGTGATAGGGTTATAGAAAAATAATTTCACATGTGTTGTTATTAATTTTTTAATCCCCACATAATCCCATTTCTATATTAATATGATTATTATTTCGTGACATGTTAAAAAAATATTTAAATATTATTTATTTAATGCATTTTTTATAATTTATTCAAATAATATTTAATATATATTATTTCACTTATGACATTTAAAATGAATCAGTCATACCTCAATAATATTAATTGGGACTTGAATAATGACTATCTATTTAATAAATATATATCACCAAATTATTCCCCAATAAAAAAAATTATTATATTCACAAAATAAAAGATAAAAAATTATTAAATATTATGCTCACAAATTTTCTCAAAAATAACTAGTGATTGGATATATGTGATCAATAAAAGATGACTAATTATTAAACCACATATAGTAATAATATTTATTCAATGTTATAAATAATAAATTATATTTAATATTTAACAGAGGTTCGGTATGAACTTTGTGTGTGACACTGTAGTCTTTTTTCTCGATTGTATTAGACATATCCTTAAAAAGTCCAAGGAAAGCATCTTCCATCATGCAATGAACCCATATAGAATGAATTTAACTTCACAATGAAATAAAACCACATATGAATGGTTATTAGGTAATATAATCCCTTTATCAATATATATATAATCAAGTAGGTTCTATGCTGGTGTCACCAACCTTTATACATGATGTCTCTTTCTTTGACTTTATGGAAATGAACTTTCCCATAGAACACCATGGTTATGAAATTATTTTGAATGGTTCATTCCCATTCAAGGTTATGAGATATAAACTTTCATTAAATAATAAACAGAAAAAATAATTTCTCATACTTTTAATTAACGCAATATCACTCATGATGCACCCAACATATCATACTTCACCAAGAATAATTGGTTTCATAGTTTTAATCAATAAATAATAGTACATGACTAAGGATATAAATTAAAAATAATATTTAATTATATAGATCAGTTCACACATCTATAGATTAGAACATCCAATGACATACATAAATATGGATTTTCTAAATGTGGGTCATGTTATCAAAATCTCATGTACTGGATATTTCCAAGGTCATATACCATGATAAAGTCCCTTAAAGTCCTATGAGACTCAAACCCTAATAGCCTATATAATTTTTGTCATGTTAAAGGATATCATTCCTTTATAAAACATATATATTTTAAGAATGCTAACATGAAACTTATGGGTTCTCATAATAATGAGGAAATGTTATGACATTTAAGTGTGATAATCATTCTTGGGATATTATCACATACAACTTCCCAGAGAAGAATAATCCAAATGTTATAATATGTTTATTAATATTGAAATATATATATATACATATTCACAAATCATATATAATTTGGTTCTAGGGTACCAACTTCACCATATGGTATATTATAACAAATAGTAATGTGAAAACACATCAAAGGGCATCTTTTAATATAATTCATGTCAAAGTTACATGTCAGCATGAGTAAATGTTAGAAAACACACATTGTATCCCATGAACATGATGATATCAACATATATCATATAATTCAACAAAAACTATATTTTAGATATTACTAATAAGCATGGATAAGTTAATTATGAATAACGAAAACATAATGATTCTTAAATAATAAACGGTAAATTTATTATCAAATATTAATTTTAGGAAAAACATATTATTAGAATATTTTTTAAGGGGAAACAATTATTTGGATATCCCTCACCCTACCCCATGCCTCTATAAATAAAAACCTTTTGATGTTGTAAGTGAAAATTATTGGTCACCCATTATAGCCTATATATAAAGAAACTTTTGATGCTAATGGAAGCTAGATATGTCTATATTCATGTGTTTTCTAAAACATACACAACTATAAAATGGGCCTATGTCCATGTTTTATAGCCACAATTTAAAAAAATGAGGCCATAGGGTAGCCCATGGTGATAGTTTATGTAATTTGTGTTCATAGGCCTCATTGGGGAAACCTATATCCACAATTTCACATAATCATGGTAATAGGTGGATGTGGGAACTGCCAAAATTTCCCGATAACCACAATAATTTCAGAATAAAATAGAAATAAAGGAATATTTCCACGGTTTTCCAAAACTATGGAAATATATCTTGACCATATCCATTATTTAAAAAAATAATATGGTAATACATTTGAAATGTTTCAATGGATTTAAAGAACCATGGAAATATGGATTTTTTTCAAAACCATATGTCCAGGGTTTGAAAAATCATGGTAATACATCTCACCAATATCTATAGTTTTGGGAAATCGTGGTAATATTCTTGGTCCAAAGGTCTATGGCCATGATTTTTAAACACTGTGGCAATATGATTTTTTTTACAAATATAATTTATATTTTTTAAAATGATTAATGATTGTAATTATATATAATTATAAAAATATATGTTCACATAAGAGAGTGTTTCATAATGGTAAAGTGTCAAAGTGTTTTGGAGGAGGTATAAAGATAAAAACATTGAGGTTACTTTTTATTTATTAAAGGTTACTAACATATTTTAGTAAAATATGGTGGTAGGTGTATATTTTGTGGCTTGTGGAAACGATCTACGTAGATCATGTCGATAAACAACCTATTTCCATGGTTTAATAACTCATAGAAATAGGTACCATTAGTATAGAATATATCCAAGGTTCATGTGGACTATGGACAAAGCCATCCTAAGGTCATAGTCTAAAATTGTGTTTATAATATAGACCTTATTGCAATGTAAATATCGCCCACGGTTCATGTAAACCATGGCCTTAAACTATGGCCAGAGTTTTTTCCCTATCACTATAGTTTCAAACCATGGTAATAAAACAATTGTATTTTTGTACTAGGTTATGTAAAAGAGGTATTCAAACTATTTTACTTTGATGAAATTAAATTCAAGATGAAAATTTTGTATCTTTACCTCAAGGATTGTGAGAATAAGGCTCTAATACCCAATAAGGAATTAATAACTTAAGGATTATCTTGATTTCATACCATAGAAAAATATGAGATTTAGGGATACATATAACTACTATAATACTGGTAGAAGATCGAATAATAATGGGTCTATTACCTTTTCCTCCTTGAACATTAGATTTCATGGGAAATTTCTAGTGAATCAAAACAATAACTAATCCTTGTATTAAATATGGGTGAAGAAGAACCAAGTGGATGATATTTCAATCTTGGAACTACTAGAATGAAGGATTAAATCCTAAATATTTGGTTTTAAGTATTAAAATTTTGAAAAAAAATAAATATTTCACCCTTATTCTAAAAAAAGAAATAGGACCCCACTTGAACTATGGTGGGTTACCACCAAACATTCAATTGGAATAGACATTACACCATACATCAAATAGTGATCCCCAAACTTCTAATGGTGATAAATAAAAACTATACTACCTTTATTGCAATGAGTCCCTTATCTTTCAATTTAATAAACTCCAAAAATTATCGTCCCCTTCCATTCAAACTCCCTTTAAATCAAAAAAACATTTCAATTAACATTTCTAATGATGGAAATTAAAATAAATAACACACTAAAAATATTAATGTTCATTACATATAGGTGATACATATATGAAAATTTGAAGATTCCATATATATGTATATAATATAAGTAAAATGCAGTTGCCCATGTACAATTGTAATAAGATGGATATACATAATCAATATGAAACAAATACTTAAACATGATGATATGTCGATGACACCTCCTTCCAATGTTGTCTTCCCTAGATTTATCATCAGGTGAATACCTAACCTACCCTTGGGAAATGATGTTTTAGTTACCAATAAATAATTTGAGTAGTTATCATCAAACCTAATCGTTCTTAAAATTACACATGTGGAACTTCATGCCTAGTATGGTAAAACATGTAGGGTGTGTGTATGATGACCCAGTGGGAACCATCAAAATACCTCAACTACCATAAAGAAATAAACAAGTGTATGTTTTTCATGTGTCTATATCATTATATATATATATATATTCTAAATAATAGAATATAAGATATAAATAAGCCAAATGTCATCAATCATAAATCATTAAATAACAAAGGGTAACCCATGCATCACCAGGAGGATCCATACCTATTTTCAGAACAACCTTGGAATCCATGATTGTAGGTTCTGGACATCCACTATATGAGGGAAATGAATACATTTATGTATATTTATCTTTACTTAGGAGTCTCTTCTTCTCATAGTAAGGCATATAATATATGAATATATATATATATATATATATTCCTACTTATGGGTACTATAATTTTATTATAAGGGATGTGATCATGTGTGTGTGTGTCTATCCATAGTAAAACTCTTCAAAGATCATGGTACCAACATAATCAATTTTCCACATTATAAGAAAGAACACAAATTTTCTACAATTTTTTATTAAAATATGTGGTAGATTATAAAACCATTTTTTTTATTTGGATATTAATTAGTGATAAATTGTTTTAATACATTTTGTTTTCTAATAGAACGATCATTTAAAAAAATGGTTTTTTTGTAAAAATTCAGGTGGATTTAAATCAACTCAATTTGGTTAGTGGTTCCTTATATGAAATTTATAGTAGATTTACAGTAGTTATAATGCGTTAAAATAGCTACTAAATAATTCGAGGTGATTATCTAGATTGGTTGTGTTCCAATACACCACTAAACTCTTTGAAAATTCATAAATAAAAAATTAGGCAATTGAAAATATTTATTATTAAATTATAAAAAACACATACAATAATACATTAGAAAAAACAATTTTAGTGGTATATAAAATAAAAAACATGAGAACCCATCATCTCCCCTACTCAAATTTATAAAAAATTAATAATTAAGCTTATATTAGTTCATGTATTAGTTAAATTTTATAAAGTAATCATTTATTTTTTTCATCATAATTGAGGACATATATAAAACAAACAGAAACACCCATCGCACATACTTCACTTAGTCAAAAAGTTTCCCCCACACACACACCCAATTATGAATTTTCCAGTTGATATAGATTTTCCTAACATTTACCAGACTCTAGTTCCCATAATAAATATAATTTTGAATTTTAATTAGTTCAATTTTGATATTGATAATTGAAAATATAGTAAAAACTATTATAATGATAATGTGAATATAGTTGAATGAATTTTACTAATTCAATATCGATGAGGTATGGTGTATCAGCAATACAATTTATATGTGAATGATCCCTATAATGATTTTAAATATACTAGACAATACGATCATTATTGTTACACACTACTCATATTGGGATTTATATCTTAACTTGCATGCTTATTTCCCAAATATCCAACATTATAAGACTTTAGTATCGTTTGCAGCTACCCTATACATGATAAATGGAATAAATGGTGCAAATGGGATATGAAAATAGTGATTGTGTCTAATGAAGGTTTGAGAGTATAATATGGGTTATATGACTACATAAGAGTTATAGAAAACTAAATCATATATTTAAATCATTTACATGTTTCATTCCTATATAAAACAATAGAATGAAACAAGTCATAATATGAAATATCATATAAATCAATCAATTTTTTTATAAATCTAAATTTAGAATAATTTAATTAATATATTCTAAACTAAATATTAATATGCATTAATAAATAATTCAAAGGAGGAATAAAAATATAATAATGTAATCCATAATTAATAATATTATTTATATCCTCAACCATTACCATTTGTTCATCATGTTCACCCTCCCTAGTAAATTTGATACTTCCAATATCTTCATGGAAATATACATCAAGTTATTGTTATTGATTGGGTTCACTATCACAATATAGTTCTTCAAATTTATCATCCCCATAATACAAGTCTTTTAGATTCACATGGACTAAAACAGTCCCCCCTTCATCGACTACATCATCCATATAATATACCATTATTTCATGTAAATCCAAAATATATTGCTCAAGTTTTTCACATTCACCAATATTGATGAATCAGGAGGGATCTATTGTCTTGGCCTTAATTTTGTGGTTTAGTCTAGGTGATTCCCTCATGGATATGGCATCTTTTCGACTCACGGGGCTAAAATTGTGTCACTCCCATGGATTCATTATTCAAAACCTGGAAACAGATTCTATGACTCTCCTTAAATCTATTAAAGGTATCTCTACCACTCCATGGGCTATCACTTACCTACTACACAACATAAATAGTCTTCTACAAGATGACACTAGTCTTAACCACACACGGGGAGAAGGAAATAAAGTTGCAGAATTCTTGGAATCATGGGGTTATCCTGCCAACCCCCATATTATTTTTAGTATTATTGGATCTCTACACCATGAGTGTGTTATCCTGATTCGCACTAATTCCTTAGGCTTGCATTTTGACCTCCTTGACTCGTTTCGAGCCATGGACCCATTTTATCTTTTAATAAAAATTCTCAATATTGGATGGATAAATAAATATAAGTGAACATGGTTGTACTATAATGAACAACTCTTTATACCCTTGTAAACATTGACCCAATTAAATTTAAATAATAAAATTGAAAATTATCTATGATAATTTAGTTGAAAAATTCTAATAAACATTTTATGGTATTCAAAATCTAAAAATTTTATGAATACACAAATTTTTTATGTTTTCAAACATTATTAAATGAAAACTATATGAAAAATGATTCCATTATTATTAAAATCATTAAATCTCCAAAAATAATTTAAAGGTTCATGAACCATATATTTCTAATCATGTGACACTTCAGGTCACTTATTAATATTAATGATCTATATAGAGAATTAAAAAATACTATTACTTAATGATCAGAATTTTGTAAATATAATAAGAATAAAAAATTTATTTGGAATTAATATATAGAAAAAAAATCAACAATATCTTTTTTATTGAATTTTTCTATATATTTCTATTTTTGATTTCATGCCTAAATTACTCTTATTTTTTGAAAATTCAATTTTTTAATAAAAGAATCTATATTATCAATGTTTAGTACCACATATCTATGTTATTTTATGAAATATTTTGGGTTAATATAATGGAGGATATTTTCTAAAATTTATAGCCCGGTGTTGCAATGTTTACTGATTTATTATAGGACTACAATTGATTTGAAACATCATCAATGCATCCAAATCGATTGAATAATTTCCAAATCCTATGAAAATACCTCAAAAAAGTTGAGACACTCATCTTATATATATATACTTCAATAATAAATTCTTACTGTTGATATTTTTTCTCATATAATACTTAAAACGAACTAGATGCCTAATAAATTAATGTAAAATATGAGAATTAACCTTTTATATAATGAGTTTTTTAATAAAATAGTAATGATAAAAATGGAAGATGATAATGCCTCTCTATAGGATACATACATTAAAAAAGTTTTTCCCCTCTAACTTTAACTCCCTTGATCAAATTTATATTCAAATAAATTATCAGAGTCAAAACCGGTAGGGTAAACATCATCTCAATATAGAAGAGTGTAATTATAATTCTTTCCTAATTATTTTCATAAATAATGTGGTTTAATTTTTTCTCACAAAGGAATATGGATAATGTACAAAACTGGATTATGACAACAGATATTTTATCAGGTAATAATTCATAAAATAAAAAAAGCACTAAATTATTCATAAAAATATGATAATTGTGAATTTTAATCCCATGTAACATTCAATATTTTAATTTTACACATCTTGAAGTGTTACTTTAATATTTATAAGTTGATTCGACATTTTTTAATATTCAATGGAAAATATATTTTTTATGATTTTTCAATGACAAACTTATTTAAGGATACTTCCTATTATGATTTTCAAATTTTTCATGCTTTATATTCATTTTTTTGAAGCCATTTTGATCATTAGTTGGATCCTTTAATTTCACTTTCTCAATAAATATTGAAAAAACTATGTTTTCAAAAACATTATTTTTTATTTTTATAACATGAAGATTATAATTTAATAATTAAAATTCATAGGTAGTTTAAGAATATTACCAATTAATTTAATTTTTGTTTTCTATTTGTATATTATGATGTTATTTTCACACTAATTTTCAACTAATATTATTTTAAAAAAAATTCATCATTGGTAGATAATTGAGAAATAATTTTTAAAACTGATAAAATTTTTGTGGTAGAATCAAATAATTTCATCCCTCAAATAATGACCTGTTAATTCAAAATCTATTAGATACATCCAAAAAAACTGATGACACGTGAATCTCGATTTTCTGCTACTGGATAGTCTTACGAACTTGAATTAAAAGTTATACACCAGAAATACTTCAATAGTTTAAGTGTTTCAAACAGAAAAATTTAAGTCTAGGAAAATCTATAATATTCCACATTATAACATCATATATTTTTAATATTTTATTATTCAATATAGAATATAAATTTAAACAATTATTCCATAAATATTTCAACTCGTTAATAAGATGATGAAGGTGTATATCATTTTCATTACAATTCATTTTGTTTCCTCGAATGAACATCTAAATAATAAAATAATTTTTATGAATACATGTCCATAGAGATCAAATACTATAATTTGAAAGAGGAATTTTTTCCAATGATTCGCATGATTTTGAATTTCTTAGATGATCTATCATTTTTTTTCATATCATGCTTCATAATTTTCCCAAAAAAACATGATAACATGAATAATTTTTGAAAATTTAGTTTCAATGGAATGCAATGTAAAACTCACTTGAAATTTTTATTTAACCTCTTTTTTCATAGTAAATTAATTTATATATATTCATTTTGGTTCATAAATTTCCATCTATAAGTATGAATTCACATGTTCTTTTATTTATCTAAATATTCTCCTAAATACAACATATATTCCTTTGGAAATTAATTTATATTTTTATAAATATAGATGAGCTTTTTATCAAATTTTATCTTATTATAAAATTATTTTCATATCATAGTTTCACCAAATACATGATAAAGAAAATCAAATATAATCAACATTTATTTATCTATAAATTAACATAATTACTTGTTATGGTACAACTTTAGTAGAAATGATAATTTTTTATATTTTTTACACCCTTTTTAAAACTCATGAATCCAATCTTTCACTAAGTCAAAAAAGATCATGTGATTTCTTAGGTAGCTTCTCTTTTTTATTTGTATCGCTAAATTATGGGAGAGTCTTCGATAATATGTTATGATCTTTATCATGTCATGATGAATTACCAAAACAATCATCAATTATGTGTTTAATTTCATTCTCCAATATTAGATAATTATGGCATTCATTCTAATAACGGTTAGGCATTAAATATTTTGCATTATTTGGTTCTATAGAAAAAATACATCACACATATATAGATAGAATATATTTCAATGTTATTTTCTTATAAACTTCACATCTTATCAACCATATTATAAAATTAAAAATTTTCAATGGATCTTTTATTCTTTTTCCTAAAAACCAATTCAAAATTGAAAAATAAAAAAACCCTCAAACCCCTTAATATATTTACATTTATTATAAAGTAATTTAATCCAACTTTTATCCATTTTTATCCTATTGATAAAAAAATTATAAATAATATAGCACATATTTTTTAAATAAAAACATTTTGAAATATTTTGAAATCATGAAAAATAAAATCACAATTACAATTCATTATATTTATATATAATTTAAAATAATGAAAATTAAATATAAAATAAGTATCCTGTAAAACTTATAGAAGACTCATATATTTGAGAAAATTAACCATAATAAATTCAAAGGAATTATTTTTTGAATTTTTAATTTAGAATCAATAAATTGATTAAGTATATCATCATAAAATCTAAAAACTCAAAATAAGAATTTAAATAGGAAAATATTCTTATAATTCATTGAAAAAAGTATCAAAACAACTAGTATTTAAATCATTGAACTATTGAAAGTGGAAAATGTAATCATAGATCTAAAATAAAGGATACTATAAAAAAGAGAATAAATATCTAGAAAATAAAATTTAACAAATTTATTTTAAAGAGTAAAATATCTACATCTACCATTTTCTAAAATAATAGTGCATAGAAAATATACTTATTTTACTGAATAACTAACTAAAAATCATAACCATATAATAATTAGGTTAAATGGTAGGGTTTATATGAATGATAATAGGACAAGAATATGGACTACTGGAGATTGGAGATGAAGTGATGATGGCCAGAGATAGTGATATGGTGATCAATAAATGAACACTATTAAAGATATAGTCTAAACAACTGACAATTATAAAAGGTTGTTAGTCTTCAGTCAATTGAGATGTGAGAATTAGTGATGGAGAAATAATAAATGTGTCGCACATTGTTTATTAGGTTTTTATTTGTGATGATTTTTAAAATTCATCTCTAGTATTCAAGTATTGAAAATATTAGTGGTTGTTTTTTAAAAAACTACTGATTATTAATTAAGATTTTATTTTCCATAATCATGGTCAATGAGATGAAATAATTCATATTTCAGATCTTATTTAGTATTTAGTAATGGTTTTACAAAAACACTATTAGGCATTGTTTTTTATAGTTCCATAATACCAACACATGTAAAGATATCACATATCAAGAAACTACTCCTATTATGAGTGTAAACTACACAATATGTAATATCCATAAAAAATTACTAGAATAATAAAAATAGTATGTAAAAATAAATATATCAAAAAACACTAGAAATAGACATATCCAATGACAATCTGTGACATGATAGTTAAATTTCATAACTAAACATAATCATCCGTGAATGTAACACAAAATATCTATGTAAAAAAATGAACACTAAATGTGATATAAAGAATCTCGAAAAAAAATATATCCCAACCCAACATATAAATTCAATAAACTAATGACTTGATGGGAAATAATAAATTAAACATTCAAATACACTACATGAGTCAAGTAACCAAGTTATACAACGAGTATCTTTTAAGAACATAAAATTGATCCTAATAGACTAAACCTTGTAATTATATATATACCAATGAAGACTATAAGATATAGTTAGTTCCAAAGACCTATGAAAACTATTGAAATTCGAAATATATCTCATAAATACATATCCCTTTCATTTCCTTTTATCAACACACCATCAGAGTCCTACTCTCTACCTCACTACCACCAAGACATAACCCACTTCCTAAACTTCCAAATTTATTAACCTAATCAACCAATCATAATATAATTATGACTAATATATATCACCAAAAAACATACTTTTGGATTTATATAATAATGGATAAATATATGATTAAATCATAAAAAATTAAGAAGAAAATTCCCAAGAAATACCGGACCCAAACAAAGAATAACTATAGTTACCTTGATTAAAATGAAAGGGCTTAAAACTAAAATGGTGCCTTAAGAAAAACCTATTCTATTCATTATACCAAGTCATTTTTTCAAATATATTTAAGAAAGATATTACAGGAACTACCCCAATACCTAAACATAGAGGATTCGTTTGGTAATTTTAGATAATTATATTTTAAACCATGGTGTTTTTAAAAAAATAATTTATTATCAATAAACTAAATCATTAATATTCCTTTAATCAAACCCAACCATTACATCAATATTAATGAAACCTTTTAACTAAAATTTATGTGCTTTTAAATAACTTTTAATTTATACTGGTTGTCTAAGGAAAGGAATGATTCACCATTTATAAGTATATAGAGGGGAATTTTTAAAACATGGGGAAAGATAAATAATATATCAATGTCTAAATAACACAAGAATTATTCACTAATCATGCAACTAATTATATATATATATAATAGGTATTCAAGGTGAAATAATAAAAGAATACCATAATAATATTTTCTTTTAATCCATATTGGTCAAATGGTCATTTCAATTAAGATTCAAGATATGAAAATTATTAAAGAAATATTTTTTATGAATTTAACATCTTAAGGGATGAAATTACAAGGATGTGATAAAAATAAACTGTAACAGAAACAAATAATCAATCTCATTAATGAAAATTTTAAAAAAATATTAATTTATAATGGAAATTTACTTATTAAAATATAAAATTTATGTTTCCAAAATCATCAAATTTATTAACTAATTTTTGGACAATATATTGGAAGACATAACTTAGGAAAACCCTAATTTAAACCCAAAGGGGTTCAGCCATCTTATAGTAATAGACCATTGGAAGGATATCCATGTTTTGAAACCACAATGTAGATCCCTATAATAAATAAATTAATAATCATAAACAAGGAATAATAATTACCTTGATAAACCCAAAACATACAACATTTAATAGACTCTTGAAATTTTTAACCAAAAACTCCCAACATTTCATAACTTTAAAAAAAACTTAATTTAACCCAAAATCAGATCAAACCCTAAATAAATACACATAAAAAGACACCCTGGTTAAAATATTAATAAATGGAATGAAATAAACCTCCATTACCTTATTTTAACCATCACATAAGAGATCCATTTTAATTATATGTGATTCCAAATTGATCTAGTGGAATTGCATATAGAATTCTATAAAAATGTTGAGAATTTATAAGACAAAGAGGAAAAAAGTGGTTAAGGGAAATAAAAACCTTAATTCAATGGATTAAAAGAACCTATGACCCCAAGGATCATTAAGGGGTGAAAGAAATAAAATGGAGGGAAAGGAGATGAAAGGAGTTATCCCAAAGTGTGCATCTCAACTGGCCTGAAGGAACCCCAAAGGGATTAAAATAGATTTAGGTCAAAAGGTCATAATTCCCTGACTAAATAAAAAAAATTGAGAACCACTGGGTATTCATTGTTCTATGAAAATGTGGTGAGATCCAATTTAAAAATTCCAAAAATGATAAAACATAGTATAAAAATAAAACAATAAGTAGAAAAGAAACATGATGATTTACATCGTTTGAGAAGATTCCCAATTTTTATAAATAGGTAGTGTAATTTGTAATTTTCATGAGAAAATTATTGGCTAAACACATAGAGTATAAAAAATCAAATCTCAAAAATATTCCCATAAATAAATTTGGGATATAGTAACCCATTTTTATATAGTCCTTGGATCTATATAGTGATCAATGGTGCAAAATCACCCCATGTCAGTATGGTTTATGTTGTTAAAGTTTCCATTATTGGTCTTACTAGTTATCTTTACATCAATATAGACCTATAGAACTTATCCCAACTTCACTAAATGGACTTGACTCCACTATTATTGTATTTTTATTTTCCATTTGCCACTCATTTTGATCATATCAGTTATTTTATTGAAAACTAGTGGGTACTATCTAAATGATTAGATCTCAAAGTACTTAATGTCACTATTCTTAGTACATGGTAACTTGTTACAATCACCTTTTAAAAAACTCAAAAAAAATTCAAATAAACATAAAATATATGATTTTTTATGATATTACTATATCTAATACACTCTTTAAATATCCTACAAACAACAAAATGATATCTCCATTAATTAGAATCCAAATTTTCATATAAGAATAAATTTTTACAATTAAATTTCCATATTAAATCTAATAAAATACTTATATTTATCTAATGAGAACATTATTCCTTATAAATTCTCCCACTTTAATTTTTTTCGTCGATTAAAATCCAAAACAATCACAATCATAAAATTATATACCTCTCTTAATCACTAATTAACAAAAATCACACTAAATAATATACCAATCTGTTTTCCACTTTTCTAATGTGAAACTCCCAACACTAATGAAGCCTGATAAATTTTCAAAATCTTATTACCAAAAATACATGATAAAACACCCATTATTCAAAAAATAAATATGATCACTTAAATTCTATCTATAAGTTACTCCCCACCAAAATTATTACCTATTGTGTACCATTATATTTCATACCAAATAATTTCCAAACTTCCAGATTTAAAATGTTGGAATAAAATACATGAAATTTCATTTAATAATTCAAAAAATACACACCAAAATCAAAAAATTAAACTTTAGTTGGATTTAATTTATATTTTAAAAAAATTACATAAATTTTGACTTTAAAACTTCTTATTTCACAAAGCATGACTTACTAAATTTATTAAAATTAGAATAACTAAATAAAATTAAACATGCATTCATGAAACAAAAAAAACCAACCCCAACTAAAACATGAACCAATATTATTATGATTATTATTAAAATCATATCCCAAAATTAATTTTAAAAAAATTAGTTTTAAAGAATAAATTATACATTCAAGTTCATTTAATTTAAAATAAATTATTATAAAACTATTCTCCTTACTATTGAAATACTATATTTAAAAAATCAAAAACATTTTAAATCCCATCAACCATGTTCTTATATCATTTAAATTATATTTAATAGATTTCAAAATCAGTATTCCATGAAAATTTTTAAAATATCAAATTAACCAAAGTAATTAAAATAATTCCTTACTTATATGAACCAATTGAAGATTTATATTAATATATTCATCGTCAATATATAATTTCTAATAAACATCTTATATATTATTGTGTTTCAATTAACATAAAAATATATGTAATTTTTATCAATAAAATATATAAGAATAAAAAACAATATTGTATCCTCTTTTATATATACCTACCAATGATTCATGATAAAATATAAAATTAGATTATGGTTTATCCCTATAGATCTTCCTAATTTCCACATTTTCATACTTAAGACACCCAAACCAAAAGCTCACTTATACCAACTATTCTTACACTAGATTCCCATGCATCCCTAGTAATTTAGGTTTTCACCAAATCCATGTTGGTAAAACATGAATACGATACACCCCCTAAGTCTTGAAATCTTATCTTTTATATATTAATCCCAAGAAAACTCAAATATTGATTTAATAAACATTTTATTGACTAAATCCAGATCATTAATAGAATCAAACTATACCACCACATACCCTAAGCATATTCCATGATCACCCAAGGTTAGATACTAGTTCCAGTAGTCAAATTTAATATTTATGGAAGTATTTAATCTCATTTTATGAAATTATATGTTAATTCTATATTCTATAAAAAATCATTCCGGACTCATCCATATCTTAGATATTTTCAAAAAAATGCGATAACTTATATGTTGGGTTTTAGTTATTTTACTAGAGTTGTAATGTAATGAAATTTTACATATGTATGTAATATATGTACAAAGAAGAAACCCAATTATATTAGTAACAATAAATACTGATAGGAGTAAGATAAAATAAATACATAAATTTGAAAATATTCCGAAGACACCTCTAGAAAATTCTTGCCTCTCTCACTCTGTCACATAGTTGAAACCTATCCTTTTAATGATACATCAATGTATGACTAGACATAAATCATTTGAGAAGTTATACCCATACATTTTCATACATAAAATTCTATATGTAAATCTATTGGACCATCATGGTGCACATATATGGTGTGAGTACAACGACCCAATAGGCACCATATCTTCCATAGGAAAATAATGAAGTGTATGAATGTGCATATTTATATAGAATTTATAATATATATGTTAAATAATTGTATAAACCATATAAAAATTCCATATCTTGTCAATCATAAATCATTCAATAAAAAGGGATAACCCCTACACCACTAGGATTCTCTATACATTCTTCAAGATTATACTCATAATCTAAGATGGTAGGGAATGTAAATCCTTTATATATATGCATGTACATAAGTACATATATAAATATTTATATATGTATGAATGGATGTACGTTTTTATGTAATCATACTTAGTTAAGATGATCATATTCTTATAGGAATGAATATAATCATGTGTGTGTGTTACCATAGTCAACCTCATCTAGGATCATGGAACTTTCATAATCAATTAGTTTTAGTACCAGCACAAGTAAAGATATAACATATTAGTCTAACAAATTCTTATCATGGGTATAACCAACACAATTTATAAAATCCATATAAAATGACTTGAATATCCAAATCATCATTTTAAAAGATAAATTATGTGGATCACCACTAAAAATTTGAATATCCAATGATAATCTATGATGGTCTAGTAAAATTTCATAACTAAACACAATCATCCATGATTATATCATAGAATTATCAAATGAAGAGATTTAATATTAACTTCATAATAATTAATAGTAAAATAACCTATTTTTTCAACCTGTTATGTAGTACCTATCAACTAATGAAATGATGGTAGATCATCAAATAAATTTTTAACTAGAATACATAAGTAAACAAAATAAGTAATATTTAAATTATTTAAAATTATCATAACAATATTAATTATATCCTACACCTTATAATTACATGTATATGAAATCAATAATAAATTCTATCATAAGTTTCTAGCCCTCCCCAAACTATTGATACATAAAGTATATCTCTCAAAGATGCAACCTGTAATGATCGGAACATTTATAAATAAAATTTTCCATGTCATTTAATTAAATATATTATTATGTAATATGGTTATATAAAACACATTAACTTCATTGGTTTTATTATATCCCATCAAATTATAATGACCGATAAAATCTTTACCATTGGTAAAATTGTCTTTGAACAGTGATCACATGATTAGTAAAGCTATAGGGTTCTAACAAATCCAATTGGCATAGAAAAGGGAAGTGATAGTCTCAACCAGTAGGATCATGCCCTATAAAGACCATTTTCCAAATATTTTATGGGAGATAGTATAACTAGACATTGACCTCGAAAACTCCCAAGCTAAGATCCAACAACTTAAGCATGATAAAACCCATTTATAAGATAATTTCAAGCTCATCGAGATCATGGACCAAACCATATATACTGAACCATCCCATGAAATTATTGCCATTTTTTACATTAATATTGCTTAGTTTTCCTGTGTATTCAATGGGTATAACTTTATACCCAAGAAATATGATTATGTACATTATTTTTTATAGAATAATTATTATATTTTCATCCTAGTATTGTTACTTTATATATTATTTTTATTTCGATATAATGAAACATAAATAGTATTTTAGGGTAATATACAAGTTCAATTAAGGAATTTATTTTTAAAAATTAATGAATTTTTTAAATAAAAATTATTTTAATAAATTTTTATTATTAAATAATTTTTATTAAATATAAATGATCAAATAACTTTTATGATGTCAAATGTAATTTTCATAAGTGTTTTAAAAATCATATTATTAAAAAAAACCATCATTTTCAATAAACATCTGTTATTATTTTATAAGTAAAAATTCACATATTTATAAAATTATTTAGATAAAATTAATTCTATTTTTGGAATCATAATGTTGAGATTATCCAATGTTAAATTTTTTATAATTTTCTGAGATAGTCAATTTTTTGGGTAAAAATTAAATACCATATAAATATAATTTGTGTGTTATGACTTCATAATGACCCAAAAATGATTTTATAAATAATATAAATGAGATTAAAGTCAAAATATTTGTTTTTAATTTAAAATAATTGTATTTTATTTTTATTTTGATAATTTTATAAATCTTTTATGATTCCTCCAAAACAATTAATATATTTTAATGTTTTAAAATCATTTCTTTACAAGTATGACTCACTCCCATGTAATAAAGGGTATTATTTTATGAATTTCATCCCATGTAATTATAAATAAATTAAAATAAATCCCATTTTTCATAAATAAATGGAAAAACCATGGTTTGTTTGGTGGTTTTGGTTATTTTATTATATAGAGTCCAAAACCTATGTTTGATAAATAGTAAAGAAATCACCAATCTTTACCTATATAAAATCACCCATGTTCCCATTTATATTCACTAAAAATCAATTTGTAACATACTTAATTTGACCTCCCCTCTCTAGAGACCTCCCAAGATTCCCCCAAACTCTCAATTACCTCCTCCCATGCATTTGGAGTCACACACTCAAATAAGGGATCATTTCCTTCGCTTTTTTATTCATTTTTTTTATAATCTTATGCCTTCTATTTAATATTCCCAATGTTGGGATATATATTTACATGTCCTTGTTATTTCCCATTTAATTTAAAAATTATTATATACACCTTTATCTATTATCAACTAATTTTATGAATTTTTATGTGATGTTGTTATGCTTCCAAAGTTTCACCATGATTTTTCCATGACAAAATAATTGTATACTGAATACCACACCCATTTCTATCAAGGGTTTTAACCATTATAGACATATACTTCTTTTAAATGTAAATTAAATGTATTTATTATACTATCCTTGATATTTTAATAAAATATTATGATGAATGAATCCATGTTGTATGATATATGTCACACACTTAAGCGAGAGAAAGAAATGAAAGTGATAGGTGCGCCCAGAATTATATAGAACCCCAATGCATTAGGTAATGTTATATATCATGAGAAATCATTTTTGGATATGGATTAAACTTTATTCCTTTATGTTACATTTTCCATCATGATGTCTTATAAGTTATCCATGACCTATGTTTATGATGCAGTGTTTTAATTTATATCCCCATTTCCCATGTTATGATTATCATGTTATACCATGAATTCTAATTCGTGTTTATTATTTTTACACATTTTATTCCCCATTAATATTCATATTTTATACCATGTTACACTTTTTTCCATATATATTCCCTTACCAGGCTTTATATCTCACCCCTTTCTTATTTATGTCCCCAGGTTATCCCATGTAGTTTTAAAATCCATGGAATTCTAAAAGTATGTTAAGGATGTTTTCAAAAATGTTATTGTATCCCTTATTTAGGATGTTATTATATGTACCTAATTCCCAAAGACACTAGAATCACTTAACTTATGGGTATTATTATGTTTAATTTTATGTAATAAATTTGGAATTAATGTTTACTAAATAATAGTGTTGTTATAGTTAGTATCAAAGGTAGGTTTAGTTATTTGTTGGGATTAGGATTAGAAAACACTAGTGAAAGACTTAGGGATAAAACTAAGTATAATAATACATATATATATTTTTTGAAGTTTATAGTAGGTGTTTTACCAAGAAAATACAAACCAATATTAATACTATAAGTGGATGTGGCTCTATTAAATATGTATGTTGGGGTAAATCCTAAAAACTCTGCATTTAGATTTACTAGATCGGGAACTGGTGCACAACAGTGGGCCTTGATACAAACCTAGTTTGACACTCTTAGGTGATATGATTTGGTAAATTTATAATCTCATTATGAAACCATTATTAATGGAATAAAAATATACCCATAAGAATACATGTTAGGAAATAGAACATGGATAACATAGATTGAAGCAAGAAATTACAGAAATACATGTCTTTTATAAGTAACCTGTTTTATGTCATTGGATTCCCTTTTATGTTTTTAATATTTTAAAAATAATCATCATTAATTTTCACTTTATTCTATCCAATGGTATGAAATATGAGGAATCGGGTAAACAATTAAGGTGATGAGCAATGTGATGACTTCCCAACATGATGCACAACACGATGGGAGTATGAATCACAAACATTATGATGATACTCTATCAGATGAATTAGGTTCTGAATAGAAATCCGGATTAGGAGGATTTTCAAATCCCCCTAAGAAATAATAGTTTTTATTTTATTACTTTATACAAAAATGGCCTAAGACATTCAATGGATCATAAGATCCCTTAATCAATGAAAAATGGATCAACTCCATTGAAAATATCTTCTTAATCCGTCAATGATTTAAAAAATAAAAGGTTATAGTGAATATTTATCACTTGGAAGGGAAAACTAATTAGTTGTGTACATTGATTAATAATATTAATCCTGATGAAGATGTTGAACTGATTGGGTGGATTCTATTCCATAAACAAAATTTCAAAAAATATTCTTCTCACAATATTTTACTTAAATTCGAAAGGGGTTTACTTTTTATGAAGCAAATAAGATGATAAATATATTAGGGTGTATAAGAAAAACTTTAGAATACTTGCATTATATGCCTCCAACATTTTCATTACCCTCGAATTCAAGGTTGAACACTTCTTTGGTTAGATAAAACCTAGTATATGAAAATCCCTATAAATCTGTGACATTGATAGCTATGAGGGAATTGTAAAATTTTCTCTTGAAGAAAAAATGGAGGCTACTGAATCTCAAGGGTTTCTTGAGGATATGAAGTGGAAAGTAAACTTTATTTTTGGTAGTTTGAGGGATAAATCTAACAGTTCTAAGAAATGTCAACATCCAAGTTTTCAAAGGCGAGGAAATAAGCACCCCATAAATTACCTAAGGGGGACAAGGAAATGAATTAGGAGGTGAATGGAATGGAATATAGATAGTGATTTATAATATGAGAAACCCACTAATAAAATAGAGAAAAGGAATTTTTTTGTCAACCCTTAGTGCATTATTAATTTCTTTAACTATAAGAACCATGGTACTTTTCAAATCAATAAACTAAGCCGAGGATTTTTGGAGACAATAAAAAACCTCCAAGGTAACAAGAGTGAGATTTTTCCACCACAACTATTGGAGGGTATTTTGACAACAAAGTGTTAAAATGTATGCTAGTTATTTATTCATGAATAGAAAATATACTTTTTTATTATGGTTCAACACATTCCTTCATATCATGACTTTTTATTAGAACCATTGAAGAACCACCAAAATATCATGGAAATATAGTTTTCAATGAAAACAATAATTGAGGAAATTATTTCATCCCAAGTATATAAATCCTAACCTATCAAAATTTTTAGACTGAACTTCCTATAAAACCTTGTTATACCCCCTTTGGTGTAATTTTATGCAATTATAGGCTTGGATTCACTATCCCTATATAGAGCCAACATAAATTTCCATGACAAGGAAATCACTCTCTTTTTCCTGAATTAACCCCCGATTCTATATGAGTGAAAGGATGAGGATGAACCTTATTTAGCACAAACATCTCAAGAATGTATATTATTTCCCTACATGTGAGTTTAAATATCTCAAATTTTGACTCTAATGAAATATTCATTTATCAAGTAATGCATATTGGGATGGAATACGCTAATGTGTTTCCCATGAAATTTCATGGTCTTCCCCATAGTAGAGAGGTTTAATTTTCAATAGAGATTATACCTAAGGCATTACCATTAACCAAAACTTCATATAGAATGGTTATTGGGGAACATGAGGAGATTATTAAGAATATACAGGAGAGTATAAATGAAGGGTTCATACATCCAAGTGCCACACCAAAGGTTGCACCAATCACTGGTGGAAATCCCACCTATACCAACACTTATTTTCCAATAATTTGAAAAAATCTGTTGGGATAAATAACATATACCAATGGTTCTATGAAACTGTTTTCATAGGATAATATAATTTGGGTTTTTCCAATGGTTTAGTGAAACCATTATAATAGGCTCATATAACATGGGATTTTCCAATGGTTTAGTAAACTGTTGGAAAACAAGACCTGATTACCAACGGTTCTTAAGAACTGTTGGGACAAACCTCCCTATAACATCAACTTCTCCGGGTGCCCCGCTACTCCAATGCCTAACGCACCACTCCACTCCTCCCCTAATCATGTCTTCTCCCATATCGAGTCCCCCTCTCCACCGCTCTCATCCCCCTCGTGATCCCATTCTCCCATCCATAATCCCCCCCTCACCACTCGCTGCTCACTGTTCGCTGCACCTCGTTCCCCACTCGCTGCTCCCTGCTCGCCGCTCCCTGCTCCCCCGCTCACCTTTGGTCAATGTGCATCTTCCTCCTCATCTTCATCTAGTTGATAATTCCCTCCTAGCTCACACATCCCCCTCCTCATCCTCCTCTAGTCGAGCATCCCCTCCTAGGTCTCACATCCCCCCCAGGTCGAGCATTCCCTCACACGACGCAAATCCCACCTAGGTCGAGAATTTCATAACCCGATGAGAATCCACCCATGGTCGAGAATGTCGAGCATCCCCTTTTTTCGAGCATCCCACCTAGGTTGAGGATCCCATCTGTTCTAGCATCCCCTTATACATTTTTATGATTAGATTATTCTTTTACAGTGAGTCCGTAATCTTATTCTAGCATGGTTAATTGATTCATTATTTAGTTTGAGTTTTGTTGATTCAATTTGTATCATTTCATATTTTTTCATTTATCTTTGATGTCTGATTGGTTTTGGTTTTCTCAAAAAATAAAAATAGTTATCATTTTTGTGCTTTTAGATATAAATAAATTGAAGTTAACATAGAAGATACCTTGAGAATATGATTTCTTTTCAATTTAGGTGAACAGTGTATGATTTGTTTCAAGTTTCATAAAGAATATAATATTCTGCATAAAATAATTTGGAGCTCATAAAAATTTTAAGCATATTTTATGTGTAGAATTATTCATACCATTGATTCTTTGTATATGGAGTTTTCATGTGAATGGAGTGTTATGATTTTCAAATGAAAATGTTATCTAATGCATACTGTTATTATATGTATATGATTTATGTGAAGGGAAATTAGTTAATGGATAAATGTGTTGTTCTTTTTGGATTCACATACAGTTGAAAGGGTGACCATATTTTATTAAATTATAAAGTATTATCTAGATGAAAAGTTACCTATAAATACGGTATTAACTCATGGGAAAGGTGTTGAAACTTTTTTAGAGATGTGATTAACAAGAATGTATTTTCTCCATGTTGATTTTTTCAATGGAATAACAACACTATATGAAGGATTAATTTTGAAAAATTATTTTCCTTCACACAAAAAATATTTATGTGAAGTGCATGTTATAGGACATTTCCATTCGAGTGTTGTTTTTTATCAACAAGTATGGTAATAAGGTGGGTTTATCAACTTCTAAGTTATAACACAGACTGGGGTTTTTTCTCAACACTGGAAAAATTTTATTTGAAGCTAAATAGTGTTTTTTTATTTCTTATTTATCACATCTAAACATGTTTATGTTGATGAAACAATGTTTTTTCTTCTTTTACATGTCTATTATTGTTTGAAAAATGCATTTTCACTTGAGCAATTAGAGAACTCTCAATGTTTTTCTTTTTCTTAGTTTATCCTTTTATAACTCATCAGAATATATGATCAAACATTATTTCTTATTAGGTTCAACCTTCTTAATAGGTGTGGATCAATTTGTAGAAACTGATTTATAACTTGATAACATTGGATCTTTTCCCTCACCACTAATCAAATTCTTTTGACTAGGAATCATAGTCATACATATGATAACTCCATGACCAACATAATTACACCTTCAAAGTCAAACATATGATAGCTCCAATACCAAAATTATTAACATATGCCTCATTTTGAGTTTATACATACCAAAATTCCTCATAATAGTGAAAATATACATTGCAATATTCACAAAAATTATCAAGGCTCTCAAATATGTTTCTAAGAGCTAAATTTCTCTTCATATGTGAAAACTAATTGTGCACAATATTTTTTTTCTTAGTTTTAACTATGCTCACATTTACTTATTCTATTATAAAACTTGTATGTGTATATATATTATACCACCAATCAATTCCAATGTGATCAAACTTCTATAAACACCAATATTTTACAAAAAAACATGTTTCTTTCTCCTTTGAGGTAGTTTTTCAATATTTATTTCATTGATGTCTTTTGATATATTCACCATAATTTTAGGATTAGTTTAGGGAACTACTCTACATACATGTTCTCATACCCACCCTTAATATATTGGTGAGTTTTTTTATATGTTATATCATTGGGTTTTGTATAGACTTTGACCTTTGTACAACACTTACAAATAAAAAAGACTTAGCAATTATAAATTTATTAGGGTAGTGGGATACATTATTCTAAGAGGATGAAGTGGAGAACCCAAATGTTATAAAGACTTTGATCTTTGTTCATCAATTATAGAATATATTATTTATCTTATTAATATTTTTATAGGTATTCGAGAATAACAGAAGTACTTTCCTTGATTTTATAAATACATTGCATCCACTTCAATCTACATATTTCTTGCAATACTATCTTTTAATTCCTTACAGTTACATTCCTACAAATCCATGAAAGCACAGAGGTTTGATATTTAATAATTCAAAGAGAAGAGTGTGGTCTGTTCTCATTGTTTGGTTTTATGCCACATTATATGTTAGTTATATTTTATCTTTTCCATATAATTTCACATCACCCTATTTTATTTTGTTCATGGTTTCAAGAGCTTTACAAAGTATACATGGGAAATAATTTTGTGGCTATAAAATATTGATGGATAAAACTATCCCGACGTATATTGATGAGTATGTACAGAGTTACTAGAGTTGGTGAATATTTCTCTTTAATAATAATTAGTAGTTCAAAATTAGAACCTTACTAATCTGAATAGAATTAAAATGTCCTAAATAAAATCATGGTAAATTGATTCAAACAAATAACAAACAATAAAAAATAATCTACCATAAAATTGACTATACATTTCTAAAAATTGTAGAACAGAATTAACCACATATATAAAAAATCACCATGAAGTATACAAAATAAAACTCACCCAACTAGTCCGAGCATTCACTGAACTAATAGAAATTGAAAATAATAAATTGATTGTAACTAAAGAAAATTTGATGTATTGTGAAAAAATTAATAGTAAATTAAAATAATGCGTAGTAACTATATTATCATTCACATAATTAAAAATAAAAAAGAACTAAACAATTATGAATTCATCAATGTGAATTTATTATATAGTTTTTTCCATTATAATTTTTTTAGAAATGAAACACTGATATGGTATATAATTTTCGAGCCAAAAGGATTATATACCATTAATAGAAATATTAATTGTTAATTAATTGGAATATACTATTTGATAGTATCATTTCAAAACATGGATCTATTTCCCCTTACTTTTAGGAACATGATTTGACCTATGGGGTGTTGTGGTTCTTATATGCTGGGTGGTGACATGTATAGTCACGGGAGACTGATATGTTGTAGTTTAATTTTTATTTTATTTTCTTTATCACGTCATCCACTTAGTCCTTTTACCACTTTCTATGTATGGAGGGTTGTTATATTCTGTGAAGGGGGCCAGAAGGGCACCAGAGGTGGCTATATAGTTTTCTTTGTAGGGGAGGGAGATTGGGGTAATGAAGATATTGATTATTGTGTTTCATTTTTGGCTGCCTTTATACCAGAATCCCCCCTTTTTATATGCATCACAAATTTCTCTAGGACATTAGAACTAATATAGGTGCATGAGTCTAGATGACACTACATATGTAAATTTCACTTGGACACCAATTTTCTTGTACTACCAAAAACAATATATCATCAACATTATCCCTTCACTAAATACACTAATATTTCAACTGCCAATGCATAGAGAATATTTTTCTGGTGTTGTACATCGACATCTATTTATGGTGTCTTCTCCATGATCAATTTGAAATGTATATCCAGGGGTTTAGTCATAGGTTTCACCTATCTCATGCTAAAGTACTCCGCAATAATCAAAATGTAATCTAATCGAGTCTCGTACAAATTATTTGAACTTAAGCCTCTCACTGCATGCATCTCAATGACCCATTTATCTTGGTCAAGATCCTTCATCTCAAATATTTTGTAAATTTCAATCTTCCTATCATAAACCTTTTTATTCACCAAATCGAAAATAAGAATATCATCATCATAGAGAGGAAATATGTTGAAACTCCAACCACCTAACACCTTTTCATAATATAAATGGTCAACATTACTCCAAAAGAACATCCATTGCATCATAAGGTCATTAAACCTCCAATTACACTTCTACTACATTGGATCATGTTACAAACTGTAAATGCTTCACATTGGCTTGAAAAAATATCCTAGTTCACATTATCCTTAAAACAATCTAAATGCTCCATGTAAATTACCTCATCTAAGTCCCGATAAATCTATCTGTTCTTCATATTCAACTATTCTAGATGAAATCCGTCAATGAAAACCATAATCAATATCATTTAAATAGTCATATATTTTACTACAAGTGAAAAAAATCTAAGAGAAATTCGCACATTTTATTGATTGGAACCCCTTTATGACAAGTTATTCCTTATACCTTTGTTTACCATAAACTCCCTCCTTCAACTGATTCACCCATTTATTATAAAACAAATTTTTTCCTAGTTGACATTTTTATTAGATCCCATGTTCTATATACATAGAGGGAATAATTTTTTGGGAACTGGGAATGGAAATTGAAGCTGGAGAGCCATGAATTCAAAAAAAATCTGTATCACCGAAGTGACAAAACTCTACCAACTCTAGGGATCTTGTCCAGGTTTGGTCTGAGGATCACACAAGATTAAAATAGAGAAAAAAAATAAATTGAACATGTACCTAGTTTGAATCTGACGTGTGAAAGTCCGCCGCAGGACGCCAGTGATCATTGCTTAAAGACTCCAATGTCGAAGCCCTCTAGATCGTCCACACACGCCTCTCAAATCTGCTCGCACATCGTTCGACGAGATCTGGGTGCTAGCACGGATCTTCAATGCTCACTTCAGTGCAGAGATGATCACCATAAGGAAAGAAACTTCGAACTGAGGTGGATGAACTTGAAGATCTTCCTTCCCTTGAGAGACTCTCTCTTTAGATTCCAGGATGAGAGAGAAGCTCTCAATCCCAACACATGAATAATTAATGGGAAGAGCCTCTCTCTTACTTATATAGGGAATGTTTAAAACATGTGGTGTGCGCTCCCGGCCCCTGTGTAATAAACTTCTACTATGTAAGTGTTATAAATAATTATTTATGAAAAATAAAATTATTCCATAAATAATATTTATAATTTATCACTTACTGGTAATATATATTAAATATATTAAGTGATAAACTTGAGTCTTTAACTCGACTCACACCTCCTGTTAATATTAAATGAACCTAGGATATTAACATCCATTCGAATAATATTAATACTTGTATTTACTAATCACTTGTAAATACATGTTATAAATAAATTCAACATATTATTCCAAGCTTGAATAATTAAAGAATTTATTTATTACTTGGTGATCCATATAGCTTGGATAGTATTCAGATCCTTTGGCGGGGCCCACCAAGTTCTACATTCCTATTCATAGAATAGGGATTATTCTCAAAGCGCTATTGTGTGTGACCCTCTAGGTCCTTATCTCAATAGTAGTGAATAATATCCACTGACCAAGAGCGAGGTCTGGAAACCCATCGAGGCCCCTATAGAGACAAGGTAAAGTCAGAGCAACGACTACCTTCCTACGAATACGGTATGTGTAATATAATATCTTCCTCATCGATATCTCAATAATGCCGAATTCACACTAGTTTCATCATCCATTATCTTGTTTTAATTTATTTTTTGATTTGTCTTGATGGTCTTACCTTCCATTACCATGGCCATGGATTTAATGAAGGTGTAACCATCCTAGTAAACCAGGAATGAGGTATCTCTTCCTTAACTCGGAAGTGACAAATCCTTTCTCGATCATTCAATCAATTCCATGCCATTATTGACGTACCTAATACAAACTACCTGTCCACGACTTTGTCACCATGGTTTTCACCTTGCATCAAATGTATGTAATTAGATGACATTCATTGATAATGATCTCAAGTCTGGAGACCATTACACATGTCTGTAGATAGGAATGTCCAATGATACCAAAAACATTTGGTGTTCCTATTATGTGGGTATGTCCTCATGATCTCAACTACTAGAGATCATCAAGTACGAACTTCATGAGATGAATTCTCAATGCTTATGATCCCCCAGCAGCTGATTGTTACACATCATCTATGTCCTTTCAGAATGATGTAACTGGACCATAGGACATTAATTTAAGATTATTTTCATGGTATCTCGGGGTTCTCATTATAGCATGGGATCTGCTATACCCCATTGATACGACATGTAATCTAATGACATTGCCATAAACAAAGTGTATGTAGAAGTATCTAAACTATTTAGACAAGATAAACACATGTATTATAAAAAACTGAATACATGTAATGGTTATCAAAGTAAAATAAAATTTGGGTGTAGGGCACCCACTTTCAACTCTCCCCCTTGCACTAGAGCCAACTACTAACAGGTTTCAATCTGCTAGCTCTCACATGAGAATCATGCTTCTACTAAGAAATGGCTTTAGTCAGGGGGTCTTCCACGTTGTCCGTTGTGGCTACTCTGCTAACTGTGACTTTACCTCTTTGAGTAAAACCACTAATGAGATGAAACTTCTTAAGAATATGCTTTGTCCTATAGTGAGACCTTGGATCCTTGGAAAGCACCATTGTAGTAGTATTATGGCAATATTCTAGAACAAGGTCTGCACTGCTAGGTACAACACCAATGTTTGAGATAAAAACACATATCTAGACTGCTTCCTTTGCTGCATCAGAAGTTGCAATATACACTAGTGCAGAAAACATTTTTTACGTCGGTTATTTTTCATTATTTACGTCGGTTTTTAGGCGACGTTAATACGGACGACGTTATAAATAACGTTTTTACGTCGGTTATTTAAAACCCGATGTAACATCCCTAACATCATGGTGTTTATCACGTCGGTTCATATAATAACCGACGTGATAAATATGCGCAGGGGGGGTTTATCACGTCGGTTATTTTCTAAACCGACGTGATAAAACGCCTGGGATATCGTTTATCACGTCGGTTATGACATAACCGACGTGATAAAAAGGCCTGCGAAACGTTTTAGCACGTCGGTTATCCAATAACCGACGTGGTAAATTGATTCCCAGGCCTTTTAGTAGGTCGGTTATATTAAGAACCGACGTGATAAAAGGCCCGGGAACGGTTTATCACGTCGGTTCTCGAAAAAACCGACGTGATAAACCCCTACCGATTTATTTACCACGTCGGTTCTAAAATAACCGACGTGAAAGCGATATATATTTTTTTTTAAATAATTGCACTGCTCTCACCAAAAAGAAACCAGAAACCAAACAACAAAAATAACCATGCCAGCCCTCCCCCAAGCCCCAACTGAACCCCACCCTCATCTATACCCACCTAACAACCTGGCCAGCCCTCCCCCACCACATTGCAGCCCCACCACAACCCTTGGACACCCCCCACCCCTTGGACAGCCCCCCCACCCTCATTTACACCCCCACGACCCCTAGTACAGCCTCAAACACCCATTGGACACCCCTCCCATATCCCTTGGACACCCCCCACCGCTTGGACACCCCCACCCCTTGGACAGCCCCCCCCCCCCACCCTCATTTACACCCCCAAGACCCCTAGTACAGCCTCAAACACCCATTGGACACCCCCCCACACCTTAACAGCCCTCCCAGACCCCTTGGACACCCCCCCCCCCCGACCCCTGGACACCCCCCCGAGCCCTTGGACAGCCCCAAACACCCCTTGGACACCCCTCCCATATCCCTTGAACACCCCCCACCCCTTGGACACCCCCCCACCCCTTGGACAGCCCCCCACCCTCATTTACACCCAACCGGCCCCTTGGAAAGAACTCCCAGACACCTTGGACACCACTCGCATATCCCTTGGACACCCCCCCACCCCTTGGACACCCCCCACCCCTTCGACAGCCCCCACCCTCATTTACACCCCCCGAACACTAGGACAGCCCCAAACACCCCTTGGACACCCCTCCCATATCCCTTGGACGCCCCCCCCCCCCACCCCTTGGACACCCCCCACCCCTTGGACCGCCCCCCCACCCCCTGGACACCCCCCCCCCGACCCCTTGGAAACCCCCCCCCCTACCCCTTGGAACCCCCCCCCCCCATCCCCTTGGACAGCCCCAAACACCCATTGGACACCCCTCCTATATCCCTTGGACACCCCCCCACCACTTGGACACCCCCCCCCCACCCCTTGGACACCCCCCCCCCACCCTCATTTACACCCAACTGACTCCTTGGACAGCCCCAAACACACCTTGGACACCCCTCCCATATCCCTTGGACACCCCCCAAACACCCACCCAACCCCTTGGAACCTCTCCCCCCATACCAAAATCCAGACCAGAAAAACCATCAACAGTAGACCAAAAAAAGAAGTAGAGAAAAATTAAACATTCACTTATATAACATTCAAAACTTACACTGTCAACTTAAAAAAAACTAAATCCAACCTAAATGACTGCGAAATACACAATTACATTGACAATATTCAAAATTACATTTTACATTACAAACAACTAAAAGTCAATCAAACCTGTAAAATAATTTGACCACTCCACTTGTAAGTGTTTGATATCTTCAGCAGTAAAGGGTTGAGGGTCATCAAAAAGCTACAAAGGAAAAGGATAGTAGTCAACGTGTATAATGAATAAATCAAATTGAAATATTATGAGAAAGAGGAAATCTTACCAGGTCAAAACTCAGAACTGTCCCAGTTGTTATTATTTCATACATAAATCTTAACATGTAATATCTGCATTCGATGATGCCTTGTTGCTCATGACATTTCTGTTTGAATGAGTGTAAATTCAATATATTATTTTTATGTAATAAATCAAAATGTACAAATTATAAATGGATATTTACCTTCGCATGTACATATTTGATCTTGAAATTCCCTTTCTTTGCGCTTTTTCGAAAGTGGACCCATGCCCTGTTAGAAAATAATACGAATGGGGTAAATTTAAAATTCATTATAATATATAAAACTATTGTGAAATTGAAACTTACGTTTCCAATATATTCTTAAAACTTTCTCGCACATCATCATGGAGAGAGCATATCCAATAAAGTGTTTTCTCCCTAGGGCAAAAAACCCCTAAAATCCAATGATCCTTGATAAAAGGAAATTTAACGTTAGTGGTTTTTTATGTTAAAAGATAATTAACTCTTTGAGAGGGATGTGTTTCATACCTCTCACAAAAAGGCATCATCCAACACTGTGTGATTACATTCTTTTCAAATCTATCAGCAATATAAAGCATTCTCTGTTCCTCATCCAATGCACATGCTTCAGGGGAAATCAATTGTGGGTCCACAAATCCATATACATCTGTCAGCTCATTCCTCTCACAAATTTTATACAGATACCTAATACAAAGCAGACATAAGTATACATTTTTAATAAATATAACGCAAGGAAAAGGTGTTAAGACTTACATGATAAAAATTTGCACCACGTTGATGCCCAACTTATCTCCAGTGACAAACTCCATGATATCAGTTTTCATAATCCCCACACTTAGTTCACGTCCACAGACATGAGCTTCCATTGTAAAGTCATAATGATCCGCCAACAAATTTGAATATCTTGACAATTTTTAAAGACTGCTAGTATCTGTATCTGATGTCATAGCTATCTGTCTTTGTTGTTGTTTATACAGTATTTCTTTACCTTTGAAGTATTCCTGTAAAAATAAATTGAAAAATATATTAGTTTTCAAATGATAAAACATTAATAAAAATATAAAATAAAAGATATAACATCCATACCTCTATGGTAATGAGTCGAAGAAGTCTGGATGGCCAAAGTAAAAAATGGCCGATACTATGTCCAACTGTCGTCACCTCATCTGTAGGTAATGGTATCTGAGCTGATCTATCTATAATATCCTGTACAGTGACCCTCTGATTCTCTACCTCTAACTGTTGATGATGAACTGTATCTCCTATACAATATACCATCCCATATGCAACTATATGATGTTGAGGATCATCAACATACAACTCACAATAAGTAGGTAGCTGCGGCGGAGGAGGAGGATCAAAAATGGGGTCCGCAGGATGAGGTGGGGGAGTGGGAGCTACTGGGAGAGGTGGAGTGGGAGCTGCACCCTGAAATTGTCTTTGCAAGTCTGCAAACATAAACTGCACCGATGCTCTAATCTTGTCCTCCATTTCTCATGTCTAGATGGAGGGGATGGAGGGGCCACCTCTCCAGAGCTTGAAGACTTAGCTCTTAGTTGTTGAAATTTTGCTGCCATCATTTGTTCTTCCAATAATGCATACCCTCCCCGAGATAAACTATGAGGGTATACATTTTTAGATTGGATCTCTTGATGAGATTTCCTTGTTTGCTGTAAATTAAGAATAAGTAATCATTAACAAAACAATAATAAGATCATTTATATAAGAAAGCTTATAAAAGTTTACATTGCCCTTACCAAAAATGATTCTTTTCTTCTACTTTCAAAAAATTGTCTCCATGTGTCTTCATCTATAAAAGGATATATATGACATGGATTCTCACGACTCCTATGACCATAAATGAAATCAGATGAGAGGGTTGATTTGAAATCCCTCCATCTCCTAGAAGCCAACGATAAGCATTTCTTCCTGACTCCTCCAGTGTCAGGAATATCAAATGTCATCTGATAAAAAAGAGGTTAAAAATATTATATATACTAGAAACATTTAATGAACAGTCAAATAATAGCAAAAGATCTTACCAAAATGGTCTCCCACAGCTGAGAAATTATCGCCTTATCCACACTTCTCCAATCATCATAGAGAATGCTTACTTTGCTCTTAGCCTGAGTTGCTACAAAACCCCTAAAATCTTTAGCATTTGGACCTCTAGGAAGATCATCATCATCAAACTCCACGACTATCCTCTCCTCCTTCATACGGCAAGTGATAATTTTGGTAAACGTGTGCACCCACGCTTACCAACCTTTGAACTCTTTTTCGTAATAGGATCATGTGAATGTTCCTCCCCAGATGTATGACCAATATGCTCATCTCCAGAATCATGTGGCTGATCAACTGATTGATCTGTCATTTTCCTTCAAATCAAAAAAACAAACATTAGTTCACAAATATACAAATTCAAATATTGTAATACTACTTAATCAGAAAATAGAAAAGTGTACTAAATTACATAATAGTAAACATTGGTAATATGGTAAGAATGTTAAACAATGATAAACAAGGTAAACACAGGAAAAAGGTTGCCAAGGAGTTGGCCCAAGAAAGCTGAAAAGTGGACTCACTGAGTCCACCGGTCAGCCGGTGTGAGCTGACCGGCCAGCCGGAGGACCCAGGCAGTAGACTTGCCCACTGCCTGGTGCCACCGACCGGCCGCTGGCTCACCACCGGCTGGCCGCTGGACCAGACAGAGCCTTCCTGTCTGGACCACCGGCCGGCCGGTGGACCAGACAGAGAGCCTTCTTCTCTGTCTGGACCACCGGCCAACCGGTGATCCACCACCGGCCAGCCGGTGCGCCCAGGACTTGTCCGCTTTACGGTTTTTATTGTTTTATCGTTTTGGTTTGATACATGTTTTAATAAGTAAAAAATTTACAATATCTAACATTATATGAAAAAACTAAATGTAAACAAGAAATAAACATGTGTTACCTGTAATTTTAGGAATGTACAGTTGGATTGTTTTCCCAAATTCCTTCGTCGTGATCGTTCCTTATGGCACAAACCATGTCTTCAACATACTCATCATTATGTTCTGTTAATCTTTCCATGGAAGTAGGGATCTCACATAAATCAGCATCTTCATCAAATTCATCCTCACCAACATATTGTTTTTTCCCTTGTAAAACAACAGCCCACTGCATATCTGATTGATCTACTACATAGAAAATTTGTTTGGCATGTGTTGCCATTATAAAAGAATCAGTTGTGTCTTCCAATCTATTCAGATTAACAAGTGTCATTCCAAATTCATCGTGTCTGACACTGTTGTTACCGATAAACCATTTACAGTTAAAAACAAGAACTTTAATTTTAAAGTAATCAGCCTCCCATATGTCTTCAATCACTCCATAATATGCACTTGATGCCGAAATTGGGTTTCTGTCCTTAGCACTCGAAAAATGCATTGCTTCTGCAAACACCAATACACCACTATTCTGAACTGCACTTATGTTGTCCTGAGCTTTCGTATGAAATGTATAGCCATTAATGTCATAAGCGGACCATGTTATCACATTTAAAGATGGACCACCCACTATCCATTTTAATGTCTCTGATACATCTGATCTACCAAGCAAGGTCTTTTTAAACCATGGCAAAAAAAATTTGTTGTGCTCTTTCAAAATCTACATTTCTTTCTTCTTTGGATGACATTGTTTCAACTCATTAATATGAAATGTGATATATGGTTGAACATCAGCTATGTTATTCAAGATGTATGATTCTAACTTCTTCATATGTTCAGCTGACAGTGATTTGACTTTCAAGCCACGAATCCCCTTTCCCTCATTATTAACCCGTTTATGGCGAGATGGAGGCAAACCTATGTGTTGCGCCGTAGCCAAGTAGCTCGTACAAAACTCTGCTACCTCCTCAGAAATATACTTTTCAATAATGGAGGCTTCAGGTCGATATGGATTTTTAACATATCCCTTTAATATTTTCATATACCTTTCAAAAGGATACATCCAACGAAGATATACAGGTCCACAAAGCTTCATTTCTCGAACCAGATGAATCATTAAATGCACCATCATATCAAAAAAAGTTGGAGGAAAATACATTTCCAAATGACAAAGTATAAAAATTGCATCCTTTTCCAAAATGTTCAAAGCATTCCCATCAATCGCCTTGTTACAAATTGAATTGAAAAAATAACACAACCTCATTATAGTCTTTCTGACACAGATGGGCAATATTCCACGCAGTGAAACTGGTAGAATTTATTGCATCATGACGTGACAATCATGTGATTTCATACCTATCAACTTCAAGTCTTTCAATGAGACAAAATTTTTTACATTTGAAGAATAACCTTGAGGCACTTTGATATCATGAAGACACTGACAGAAGCTACTTTTATCCCTCTTCGATAATGTATGACAAGCCGGGGGAAGAAATGTTCGTCTTCCTTTAGGAGTGGGAGCTAACTCCAAACGTATTCCCATTGATAGTAGGTCTAACCTTGCATTCAACCCATCTTTTGCCTTTCCTTTAATATCTAGCAATGTTCCGATCAAAGAATCACAGATATTCTTCTCCACGTGCATGACATCAATATTATGTTTGACTTCATGATACCTCCAATATGGTAGCTCAAAAAATATTGACCTTTTCTTCCAAATATGTCTATCATTACCAGATTTCTGTGTCTTTCCCAATGTCACATCAAGGTTTTTCACCCTCTCAAAATACAAATCTGGGGATAAAGGTTTTGGAGCAGTATCAAATTATTGTGAGCCATTGAATGCCTTTTTTAGTCTTCTATAAGGGTGATCCATAGGCAAAAACTTTCGATGACCCATGTACACTGTTTTCCTCCCATGATGCAATTGACAATATGACGTCTGTTGTTCGCAAATTGGACATGCTTTATGCCCTTTAACACTGTATCCAGACAAATTTCCATATGCTGGGAAGTCATTTATAGTGAATAGAAGCACTGCATGCAGTTGAAAATATTCCATTTTATAAGAATCATACACCCTAATACCATCAGCCCATAGCAGTTTCAAATCATCAATCAGTGGTGACAAGTATACATCAATATCATTGCCGGGTTGCTTTGGACCAGAGATCATGATACTCAACATGACATATTTGCGCTTCATACAAACTTCAGGAGAGAGGTTGTAAATTACCAATAAAACAGGCCATGAACTATGTGTGCTACTGAGGGTTCGGTATGGATTCATTCCATCTGTGCACAAGCCTAGTCTCAGATTTCTAATTTCATTTCCAAATGTAGGGTACTGGGCATCAATTTTCTTCCATTGTGGACAATCAGCTGGATGACGTATTTTTACATCACATACCCGCTCATCAGCATGCCATCGTAACCTTTTTGCATCATGTGAATTAGCAAATAAACGTTTGAAACGAGGAATTATAGAAAGATACCAAAATACCTTTGAAGGGAGCTTTGTAATCTCTACATCAGCTTGTGATTTTTCTTTCACCTTTTACCGTGATGTCCCACATTTAGGACACTCTTTCAGAAATTCATATTCCTTTCTATATATAATGCAGTCATTCGGACAGGCATGTATTTTCCTGTATCCCAATCCCATCGGGCATAATATTTTTTTTGCCTTATAATGTGAATCTGGAAGATCGTTATCTTTTGGAAGAATGTCTTTCATCAATTGTAGCAGCTCTGTAAAACTTCTGTCACTCCATCCATGTTTCGCCTTCAGGTTAATCAATCTTAACACCGCCGACAAAACCGTAAAATCTGTACAACCAGGATATACTGGTTTTTCGGCATCACCATATAGACGTGAAACTGTCGGTTCTATCTCAATTTGTTCTGCTACAATATCGCGAATCATTTCTTCAATTCCATCGGAGTTACCATCTTGCGATTCATTATCATCAGTGACATTCTGTCCAGTTTCGCCATGCCAAATCCAAGGGTTGTAACTCGGATTGAAACCATGACAAATCAGATGATCTTTTATCTCTCTACTTTTCAACTTCTTC
Source organism: Viscum album (assembly GCA_963277665.1). Classification (NCBI taxonomy): domain Eukaryota; kingdom Viridiplantae; phylum Streptophyta; class Magnoliopsida; order Santalales; family Viscaceae; genus Viscum; species Viscum album. The sequence goes on from OY728150.1 coordinate 963,590,904, forward strand.
ATATTCAGACATTTCAGGCATGGACAGAAAAAAATGTCACTACTTGGAACATTTCGTTTAGCAAATTCCAAAAAGGCATCAACACCTTCCTCATATTCATTGCTCATTCGATGTGCCGTAATCCAACTTCGACTCATTATTACCTATAACAAATAGAAAAATATATATATTTTTTTAGATAAGACAAATATATGTTTATATGAAAAAAATCATAATTTGAATGTAAACAATTTTGAAATATAAAACAAATCAATGTGTATTTAAAAAAATATTCTTGAATATTATTTTTTAAACAAAATATAGTAAGATATAACACCCCCCCTGGACACCCCCCGACCCCTCCGGACAGTCCCCCACCCCTCCTGGACACCACCCCCCACCCCTACCCCCTTGGACACCCCCTGGACATCCCCCAACCCTCTGGGCAGCCCCCCCACCCACCCAGACAACCCCAAATACCCTCTGGAGAGGCCTCCACCCACTTGGACAGCCCCCCACACCCATCCACCCCCTTGGACACCCCCCTGGACACCCCACCGACCCCTCTGGACAGGCCGCCACCCCCTTGGATAGCCCCCCACACCCACCCATCCCCTTGGACACCACCCTGGACACCCCCTGACTCCTCTAGACAGCCCCCGACCCCTCTAGAAAGCACCCCCACCCGTCCTGGACACAACCCCCCACCCCGACCTGCTTGGACACCCCCCTGGACACCCCCCAACCCTCTGGACAGCCCCCCCCCCCACCCCTCCTAAACACCACCCCCACCCCCTACCCCCTTGGACACCCCCCTGGACACCCCCCAACACCCACCCACACCCTTGGACAGCCCCACACACCCACCCACCCCCTTGTAAACCCCCCTGGACACCCCTCGACCCCTCCGGACAGCCCCCCACCCCTCCTGGACACCACCCCCCACCCCCTACCCCCTTGGACACCCCCCTGGACATCCCCCAACCCTCTGGGCAGCCCCCCACCCACCCGGACAACCCCAAATACCCTCTGGAGAGGCCGCCACCCACTTGGACAGCCCCCCACACCCATCCACCCCCTTGGACACCCCCCTGGACACCCCACCGACCCCTCTGGACAGGCCGCCACCCCCTTGGACAGCCCCCCACACCCACCCATCCCCTTGGACACCACCCTGGACACCCCCCGACCCCTCTGGACAGCCCCCGACCCCTCTAGAAAGCACCCCCACCCCTCCTGGACACAACCCCCCACCCCCGACCTGCTTGGACACCCCCCAACCCTCTGGACAGCCCCCCCACCCCTCCTAAACACCACCCCTACCCCCTACCCCCTTGGACACCCCCCTGGACACCCCCCAACACCCACCCACACCCTTGGACAGCCCCCCACACCCACCCACCCCCTTGTAAACCCCCCCTGGACACCCCCCGACCCCTCCGGACAGCCCCCCACCCCTCCTGGACACCACCCCCCACCCCCTACCCCCTTGGACACCCCCCTGGACATCCCCCAACCCTCTGGGCATCCCCCCACCCACCCGGACGACCCCAAATACCCTATGGAGAGGCCGCCACCCACTTGAACAGCCCCCCACACCCATCCACCCCCTTGGACACCCCCCTGGACACCCCACCGACCCCTCTGGACAGGCCGCCACCCCCTTGGACAGCCCCCCACACCCACCCATCCCCTTGGACACCACCCTGGACACCCCCCGACCCCTCTGGACAGCCCCCGACCCCTCTAGAAAGCACCCCCACCCCTCCTGGACACAACCCCCCACCCCCGACCTGCTTGGACACCCCCCTGGACACCCCCCAACCCTCTGGACAGCCCCCCCACCCCTCCTAAACACCACCCCCACCCCCTACCCCCTTGGACACCCCCCTGGACACCCCCCAACACCCACCCACACCCTTGGACAGCCCCCCACACCCACCCACCCCCTTGTAAACCCCCCTGGACACCCCCCGACCCCTCTGGACACCCCCCCTGCCCCTCCTGGACACCACCCCCCACCCCCTACCCCCTTGGTCACCCCCCTGGACATCCCCCAACCCTCTGGGCAGCCCCCCCACCCACCCGGACAACCCCAAATACCCTCTGGAGAGACCGCCACCCACTTGGACAACCCCCCACACCCATCCACCCCCTTGGACACCCCCCTGGACACCCCACCGACCCCTCTGGACAGGCCGCCACCCCCTTGGACAGCCCCCCACACCCACCCATCCCCTTGGACACCACCCTGGACACCCCCCGACCCCTCTGGACAGCCCCCGACCCCTCTAGAAAGCACCCCCACCCCTCCTGGACACAACCCCCCACCCCCGACCTGCTTGGACACCCCCTGGACACCCCCCAACCCTCTGGACAGCCCCCCCCACCCCTCCTAAACACCACCCCCACCCCCTACCCCCTTGGACACCCCCCCTGGACACCCCCCCAACACCCACCCACACCCTTGGACAGCCCCCCACACCCACCCACCCCCTTGTAAACCCCCCTGGACACCCCCCGACCCCTCTGGACAGCCCCCCGCCCCTCCTGGACACCACCCCCACCCCCTACCCCCTTGGACACCCCCCTGGACATCCCCCAACCCTCTGGGCAGCCCCCCCACCCACCCGGACAACCCCAAATACCCTCCGGAGAGGCCGCCACCCACTTGGACAACCCCCCACACCCATCCACCCCCTTGGACACCCCCCTGGACACCCCATCCAAATGGACACGCCCCAACCCTCTCGGGGATTTATAGAAAACGATGAAAAATTAGTGAAATCATAAAATTAGTCAATATTGCAAGTCGAACTAATAGATCTAGGGATGATAAATAAGATTATGGTGCCAAAACGAGTTAAAAGGGTTCGCAATCGAAGAATCTTAGCTAGTTTCAACAAAAAAATCACAACACAAATATATATATTATCCGCGAAAAAAAACGAACGAGTGGGAGGATTACCTGAGTGCTGCGAGTTTAGATGATTGATCTGAGGAGATTAAATATGAGAAACGATGATCGCAAAACAAATCTAAACCAACGAAATGGACGAGCCGATTCGGGTTTACGCGCGAGAGAGACGAGTCGCGACTGTCGAAGGTAAACTCGCGAATGACAATCCACGGGTCTGGGTAAATTTTTAAATGAGTTATCACGTCGGTTATTCAATAACCGACGTTATAAGTTTTTTAAAAACATTTATAACGTCGGTTATTCAATAACTGACGTAAAAACCTTCCTCTGATTCTTTTTTTACGTCGGTTATAAAAAAACCGACGTTAGAAAGGGCTCAAAATCCGCGTTTTATTACGTCGGTTATGGAATAACCGACGTCAAAAACATCTGCGGATTCTTTTTTTACGTCGGTTATTTTATAACCGACGTAAAAAGGCCTTGAAAAACTGCATTTTTTACGTCGGTTATTGAATAACCGACGTAAAAAATGCCCCTGCTTCTGTTTTTTACGGCGGTTAATGTATAACCGACGTAAAAAACGAAGCCGCGCGATTAATAACGTCGGTTATAAAAATAACCGACGTTAAAGGTGTACTAAACACAGGTTTTTTACGTCGGTTATTAAATAACCGACGTAAAAACCCTCGTTTTACATATTATGACGTCGGTTTTATATAACCGACGTAAAAAATGGTGACGTAAAAAACGTTTTCTGCACTAGTGATATTCAAATTCTACTGTAGAATCGGCAACCATAGCTAGCTTTGAGCTTCTCCATCTCACTGCACCACCATTCAGGAAAAATATGTAGCCCGACTATGATTTCATATCATCATGATCTATCTAGAAACTATCATCAGTGTATCCTCTCACTACTAGTTCCTCATCTCCTCCATACACTCGGAACATATCCTTAGTATGCCTAAAGTACTTTAGGATAGTTTTAACAGCTGTCTAATGTAGCTCTCTTGGATTGTCTTGATATCTACCCACCATGCTTAAAGCAAAGGTGACATCAAACCTAGTACATAGCATGGAATACATGATAGAACCCACATCATATAAATAAAAGAATCTACTCATTATGTCAATTTCCTCTTGTGTTTGTGGACACATTTTCTTGGAGAGATTTATACCACATGAAATAGGCAACAATCCTCTCTAGGATTGTTCCATAATGTAAATTTTAAGTACCTTGTAAATATATGTACTTTGACTTATCCCAAGCAGCCTTTGAGATCTATCTCGATAGATCTTGATCCCTAGAATGTTGGTTTCTTCACATATTTCTTTCATAGAGAAGCATTCATTTAACCAAGTCTTAACTGATTGTAAGACTTGTACCTCATTTCCCATAATTAATATGTCATCAACATATAACACTAGAAAAATGATGGCGTTCCCTTCAACCTTTTTATAGACACAAGGCTCACTTTCATTTTTGAGAAAACCAAAATCTCATATAGACTCATCAAAATGAACATTCCATGATCTTAATTCCTGCTTCAATCCATAAATGGATCTCTGCAGCTTGCATTATTTATTGGCATTCTTGGACTTGAAAAACCCTTCGGGTTGAGTCATATAGAAATCTTGAACCAACATCCCATTTAGAAAAGCAGTTTTGACATCCATTTTCCAAATTTCATAATCATGAAAGGCTACTATTGCAAGAAATATTCTGATGGATTTAAGCATTGCTACTGGTGAGAAGGTTTCATCATAGTCAATGCCTTGATGTTGCTTGAAACCCTTTGCAAATAGTCTTGATTTAAAGGTATTAACCTTACCATCCATGTCCAGCTTCTTCTTGAATACCCATTTTCTTCCAAGGGGCTTTACATCAGTTGGAGGGTCTAACAAATTCCAAACTTGATTTTGGTACATAGACTCCATCGCAGAATTCATATCTTCTTTCCATTTAGCATCTTCTTTGACTTATACTGCTTCCTTGTAGGTTAGAGGTTCATCATCCTTAAGGAATAATGTTTCACCTGACTCAGTGACAAGAAAACCATAACTCTCTGGTTCTCTAACCAATCACGTAGACCTACGCAGTTTCTATGTCTCAGGAACAACTTCTTCTTCCTCTTTTTCTTGTGGAGATTGTTCCTCTACCAACTCTTGTGCATCTGGAGCATTAACTTCATTGAAGTCAATATTTCTCCCACTATTTCCAATAGAAATGTTTTTCCTTTCTATAAATGTGGTGTATCTTTCCACAATGACTTTTCTATCTAAGGGGTTATATAGGTAATATCCTCTAGTTTCCTTTGGATAACCTATAAAGATACACTTAGTGCTTCTGGATGCTAATTTGTCACTTGGTGAAGTCTTGACAAATGCCTCTCACCCCCATACACATATGTGTGTCAGACCGGGTTTCTTTTAATATCATAATTGATATGGAATCCCATCTGTAGCTTTAGTTGGCACTCGGTTAAGGGTATATGCTGCTATCTGCAAGGCGTATCCCCAAAAGGATAATGGAAGAGTTTCTTGACTCATCATTGATATGACCATGTCATGTAGGGTCTTATTTCCCATTTCACTAACACTATTCCATTATGGTGTATAATGAGAAGTGATTTGAGATACTATCCCACACTCCTTCAAGTGATCAATGAACTCTTGGTTAAGATATTCTGCACCTCGTTCTGAGAGGAGTTCTTTTAGCTTCTTACCAAGTTGGTTTTCTACTTCATTTTAGAATTCCTTAAAAATCTGAAAGGAATATGAATTATACCACATTAAGTATATATAGAAATACCTACTACAGTAATTGGTAAAAGTAATGAAGTATAAAAACCCACCCCTTACCTCTATTGGAAATGGACCACATACATCAGTATGTATTAATTCTAGTACTGTATTAGCTCTTTATCCCATTCCTGAGAAAGGTGATTTGGTCATCATTCCTTGTAAACAAGATTGACGTACATCTAAGGGTTATAATTGTACCGATTCTAGATACCCTTCTTGATGTAATCTTTGTAATCGCTTCTCGTTTACATGACCAAGCCTGCAGTGCCATAATCGGGTGATATTTGAGTCATGTTTGCGGTTTTTGTCATTGATTTCCATTACTGAGCTCTCTAGTTCAAGCATATATAAACCATTTTTATGATGTTCCATACCATAACATATTTTATCTTTACAAAAGACACATCATTTATTTACAAACATGAAATAAAAACTCATAGTGTATAGACTCGACACAAAGATAATGTTTCTAGGAACAGAAGGTACATTATAGAAATTGTTTAAAACTAGAACCAAACTAGTTGGAAAGGATAAGTGATAGTTTTCTACAGCCAAGGCTTCTAGACTTGCACCATTTGTACATCAGATATCCACTTGACCTTTTTCAATCTTTTTTAACCTACTTGGTTCCTATATATGAATAAAAATGTGTGAACCACATGTCATATCGAATACCCAAATTGTAGTTAAAGATAGATTGCATTCAATGAAAAAAATACCTGAAGAATAAGAATCAGTTTTCTTCTTCTTCAAAGCTTTGCAATTCTTCTTCCAGTGTCCTTTCTAGCCACATCCAAAGTAGACAGCTTCTTACTCATTACTTTGCCTCTGAATCTTTGGCTTCTTTGCAGGACGATGCTTTGGTGTCTTTGGACTTGATTTGGCCATAGACCACTTTGCCTTGCCCTTGTTTTTCTTGTTCACCATAAGGATAGAAGAGTTGGTATTTTTCATATCCTTGTAAGCTTAGTGAACTAAATCCAAAAGGTCCAGAAGCGACTTTTTAATATCATTCATATTATAATTGACAATAAAAGTCAAGAAGCTTGATGATAAAGAGGAAGGAATGAGATCCACTAATAGTTCTTGGTTTAGTTTGAACCCAAGGGCTTTAAGCCTCTTAATATACCGAATCATATTGAGTATGTGAGGACTGGCTTGATGCCCTTATGCTAGCCTACACTTATAAAGATCACTTTATATCTCATACCTTTATTTCCTTCCCCTCTCTTGATATAATTCTTGGATATGTGAAAGCATCTTGTAGGTGTCCTCATCCTCATGCATTTTTTGCAATTTTATTGACATGGATGACAACATGATGCATTGTGCATCAAGCGCATCATCTTTAAGATTTCTCCATTTATCTTTTTCTTCCTTTCTTGCTACCTGAGGAGGCTCAGCAGGAATTCGGGATTCCAGCACATATAACGTCCTTTCTTGGCATAATACTATGCACAAGTGCCTATACCACTCCTGGAAGTTTTTTCCGGTCAGGATGTTTTCTTTATCCAATATCGATCATAGTGATAAAGTACTTGTAATGTGGGTGATTTCCATTTTTAATCTACATCAGATAAACATTTAGCAGTTATTAATTTGTCGTGATTAACTTTTGAAATTTATGATTAATAGATTATTATATCATTTTAATTTCTCCCACTATTTTAATGAACCTTAATAGCCCTCACCATTAGACTAAGAATACTTAGTCACTTGATTATTCTACTGGCAAGGATCATTAAAACCCCCCTCATAGTCTACAAGCTATGGCTACACCACTACTTGGAAGGTTTCAAGGTAGGTACTAGGCTGGCCAACCACTTGGCTTGTGGTTCCTTGTATTGTTGAGTAAAGTCCTAACTTTTGGAATCAGAACATGATTCTATCAACATCTTGCCTCTAAAGTGATAGCAAGTTAGCTAAGTCTTATCCTTGACTACTCACTTTAGTTAATTCAACCCAGTTCTCTCATGAAATAACCCTGGTAGTAAGAGACACTCTTAACTATGGCTGAAGAGCACCCCAAATAGTCAGTTTTGTTTAGATATGGGAAATGGAAGGCATTTTGACTTAATATCTCTTTGAGGGATTTTAATATTTATTGACTAATAATCCTTTTCTATCTATATGTTCAAACTATATTGTCGCAATCACAATATAACAAGAAATAGAAATATATTTTTCAATTATTTTGGCATTTTTTATATTATTTACTATTCTATGTGATCAAGCAATAATCATGCATTCCCATAAAATAATAAACTATGCATAAATTAAATCATGCAATCTGACTGGTCTTGAGAATTCTATAAATATTGATCCATAATGGATCAATCATGAACTAGGGGCATTCATACCTGAGTCGACACCTCACTCAAGTCACTGTCATCCCTAGTGAAATGTTCTCAGCTCCCGTCTGGTTTACCGCCTCGACTTGGCGGGGTCTGCATCTTGGATCATCATCATTTAATTACAAATGTACATGCACACAGGCGAGGGGGTCCAGGGATACAAAATACAGCTTGTGCATTGGACACGTAGGTCATTATACATATTTTAATTAAAAGGAGGATTCGCAGACTGTCATTTATCTAATTAATTTTTACAATCATCACACGCATTCAATAAATAATTAAATAAACAAATAAACACTAGACATGCACAGTTTGGTCGCTTGCTCAAGACCAGTCGGTAAATATAAAGAGTGATTAAAATTAAACTAAAATGAAATTTAAACAGTATGGGGGGTCCTTATAAATTAAATGAATTAAATAAATTAAATTTATTTAGTTTTATCAATTCCAACTATTTAATTTAATTTCAACTCCAAAATTAAATTAAACCGTAAATTTAATTTAACTACAAAATTAAATTAAAATATTAATTTAATTTTTGTTCTAATCAAATTAATGTTTCAGATTAAATTAAAATTAATTTAATTTAAAAACTAAATTAATTTAAAATTAATTTAAAATATGGTTACCTCTAGCTGGGTAGGAGTCCGGCAGAACTGCAAACTGCCGCGGGGTGTCATCCTGGAGCAAGGCCAAATGATGGCATAACCATGGAGTGACCGCGGCGTGATGACCAGGCCCAGCGACACCCGTGTGGCAGCCTCTTCTGGCCAGTAGCGAAGGGAGGGGGAGGAGGCGGGGTAACATTTCAGACAGCCGCATGGGTGGCAGCCCGCTGCTCCGGCCAATCGCAGGGGTGGCAGCCTTGTCCGGCATGGCCAGGACCAGCGGCAGCCTGGATCGACGTGTCATGGACCGGCGGCGGCTTGGTCTGGCACGGCCAGGTCCGGCGCAGGGCGAGTTGGGTAGAGATCAATGTGGGGTGGAACACCATGTGGGGCGGCAGTCCTAGCGGCGCGGCAGTCTGAGCGGGGCGGGGCAGTCCTGAGGGACACAACCTGGAGGAGGGGCGGCTCCCGGGGTGGCGATCTGGCAACCTGACCCGGCGTGCCACTAGGGGTTTCACCCTAGCTTTGTGGTGCGCCACGTGAAGAAGGATAATACCCATTTGGGTCTTCTATTTTTTATTAATTTGTCCTTTAGACAAATGACACCTCCCTTTCCCCTTTTATTAAATAAAAGGATGGCTTGACCCCAAAATGGGTCTTGGTCTCCCCCCCCCCCTTTTAAATGAAAAATACTTGACTTGACCCCAAGTATTAAAAATTATTTTATTTTAGTAAAAAAAATATATTATATATTATATTATTATATTATTTATCTCCTCAAATTAAACATACCAAATTATTTCCAGTTACCGTATTCTGGGCAAAGTCTGGTCGGATTATGGTAATTTTGAAGAACACATTAATGAAGTTAAAATGTGTTCTTCACAAAAATTTAATCTGAATAAAAATTAAACTGATGAGTCAATCCAACTGAATTTTTCAAATGGCCATAACTTGGCCATTCGAAAACGGACTGACGTGTGGTCAGTTGTGTTAGAACTGATTTAATCCCTTGTACTTAAATTTTTTGCAATTTAATTTTTTCTTTGACTTTAAAAAATCACGTGTTCCCTTTGATACCACTGTTGGGAACTGGGATGGGCAGCGAAATATGGAGATCCATAAATTCAAAAAAAAAATCTAATCACCAGAGCGACATAACTCTGTCAACTCTGGGGATCTTGTCCCAGTTCAGTATGAGGATCATACAAGATTTAAATAGAGCACAAAAATAAATTGAACATGTACCTAGTTTGGATATGACATGTGTAAGTCCTCTGCATGATACCGAAAATCATTTCTTGAATACTCTAACGTCGAAGCCCTCTAGATCAGGCACACATGCCTCTCGAATCTGCCTACATGTCATTCTTAAAGATCTGGGTGATAGCAAGGATCTTCAATGCTCACTTCAGCGCAGTGACGATCACCACAAGGTATGAAACTTAGAACCAATATGGATGAACTATAAGATCTTCCTTCACTTGAGATACTCTCTCTATAGATTCTAGGAGAAGAGAGAAACTCTCAATCCCAACACATAAGTAGTTAATGGGAAGAGCCTCTATCTTACTTATATAGGGAATTTTTAAAACATGCGGTGTCCGCTCCTGACCCTTGCGTAATAAACATCTGCTATATAAGTGTTATAAATAATTATTTATGACTAAAAAAATTATTCCATTAATAATACTTACAATTTATCACTTACTCGTAATATATATATTAAATATATTACCTGATAAACATGAGTCTTTAACTCAACTCACACATCTTGTTAATATTAAACGAACCTATGATATTAACATCTATTCGAATAATATTAATACTTTTATTTACTAATCACTTGTAAATAAATGTTATAAATAAATTCAACATATTATTCTAGGATTGAATAATTAATGAATTTTTTTATTACATGGTGATCCATAGAACTTGGATATTACTCAGACCCTTTGGCGAGGCCCACCAAGTTATACATTCCTATTCATAGAATAGGGAATATTCTCAAAGTGCAATTTTGTATGATCCTCTAGCTCCTTATCTCAATAGCAGTGAATAATATCCACTAACCAAGAGTAGGGTCTATCAACCCATTGAGGCCCCTATAAAGACTAGGTAAAGTCAGAGAAATGACTACCTTCTTACAAACATGTTCTATGTTATATAATCTCTTCGTCATCGATATCTCAATAAAGAAGAATGCACACTAGTGTCATCATCTTTATCTTAAATTATTTTATTTGTTGATTTGTCCTGACAGTCTTACCTTCCACTACCATGGCCATGGATTTAATGAAGGTGAAACCATCCTAATAAACCTGGCCTGAGATATCTCTTCCTGAACTCAGAAGCGAGAAATCCTTTCTCGATCATTCAATCAATTCCATGCCATTAATGACTTACCCAATACATACTACCTTGCCATGACTTTGTGTCCATGGTTTTCACCTTAATTAAAAAGTATGTATTAAATGACATTCATTGATAATAATCTCAATTCTGGAGACCATTACACATGTCCGTATATAGGAACGCCCAATGACACCTGAAAAATGTGGTGTTCCTATTATGTGTGTTTGTCCTCATGATCTCAACTACTTGATATCATCAAGTGAGAACTTCATGAGATTAAGTCTCAATGCTTATGAGCCCCTAGAAACTGATGGTCACACATCATCTGTGTCCTTTCAGAATGATGTTACTGGACCATAGGACATTACCTTAAGATTACTGTCATGGTATCTCGGGGTTCTCATTATGACCCAGGATCTACAATACCCCCTTGACATGACATGTAATATAAGGAAATTTTCATAAACAATGTGGATGAATAAGTGTCTACACTATTACGGAAAGATAATCATGTGTATTATAACAAACTGTATACATGTAATTGTAATCAAAGTACAATACAAGTTGGGTCTTGGGAACCCAATTTCAAAAAAATTCTCTTCTCTCATGGATAACTCCCATTGATTTGATTATTTCATATTTCTAGCCTCTTTTAGGATCTATAAAAATTCATCTTCCATGATTTATTGATAATAAAGATAACTCCCATACCTTTTCATTTGGTGCCTTACTTTAGTAGACCTCGAAAACTCCCTTAGTGGCTCAAATCCTTCTGATATTGTAATTTATGGAGATATACATTCCATAGCTCTTTCTTTCAGAATATGACTCCAATATTTTCTAGACATAGGGATTTATTATACATATTGTTTTTGAAACACCATTGTAACTTAAATCTCATCCATTGAAAATTCTAGACTGTCTGTTGTTTTTGGTACCATTTTCATTATTGAATTTTTTGAAACAACCATAACTTATGGACTCTCATTTAGTTGAACATCAACGTCTGAAGATAATTTTCTCTCATTAACATTATTATCTAAGTTTCAATCCTTTCACATTATCTATTCCTTGAAGGAAAATTTTCAACATATAAAAATCCCTTAATGATTGTTATCCAAGAGTTAAAAAATATGACTCTTCATTTACATATCCTATAAACTAATATATGTTTTCACTAGGTATCTCCATCAAACAATGGTTACAGACACCATAGACATGTTCTTGAGATATAAAACCCAAACTTTTGGTGTTTCATTATTGATGAATGTTATATGGAATAATTATCCTATAATAGAATGAACTGGATATAGCCCCCATACATCTATATAAACAAACTCTTGATTCTGAAACTTCAGTAGCTTACCTTCATTTTAGAAGGAAACCTTAAAATGGTTTCTAAAGATTCTACCTTCACAGTTACCATACTCCATAATTCTAATTTTTAACATAACTTTAACGGTGAGGATCTTTATCCCCCTCTCACTCAAGAGATCTATATGGATATTCCATAACATTGAAAAGGTAAATTATCTAGAATGAATTGAAAATTTTTATATAGTACTGAGGTAAAATGTTCCATAATTACGTTGTTAAATTTTCCATACACCATCTATGAATATTGTATGAAAACTTACATCATCTATCCAATGAAGATTAAGTCTTCTTTAGTCCTAGTATACACCACACACCCCTTAACTCAAACATACATCTATTTCCCATCAGCAAGGATATGTCACCTTTTTCTATAATTTTTAGATCAAGATTATATATAAAATGAACCTTTACATCTATTTTGGAAGTATAGTTCTTCATACTTCCCATACTACATGTTAAGTGAAATGAAACTCGAGATTCTATATTTAAGACTCAAGAAGTTTAGAGACACTCTACAACATACCATCTTATCTTATCATATAATATTATGAAATCCACATTCAAAAGTGTATCATCCATAATTCAATCTCCACTCATTGAAATCCTTTTTTGGGTGTCCATTTTTCCCATAATGCCAACACATGGAACCATCTCCCTCTGAGCTACTCTCACTCAAACATGTTCTGATTTCCCTTTTTTCTAACATTTATGTGTTGTGAAACTCTCCCTTCCTTACACACTATATGAATTTTCATAAGATGCCTCTTTTAGATGAAGTTATTCATTCTATATTTGGTCTTTCATATTTGAAATGACCTAGTCAATTTTTCTACTTGAATTTCTCACTATGGTTGTCATCACATCCCAAGACTTAGGGAGTGATGAAACTAACAACAACCACTATAGTTCTCCAAACTTCATCTGTATTGAATCTAAATATCCCCAAATAATGTTGAAGTCATTGATATGACGTATCACTGGTTTACCATTTTATACCTTCATGATAAAAAACCACACCAAAAGGAATACCATATTCATTATAGTTGACTTCTCATATGTGTCAGTGATGTTATCCATAAGTTTTAATATAATTTTTAATTCTTGTATATTATAATCCAGGTTCCTAGATAATTACATATGAATCAAATATGAAACCTCCCTTATGAGTTCTTCCAGATATGGAATATTTTTCCACATTAAACCACAAATATGAATCCCATAACACGAGTCCCATGATTCGCAAAGAAAAAAAGGAAGAGGTTCAACTGTGGGGATAAATCACCCAGAATCACCTTAGAGAAGGTCTGGATCGAGAGACAAATAGAAGGGAGGGAGAAATAAGATTTTTCTAGAGAGTAATTTATTCCAAGAATCATTAATAAATTCCCTAAAAATCACATGTGGTTAACCATCAAGGTGTAAAAGTTCCCCCAGAATTTAGTGGCTAAATCAGCCATTGAAAAACTACAATAAATGGAACCACTCCTTAGACCACGACATGGTGTATTTTCCCTAGCTGTTTTAGATAGGCTACCAAAACAAGGTCGACCGTGTGCCAATACAACCCCAAAATAAGGCCACTAAAGTGTAAGGACATCCCCTTGGTCATTTTTTCAAGGACCAAAACTTACAAAATGTAGTGGTGAATCCGTACTCCCTATTTCCAACTCACCCACCCAACTCACCCTTCTTTCAACATTCTTAAGCCCATGTTCTTCCACAACCACCCCTACATTCATGGTGTTGTTTCCATTTCTCATTAGAATAATCCTATTACACTACACCCAAATCCACGCCTGTTGTTATGGTATGGTTGTATCTTTTCACCCAACCAGTTCACCATGCCCACAGTCTAACATGACCAACTCCACATCGAGCACTACGACATCCTCCACACTGACCACTAAGGCATGGTAAATCCTAGATTAACCCATCATCAATTTCTATCCATAAAACCATCCTATACTCCCCGAAACCAATTTAATACACTAATAAATCATAAGAAAAAACATAATTGCATATATTGGGGGTGTCACATTATTTGGAGGATCTCAGAAGTCATTGGGATGCATAGAGATACTTGTAATGATATATAAGAGTCACTATAGGGGTTAGAGTCACATGTAAGAGTACCTATGAAATTACACTAGATGTGTAAGGGTTGTTAAGACCTTGAAGTCTATAAATTGTAAAATTCCTCAGTCACACTATGTTTCATCAAGGTAGGTTATTAAATATGGAAGGGTTATAATAGTTTTCAAAGGAATGTGTAAAGGTACTCTATGGGTAGAATGAAATTTGAAAAAATTACTAGATTTATTGTGATATGTAAGATCCAGCTACTTGATATGTAAGGTTTATCAAAGTTCTTCAAAGGAAATACATAAGGGTAATCATAAATCAATGCATAGGGGTACTCAAAAGGTAATGAGATTTTTTATAATTAAATGGTATTATTAGGATGGTTTTAATTCCAATTATCATAGAAATTATATATTCAAAATATAGATATAATATTCGTTTGACTCTATAAATATATAAGAGAAGAAGAAGATTAAGTGTGGCGAATATCAGGGAGCCTAATACTGAAATATTCCTAGATATTATGTGTATCAAAGTATAAGACAACAAGGATATTGATGAGATACTACAACTATATTCCTAGTTATCTTCTAAGATGTAAGAGAAGAATAAAGATAAATAAAGAAGAAAAGGAAGAAGGATAAGAGAGTTAAGTTTGATGCTACTACTAATAGTTCTTGATTTGTGAGTTGAGGTTGTGATGAAGGAGAAGAAGATTGAGTGAGTAAGACTATAAATCCTAGTATTGTGCAAGTTTTGGATATTGAATATCATGAAGAAGTTTGAATTGAGATGAAGATACCAACATACATGTGATTGTATCATGTTATCCTTTGGTTACCAAAGACTTTTATTAAGGAATAATATATTATTATGGAGATTAAGTGACATCCTAAAGAATATTTAAAATAGTGTTCAAAATTTTGTCAGAATAATCCATTATAAACTGGCCATTTCCATTATAAATAGTGCAATTGAGAGACTATAAATTAATTAGGATACTATAAAACTATCAGGAGATAGAAAAGTATTTTTTGGGAGATAACCTACTTGTATTCACCTATGTGATATGGTAGATATATCAGTCTCAGGAATTACCTAAACACACCAAGGATTAAATATCGACATTGATATAAAACCATGTAAAAATATTATATACTTATTCTCTATCTTTATTATTTTTCAGGTGGTAATTGTGCATTGAGAATTCATAAGTAGATACATTTATCTTAACTAATACAACAGTTAAAATTAATTGTAGAGGGCTATATATAAGTAAATATATCATTGGGGTATATATTGCTTTTATTTTGAAGTATGAGGTCTATTTATAGTGTTAATTGCTGAGGGATACATGTTGTTGTGGTGTATTGGTAGTAATTGCAGATGGTTGCTAGTAGGATACTAGGAGGGATACAGGTAGGTTGCTGGGAGGGATTCAAGCTGCTGGGAGGGATACAGGCAGGCTGCTGGGAGGGATGCAGGTGGATTTAGGTTGTTGGGAAGTATTGGAAGTAATTGAAGAGAGTTGGTGCTGTTGGGAGGGATGTTGGCTGCTCAGATTTTTGAGTGGCAGAAACTATATACCAACAGTTTCCAAGAACCATTGGTAAAGTTTTTCAATAGGGTCTATACCAACGGTTCGTAAGAACTGTTGGTATAGCTGTGAGTATATACCAACAGTTGGTGTCAAACCATTGGTAAAACTATGTACCAATGGTTGAAAAACTATTAGAATAGAGGAATTTACCAATGATATAAACCAATGGTAAAAAGATATCCCAACGGTTGTCACAAACCATTGGGATAAGGTTATTTTCAATGCTTCATCCCAATGGTTATCCAGTAATGGTTGGGATATATCTATACCCATGCCTCATCATCCAATGCTTTAGAAAACCGTTGGTATAATGTATACCCACAGTTTTCCATCCTATATTAACAGTTTAAAACTGATGGTATACAGTAAATTTCTAATAGTTAATCCTCTTTGTCAAGATTAAGTATGGGTCAATGCACCTTTGCATTGATTATCATGATATCAACAAGATCATTGTAAAGAAAAATTACCCTCCTCCAAATATTGATTAATTGTTCAATTAGCTTTGGGGAGCATAGTACTTCTTCAATTTGGATCTGTGGTCTGGATATTTCCAAGTTATAGTAAGAAGGAGGATATCCCCAATACATCTTTTTGTACAAGGTACATGCACTATGAGTTCATAGTAATTCCATTCAGACTCACTAATGCTCCAACAATATTAATGGAATTGTTGAATAGAGTGTTTAGAGATTACCTAAACAAATTTGTGGTATTATTTATATATGATGTTATAATATTCCCCAAAATCAAGAAGGATCATGAGGAGCATCTGGGCACTGTGCTAAAGACCTTGGATAAGAATAATCTTTATGCTAAGTAGAAAAAATGTGGGTTCTGATTGAATAAAGTCTCATTATTGGGACATATCATAAAAAACAGTGGTATATCTGTAGACACATAAAAACATAGGCAATTGAAGGATGGATGAGGCAAAAATATGTGACATATATCCATAGTTTAATTAGATAATTTGGGTACTATCATCGATTTTTGGGAAATTTGTTGTCATTGTCAGACCCTATAATGAAGATAACTCATAATAGAGTAAAGTTTTCATGGAATGATGCAAGTGAAGAGAGGTTCAAGGATATGAAAAGGAGGTTTATCACTGCTCATGTGCTTTTAATAACCAAAATTAGAGAACTCTTCATGTTATTCAGTGATGATTCAAAGAAGGTATTGGTTTTTGTGTAAATATAGAATGCAAAATTCATAGAATATGCTTCATGGAAGTTGAAATTTCACAAACAGAACTACCCAACACATGATCTGGAGTTGGCTTCAATAATATTCACTTTGAAATTATGGATGAATTATCTCTTTGGGGAGAAGTGTGAAATATATGTGGATGAGAAAAGTATCAAATATATATTTACACAAAAAGAGAAAAATATTCCCCAATTAAGATGGTTAGAGATGATCATGGACTATGACTACTCAATCCACTACCATCCTGGTAAATATAATAACTTTATAGATGCTCTAAGTAGAAAGGATCTAGAAATTCTATCATTGATGAGAATTGGGAGGGATCTGATCTTCATAGAATTGAAAAGGATGTACAATGGAATCATAAATGAAGGAACATCATCAATCGTTTCACAAATTATTTCTTAACCATCCCTTAAGGATAAACTAATGGATAATTGAAGAGATGATTCAGGAATTCTAAAGAAAGTGGAAACTATAAAAAAGGGAAATCTTAAGAGTTCACTGTTAATGAGGGTGTTGTGAGATTTTGTTCAAGACTATGTGTACCATCAAATCCACAATTAATGAATGAGATGTTAGATGATGCACATAGCTTAACCTTCTCCATTCACCATGTAAGAACAAATATATATCGAGATCTCTGAGAAAACTATTGGTGGAAAAATATGAAGAAGGAGATCATAGAATATATATCAAAGTTTGTTGTTTATCATCAAGTGAAATCATAAAGGAAAAAATACAAGGGGATAATGAAACAATTAACCATACCTATATGTAAATTGGAAAACATTATCATGGAAATTGTCACTATTATTCTAAATACATCAAGAGGGTATAATTCTATATAGTCTTTGGTGGATCTTATTATTAGGATTTCACACTTCCTTGAGATTTGATAGGATTTATCACTTGATAAAATTTCAAGGATATACATTAGAGAAGTGGTGAGGCTACATGGAATGCCAAATTGATTGTATCTGATTGAGATCCAAGATTAACCAACAAGTTATAGAAGAGCGTCCAACATGCTCTGAATACAGAGTTGAACTTCATCACGACTTATCACCATCAAACTCATGTTCAATCTGAGAGGAATATCCAAACACTTGAGGACATGTTGATATCATGCTCAATATACTTTAAGGAGGATGGGATGAACATCTTCTTATGGTTGAGTTATCTTACCCCAACCATATTAACTCGACAAACCAAATGGATTCTTATGAATACCATTATTGGAAGAGGTGAAGAACTCCTACATGTTGGGATAAATTTAAGGAATAAAAACTATTAGGTCCTAAAATGGTCGAAGAAAAGGACTAAATGATTAAAACCATTTATCATCACATCAAGGCTGCTCAGAGTTGAAATAAGATCTATACTAATAATCATTGATGAGACCTAGAGTTTGATGTTGGAAAGATGTTATTACTCCTCATATCTCAATGGAATAAAGTCATGAAATTTGCAAAGAAGGGAAATTTTGGTCCAAGATACATCAGCCCCTTTGATATCCTTGATCACATCAGAGTGGTGTCCTACCAACTAGCACTCCCAACTAACCTATCATAAGTACATGTTGTATTCCATGTATCCCTTTTGAGAACATACTTACCAAAACCCTAATATAAACTAAATTCATTGGAGGTACTATAGGATAATGATCTCTCATATGAAGAGGATCTGGTGAAGATATTTTATTGTACAGAAAAAGTTCTATGAAATAAGAAAATTCACATTCTCAAAGTTCTATGAAGAAACCCCAAGTTTGAAGAAGTGATGTGGGAACTATAAGAAGTTATGAGACAGAGTTACCCTCATCTATTATAGTGTGGGAAATGAAAATTTTTAGGGCTAAATTTCTTAAGGGGGTAAGATTGTAATGACCCAAATGGTTATAAATAAAATTTACCTTTTCATTGTATTAAATGTATTATTATGTAATATGGTTATAGAAAAAAACATGAACTTATTTGGTTTTATTATATCCAATTAAATTTAAATGACCATTAATCATATTTACCAACGATAAAATATTTATTGAAGATTTATCACATGATTAGTATAAATATAGGGTTCTAAAAAATACAATTGACACAAAAAAATGAAGTGATGGCCTCAACTAGTAAGATCATACCCTATGAATCCCATTTATCATAAATTACGAGGGAGATAGAATCACAAGGATTTTTTTGTGACCAAGCCTATTCTAAGATCCAAAAACATAATCATGAGTGAAACTATTTATGGGAGAAGTTCAATCTCATCGATATCATATCCCAAACCATGTATATTGAACCACCCCATAAAAGTATCACTATCGTGCACCTTACTCTTAGAGATTTTACTGACTTATTAAATGGATATTTATCAAGACCCTATCAAAATGTGTATGTACATTATTTTTTATAGAATAATGAATATATTTTCATCCTATTGTTTTTACTTTATAAATTATTTTAATTTTGATATTATTTATCACAAATAGTATATTTAGGTAATATTCAATTTCAATTAAGGAATTTATTTTTATGAATTAATAGATTTTTTAAAAAGATAATATTTTAAATAAATATTACTATTAAATATTTTTTATTAAATATTATTTATCATATAATTTTGATGATGTCACGTGTAATTTTTATAAGGTTTAAAAACTATTTTTTTCAAAAAACCCAGCATTTTCAATAATTGTCAGTTATTATTTTAAAAATGAGAATTCATATATTTAGAAACATATTTAGATAAAATAAATATATTTTTTTCTAATCATAATTTCTAAATTAATCAATAGTTAATTTTTCATAATTTTTTGAGACGGTCGAGTTTTTGGGTAAAAATTAAATATAGTAAAAATATAAATTATGTATTTTGAGATCATAATGACTCAAAAATAATGTACTAAATACTATAAATATAATCGACTACCAAATAAATGTTTTAACTTTAAAATAATTAGATTTTTATTTTATTTTTTAAATTTTATAAATAATTTATGAATCCTCCAAAACTATTAATATATTTTATGGTTTTAAAGTCATTTCTTAAAGAGTATGACTCACTCTCACATAATTATGTGTATTATTTAATTTAGTTTTCCATTGAACTTATAAAATAGTTAAAACCAATTCCATTTGAAAGACACCATGTTCAAAAACCCGAGGTCATTTTTTGGTTTTGGTAATTTATTTTATAGAGTTCAAAACCTAGGTTTAAGAAATAAAAAAATCCCAAGTATTTTCTAATATAAATACGATCATGCTCCAGTTCCTCTTCACTAAAAAAATTGAATCATAAACTTACTCTAACCCTCCCCTACCTTGTATATTTCTCCAAAGGTTTCTCCAAGCTCTCAATAATATCCTCCCATGAATTTGGGTCACACACTCAAGTAAGGGATACTTTCCTTATCTTTTTTCAGGTTTCTTTATTATATTATGCATTATATTTAAAAATCCTAATGTTGGGATATGTCTGTACATGTAACTATTTCATCTAATTTCATTAAAAAATTATGGCATACCCATTTCTATCTCATCAACCCATTTTTTTTACTTTTATATGACGTCATTATGCTATTGAAATTTCACTTCTCTTTTTTCAGGCCAAAACAATTATCTAGTGAATACCATAATAATTTCTTATAAAGGGTGTCCAAATTTATACAATTATAGTTATTTTAATTGGTAACTACATGTATTTATTCCTCACTCCTTAATCCTGGATTAAAAATGGATTATAAATGAATCTATGTTGTATTATATATGTGTCACAGTTAAGAATGAGAATGAATTGAAAGTCAAGGGTGCGCCCAGAATTATTTAGTGCTCCAATGCATTGTATAATGTTTAGTATCCTAATATGTCATGTTAGGATAGGGATAAAACCTTATTCCTTTATGGGACTTTCTTTACATTTATGTCTTGGTAGTTATCCTTGACCTATGTTAGTGCTATAGTGTTTTAAGTTGTGGTCACATTTCCCACATTATGATTATTCCGTTATATCGTGATTTATTATTCATGTTTATGATTCTCAAACATATTATTTATTATTTATTTTACTATTTTCTATCATGTATCACCTTATAACAATTTTATTATCTTATTATGATTTATATATCACCCCTTTCTTATGTATATCTCCAGGTTATCCCGTACAGTTTTAAAATCCATGGAATTTTAGAAGAATGTTAAGGAAGTTTTCAATGATGTTGTTTTAACCCATGTTCAAGATGTTATGATATGTACCAAAGTCCTAAATACACTATAATTCATGATATTTTGGTTTTTATTATGTGTACCTTTATGTAGTAAATCATTAATTAATGTGTAATAAATAATTGGGTTGTTATACAACACTTACATTTGCTTTTACTGATTGACCACCAGAGTCGCACAATCTACCTCACTACTAAAATTTCATAACCCAATCCCTATAATTCCAAATATATTTAACAAATCACTCACCCATTATTAAATTATTGTTAATATATATCATAAACAAATACTTAATTTTTAACTAATCTAATAATAGAGAAATGAAAGAGAAAATAAAATAAATAATAAATAACGACAATCCCAAGAAACACAGTACTCTAATTAATAAAAACCAAAGGTACCATGAAAAAATACCAAAATATGATAGATAACATGGGTAAATAGAAAAATAAGGAATAATAAGAAAAAAATCTTAAAATTAAGACCATACATTAGAATGAATATTTTTAGTGGTTATCCTAATCCAAATGGTAGTAAAAAATTTAGAACACACTTACATGAATTTAACAAATAAATACTCTTAGAAGAAAGTTATTTGACATTTTAGATAAGTATAATTTAAATTTTTTTTTATTTAAAAAATTATTTTATAATAAATAGACTTAATCATTCATATAATATTCACATAACCTATCCGTTACATCACCAATGATGCAACCTCCTAAATAAAAGTTATATGTTTCTCATAAACTTATAGTTCATCTAGATTATTTAATTAAAGGAATAATTTACCCTTTATAAATATATATTATGGAATTAAAAAATCCCTTTATTATTGAACAATTTATCAATTTAGATATACATTAAGAATCATTCACTAATCATGCAAGAGATAACATATATATAACTAGATTTATTGGATGTGACATAATCATAAAAACCAAAAATAATATTTTTAGGCTAAAATAAATTGATTAAATGAATATTTTGATTGATATTGATGTTGTTAATAATATTAATGTATGATTTATACCTGAATTTAATAGTTCAAATTATAAAACTATAAGGACGTGATAAAAAACAAATATAATATAAAAAATAACTATGTTCATCAATAATAGTTTAATTAAAAATTAAATTTAGCATGAAAATTCATTCATTAAAATTTTCTATTTACATTTTCAAAATTCATTAATTCAATTTTCTGTGGTTTTAAAAATATATTAGTAAAAACAATATATAAAAAAAACCAATTTCAACCTAATAGTTGGTTGAGAACACCAACCAAAATAACCCATTGTTGAACTCTTCCTAGTCTAGAAACCCTAAAGTATCTCCTTGGAATGAATATATTTATATCCATTAACATGTAAAAATAATTTATAAAGATAAAACTCGAGTAGATAACTCTTTATAAACACATATCACTACTGACCACAATATATCTCAATTACAAAACCTAAACAGGCCTCAATTTGACCCAAAATTATATAATTCCATAAAGAAATACCCTAAAGGACTTAACCTTAGTGAAAATGATCAACGGAATGGAATACACATTTTATATTCTTTTTTAACCCTTACATAAGAAACTCATTATAATAAAAATTTATTCCACCATTAACTAATGCAATTAGTTATCAAAATCCCTAAAGAATAAAACAAAACAAGAGAGGAGATTATAAAAATAATTGAGTATAGGTGGAATAACTTAATTCTTTGGATCAAAATCTCATAGTTACAAAGAATCATGTGTGGATAAAAGAGATAATATGAAGTTAAGTGAAATGAAGAGATGAGAGATCCATGGGCTTGTGAAATAGCTGGCCTTATAGAACCCTAAATGGGTTAAAATATATTTAATTTAAAAATACTAAAATTAAAAAAATTAAAAATAAATATGAATTGAGTATCATTGTGTACTCGGTGGACTAAAACAACCTCCTAATGGACCATCAGATGATAACATCAACCCTACTATCTATCTGTTGGAAACCAATGGGTACTTCCCCACTAGTCAACTCATCAGGTAACCAATGGCACTATATTGGGTACCCAATTGCTTACTTCACCTTCTTTTTTATTATTAAACTCCAAAAGGGTCAAATATTATATTTTATAATAATATCACCATCTCTAATTCTAGCATTAAACTTATTAAATACAACAAAAGGATACCAATATTAATAAAAAATCAAAAAACAAACAAGTAAGGGTTTTCACAATTGAATTTTTAAATTAAATGCAATAAAAATACCATTATTAATCTAAAATGAACATGGGTCAATACTCGATGAGTAATCCTATTAATTATAACCATTAGAGTAATATTCTCAAAGAAAAGTATAATGACTTGTTTGATATACAAATAAAGGTAAAAATATTTTAATATTCAATGAGGATTGATTTGAAAAATGTGAGTAAAAATAGATATATACTTATAATTTTTTATGGTTCTTATTTCTTGATTTTATTCCATTTTGATGTGATTGGATCCATTTCAGGCCCATGGAATATGAAGAATTTGGGGGAAAAATTAATAGAGTTAAATTTAATATTATGGAATGAGTTTAATGAGACATTTCTAGGTATTTATTAAATGTAAGAAAATGTTTTTGAAGGTTTTTCATGAAAGCAGTAGAAATTGTTTATTTATTTTAACAATGATATTTCTTGTGAGGTATTGTCATATTTTATAGTAACATAATAAAATAATAATCAAAAAACTATAATTTTTATTAATTTTATCTTTTGAGAAAATATTTGAAAAGACATTGACTCTGAAAAAAAAAATCTATCCTAAAATAGATGGTATAAATATTTTTTTCAATAAAAGATTAATCTTGGTTATATGTCATCAATTGTTTTTAATATTTTTATATTATACATGAAAATTCTTTTCTAAATTGATATTTATTTACTCTATTTATAAATAATGAGGACTTAATTAACTTGGATTTATATATGGAAATGTGACTTCATCTTCACTAGAAACTTTATGAAGGTTTCATGAATGAACATACCATGAACATTGTGTCAATTATTTTCTTTTATAATTTAATGTTATTTCATTACAATATATACAAAATAAATAAAAATAAATAAATTATATAATATTTTAATTACAAATAATTCATAAAATACTTGTCAATATTTTTTATTTAAATATAAAATTCAAGAATCTTGAAGTGGGAACCCTACAAAACCATTATCTACTTTTTATAATGTTATTGTTACACTAGATATAGGGATGTAGCATCCTAGCCATGTATGGGGGATGGGTTCTGGACCAACCCTATCTATTTTTTGGTTGGTCTTCTTTATCCTTTAATATTTCGTCGTCTACTAGGGGTTTAATCAGTTTCATTGATTGGGAAGCATAGAGAAAATTTCAATGTTGAATAAAAAGGTAAAATAATAGGATCCTATAGGAAAACACATGATTTATGATAGTTGGAAGTGGAAAATACCTTAGTTTATTTATTATAAATAATAATTGACCTAGTGTTGGAGGGAATTTCCAATCTTATGGATCATATTATAGAGTTAAATGGTTTTTAAGGATTTATGGAGGATGTAGTTCAATAGGGGGTGAACTGTAGTTCCTAAATGATTGAAAAAATTCACTCTTTTGTACCATCAAATAAATGAATGTATAAGTAAATAAAACAAATATAATAAACTTATTATGATAAATTGAATGTTATTATTTTAAAATAAGTGTAATATAGAAACTAAGAAACTATATATAAAATATTGTGTGCAAATTAGTCAAAACTTGTATAAACAATAAATACTATATAAAAAGGAACTAAAACTAAAATAAATAACATACTCCTTTAAAATGGATATGAAAAAACATAGAACACTTTAACTGAGTGAGTTATTAGATTTAACCCTTAGTGGAATGGATTTCCATGTACTTGACTTTAGGTCTACCTGATTACAAAACTATCATAGTGTATGTCTTACAAGCTCTAGAATCCCTCAGTAAACCTGACGGGAAGAACATTTTTCTTCCTTCCATAATTCATCAATCTCATATATCGAAATGAATTTTTTCTCCTTATCCTCAAGATCCCTCAGTCTCATAGATCATAATAAAAAACTATATAAAGTTCTTAAGAACATTTATAATAAAAACTCACATGAGTATTCTCTTAGAGAAAATATATCTAAAAATATAAAATGCAAAATCACTTAATGAAAATAATATGTTATAGTTTTCAATACATATTTAACCGTCGTATATTATTTTTCTAACCATCTTCACATCGAAATAATAATTCTATTTGTAGATATAGTCATAACTAAGTACAATTTTCAAATTATGAGACTCTTGGGTTTAGTTGTAAATACATAGATAGTTCTAACATCATCATTTGATGAATTTAATTACATTTTTTTCTACCGATGAAGTTATACTGTGCCGATACCACCCTCCTTCTAAAAAACATAAATAAAATATTTCTAAAGAATTTATGATAAGAATATATCTTTAAATAAATATATTTCCCATTAATCTTTTATTCTAGTTAGATTACTCTAGGAAAGGTCCTTTTTTTTAAAGTGAATACGATTAGAATGACTATTCAAAGAAACATAAAACACGAAAAAATTCACCTTGAAGAAAAAATGTAAGAAAAAGAAGAATTCATAATGGTATGTAATTTGATTTTTAAAATTAGTGTAGAAAGAATAATTTTGACCAAAATATATCCCCTTTTTAAAAATCACAAGATGTAAGAAAAAATAGGAATATAAAAAATTAATCTTAAAAACAGACTAGCACATGGTTACAAAACTCCCCCTTTATAAAAAATATTTTTTGCTCTACTTTTCTCCCCCATCATATGTTTAAAAAAAACATAAGATTTGGGAACATTAATGTGATAAAACCAATAGAAATTCCTCCTCAAAACATTTAATAAAGTTAAAATGAAACATTATAAAAACATTTAAAACATAAATAAGGGCATTCATCAATATATTAATGAATGTTTAAATTTTTAAAAAATCATAAATTCCATAATAAATTGATCTTTTCTAGATAATTTATAAACAATTTTTTTGAGATCATTTTCCATATTTTCAAAAATGACATCTTGTAACTCATGTTTTTGATTCAAGTCATTTTTCTCTTTATCCTACTTCATAATAAGATATTTCATATCATCGCCACTCTGGAGTTTTCCCTTACTTATAGTATGATACTTTTAATCAACTTTAATGGATTTTATAAGACTTAATGATGCCATAAAAGTGTTTTATCAAAAAACTACATAGTCTTTTAAATTCATTATAATATTTTTTTATAATTTGTATCTTCTTTTAATCTAAAGATTTTTTTCCATGAGATTCATCAAATCAAGTTTTGTTTTTATAACAGAATTAAACCTCTATTGTTTCCACTTCACATATTGAAGATGGATAATATGTGGTTCTATTAACTTACCATGATAATGGATATTCAAAAATTTATTCATAATTCCATCTAGCTTCTTAATAACTTCATTGAAGCAATTCATTTCCATCTCTATTATTTAAGATTTATTATCCATAGGTGTATTGGTAGAACTATCAGAGTCTTGTTGTGGAGATGTTTTAGTGATTTTATGATGTTTATATTCCTCATGGATTTAAAAATTTTAAAGTGAAATATTTCAAACATTAAAATCTTCTTTTCTCATTGAAACTATTCCTCCATATTATGTTGGTGTGTGCTCTCATGTTTTCTGTCAACATATTTATAACATTATTCTTTTAATATTTTATATTCTACATCATTTTTTTAATAAGGAGTTGTTTTAAATATATATATATACATAATATTCCTTCAATAAAGGATATTTTTTTACAATCATTTTCTTCTAGTGTGTGACTTCATCACCATATTGAACTTCAACTCCCCTAAAACTTCTATCTAGTAGTGAAGTGGAGAAAGTGATAAAGAATAAATTAATTGTGTAAGAATTACATCCTCCCCTATTCCAACATCTTTTATTTATTTGAAATTTATTTGATACCAAATGATTCCCAAGGATGTTTGACAGATATTATGTAATAGGGGTGATTTTTAGTTTTTAAAACTATTGATAAAATTAAATCTCTTGTATCATCAAATAAACAAAATCACAAGTAAAGTAAGAAAAAAATGAGGTTATTCTAATAAATGGAATGTGCTTCTTCTGATAGAAGTATAATATAGAAACTATGAGACTACATATAAACAAAAACTTATGTACAATAGGTAAAAACTAATATAAACAATAGAGATGATGTACAAATAAATTGAATCTAAAATATTAAAC
This sequence comes from Viscum album, assembly GCA_963277665.1. Lineage (NCBI taxonomy): Eukaryota > Viridiplantae > Streptophyta > Magnoliopsida > Santalales > Viscaceae > Viscum > Viscum album. The sequence goes on from OY728150.1 coordinate 963,618,733, forward strand.
TTTCTCATTTAAAAAGAATATGAAAAAAATGTAGAATGACTTAACTAAGTGAGGAATTAACTTTAACCAAAATTGGGAAAATATCTATAGAACTGACATTAGGGATTCTAATTTATAGACTAATCTGAAGGTCTGTCTTTGAAACTCTATAATAGCTCAATTATCCTAATCATAATAACTTCTATCTTCCTTTTAAAAACCATTGATCTCACTGATCAGAATGGATTTTGTCTATTTAACCTCTTGAGTCCTTGATCTCATATATCAGAACACCAAAATTGATAATTTAAAATACATAAGATATTTTATAATAAAACCTTAAAAATTGACAGTCTTATTCTAAATCTCTCTAAAAATATTTAAAATGAAATCACTCAAAGAAACAATATGTTGTGATATTCAAGACATTTAAAACCTTCAAATGTATTTTTACATACTTCTTCACCTTGAACTTGATATTTAATTTATCGAAAATTTACAATAAAACCATACAAATTGATAGTCTTGTGCTAAAACACTCTAAAAATATTAAAAATGGAATCACTCAAAGAAACAATATGTTGTGGTATACGAGACATTTAAAACCTTTATATATATTTTTACATCCTTATTCACATAAAACTTGATATATTATTTTTTGAAGTACCCAAAACTATATCATATATTCAAATTACATTATTATTGGGTTAGGATATAACTAAATTGGTAGATCCAACATCATCTTATGATGGATTTTCTTTCATTCTAATTTTACTGATGATGTTATAAAGTTACCATAGAGTTACCCTTATGAAAAAACATAAAGAAACTTATTCTAAATTATTTAATATAATAATATATATTTTTGATAAATAAAAAATACTTAAACCTTCTATTTTAGAAAACTTACTCTCATTAATGTCCATCCATCTAAAGTGAAGAATATTTGAATGAATATTCAATTGAACTTAAAACACTACAAAACATTATCCTGAAATCCCAACAAAATGAAAAGTATAAACAACAAAGGTGTGTATTGTGATCTTCTGAAGTAGTGTAGAAAGAATTATTTTGACCCAATATTAAATTATAAACTCAATCTATAAAAATTGTGAATAAAATGAAAGTTTAAATTATCTTATATGAATACATTTCCTTTATGTATTTTTTTATCTTATTTTGGTTTCAATAGTACAACTGTATCGAATTTAATTTATTATTTTTATAGCTTTCCCACACCTTAACTAATTAATTTTTCTTTATTTGGTCTATTTTCACACTTTACCATACTCTGAGATATTTTTTATTTTTATTCAATCTATTTTTTCATATATAATGTAAATGGGAATGTTATTTTTTTATTTTTTAGTTGGAATTTTTAATTTATTTAGTTTTTTATTCAATATAGAATAATTTATATCTTTTTATTGATATTTTATATTACATCACATCTAATTATTGTTTTAATTTTTTTGATGATATTAATTGACTATATTTTAAAGTAACGAATATTTTTTTCTCATTTCATGTTATTTTTATTCAGAAACATTTATATGATATAAATAATATATTTTATACAATGAATTCAATATTTTGAATATTGGTCTAAAATTATATGGTTAATTAGTTATGTGATCAAGTATTATGATTAAAACATGAGGTTTTATAAAAGAAATAATAGTATGAGTTTTTTTACTAACATGACATGATTAATTAGGATGGGAAATTATTGATTTAGTTAAAAATAATAATTACTATAAAACATGTTTTTATTAGTGCTAAAAATTGGATTTATCAGTGCTAAAAAACCCCACATATTACCAACATTGATTTAATCCAATTTAATTTATCACCACTAAAAAACATTGACAAAAGGTGTTTCTATCCGTACATTTTTAGCATTGGTAATGGTGAAAGGACTATTATGTAAATCTATATATATCATATAGTATGATAAGAATTTTCATATGGTATAAAAATAATATTGAGAAATAATTTTATGAAATCCTAAGTCTATATCATATTTGATGATATAAGGATGTTGTATCTATTACTTTGGGAAATCATATCTTATGAAAATGCAATATCATATGTAGTCTATAGGGTAATATCATATTATTTGATATGTTATAGTTATAGATAGATGGATTGAATGGTTTAATTCATTTTGAACTTCCATGACTTAATAATCCACTCAAATGTTAATGAGTTAATGTTCGAGTCTCCCAAACACATCGTTCATCATTAAAGGAATGAGAGAGTTATGGACGAAGGTTGTATAAGATGTAAATAAATGATTTAATTATATATTTATGAAATGTATGAGTGCATACATAGATCATGGAGTATCCCCAAAAAACATATAAAGGATTCTAGACCCAAGGTCTAGGGTATTTAAACTCCAAAATCAATCACTGGCTGAAATTATTCCCTCCCGAAACATCTTCTATTTTTTCTCTATTTATCTCCGAGATACTATTATATCTTTAAAGAATTTAAATATCCTACCAAAATAAATTTGGTTGAATCAATACAATTCATCGATACTCCTTGGAGGGATGATCCTTTAGATTGTTTCTTGGTGATCCTCATTAATCGTGGAAAGAAGGTGACAGCATCCCACATTCTATGGAGTGAGGTATGCATTTTCATTTCAAGTATCAAATAATTCTTGTTTGGAACACATATTTTTTCTTGGATTTCATGGATTATTTTCACTTATATTACTTTAATTAATCATTAATATTTTATTGGAAACCTATTAGTGATATTAAATCCTATCCATGCCATTTAATTCACGAAATTATTTTAGAAATGATGTTTTTCAAAATTATAATATATATTGATAAGTATAATTCATACATACATATTTAATAACTTAATTTTATAAATTATTTTAATTATTTAATATGTTTACTTTGATACTCATGGTTTTATACGTTTATGGTATGAGATCATAAGGAATTTCATTTGAATAAAAAGAAAGAATGATAGCCTGACATGAGACCCAATGAATGAACCCAAACATAAGTGAAGAACCTAGGAAAATTAAGATTCATGATATAAAACATCAGCTCATGCCATTTTATTTTGAGGAATGGGTTTCTGATAAAAAGAAACATCTTTACAGTGTGGAACTTTTTTTTATTCTATAAAATTGAGTCAATTGAAATTTTAAAATCTAGTTTTTCCTAATATTCATGGAATTTCATGCCACTTTGACCGAGGACTTACATGTGTGAATTAGATGAATTCAAGTCTCAATTTTTGACTGAAAGGACAAGATTGAGGTATATTTATGCTTATAAATTAATGTTTCCAGTTGTTACTACAAGGAATATAAAGACCAAATCCTGCATAAAGGTTTTTTTTACTATCGTAGAGTCGTTCAACCAGACATCTCCAAAAATTATATAGGATTTTACTTTATTTATTATTTTTTAAACCTCTCATAAATATCATTAGGGGTGATTTTATTTTAGTGTTCATTTTTTATTATAGGTTCTAGAGTGTATGCTTCCACCATGATTATTGTGTTACTTATGACTATATATCTAAATACGTATTTTGGTAACCCATTATTTTATAATCTAAATTAATTTACCATGAGAAAAGTATAGTTTAGGGTGGAGATTGTTTACCTAGAATTAGAGAATCATAGGGACCTAATTCTAGCAACTACATGATAATTTTTTTATTATTTTATTCCTTGTTATTCCATGAACTTGGAATCATTATTAGGTTAGAATAATACAAAGTAACACAAGAGGGGGTGGGGTAAATTGTGTCTTTTCAAATTTCTTCACCAATTATGGATTTTGACTCCCTTTGGGATTTATATAGATTATAGTGTTTTCTATTGTATGAAATATGAGAGGCAGATAAATAGAAAGAAAGAACAAGACCAGTTTATAGTGTTTCAGGGTACAAAGATCCCTTAGTCCACTCTACTAACTCTCTATCTCTCTCTATCTCCCTATGAGTTTGGTTAATTTCACTGTAATGGTCCTCTTATCACAAAACCAAAAATCCATAAATGACTGTAGGAAGTTGACGCCTTTACAAAAAGGATAAAACATAGCCTTCAGGTTCTTTAAGAGGGAACCAATTATCCAAATCACAATAGAAGAATATATCACTTCACCAAAACTCAGTACAAGTATTTGATACTCTAATAAATCAATAGAGTTTGATTTGATGGTTTGGGTTGATCTTCACAGTTGAAATAGTAGCAACTGATAGTAGATAGATATTCTTCTTCACAATTTAATTTCTTTAATAAAGATTAATTCTGAAGTGGTCCCGATTGAAAAAGTTCTTCCAATAAAAGAAGCAATGATCAACAACAGTAATATTACAGTAGTAAGATATTGAACGTGTACATCTCCAAAGTGTTTCCTCCTCTACAACAAATATATTCGGTCAATTTTTGTAGCAGATATGTAAAATATATTCATGAGAAAGTTTTCATATGTTTATGAATCTATTATCACCCATATCACACATAAATATGATTTGAAAATACTATATTCATATAAATATCTTTTATTTGGTTGAAGATATCCAAGAAAAATCTCATGATAGATCATGAATATTCAAATTTCGAAACCACCCAGGGAGTCATAACTTCCCTAGAGAACTAGAGTGAATTTCTGAGTTGAATATGATTCTTTGAATCATTCATAAAAATCTTTGAATCGGTCATAAACAATCTTTGAATCATCATGTAATTATGTCAAGACCATTGAAAAAATATCAAAGAGAATCATGAATTAAATCTCCAATGTTGAAAAGTCAACAGTAGGGTTTCTTCACAAATCGAAAAAATAACATAGGGTTCAACTATATATCTTTCATTTTCCGAACATAAAGTTTACAAAGTAAGGTTGATCATAAAAGTAAAATTGATTATCTATACGTTTTGTTTCTCAATGTAAGGTTCCTTACTTAGGTAGGTTTCTTTAACAAAACATTCTTGACTTCAAAAACGCAAGGTTCCATCCAAACTTAATTTTATTTAACCAAATTATTTGGATAACATATGGTTTATGATCCATGAATATTTCTCTAAACATAGGGTTCCTACCTTACATTCCCTTTCCAAATATAGGGTTTATTCCTTACATTATTTTCATCAATTTAGGGTATGAATAGAGTTTCATAATATATTAAAACACATTACGAACACTTTAACAAATATTCCTTGTAAATTAAAATACTGAATACAATTCCAAATAAATTTTTTAATGAATATTAATTTCTTGAAATAGAATTAAATTAATATCATTAGTAAAACAAACAAGTGTGTTTTTTAGCATCAAAATCAATAATATTTATATAATATTGTTGATAAAATACATGCCCAACAATCTATCCCTTTTTTATGATCACAAAATCCATAAAAAAATTAATAGAAAATATAGTATTTTGTAAACACATACAAAGAAAACAATTTAAATATTAACCTTATCAAAATAATATTTATATTCCATAGAAATATTTCGAATAAAAATATATTTAAATGATATTTTGTGTTTCCCAAATCTTATCCCCTTTTATGATATGATGATGAAAGTATATGAAAAAGGATTATAACAATTTCAATTTTCACAGAACAATAAATGAATGTTTATAATGTACTATTCAGAAAAATAAAACATTGATTCTAGTAGTATAGATAAGAAAATAAATAAATGTAAAAGAAAGAAATATAAAAATCATAGAGGAATTTTATAATAGAAACTATACAAATACAATAGAGGTTTTCGATCAAGAAAAAGGTATAAATAGTAGGTCTGGTAGAAGGTGAAAATTTATAGTCATGAGATAGTTCTAACACTGGTTTTGGTAGAGCCTAAGCCACCTGAAAAACTTTTTTCAATTCTTCCATCTGATCCTACCCACTTTCTCAAAAATTTCCATGACTGTTTACTGACATTAATATTTTTAATAAAATTTACTTTTAAAAAGTCATGAAAATTCTCCCCTTTCTGTAGAAACATAGATAACTTCTCACATAACTGATTGAGTAGCTTCCTGATGTCGGGTTCACATGAAGTGAGTTGTTCAAAAGATATCTTTGATTTTCCAATAAGACTGTTAAGGGTGCACTGTTGCATTGAATATTGTGAATGATATCATTAATATCAGCTATAACTGTTGTGATGGATTGAAACCTTCTAACCAGGTCTACAGAAGTTGTAGGTGCAGAGGAATAAGCACTAGCCTGATTGACACTCCCCTCGAATAATTAAAATTTTCTTCCAAAGTGCCATTTCAGATCAGAAAAATCTATTTTATAAATAGATTTTTATTTGAACTTACCAAATTGGTCCAATACATCTCTTTTAAATGCATCAAAATCTTTTTTTGACATCGAATTTTATCTGATTTCTTGTAGTTGAGTCATAACATATTCAAATTCTATTTTTAGAGAAGATAAATTCCTCAAATCATCAATATATTTCCATAAAGATTCTAGATCCTATTGAAGACATGAAATATCTTCCTAATCTTTTTTAAACATTATAACTTGGTCTTGAATATGATTTCACAGTGAGTCATATGTTCCTTCATCTGTATTCTTTGACTGATTGTAGGGTTCGCATTATACTTCTCTATATACGTCTCGCTTGAATAGGATATACCATCAAGGACCTCTATCCTTTTTCTATAAATAGATACAGTTATTTCTACTGAAGGGCCAATGATAGAGATTACATGATTTTCAATGATCTCAGTGGTATGAGTGACTAATTTTTGAACTTTTTCTCTCTTTGAGAAACTTCTTCTTAGTGTTCTGGTTCGAGAATATCCTGAAGCTTTTGAGAATGGATTTTTAATTATTGATCCTCAGTGTGATCTGGTTCTTAAAAATAAACAGAATAAGTTACATCTCTATATCCTTACACTGGTTCTTCAGGATGGGGGTCTTCTCTGTTCCAGGGTTTTAAAATAATTTCCTCTTGAATTTCTTCATTTTCTGAAACTGCAATAGCTAAATTTATAGGGTTATATCTATGATTTCTATTGGTAGGCTGAGAAACACTAGATTCTCTAACTTCTTTATTTCTTAATTTTATTTCCCCCCTGAGAAAAAGATCTGGATTTTTTTTATCATCCACACCAACAGGCATTAGTTTTCCTTTAATTGTACTCCAAAAGAAACCAAATTTTCAAAGAGTACTGGTATTTAACAAATTTTTGTAATGACATATGACTCTAGAATCAAAAATATGAATCATACTATTCCTAAATAAAATAAGAGATATAATCCTTCCATAAGGGTAGAATGATATTCTTTTTTTTGAATTGAAGTAATAACTCATATATCTCAATATATATATTTGAAAATTTATCTTGATGACACAAATAAAAATAACATAATTTACATGTTCATGTATAAAATTTTCTCCATTTTAGCCACCATGGGAGAAATGGAAATTTTAGAAAACTTGACTAACACTTTTTGATCTTCCTCAAGATCCTTTATAAACATTTTCCTTATGATTTTTGTACCAAATAGAAAAGAAATTAGGTCTTCATATTTTGATCTTCATTTATAATTGATCGAAGATAAAATTGGAATGCACTTTTATAATGCAATTTTAAAATTTTAGCAATTTCAATAGAAGAGATTGAAAATTCCTTATCCTCTATTCGATAACATATTATATCTTATGATTCACCAAATCTAAATTGAATAGAACTCAAAAAGTGATTTAATTATACCTTATATAGAAAATCTATATTTTATTCACTGAAGAGAAACTCCAAACCTAGAAACTATAGATCTTGTTTGAGTAGAAGGTTTGTCTAATACAGACACTCAAAATCAGCAACCTTTCCTTAAAGAATCATTCTGGAAGGAACACGCTGACGCTTCAGATAACTTTGTTCACCTTTATCGTTTGTCTTGGACTTCATCATATTAGAGAATCTGATGTTTTAATGTTTTCAGATTCTAGATTTTATGAGAAATATGAGGGTTCTGAGAGGAAAAACAGTTCAAAAACAAAAATGTAAGGAATGTCAAAGTGTTTTATGACCAATGGTGAAACGGTCTGGTTATTCATGTCGATTACATAGGGTATTAATTAATTTTTAGTTTTTTAACATAATTAATTTAAAACTAAAAATGGAAAACTTTTATTTAACCAAATAAATGAAATACTAATTCGACAAAAAAATTAAATAAAAAGAATAAAGACAATAAAAAATTTTGACTGAAATAAATTAAAAAAAAATTAAAATAAATTAAAACGAATTAAAATACTAAAAAGAAATAGACTAAAAAATAATTATTTAAAATTAAATAAACCTGACTATCATTTTATAAAATCAAAACTTGTAATGAGAAGTTTTTTAGTGAAAATATTAGCTAATTGATATTCGATATTAACAAATTATAAAGATATATCTTTTTTAAGAACATGATCCATTATAAAATGATTCCTTATATCAATATTCTTAGTCCTAAAATGGAGTATAAGATTTTTTGAAATATTTATAGCACTTTTATTATCACATAAAATATGTATATTATTAAAATTTAGTTTAAAGTTTAGTAGAGTATTTTTCATCCACAATACTTGGGCAAAACAACTAATAAGAGACACATATTCTGCCTCAGTTGTTGATAGAGAAACTGAGTGTTATTTTTCATCTGACCATGAAACTAAATATTTTCCAAAAAAAGATAGGTTCTTGAGGTGATTTTTCTATCTAATTTAAATCCTCCCAAACTAGTATATGAATATGAAATTAAATTAAAATCAAAAGTTTTAGGGTAAAGAAGAGACTGAAAATCAGTTCCTTTTAAACATCTAAAAATTATTTTAATAGTCGTAAGATGAGATTATTTTCAATTTGATAGAAATGTAGTATATAAACATATATAAAACATAATTTATGGTATGATATCGGTAAGATATGACAAACTTTCAATAAAACCTCTATATAACTTATTGTCAACTAGTTTTCTAGCTTCATCCAAATCAAGTTTTATATTAGTAAACATAAGAGTTGTGTATTTCCTTCCTCTCTCAAGTCCATGATTTTTCAATAAATCAATAATATATTTACTTTGATTTAAAACATTTTCATAACATTTTTGATAAAATTGAATTCCTAAAAAGAAATTTAGTTCTACCATCATACTCATTTCAAATTCTTTTTTCATTAGTTTTGAAAAATAGTTATAGTGATTTTTATTTATTGAACCAAAAATAACATCATCAACTTAAATTTGTACTGATAAAATATTAGAAAAAATAGTTTTATAAAAAAGTGATGAATCTTCCAATCCAAGTGTAAATCTATTTTTTAAAACAAAGGAACTTAATCTTTCATACCAATCTCTAGGTACTTGTTTAAGTCTATAGAGATCTTTATCATGTTTAAAAATTGAATTATTTTTTGAGTATTTTCAAAACCAAGAGGTTGTTTAAAATAAAATACCTTTGTTATGTATCTATTTAAAAAGTTAGATTTAATATCCATCTGATATAATTTAAATTTCATATGTGATTCATAAGCTATAATAATTATAATGGATTTTAATATAGATATAGGGGAAATTGTTTTATCATAATATATACCTTCTTACTGATTATTGTTTTTTAATAATCTATATTTTTTATGGTTATGATCTCTTGATCATCCTATTAATTTCTAAACACCCATTTAGTTCCTATAATTGGGTAATTGGGTGGTCTTTCAACTAATTCTGGAACATCATTTCTTTTCAATTGGTTTAGTTCTTCTAGTTTTGTTTTTATTCTATACTTCTGAGATGTTACTTTTAGGGAAGTATTTACACTTTTCATTATAATCTTATTATCTTCAAATTCAGCTAGAATTTTTCCTTCATACATCATCAGTGTTCCAATCAGTTTTATCATAGTCAAATTATTGATAGGTGGTGATTGTCTAACACCAACAAGTATTCCATTCTACTTGTAGGGAAGTAATCTAATTAATTTTAGTGCTTGATAAGATTGACTTGTGGGATCTCCTAAGGCATTAGTCTTTTTAACAATATTTATTAACCTTCCATTCATTCGTGTGTTGCATTCACCATCAATCATTATAAAGGTGTAAAATTTTATCTTTATTGTAGTGTATCTAATCTGTTAGATTCTTTTCTTCCTTTATAAGATATAGATATTGTTTGACACATCTCATAGGTAGTGGGACATTGTGATACATGATTAAACTCATCAGGATCGAGTACATAGATTATAGCATTCATTTCTTTTAAATTGATGTCATATTCATCTTTTGATTCGACTGTCCATGTATATGGTTTTTTAGGAATCCCATAAGGAGTGATGATCTTTGAATAAACATTGAATCCCAGATTCTTTAGACGGATAATTATTTTAGATTTACTGAATCCATAATTTTCACCAATAAAGTATGGATCATGAACCATAAACATTCCTTCTCTAGGATCATCCATTTCCATATCCTTTGTATAGACCTTATGCTCTTCATATTTCTATATCTTTAATCCAAAATGTCTCCTTTGATACCAATTTTTACATCATAATAATACAAAGTAAAAGAAGTGGGTGAATTGTGTCTTTTCAAATTTATTCACTAATTCTAGATTTTGACTCCCTTTGTAATTTATTCAAATTTCATTGTTTTATTCTACATGAAATATAAGAAACAGATAAACAAAAAATAATTAACATAGCCAATTTTTAGTGGTTTGAGGTATAAAGATCCCCTAGCCCAATCCACCAATTCTCTCTCTATGAGCCTGGTGAATTTCACTAGAATGGTCCTCTTATCATAGGACCATAAATCCACAACTGATTGTAGGTAGTTGACACCATTACGATAAGGCTAAAATAGACCCTTCTATTTTATTTGAATTGAACCAATTGTCTACAAATTAATAGATGAATCTATCAATTCAGAACAACTGTGTAGTAGTAGTTGATACTTCAATAAATCAAAAGAGTTTGATTTTATTGTTTGGGTTGATCTTAATAATTGAAATAGTAACAACTTATAGTAAAAGGATCTTCTTCTTCACAAAGAAAGTTTTCAAGAAAGGGTAATTTTGAAGAAATTATAATTTTAAATGATCATCAAATAAAAGCAGCAATGAATAGTTGCAGAAATCTTACAACAGTAAGAGATTGAAATTGTATGTCTCCAATGTGTAGCCTCTTCTACAATAAAAATAGTTGCTCAATTTTTGTAGAAGGTCAGTAAAAGATATTCGTCAGAAAGAATTTGTATCTATATTAATATCGTATCACCTATATCACACATATATATGATTTAAAAATATTCCATTCATATAAATAAATTCTATTCGGTTGCACAGATCCTATAAAAATCGCATGATAGATCATGGATATTAAAATTTAAAAAAGTTCAATGGAGTCATAACTTCTCTTGAGAATAGTAGTGAATTTCCTTGTTGAATATGATCCTTTGAATCATTCATATCGAGCTTTGAATCATTCATCAACAATATTTTCATCATCCTGTAATTCTGTGAAGACCATTGTAGAAATCTTACATAAAATCGTGAATTAAATCTCTGACATTGCAAATTCAAACATAGGGTTTCTTCAAAAAACAAAAAAATACCAAATGTGTGGTTCAACTACATACCATTCATTTTCTGAATGTAAGTTTGATATTTTAAGGTTGATCGTAAAAAAGAAAGGCTAATGACCAATACATTTGTCTCTCAAATGTATGGTTCCTTACTTATATAGGGTTCTTTAACCATACTTTCATGTCTTGAAAAATGTAATTTTTCATCCAAACATAAGGTTCTTTAAACATAATTTTTAGATAATATAGGGTTGATGATCCATATGTACTATTCCGAATGTAGGGTTCCTACCTTTTGCATTGTTTCCAAGCATAGGGTGTATTCCTTACATTATTTTTATCAACATGGGGTATGAACAGGGTTTCCATAATATATTAAAATGAATTTCGAACACTTTAATGAATATTCATTATAAATTAGAATATTATTCTAGAATAAATATTGTAATGAATTTTAATTTCCTAAATTACACTTAAAGTAATATCGTTATTAAAAAAATAGTGTTACTTGTAAACATAAAAATCAATAAGATTTATTAAGTATTGTTGATATAATACATGCCCAGAACTCATTACGTCTTAGTACTATTTCCTTATATTCTCCCACTATATACAATCCTCATGCCAAGTAGTTTAGATATATTCCTTCTTTAATTAATATTTTTAGGTATTAAATATTAAATTTCTATTTTCTATAACCTTATCCTCATGGGATTTACCTCGGGACTTGTAATATCCTATAATACTTAATTATAGAAATAGTGAGTTGTAGTTTTGTGCATTATAAATTTTAAAATCGATATCGACCCAATAATAATAAATGATTCCTTCTAGGTGTACCAATTTTTTACATTGTTTTTAGAGATATGGTAAGGATATTACTTTAGTTAAATTTTTTAGGAAAATTATTTTATCATCTATTTCCCTATTCTGGTTTTTTTGTAGGTTTTTCTTTAATTTTATGCACATGGGTGTTTTTTGTTGTTTTTTCAGGAAATAGTCATGCCAAATCCCTACATATATATGGATAACCAAATCAAAAACTTCTCAAAAAAAATTTAATAACTTTAAAAGAGTATCCAAATGCATGTATGGTAGATAAAAATTCAATCATTGGCTCCACAACCAAACTTGATCATAGATGAACAAATCTTCCATTCCATGGAAGATACATTCAAAGAAGGTCTAAATGTTATTCGGAAAATTTTGATAGAGGAAGAGGAGTACAAATAACAAACCATTGAGGTATCCTATTTTAATGAAAAAAATTAAATATCTATCCAAAAAATATGAACCTAAAGATAACTATTAGATAAGCATTTTTTTTATTTTGAATCTGAAACTAACTCTGAACTTATCATGGAATGTTCCCTCGAATCTAATGAGTTATAGGAATAAGTGACCATATATTATAGATTCATACAAAGATTACTTGGAAATAAAGTATCACAATAAGGGGTAAAATAAGATGTGCATAGGGATGTTTCCTAAATATTCACTAACAATAAAAATTTTGAACTATAAAAAAAAGAAGATACAAGGGATGTTTTATAGGAGGAATGGTTGGATACTAAACTTGAAGATATCATTGAAGAACATGGACAAAATCTGTTGATTATAGAATAATAAGAGGAGTGGTATCAGGTATAGATATCCCATAAACTTCTATCTCAAACCTTGGGCCTTCCTAGGCATTGGTTCACTCCATCACTAAACAAGAATCTGAGCACGAAGAAGAAGATGAGTTAAGCTATACCAGATTCACAAAAAAGTTAAATTGGTGTAAACCCAGCATAGTTATCTTTATATCACACTCCCATAAACTAAAAAAGGTAGATTTTAAGCTAAAACTCCATTAAAAAGTAGCATCTAGGAGGAAACTTGGTTTTCTTAACTTTATTGGACTTTATTTTTATTTCATTCCTATGAATTAGATTTAGTTTAATATTTAGAATTTAGTTTCCGTTACACTATATTTTTTAAGTTTTAATTAATGTAATTTTTCTTTGAAGTGTTGTTTATTTTTATAGGATTTTTTAGATAAATGAGGAAATTAGAAAGAGCACAAAGAAGTTCCAACTGAAGATACTTCAAAGGATTCATGTTTTGAAAGGTGATTTTACATCGTTAATAGTTATATAGAAATATCTGAGTCGGTAATTGTCATATTTCATAGATGCGAACAAAAAAATCATACCAAAATTAGATAAATATATTTCAATTAAATATTTTTTATGACTCCCCTATATCTTATTTCAAATATTTTTCAATATTTTAATTAAAAATTCATTCTCTACATATGGTTTTTTGTGAATTCACTGATCTAGGAAGAAAATGACTATTAGTATAACAATCATTCCATGTTTTAGATTACTATTTCAGTAGGATTAAATGAGTAATATAGGGATTTAAGTATTATTGATAAACATGGGAAATATATTTGAAAATACAGGACTTGAGAATTTTGGTTAAATCATGTAAATGAAATTTTTATGATATTTTCCATGCTTTAATGTTTTGAAAATATTTGTCAATTATTTTATTATTTTTGTGTATTTTCATGCATTATTATCACAATTAATGTTTATTTTGATTATCTTTCCCCACATTAACATGAGGAATTCATTATTAAATGATGTTCAAGGCCTGATATAGTCCCTTGATGCATCAGTAGGTATCATGAGAAAAACTAGAATTGGTTTTGGTTTAGACTGTACCAATTTATTTAAATTTTTTGGAATAAGGCCTTGAGGGTATGTTTTAGATTTCTATAATTATGAATTCTATCATTATTAATTCATTTATTTATATTTCATGTTATTGTTAGATTATTTATAATATTCATGGTTAAGTTTTCAAGATCATGTTATTATTTATATGTTTTTATTTAATCATAATTTATTCCTTCTATATTATGGTCAAGTTATTGATTAAATGGGATATGTTTCATTTATTTACTTTCCATATTGATTATGAATTATTTATTCATATCTTCCATTATACGATTACCCTTACAAAGAATCTATGCTCTCCCTTTTCTTATGTTTTATTTTCCCCAAGATACTAGAAAGTGTTTCATGATTGATATACAGGGATATGCTATGAGGAATAATAGAGTTTTCAAAAAACACTTTTTGTATTTTATGTTTTTGATTATGATAAGAATTTAAAGTTTCTATCTAGTTTACCAAGACTAAAAAACTATTTTCTCCTTCAAGGTATGATTACTTATATCTTATTCCAATGTAATAAAGTAGACACCAGCTCGGGGATACTGGGTTCAAGGTCATAACAATAAGCCGTAAACTATAACTATTAACCTGTAAAGTTTTTATGGGTCACTTCTTATCAATTATATCCTATGATTGACGATGAATCGTTAAATATGATATATTGAAGAAAAAATGATTTTATTTTTTCAATAATGAATTGATTTTATAATTTATAAATTGTTTATAAATTATAATAAATTTTATTTTACGATTTGTATTAATTCATAAAATTTTATAAATTAATTAATTATGAAGTATTTATAACTAATTAATGAAATTTTTTTGAAACATTTATTAATAAATATTCAAAAAATTTAATTTTTAATATTAAAATGGAAAATCCAAATTATATAGTGACTTATAATTTGGATACAAATTGTTTATATCGATATCACAATTTTAATTTATCAATATTTTATAAACTATAGAAAATAAGAAGAGATATAATGTATGTATATTTAAAAAATAATAATAAGGGTTTATAATGTTTAATTTCAATTTCTAAAATTAAAAGGGATTTTTTTGAGAATTATTTAAACGACATAATTTTTTTTGAAGAATTATATGATCCAATGTTTAAATAATACTAATATATGAATTTTAGATTATGTAAAATGTTTACATAATTGAAATTGAAATATGAAATATTTATATTTTATGGAATATCATATATTTAAAGTTAATTTTATATAAATAGTAATAAGAAAGAGTTAATATTTAAAATAAATATAAAATAATTATATTTATCTAATTATGGAATGTACATAATGGATTATACATTTTTAAAATTTTTAATTTATGAATTATTCATACACTATAGAAAAGTTAACTTTTTATAGATTATTTTCGATGGATTGGAATGTGTCGCAAATAGTTATTTGAAATAACTTTTTTTTGATGGATTATAAATTCCATCACAAATAGTATTTGTAAAAAATCATTTTTGATGGACTTATAATCTATCACAAATAATTTTGGAATCAATGCACGCATTTTAGATAGAGAGGGTTATTTACAACATATTCTTAAATCCATTATAAATAATATTTTATTCTTTATTATTTGTGATAGATTTATTAGTTTGTCACAAATAATTATTTCCAATGGATTGGCTATTCATCATAAATAACCCAATGCCAAAATATTATTTTTGATTTATTTAAGAATCTATCAAAAATACGTTTTGAGTAAGAGGGAAAATATTTTTAAAATAGGTGGGAAATATATTTTTGTGGCTACTTTTTACAATAGACTCTTAAATCCATTGAATATATATACATATATATGAAGTTATTTACTAGAGATTTTATAATCATATCATAAATAATTATTTATGGTGGATTTATGAATGTGTCACAAATAAATATATATGTTGCAATTACTCATCACTCACACATAACCACATGGAAAAAAATATTTGGGATCGATTTAAGAATCCATTACAAATACATTTTGAATATGTAGGAAATATTTTTCAAATAGGATAGAATATATATATATACTAATTTTTATAATGAATAATTATTTCATCACAAATACCCATAAAAAAATACCAATTATAACACAAATATTCGTTATAGATATTTTAAATGATGGATTTTTTTAGATGGATTATCCCATCAAAAAAAAATTTTCACAAAAAAGAAAACTATAAATACAGTTTCCACCCGGCCCCACTCCATCTATCATTTCCCCATATTCAAACATCGTCAATATTCTCTCCAATATCTAGATTTTTTATTAATATTTATCTTATGGTTTTATTTTATTTTTTATCTTTAGTTTTTATTAATATCCATTTTCTTAATAGGTTTATTATTTTTATATATTTTTTATTTTTATAATATTGTATAATTTTTTAAAATCATTTTTCAAAAAGTTATTAATTTAAAATATATTATTGATGGTATAATTTTCATTACTTATTACGGGTTTTTTATTTAATTATTAAATTAATAAAGAAAAAATTATAATTTATTATGTGTATTTTATTTTTTATTTACAGAAAATTTCTGTAACAGATTTGAAATTATTTAGAAAATACTTATTCGCAATGTACTTTTGAATCCATTACAAAAAAGTATTTTCAAAAACTATTTGTGTCTTAATTTAAAATCTATTATAAATAATATCACTCAGGTCATAATTGTGTTGGACCTGTACAAATTGTAGTATTTTCAACATGATTTTTGGGATGGTTTATTTGTAAGGGATTTCCACCGCAAATAAAATGTCATCTTTGAAAACCATTTTTTTATTGATAAATGTTTCTCTCGTGTTTAAATATATAAAATTTTATTTTATTTAAATGTTATTCTATTATATAATGTATTTATTGATATAATTTTTTTCATAAATATATAAAAAATATTTAGTTTGAAGTAGTTAAACTTCTTATAAAATTGTCATACAATGCATTACATGATTAGTATGGAAACATTTGATTTTGTTTTCATCTATCATGACATCTGTATATAATTAAATATATTGACATTAATTTATTTAATGAGCATAGTTTATATAGATTAGGTTATAGAGTTATGAGAAATTTGAATCTTTTCTGGTTAAAGTCTCCTTAGGGAGGGAGACTTTTAGTCAGACTTCCCATGAGCCTAATGTCTTGTGTTATGGTCCAGAAAGATGGGGGTAGGCTATCTGTTTCTTCAGGGTTACTCATGTAGAAATATCATATATTTATAAACCTTTAAATTAAATGTTTATGTACATTATGCATAGGACACATTTAGATATGTGTAAATATGTTTCGAATATATTTTTGGGAGATAAACACAAGTTATGGTTGTCTCAAGAGTTATGAATTATTATCATTTGAACATATTAATTTTATGTATAGATTATGATGCCAAAATAAAAAATTCAAAGAATGAAAACATAAAATGGAATAAATAGAGATATGGTGGGGATATTAATTCCCCTTCAAAAAACTAAGTGTTAGTTACATCCATAGAATCACTTTTCAAGGATATCGCACCCCATCCAAATGGGACCTATGCCATAAATACCCCCAATTATGCCTTCAAAGGGCTAGCTGCTGGTGACCAGTGCTGAGTAGGAATATCACACACATAGAAGGCCTTAGCTGAATATAATTATACAAACTCACACATCTCCAAGCCCATACAATGTTAAAATGTAAAAAACTGATAATCATGCATGAATACATCTAAAATCCCACCATCAAATTATGACAACAAGTAATACAATGAAAAAGGTCCAAATAAAATCCTAATATAAAAACTGAAAAAAAAGTCCAACCTATAAATTGCGAGAGGACTGCTATCAATGCAACCATAGGAACACACCTTAGTCTATTTGGATCACTAATTTATGCCCGGTCTAGTTACCTCTAGAACTTCATGAAAATTTGAATAATCTATGTAAGACATGGAACGTCTGAGAAAATTCCATACAGGGGTGAGTATAACAATACCTAGAAGGACACCCTAAAGTCACTAAGTATATAGCATAAAGAATAATAATTATCTCATCATAGGTTTATTTCAATAGAATATGACAATAACATCTATATATAATCAATGTATTCACAAAAACTCATGGTAAGGTCATAGTTGTAAATCGATCCTAAGATTCCTACATAAATTTTCCACATAAAACTCGTCTAGTAGAACACATTCAAAAATTAAGATATCACTAATGGAATCCATCCAAGAAGTCATGCTCATTGGGTATCACCATAAGAAATACATATAGAAAGTTTGAAGAGAATGATAAATATATGGATATCACACCCATGGACATGGCGAATACCAACAATCCAATCTAAATTAACCCACTAAGAAAGATATTGACGTACTCACAGTGTTTCTCAAGATAATACTAAGAACCCTACCTAGGGAAAATATAATGATAGAGGATCTCACTCTGGGACTCATGCAAGAATTCCCAAAACACTACCCAATATTGAAGTTCCTCGGAGGGTACCTCCATCTTATGCATATGATGTGACTCCATAATAAACCCTATGGGATTAGATCAATGGAATGTCCCCTAAGGAAACTATTCCATGATAAAGAGAGAAACGGATCTAATCCATCTTTGATGGACTACACGGTGGGTATTGGTAGTACACAGCATGTCATTTGGACACTATGTCCTACCTGTATATCTTGGAATGTTACCATGTTTATGTTTTTGTTAGAGTACACATCGTGTATGAGCCCGTGTACTCCTTTTTGTGTCCATATACCCAATGAGGTACATTCCAATCCTACAGGTAAGGCTTAGACGCTATGTAAAAACTCTCACATGCTGTGGGATATTTATATTCTCATGGAAACCCTATAACCGCATGGGGGGGGTCTTACATGACCTATAACTTTAAAATAAATGTTGTATATATCATGATTTCATAGAACACATGGGTTATTCCTCCACATATTCCCATATCATCATTCCCTCTGATTCTACCTCTAATATTTCTTGGAGATTTTGGATTTTGTCCAACCAAACTTCATTGTCTCTACTCACCAGAATCAGGCCACCAAAACCCATATAGAATGGTCATTTTCCCCCATCACTATTGCATACCCTATTTGCACTGAGGTATCAAATTCATCCCCAATATATCATTTTATCTTTATCTCATCATCAATATGAACCCAAATGTGAAATTTTGATCCATTTCACCAGGAAATGGGTGCTCAATAATTGATTATATGGTATTTGTCGAACCATTGGTCAATAAAACACTAGTGATGAACACATAAAGAAAGTTAGGAGAAAACCAAGAAACGTGAAAAGGTGGGAGGAACCTTGGTTGTGTTCATGTTTTCCTCGAATCATTTTTATTAGAATGATGAATTAAGATCCATAAAAAGAATAAACATTTTCTCTTAAAAAAACCCAAGAAGAATCAGCTTATACCTGCAATATGATTGAACCATGAGTCAATCTATTGGTCAATTGATTTGTATTCATCATATGATAATAAAATGGGGAAAAATATACATAAAATAACTTCCAACCTTGAGGTGGATTGATCTCTAATGAATAATGAGACAACATCATTGTCATTTGTGAGATCTTAGAATCTTGTTGGATACTGATTGAGGATCCACGATCCGATGTTATTTTCCTGAGAATGATCTTCTAATTATCTCTATGATGTCTCTAGTTTTATTCATATAACCCTATTATTTACTCATAACCATATATTTATAAGTAAAATAGTTTATGTATAATTTAATTAAATAAATTATTTTAATCGTATAATTTATATAAATGTTCTTCCTTGATCGCACCTAACCTGAGCATCTGACATGCTCCAATGTTATATCAGGACTAGGGTAAATCACATGATCTAAAAGATAATCAATATCTCCAACAAATATCTTTCTAGGTTATACTCATATTTAACATACCCTATTTGATACCTTTCTTCATAACCTAGGGTGAGGAAACATAAGAATGGGAGAGCTCATATTCTTAGTAAGGGTAATCATTGGAGATATAAATTGAAGATCATATAAAAGAATAAGATAAGCATAATAATATGATATCATGACCATAACATTAAAATTTTATACCCAATATATCATTGATTCCAAAAAATTATTCATGGAATAAAACTTTAACATTTAAAAATATAAGAAGCATAATGGTGGTAAATATTTATAAATCAATCATAAACCAAAAGTTCACTTCAATAGAATGAAAACATGTCATAAATGTGTGGAACCATACTAGGAATTAAAACCATTTCATATTTCAAGGATAATTATTGATACCATCATATCAAAATAGACCAGGAATCAATACATGTTTCCCATATCATAATAGATCAAGCATTACCACCCATTTCTTATAGTTGATCAAGAACATTGACGTGTTTCCCATAGTAGATATAGTATATCAACTTGTTTCCAATAATTATCTCATGAGATATAAAACATTAATCAATTCATTGTGGGACTACATACTATTTTTCTTACCCATAATATATTGAAAATTATACATATGTGTTCCACAAATCACAAAACATTCATCATATAATCATAACATAACCTAGGTAAAGAAAATTGATTTTTAAAATATTTCATCATTTAATTGAATCATAACCTATTGAAAATAAATAATTTTCATAAAAATATTATCATCATAATCATAAACTATATATAGAAATAAAAATTATGGTATAATTGGATCATATCCCTAGTAAATAATAATTAACATCAAGAATATTATCAAAGGAAAAAATCCCTTCTAATGATCATTGGATTGTTTCTTGAGGAAAATAGATTTTTAATTTTTAAATCACTTCATTAAAATCTAAAAATTTCAAAAATATTATAGAAAATATTCTCTTAGAAAATAACCTTGAATTTTTTTAAAGTAATATCCAATTAATTGAGCGGTTATAATGATGCTAAATTCCATTCATTCCATATACATTAAAATAAAGATTCCTTTCACATTTTTGGTAAAAATTCAAAATTAGATTTTCCAAAAAAATGACAAGAATATTGATTTTAATACATTGTGTAAAAATTAAAACATAGATGAAAATTACTTTAAAATTCTTTGGAGAATATTAAATAATTTCTTGAATTTTTTTTATAAAACATGGAGAAAGAAAGAAATTATTTTCAGCCGAAGATAGAAATAAAGTTTGATTTCCTTAAAAATATACTATTGTTGTCTTTCATTCTTAAAGAGAGGAAAATTAAAGGAAGAAACATATTTTACAGAAATAATCAATGGAGAAAAAAAAAATAAAAAGTATATATCGGATAAGGATCATGTGATTTCCTCAATGTAAATTTAATCATAAAAAATCCCAAATAAATGGGATGAGACGTAAATCCCTTACCACTTTAGTAACTTTTACATAAAAACTTCATGAAATAAAGAAACAAATATTTATATATATGTACCAATAATATTCATGAAAATAATCATAAAATATATTCATGGAATATATATACACCATATAAAATAAATAAGTTGTGAATATGGCATGTGCCTCAATGAAATAAAAGTGAGATGAAAACCCCTTAACAAAAGTCTTTTCTTACATCATATGCATTCAAAACCCTTGTATAATAAATATATTAAAAAATAATAATAATATATATCATACCATAAATTATTTACTTATAACCACTTATCACCCATTTATTAATAATCTGTTTTTAAAATCACTGGTTTGGGTTATAACTACTTTATTTTTCATGCATGTTTCAGTTCGGCAGTCCTGGTACTTATAATTTAATCATAGTTACAACATATATTTAATTTTAATCATGATATAATTATCATATATAATCAAAATATATAAATTTAAATTTATTCATAAAAGGTAGATATAGAAAAATGAATTACACTATTCATGGAGACTATAGGTCGTACGTATGGATAAACATTGTTTTCATTTTTTGACAGTATGGAAAAATGGTTAATAATAATTCACATATATGGAATCATTATTATATCATATATAACATATTTATAAATTAAATATATCATTATTAATATACATATCAATTATAAATGAAAAAAATCATATCGATTCGTGGAGGTGGTAGTCCACACGTACGCACGAGTGACGTTGTCATTTTCTAAAGAATTGGAAGGTATGTAGATATATATGATATTTTAATTATATAAGAATAATTATTTAATAAATATCATATATATATATATAAACATTAAACCCATAATAATAATCATCCATTAAATACGATGACGAAAAATGAATTGTATCGCTATGTGGAGATATTAAGTCATACGTACGCACAAGCGATACTTTTACTTCCCATTTAATAGAAAAAGAGTGAAAATGTGTTTTCATAATCATAATAACATATTAATATATTTAGGATACTTAATATATTATTTTTTTAGTAATATTATAGTTCTAGAGTAGTTATAAGAAGAAACAAATTGAAATAGGTTTGGTAAGACGATTACCTCTTCTTCAGTAGGCCTCCTTTATATCCCTTCTTATAGACCCTTTGAATGGTCTTTTAAGAAGAAAAAACACTCTAATTTTTCTATTCGAAAGTTTATAAGAGGTTTTTTTAGGGTTTTTTCATGTTATATTTCTTAAATTTGTATAAATAAGATAAATTATTAGTGCACTTTTATAAGTGAGGGGAGTGGCACTCTTAGAATTTCTTATAAGATTAAAATATAATAATGTAATATTTAAGAAAAATTATTTAAAATGGAAATATATTATTTTATAAGGTATTATTTGGTGTAAATCCAACCAATTAATAATGTTTTTATAGGTTGAAGTGGTTTCTTAAACCTTATCTTTTTGTTTAACCCCTTACTTAACCTATTTTAACCTTAATCGTGGTAACAATGTTTTCACTCTTAGAGGGTTATAATTTTACTTATAAGGTAAACAATTAGGTCATAAATGTCCAAGATATCATAATTTTGGCCATTTATCATATTAATTTTCCTATTTCAATTTTTTTATTATTTTTAGATAATTTAATAAATTAAAACTTTTTATTAAATTTAATAATGTCGTTTTTATACTATTAACATAATTTTCTATTGGACACAACAATACAGCATTAAAATTCAAATAAAAGCCTATAAAACTTCTCTAATATGTTATATTTTTGTAAAAAAATGTAATGAAATAATTTTTCTTAAATTGTAATACTTTTAATATTTTAAATTTATTTTATTTTATTTTTATATTAATTTAATAAATATTGTGTTGTCGTTGCGTAATAGTTTAGGGTATTTATTCAATTACTAAAAACTAAAAAAATAACTATACTTAATATAATTAATTTATATTTCAATTGAAAATTTAAAATTGAATATAACCTCATTTAGACTTATAATAAAATATTAAAGATATATTAATTCAAGAGTATGGCATTTTTTAATCTATCTTTTAATAAAAATAATATGAAGGTTATAATAAAATAAAAATGTAACCAAGTGGACATATATTATATAATTGTATGGGTATGTATGAAATATATCCATATAATAGATAAGGTCAAGTGTTATAGAAATATTAAAGCCTTATCCAAAAGTTTTAAACCAATTTTACACATTTTACACTTACCGATGTGATAAACTTTTTCTATGGTTATCACTCATATTGATAAAAAAATGAGTCATATTTACCAAATTTGTAATTTATAATTAAAAATTTCGAATCCATTTTTTTATTCATCATCTAAAAGTGTAATAAATTAATTTCATATAAAAACATAGAATGCAATAAAAAATATTTCTTCATAAAATACCTTTTTAACAATAAAATATTTTCATATGTGTAACAACCTGATATTTTATGGTAATTATTCTTTTTAATTTATTTGATTTCATGTGTTTTATGCTACAAAAATATTATCTTGTGCTATACGCAACACTTTATTAGCTTGTAGTATACGCAACACTATTCTTAGATTGTGTTAAACACAATTTCAAGTTCGTTTGATAATAGTCATTCTACGCAACATTGAGTGTATATATATATATATATTCAATGTATAAATGAAATATGTTTGGATTCTGTTATATGAAACAAAAAAGGAGTCTTGCACAACACGCAACCCTAACTTGGCTTTCATTACACGCAATCGCGCCCTTCCTCGATAGCGTGTGTTGTACGCAATACCGGGTTTTACTAAACAACGGTATATTATTATAATATTATTATGAACTATCCGTTATAAATAATATTAACTAAATTTTGAATTTTATAACATTATTATTCATCTTACACATTTTCTAGAACATGGTATAAGAACAAAATAAATTTTTCAGGTAAAAAAAGTATTTTTCAAAAAATGCAGTTTTGTCGCCTTTTGATGGCGCACCCACTTTAAATCTAGTTGTTGACATGTTTATAAGTTGAATTTGACAAAATAAAATTCTTCTTTTGAATCATGATATAAAAATTTACATTGGATAATGTTTTGATATTTTTCTGATAACTTTCATATTTTAATGAATAGTAAAAACATGCTATATTTTAATTAAAAACAACTTTTTTCATCGTAATAACTTATGTGGTTAAATTATAATATTTAATGGTTTAAAAGTATAAATAGAATATATTTTTACAATTTAATATAATTTATTTCATTATCATTGATTTTACATTGAATTCGTAGGTTAAATCAATTCAATCTTTTGCAATGTTTTAATCAAAAACTCGTTTTCATTCGACAACGGGATTAATTTTAATTTAATTTATGCAACTTATGTGTATTGAATTTGAAAAAATTGATTCCATATTTTGAATCAATGGGTCAAAATTATGTTAATAGGATACTTTTTATTTTTGGGAATTATGAATAGTAACTACGGTAAATTTTATTTACCATAGTTAAAGGTAAATCCGGTAATTAAGGGTAAATATAATATTATAAAATTACTCTAACACATGACAAAATTATATTGGATGGATAAAAGTATACCCATAGCACCTAAGGGTCTGATTATATTCATTTTATGGACTTTTGACCATGAAAATAATTTAATTATTATTAAAACCAAAGAAAGTGAAAACATGTCACTCTCTTAAATCTTATAAGTATAATAATTTTAATTTAGTGATAAACATCATAAAACTTCAAACATCAATAGTCTCCAGAAAAATAATAAAATTATCTACATCATGATAATTTATTTAGAATTTTTAGGGATTAAATAATTGTCATTATTGGTGACACATTAATGATGCAGAAATTATTTATTAAGTGAAAAATCAGTAATATAGTTTTTATTGAAATACTAATACCCATTAAAAGGCCCAAAAACCTGACCAAAACTTATTGGTAGTGTATATATACACTTTAATCATCCAATGGCCTAATATAAAACCGTTTGGAGTCTTATAAAAGTGATTATGACACTTATATTATTTTATTTCAAATGATGCCAAAGTTGTCACCTTCATAATTTAATAAATATAACAATTTAAATATTGTGATTTTAAGATGATAAATTCGAGTAAAAGTATAATTATGAATGGTAATAGATTTATATTCATCATAGGATTTTATGTTTAACAAATAATTATATTAAATAATTATACAAAAATGTTGTAGTAATTATTTTATTAAGAGAAAAACCAAATAAATGGTTTTAAAAATAATAAAATAAATATTATATGAACTATTTAATGTTCTCCAATAATTTTTTAGATACATATGACCTTTTATGAATCTATTAAAGCTTTTATTTATAACATAAATTTGGTATATATTTTATTTAAATTAAAATAAATGAATAGTGTCAAAATTGACACTATTGTTATTTTATAAACAAAACATATTATAAAATTGTTTAAAAATCACAAAAATATATAAAAATTATAAATTTAAATTTATATTGTATAAAATGTTATAATGTATCGAATTATGTACAATTCACAACAAATAAGTAATTATTTGTTATAATTTAAAATTTAGAATGTTATTACCACAAATAAAATTAAATTGATTAAGTAAGGATAAATCAAGTTGATAATGTTTAAAATAATTTCTTAACATGTCTAAATTTTATTGTTTGATGAGATTACAACCGTATCTCATCTAATATTCGAATATTAGTCGTTTTTGGAGGTTTTTAAGTGGGCTTAGATTTATTATAAATTAATATTTTTAAGATTTCCAAAGGTGCCCCCCCCTCCCTTATAAAAGGGCACCTCCTCCCTCTCTTCCTCACACCAATTTGAGCCTTCAAGATCGGCCAACCCCTACCCAATTCTCTTCTCTACTTCCCTAGAAACATCATATAGTTCCTGGTCTTCTTCAAATACCAATTTTAGTGCCTTAAGAGGAGGTCTCAAAGAGGTGCTTCAAAGAAGAGGTAATGTTCGTTACCGATTCTTTCAACTTTATTTCTTCTTCCAATTATTCTTCTTCAGTTGTTTCATTATGAAGTAATAAAATAAGTATCACTCATATACTGATATGTTATTATAAGTATTAAACAACCCTATTTAACCATTTATCCATCCTACGGAAAATGAAATCACCGCGCATGCATACGTACGGAATACCGTCTCCACGCTGTGGTGTAATCTAGTTTCCACCACCACCTTACTTGGATGGGTATAATGGTGTAAATAATTAATATATATGATTATTGTAAAGTGATATTTATTCTTAAATATTATACACACACTTCAATACAATTCCACGATCATGGGAATGATATCATCGCTCGAGCATACGTACGGACTACCGTCTCCACGACGCGATGAGATTTATTCTCAATGATTAACCATTCATGAATGATTATAAAGTATATATAATAAGTAATAATGAAATATATGACATAATAATAATACTGGATTTATGTATATATATATATATGTATTTCATCTACTTAATTCCATTCAATTCAATAAGGAAACGAAAACAGCGTTCATGCGTACGTACAACCTACCGTCTCCATGAACGGTGTATTTCATTCCATTTATCGATCTATTATATATATGTATATTCTGAATATATATTATATATAAATCATGTTTTACATTCTGGATGTAAGTAACCATGATCTAATTAATCATATTAATAATTACAAATTAAAACACGAACGACAAATGAAACGATTTTACCCAAAACACTAATTTAACATTAATTTACAAAAGAATGGGTAATATAAAGTCATAAGTGAACCATATATGATATCATAACAATGAATATGATTCTGTAATAAGTCAATGAAATTATTTAAGTCATTATACAAGAGTTTCGGATCCATACGAATCATATCGGACCTAAGGTAAGGGATAATTATTCCAATCCCATTCTTATCCGAGATTGTTTACTCGTAATTATTTACTGGGGGTTATGTTTATTATCCATGTCCATATGCTCTCAAAATGTTTTCATAAAATGTTTACATTACTTCAATGTATTTTTAAGACATTTTTACCCTTTTCTTACTTTTACCACATCGTATGGAAAGAATCTTTATTTTGTTTACCATACGAGGTACTTTTTGACTTTTCCGACAAAATTACGATGAACTTGTTTTTTACTTATACGGTGTGAACGGAGTTTTACAGTTTCATAACGCCTCATTTTCATGAATCTTCCTCTACAAGATTTTATGATTATTTTCAACAAAATCCTTTCCTTTTAAAATTGAATGGCATTTTGTGAAAATAAAATGATTTTGAAGAAGAAAGGATATTTTTATCAAGAATTCATTTCAAATTTTTTATCAAAACCATTTTCCATCTAAGATGAAATTATTTCATATGTGTATGTTTCAAGTATAATGTCTCTATGATTTACATGCTTTCACTTTTCTTCTGATGAAATATCCCTTTGTTTTATATGGATTATGTGATGATGATATGATGTTTATGAAACCCATTTTATTATTTTGGTTATGATGAATGTTTTAAGTTTATGTTGTGGCACAAGTAAGAATGATTTCATTATGAGATGAGTGGGACCTATATCTCCCTCCAATTTATTGGGTAAAGATTTATATCTCATGATATAGACATGGCTGGAATGGTAAGTTAATCTGGTTCAGTATTACAGGACTGAAACGAGGAGTGAACTTGATTCAGAAAGGGACTTTGTCCACTAAGATGGTCATGGCAGTAATGCCTTGGCTACTATGGAAATCATTACACGTGCTTAATGGATTCCACAATTACATGCTTTATTCCTATTCTATTTTATCATGATTGATGATCCATTATGATCTATGCCTTACGTACTGCCATTTTTTATGTCATTGCTCAAGATTTTGATGTTTAAATATTATGTTCATGTTTTTAAGTTCAAATGTATATGGTTTGTTTTATTTTCTCCATGCTTACCCTTACTGAGCATTTGAGCTCACCCTTTTTATGTTTCTTTTCCCCCAGGATTAAAAGAAAGGTTTTAGGTAAGGAAACAAGAAGGGGAGGATCGTTATGGGAGATGTTGAAGATCTTTCAACATGGTTAGAAGTTTATATTCCAAGATTCCAAAGATACTAAACTATTACGGTCCTTGTGTGTCTGTTTTTGTTAGGTATTAGATATTCCGAAAAAGTAATGTAATGTCCATTAAGGTCAAGCTTTGGGTCTCTACAGTTGGTATCATATGAAAGTTTTAGTCAACCTTTGGAAACTAGGATGTGAAAATGTTAGTGAGATCCCTAGAGATATTTCTAATGTATGTTTAGGGATATCCCTAAGGATAAGTATACGTATAGGATATAGTCCTAGAACTACGGTAACGATCATAGAATTTTACCTATGATGTTAGATATTGAGGGTACTCCCCCTTTACTATGTTGTTTTCCCTAGAATGATTTTTTCCTCTCACACTATTCTTTTTGGGTTTTAGAAAATGGTTGGAAACAGGAAGATTCACGATAATGAAGGATATGACGGACAATGGAATGATATTCTTCATGAGCAAAAAAATGAAACGGGATTTGGAAGTCCAAACATCGTTATTATTCCTAATCAGCAATCTCATAATATGATCAATAATCTCAACTTTGGTAACTTTCCCAACTCAGATAATAAGAGAAAGATGGAGTTTCATGATGATCATTGAGGAAAGAAAGTTCAATTTCCCTCATGTAAATCATGTGAGAAGAGGCATCAGGGATATTGTTTCAAAGGAACTGGAAGATTCTTTGGGTGTGGAAAAGAAGGACACAAAGCCAGTAAGTGAAAATGAAAAGGTTCAGTTAACACCATGGACAAGGATAATGAAATTGCTACGACATCAACAATGATTAGATTTTTTAAATGTGGAATGAATGGGCATTATGCAAACCAATTCCCTAAGGGAAAATCTCATGAAGAGAATCATCATGGTCATATGGGTAGTATTTATGTGGATGATGATGAAGAGACTACAAATGATATATGAGATGAAATAAATGATGAAGCTCAGCTAGTGGTTTAAGAAGTTAGTGTAATGACTGTATGTTTATAAAGAATAATGTATGGTACTATGGAATAAAGAATCGTCTAAGGATTGTTACACTATTGTTTTTCCTAAAGTATATGAAAGTGTATGTTGAATGGTACCGGTGACCATGGAAGGTTACTCAGATATTTTTGGAAAGTAGATGATATGCACATAATGAAGGGATAAGAAGATAATGAGATGTTTTATTGTATTCATGAGCTCATGACTGATATAAAGACTAAGTGATATTATGGTTTGGTTATATAGATTTTTTGGGATTTTGGTATGTGGAAAGAGTTACCTTTTGACAGTATTCATGTTTTCACTAAGGTTCTATGGTAATTTATGTTTCAATAGAATATATGACTAAGGTATTCATGTGTTTGGAATGAAACCAATAAGATATATCTTATGATATATGTGGGATAAATTCTTGTATTCACATTCTTGGTAGATAACCTTTCTAGTAATTATTTTCTTTATACTATGAGCTTGGACCGAAGTATTTTAGATAAGCCTAAAGTTTGGAATGGATATATTGGACATAATTTAGTATTGTTTAAGGATAGAACTTTTTTTCGATATTATTGATGGGATGTTATAGTAATGTAGTTTTAGAAAAAGGACAACCTGCAGGACGGGCGACAGCCCATCGCGTCGGACAAGGCTGTGGAAATTGAACCCACAACCGAAGTGCGACAGACCTTTATCACCTACCACTGGCCTACAGGAAGTCCTTGGTTAGTAGAAACTAGTTTTATTTTATTAAGTGGTATGACATATGAAGTATAAGTTCATTTTTGGAACCATATACGATTAATCTAACCATAAGATGGACTTATAAATTTTGCTAACCTTTTGTTTGAAATAGATGGAATGGCCTATCATTCTATCATATGATATTATAACACTTCACGAATAACAAATTCAAGTTCATTTCTTTAAGAGATGAAGTGGAAATTTTTCAAAGAATGAAAAACAGTGAGATTGTACCAAAATCAAGCAAGTATTTCTTCTAATTCAAATTCTTCAACTTTTGGGAAATGATCATGAAAACCAAAAATGTTGTCCTAGTGCCCTTATATCCGATGAATCATATGGTACCTTATATCATCACAAATATATGGATTTGTGATTTTTGGCTTTTTCATAGCCATGTTCTCTACCACTCTCCATCAGAACATGATGGTTAGATTTCTCTTCCATATCCATATTTTCACCTATGTTATCCTACGTGGAAACCCAGTGATGAGTTAATTTGGGTAACTGTTACGTTTCATACTTTAGTTTTGAAAGTTAAGTTTTGGTATTTCATTTTACGATGTGGTTTTTAATTAAATAAAATTTCAAGTAGAAAACCATGCATAACCCCGACGAATTTCGAGGAAGAAATTCATTTTAAGGGGGGTAGAATGTAACAACCCAATATTTTATGATAAGTATTCTTTTTAATTTATTTGATGTCATGTTTTTTATGATACAACAAGATTATCTTGTGCTATATGCACCACCGTATTAGCTTGCAGTATACGTAACACTATTCTTAGATTGTGTTACACACAATTTCAAGTTCGTTTGATAATAGTCATTCTACGCAACATTGAGTGTATATATATATATATATTCAATATATAAGTGAAATATGGTTGGATTCTGTTATATGAAACAACAAAGGAGTCTTTCACAACACGCAACCCTAACTTGGCTTTCATTACACGCAATCGCGGCCTTCCTCGATAGCGTGTGTTGTATGCAATACCGGGTTTTACTAAACAAAGGTATATTATTATAATATTATTATGAACTAGCCGTTATGAATAGTATTTACTAAATTTTGAATTTTATAAAATTATTATTCATCTTACACATTTTCTAGAACATGGTATGAGAACAAAAAAAAATTCGGGTAAAATAAGTATTTTTCAAAAAATGCAGTTTTTCCGCCTTTTGATGGTGCACCCACTTTAAATATAGTTGTTGAAATGTTTATAAGTTCAATTTGACAAAATAAAATTCTTCTTTTCAATCAGGATATAAAAATTTACATTGGATAAAATTTTGATATTTTTCCGATAACTTTTATATTTTAATGAATAGTAAGAACACGCTATATTTTAATTAAAAACAACTTTTTTCATCGTAATAACTTATGTGGTTAAATTATAATATTGAAGATTTTCAAGTATAAATAGAATATATTTTTACCATTTAATATAATTTATGTCATTAGCATTGATTTTACATTGAATTCGTATGTTAAATCAATTCAATCTTTTGCAATGTTTTAATCAAAAACTCGTTTTCATTCGACAATGGGATTAATTTTAATTTAATTTCGGCAACTTCTGTGTATTGAATTTGAAAAAATGGATTCCATATTTGGAATCAGTGGGTCCAAATTATGTTAATAGGCTACTTTTAATTTTTGGGAATTATGAATAGTAACTACGGTAAATTTTATTTACCATAGTTAAAGGTAAATCGTGTAATTAAGGGTAAATATAATATTATAAAATTACCCTAACACATGAAAAAATTATATTGGATGGCTAAAAGTATACCCATATCACCTAACAGTCGGATTAGATTCATTTTATGGACTTTTGACCATGAAAATAATTTAATTATTATTAAAACCAATGAAAGTTACAACATGTCACTCTCTTAAATCTTATAAGTATAATAATTTTAATTTAGTGATAAACATCATAAAACATAGAACATGAATACTCTCCAGAATTCTAATAAAATTATATACATCATGATAATTTATTTAGAATATTTAGGGATTAAATAATTGTCATTAATGGTGATACATTAATGATGCAGAAATTATTTATTAAGTTAAAAATTAGTAATATAGTTTTTATTGAAATAATAATACCCATTAAAAGGCCCAAAAACCTGACCAAAACTTATTGGTAGTGTATATATACACCTTAACCATCCGATGACCTAATATAACCATTTGGAGTCTTAGAAAAGTGATTATGACACTTATATTATTTTATTTTAAATGATGCCAAAGTTGTCACCTTCATAATTTAATAAATATAACAATTTAAATATTGTTATTTTAAGATGATAAATTCGATTAAAAGTATTATTGTAAAATTTAATAGATTTATCTTCATCATAGGATTTTATTTTTAACAAATAATTATATTAAATAATTATACAAAAATGTTGTAGTAATTATTTTATTAAGAGAAAAACCAAATAAATGGTTTTAAAAATAATAAAATAAATATTATATGAACTATTTAATGTTCTACACTAATTTTCTAGATACATATTACCTTTTATGAATCTATTAAAGCTTTTATTTCTAACATATCTTCAGTATATATTTTATTTAAATTCAAATAAATGAATAGTGTCAAAATTGACACTATTGTTATTTTATAAAAATAACATATTATAAAATTGTTTAAAAATCACAAAAATATATAAAATTTATAAATTTTAATTAATATGGTCTAAAATGTTATAAAGTATCTAATTATGGAAAATTCACAACAAATAAGTAATTGTTTGTTATAATTTAAAATTTAGAATGTTATTACCACAAATAAAATTAAATTGATTAAGTAAGGATAAATCAAGTTGATAATGTTTAAAATAATATCCTAACATGTCTAAATTTTATTGTTTGATGAGATTACAACCCTATGTCATATAATATTTTAATATGAGTTATTTTTGGAAGTTTTTCAGTGGGGTTAGATTTATTATAAATTAATATTTTTAAGATTTCCAAAGGTGCCCCTCCCCTCCCTTATAAAAGGGCACATACTCCCTCTCTTCCTCACACCAATTTGAGCCTTCAAGCTCAGCCAAACCCTGAATAATTCTCTTCTAAACTTCCCTAGAAACATCATATAGGTCCTGGTCTTCTTCAAAGACCAATTTTAGTTCCCTAAGAGGAGGTCTCAAAGAGGCGCTTCAAAGAAGAGGTCATGTTCGTTACCGATTCTTTCAACTTTATTTCTTCTTCCACTTCTTCTTCTTTAGTTGTTTCATTATGAAGTAATAAAATCAGTATCACTCATATACTAATATGTTATTATATGTATGAAACAACCCTATTTCACCATTTATCCATCGTACGGAAAACGAAATCACCGCGCGTGCGTACGTACGGAATATCGTCTCCACATCGTGGTGTAATCTATTTCCCACCACCACCTTACTTGGATGGGTATAATGGTGTAAATAATGACTATATATAATTATTTTAAATTTAAATTGTTTATTAAATATTATACATACACTTCAATACAATTCCACGATCATGGGAATTATATCATCGCTCATGAGTACGTACGGACTACTGTCTCCACGACACGATAAGATTCATTCTCAATGATTAACCATTCATGAATGATTATAAAGTACATATAATAAGTAATCAGGAAATATATGACATAATAATTATACTGGATTTATTTATTTATATATTTATTTCATCTACTTAATTCCATTCAATTCAATAAGGAAATGAAAACAGCGTTCATGCGTACGTACGGCCTACCGTCTCCATGAACGGTGTATTTATTTCCATTTATCGATCTATTATATATATGTATAT
Organism: Viscum album; assembly: GCA_963277665.1. Classification (NCBI taxonomy): domain Eukaryota; kingdom Viridiplantae; phylum Streptophyta; class Magnoliopsida; order Santalales; family Viscaceae; genus Viscum; species Viscum album. The sequence continues at coordinate 963,653,070 of OY728150.1, forward strand.
TCTGAATATATATTATATATAAATCATGTTTTAAATTATGGATGTAAGTAACCATGATCTAAGTAATCATATGAATAATTTCAAGTTAAAACACGAACGACAAATGAAATGATTTTACCCAAAACGCTACTTTATCATTAATTTACAAAAGAATGGGTAATATAAAGTCATAAGTGAACCATATATGATATCATAATAATGAATATGATTCTGTAATAATTAAATGGAATTATTTAAATCATTATACAGGAGTTTTGGATCCATACGAAGCATATCGGACCTAAGGTAAGGGATAGTTATTCCATTCTCATTCTTATCCGAGATTGTTTACTCGTAAGTATTTACTAGGGGTAATGTTTATTATCCATGTCCATATGCTCTCAAATGTTTTCATAAAATGTTTACTTTACTTCTATGTATATTTAAGACATTTTTACCCTTTTCTTACTTTTACCACATCGTATGGAAGGAATATTTCTTTTGTTTACCATATGAGGTACTTTTTTACTTTTCCGACAAAAGTACGAGGAAATTGTTATTTTTTTTACTTATACGGCGTGAACGGATTTTTATGGTTTCATAAGGCCTCATTTTCATGAAGATTTATCTACAAGATTTTATGATTATTTTCAACAAAATCCTTTCCTTTTAAAATTGAATTGAATTTTTTGAAGAGAAAATGATTTTGAAGAAGAAATGATATTTTCCTCAAGAATTCATTTCAAGTGTTTTATCAAAACCATTTTCCATCTAAGATGAAATTATTTAATATTTGTATGTTTCAAGTATAATGTCTCTATGATTTACATTCTTTCACTTTTCTTATGATTAAATATCCATTTGTTTTATATGGATTATGTGATGAGGATATGATGTTTATGAAACCCATTTTATTATTTATGTTATGATGAATGTTTTAAGTTTATGTTGTGGCAAAAGTAAGAATGATTTCATTATGAGATGGGTGGGACCTATATCTCCCTCCAATTCATTGGGTAAAGATTTATATCTCATGAGATAGACATGGCTGGAACGGTAAGTTAATCTGGTTCAGTGTTACAGTACTGAAACGAGGAGTGAACTCGATTCAGAAAGGGACTTTGTCCACTAAGATGGTCATGGCAGTAATGCCTTGGATACTATGGAAATCATTACATGTGCTTAATGGATGCCACAATTACATGCTTTATTCCTATTCTCTTTTATCATGATTGATGATCCATTATGATCTATGCCTTACGTACTGCCTTGTTTTATGTCATTTCTCAAGATTTTGATGTTTAAATATTATGTTCATGTTTTTAAGTTCAAATGTATATGGTTTGTTTTATTTTCTTCATACTTACCCTTAATGAGCATTTGAGCTCACCCTTTTTATGTTTCTTTTCCCCCAGGATTAAAAGAAAGGTTTTAGGTAAGGAAACAAAAAGGGGAGGATCGTTATGGGAGATGTTGAAGATCTTTCAACATGTTTAGAAGTTTATATTCCAAGTTTCCAAAGACACTAAACTATTACGGTCCTTGTGTGTCTCTTTTTGTTATGTATTAGATATTCCGCAAAAGTAATGTAATGTCCATGAATGTCAAGCTTCAGGTCTCTACAATATGAAACTTAACCAAAACATTTATTAGAATGAACTATATTGGATTATTAATAAAATAATAGAAATATTTTTACTTTTAATTCATTTTAAAATAAAATATAACTCTGTGAATTCTTGAAATAAAAATATATTTTTCAATAAAAATCAGAATTTGTTTACTATTAATCAAAAAATCAATCATTTCATAAAATAATTAAAAATTCACCATCAGATAATTTTTTACTGATGACTTCAAAAATGAATTTAATTTTAGAAAATAAAATTTCTTAAAGTTTCAAAAGTTAATTATAATATTTTTCTCTCAAGAAGCAATAAAAATAATGTTTGATGGAAATGTATTTTAAAACATAATATGACTTTACTAACAAAATTGAATACTTATTTCCTAATAATTAATCAAAAAACATGTATTGAGTATTCAATTTATAAATATTTCATTATATGGTTATTACTATTCATACCCACCAATTCAATGTCTAGGTTATACCGATCATATTTAAATAATAATATTTCTTGTTTTGTTTAAGATCAATGCTATGTGTTGTTACTACTAATGAACATAATATTTTTCTTTCAAAATATAAGTTTTTTACATTATCCCCCTGTAGCACCCCGAGATTTTATGAAAAATATTATTTTTAATTTCATTAATGTCGTGTGTTGTACGATACACCAAAAGGAGCTTGCACAACACGCATCCTTGACTTTCCTTGCATTACACGCAATTGCGACCTTCCCCGATAGCGTGTGCAGTACGCAATACCGAGTTTCACTAAACAATGATATGCTATTAAAATATTATTAAAACTAGCTGTTATGAATAGTAATAACCACTTTTTGAAATTTTGTAAATTTTATTTTTCAAAATGGACTTCATTTTTGGATTCACAATATCGAAATTACCTTAGGGTGAAATTTTGGTGATTTCGGATAACTTTCATATTTTGATGAATAGTGAAAATTACTAAATTTTAATTAAAAACAACTTTTTCAATCGAAATAATTAATAGTGATAAATTATTAATTTGAGTGGTTTTAAAGAATATTTAGAATATATTTTTACAATTTAATACAATGTTGGTCATTGGATGTAATTTCACATTTAAACCAGACATAAACAAGTGTTAATCTTTTGATAGTTATTATCTCTTAAGAACACGCTATTTGTTTTGACGGCGGGAATTAATTTTTAAATTAATTAATGCAACTGATATGTTTTGAATTTGGTAAAATAGAAATCATTTTTTAGTTCATAATATCAAATATAGCTTTGGCCTAATTTTTGGTATTTTTCTGAAAACTTTCAATTTTTGATGAATAGTGAAACCACTAAGTGGTAGTTAAAAAAACTGAATTTTTCATAAAACTTAATTTTACCACGTCTGTGAGTTGAATTTAAAAAATCCGAGAGACACGGTTGATGTCAGTAAGTAAAATTTGGTTCAATGAGATGAAAATAATTTTTGCTGAATAGTAACTTTTTACTTTTTTTTACCACGGTTAAAAGTAAATAGGGTAATTAAGGGTAGAAATGATATTATTATTACCCTAACACATGTCATAATTCTATTGGACAAGTTTAATTCGACGAAAAACAAACTTAGGAATAAAATATGACCATTTAGGCCCACTTGGATTAGATTAGGACATTTATTATTAATTTATTTAAAGAAGGGTTAAAAGAGTTAAAATCAAAGTTTATTTACTAAAACATTTTTAATATGGGGTTACACATAATATAAATTCTACTATAAATATTCATTTGAAAGATAAAACGATTTCATACATAATGGTATTTTATTTCTAATTTTTAGACATTAAATAATGTAATTTATTTATGGCACAACGATGATGCAGTAATTATCTTATTAATGAAATATTGACATAATTGATGTTATAAATACCCAAGTAAATATAATTTGAGACTTTTTGTGAATTACACTAATTTTATAGGTTAATATGACATGTTAGTATTGATTTAATTAACTTTTTTCTAACTTATAATTCTTTAATGATTTTCACAAAAATCAATTACTAAATAGTGTAAAAATTGACATAAAATAGTTTTTAAAACAAATATTATATTATTAATTGTTATTTTATTCCTAAAAATCTAAAGTTAGGCCAAATGACTTATATAAGGTTATATATATTAATAATAAACAATTTGGGGTTCGTTTGGCTTCTTATAATAAGTTTATTAACCTTATAGTGTAAGAACACAAGAAGACACGGTAAAAGTAAAATTATTTAACTTAATGTTAAATCTAAATGATAAGGTTAAAATAGGAACCTAAACTTGTCTAAATTCTATTGTATGAGAGTATTTAGACCCATCCCCACCTTATCCTCGAAATAAATCAATTTGGAGCTATTTAAAACCGAACTTGACTTTATAATAAAATAATATTTTTAGTTATTCCAAAGTTTCCCCTCTCCTCCCTTATAAAAGGGCCCCTCCTCCCTCTCCTCCTCACACAAATTTGAGCCTTCAAGCTCGGACAACCCCTGCCCAATTATCTTCTACACTTCCCTAGAAACATCCTAGAGGTTATGGTCTTCTTCAAAGACCAATTTTAGTGCCCTAAGAGGAGGTTTCAAAGAGGCACTTCAAAGAAGAGGTAATTTCTGTTACCGATTCTTTCACCTTTATTTCTTCTTCCACTTCTTCTTCTTAGGTTGTTTCATTATGAAGTAATAACATCAGTATCACTCATATACTGATATGTTATTATAAGTATGAAACAATCCCATTTCACCTTTTATCCATCCTATGGAAAACAAAATCACCGCGCGTGCGTACGTACGGAATACCGTCTCCACGCTGTGGTGTAATCTATTTTCCGCCACCACCTTAATTGGATGGGTATAATGTTGTAATGAGTAACTATATATGATTATTATAAAGTGATATTGATACTGAAATAGTATACATACACTTCAACACAAGTTCACGATCATGAGAACGATATCATCCCTCATGCGTACGTACGGACTACCGTCTCCACGACGCGATGAGATTCATTCTCCATGTTAACCATTTAAGAATGATTATAAAGTATATATAAGCAATAATAATGAAATATATGACAATATAAATCTACTGGATTTATGTATATATGTATTTCATCTACTTACTTCCATTCAAGACAATAAGGAAAGGAAAACAGCGTTCATGCGTACGTACGGACTACCGTCTCCATGAACGGTGTGTTTCATTTCATTTATCTATCTATTTTATATATATATACTGAATATATATGATATATAAATAATTTTTTATATTCAGGAAGTAATTAAATCATGATATAAGAAATAATAATGTCAAGAACAACAAGTCCAAACACCTACGATAAATGAAACGATTTTACCCAAAACGCTTCTTTAACATGGAATTTACAAAAGAACGGGTAATATAAAGTCATAAGTGAACCATATATGATATAATAACAATGAATATGATTCTGTAAAAAGTTAATTACATTATTTAAATCATTATACAGGAGGTTCAGATACGTACAAAGCTTATCGGACATAAGGTAAGGGAAATATCACAATCTCATTTTTATCCGAGATTGTTTATACTTTGGTATTTACTGTGGTATATTTTATCATCCACATCCATGTTTACTCAATATGTAATATTATTTCCATCCACCTACAATTTTTTAATTCCAATTTTACCCTTCGGTGAGTTTTTAGTAAAGGATATGAAAGGACTCTTTTGTCATTTTTCGTACGAGGTACTTTTTGACTTTTCCGACAAAAGTACGAAGAATGTTTTTTTTAACTTATACGGCAAGAATGGATTTTTAAAACATTATTTCCAAGAATCATCCTTTATAAGTTTTCATGTTTATTTTTAATCAACTTGTTTTAGTTTATAATTGTATGACATGTTAAGAAAATAAAAGTGTTTTTGAAGTAGAAAGGATATTTTCCTCAAGAATGGAGTTCAAATGTTTTATCAAAATTATTTTCCATATAAGATAATATAGGGTTCTGGTTTTATCCCTATTATTACATTGATTTGATTATGTTGTGAGGGAATTATTTTTATGAAGTCATTTACCTTATATGATTTGTTTTATGATGTCATGATGTTTCAAGAATCCCATTTTTGTTACATGTGTTATGCGATGATGTATGATTTATGATTATGTGGCACACATAAGAAAGGATTCATTATAAGATGGGTGGGACCTATATCTCCCTCCAATGCATTGGGTAAAGATTTTATATCTCATGAGATAGACACAGCTGGAACGGTAGGTTATACCGGTTCAGTGAAACAGGACTGAAACGAGGGTGACTCAGTTCAGAAATGGACTTTGTCCACTAAGATAGTCTTGGCAATGAGTCTTGACTAACAAGAATTGATTCTATATGATTATGTGTGTATTCCAAAAAGTTTCATGTTTTATGTTATGATTATTGGGATTTCATTTCACTACTATGATTTATCCCATGTTATGAAATTATGCTCTCTTTTGCAGGTTAAGATTTCCAAAATGTTATGTTCTTATGAATATGATGTGATTGATATTTCATTTGTTTACCCTTACTGAGCATTTGAGCTCACCCTTTTATGTTTTCTTTTCCCCAGGATATAAAGAAATGTTTTAGGTAAAAAAAGGATGTTCTTTATGGGAGATGTTGAAGATCTTTCACCAGGATTAGAAGATTATATTCTAAGTTTCCAAAGACACTAAACTATTACGATCCTTGTGTGTGTGTTTTTGTTATGTACTAAGTATTCTGCAAAAGTAATGTAATGTCCATGTACGTCAAGCTTCGGGTCTCTACAGTTGGTATCAGAGGAAAGGTTTAGTCAACCTTTGGAAACTAAGATGCGAAAGCATTAGTGAGATCCCTAGAGATATTTCTAAGGTTTGTCTAGGGATGTCCCTAAGGATAAGTATACGTATAAGATACAGTCCTAGAACTACAGTAACGATCATAGAATTTAATCTAAGAAGTTAGATATTGAGGATACTCCCCCTTTATAATGTTTTTTCCCTAGCATGATTTTTGCCTCTCACACTATTCTTTTTGGGTTTTAGAAAATGGCTGGAAATAAGATGATTCACGATAATGGAGGATATGATGGAAAATGGAATGATATTCTTCATGAGCAACCAAATGAAATGGGATTTGGAAGTCTAATCATCATTATTATGCCGAATCAGAAATCTCATAATATGATCAATAAAGTAAAATTTGGTAAGTTTCCTGACTCGGCTAATAAGAGAAGGATGGAGTTTCATGATGATCATAGAGGAAAGAAAGTTCAATTTCCCCTATGTAAATCATGTGGGAAGAGGCATCAAGGAGAATGTTTCAAAGGACCTGGAAGATGCTTTGGGTGTGGAAAAGAAGGACACAAAGCTAGTAAGTGAAAAGGAAAAGGTTCAGTTAACACCAAGGATGAGGATAATGGTATTGCTACGACATCAACAATGGTTAAATGTTTTAAATGTGGAATGTATGGGCATTATGAAAACCAATTCCCTAAGGGAAAGTCTCATGAAGAGAATCGGTATGGTCGTATGGGTAGTATTCATGTGGATGATGATGAAGAGACTACAAATGATATGTGAGATGAAATAATTGTTGAAGCTCGGTCAATGGTTTAAGAATGTAGTGGAATGATTACATGTTTATCATGTGTAATTTTGTATAAGTAATCTCATGGTAATATGGAATAAAGAGACATCTAAGGATTGTTACACTGTTGTCTTTCCTTGAGTTTTGAAAGTGTATGATTAATGGTACCAGTATCCATGAAAGGTTATTCAGATATTTTTGGAGTGTAGATGATATGCGCATAATGAATGGATAAGTAGAAAATTAAATGTTTGATAGTATTCATGAGCTCATGACTGATATAAGGAGAAGGTTATATCATGGTTTGAGTATATAGAATTTTGAGGATTTTGGTATGTGGAAAGAGTTATCTTTTGACAGCACTCATGTTTTCACTAAGATTCAATGGGTATTCATTTTTCAAGAGATTACATGATTATGGTATTCACATGACTGGAATGTGACGAACAAGATATATGTGGGATAAATGATGGCATTCACGTGATCATTTTCTCTATACTATGAGCTTGGACCGAAGTATTTTAGATAAGCCTAAAGATTGGAATGGATTATGTTGGACATAAGTTAGTAATGTTTAAGGATAGAACTTTTGATATTATTTATGTGATGTTATAGTAATGTAGTTTTAGAAAAAGGACAACCTACAGGAAGGGCGACAACCCATCGCGTCGGACAAGGCTGTGGGAATCGAACCCACAACCGAAGTGCGACTGGCCTTTATCGCCTACCACTGGCCTACAAGAAGTCCCTGTTTAGTAGAAACTATTTTTATTATATTAAGCAGTATGATATATGAAGTATAAGTCCATTTTAGGAACCATATATGATTAATCTCACTATAGAATGACTTATGTATATTTAATAACTTTTGCTAACCTTTTGTTTGAGACAGATGGAATGACCCGTCATTCTATCACATGATCTGCTAACACTTCACGAATAACAAATTCAACTTCATTTATTTAAGAGATGAAGTGGAAATTGTTCAAGGCACGAACAACAGTAAGATTATACCAAAATAAAGTAAGTATTTATTCTAATTCAAATTTTTCAACTTTAGGGAAACGATCTTGAAAACCAAAAATGTTGTCCTAGTGCTCTTATATCTGATTAATCAGATGGTACCTTAGATCGTCACAAATATATGGATTTGTGATTGTTGGATTTTCCATAGCCATGTTCTCTAGCACTCTCAATCAGAACATGATGGTTAGATTTCTCTTCCATATCCATATTTTCACCTATGTGAAAACCCAATGATTAGTTTATTTGGGTAACCATTACGTTTCATACTTTTGTTTTTTAAGATTGGTTTTGGTATTCCGTTTTATGATGTGGGTTTCGATTAAAGAAACTTTCAAATAGTAAACCATTTATAACCCCGACGAATTTCGAGGGTGAAATTCATTTTAAGGGGGGTAGAATGTAACACCCCGAGATTTTATGAAAAATATTCTTTTTAATTTCATTAATGTCGTGTGTTGTACGCTACACCAAAAGGAGCTTGCACAACACGCATCCTTGACTTTCCTTGCATTACACGCAATTGCGACCTTCCCCGATAGCGTGTGTAGTACGCAATACCGAGTTTCACTAAACAACGATATGCTATTAAAATATTATTAAAACTAGCCATTATGAATAGTAATAACCACTTTTTGAAATTTTCTAAATTTTATTTTTCAAAATGGACTTCATTTTTGGATTCGAAATATCGAAATTAGCTTAGGGTGAAATTTTGGTGATTTTCGGATAACTTTCATATTTTGATGAATAGTGAAAATTACTAAATTTTAATTAAAAACAACCTTTTCAATCGAAATAATTATTAGTGATAAATTATTAATTTGAGTGGTTTTAAAGAATATTTAGAATATATTTTTACAATTTAATACAATGTTGGTCATTGGATGTAATTTCACATTTAAACCAGACATAAACAAGTGTCAATCTTTTGATAGTTATTATCTCTTAAGAACACGCTATTTGTTTTGACGACGGGAATTAATTTTTAAATTAATTAATGCAACTGATATGTTTTGAATTTGGTAAAATAGAAATCATTTTTGAGTTCATAATATCAAATTTAGCTTAGGCCTAATTTTTGGTATTTTTCTGAAAACTTTCAATTTTTGATGAATAGTGAAACCACTAAGTGGTAGTTAAAAAAAACTGAATTTTTCATAAAACTTAATTTTACCGCGTCTGTGAGTGGAATTTCAAAAATCCGAGAGACACAGTTGATGTTAGTAAGTAAAATGTGGTTCAATGAGATGAAAATAATTTTTGGTGAATAGTAACTTTTTACTTTTTTTTACCACGGTTAAAAGTAAATAGGGTAATTAAGGGTAGAAATGATATTATTATTACCCTAACACATGTCCTAATTCTATTGGACAAGTGTAATTCGACCAAAAACAAACTTACGAATAAAATATGACCATTTAGGCCCACTTGGATTAGATTAGGACATTTATTATTAATTTATTTAAAGAAGGGTTAAAAGAGTTAAAATCAAAGTTTATTTACTAAAACATTTTTAATATGGGGTTATACATAAGATAAATTCGACTATAAATATTCATTTTAAATCTGAAGAGATTTCCTACATAATGGTATTTTATTTTTAATTTTTAGACATTAAATAATGTAATTTATTTATGGCACAACGATGATGCAGTAATTGTCTTATTAATGAAATATTGACATAATTGATGTGATAAATACCCAAATAAATATAATTTGAGACTTTTTATGAATTCCACTAATTTTATAGGTTAATATGACATGTTAGTATTGATTTAATTAACGTTTTTCAAACTTATCATTCTGTTATGATTTTCACAAAAATCAATTACTAAATAGTGTCAAAATTGACAAAAAATAGTTTTTAAAACAAATATTATATTATTAATTGTTATTTTATTCCTAAAAATCTAAGGTTAGTAAAAATGACTTAGATAAGGTTATATATATTAATTATAAACAATTTGGGGTTCGTTTGGCTTATTATAATAAGTTTATTAACCTTATAGTGTAAGAACACAAGAAGAGACGGTAAAAGAAAAATTATTTAACTTAATGTTAAATCTAAATGATAAGGTTAAAATAGGAACCTAAACTTGTTTAAATTCTATTGGATGAGAGTATTTCTACCCATCCCCACCTTATCCTCTAAATAAATCAATTTGGAGCTATTTAAAACCGAACTTGACTTTATAATAAAATAATATTTTTAGTTATTCCAAAGGTGCCCCTCTCCTCCCTTATAAAAGGGCCCCTCCTCCCTCTCCTCCTCACACAAAATTGATCCTTCAAGCTCGGCCAAACCCTGCCGAATTATCTTCTCCACTTCCCTAGAAACATCCTAGAGGTTATGGTCTTCCTCAAAGACCAATGTTAGTGCCCTAAGAGGAGGTCTCAAAGAGGCGCTTCAAAGAAGAGTTAATTTCCGTTACCGATTCTTTCACCTTTATTTCTTCTTCCACTTCTTCTTCTTAGGTTGTTTCATTATGAAGTAATAACATAATTATCACTCATATACTGATATGTTATTATAAGTATGAAACAATCCCATTTCACCTTCTATCCATCCTATGGAAAACAAAATCACCGCGCGTGCGTACGTACGGAATACCGTCTCCACGCCGTGGTGTAATCTCTTTTCCACCACCACCTTAATTGGATGGGTATAATGGTGTAATGAGTAACTATATATGATTATTATAAAGTGATATTGATACTGAAATATTATACATACACTTAAACACAAGTTCATGATCATGAGAACGATATCATCGCTCGTGCGTACGTACGGACTATCGTCCCCACGACGCGATGAGATTCATTCTCCATGTTAACCATTTAAGAATGATTATAAAGTATATATAAGCAATAATAATAAAATATCTGACAATATAAAGCTACTGGATTTATGTATATATGTATGTCATCTACTTACTTCCATTCAAGACTATAAGGAAAGGAAAATAGTGTTCATGCGTACGTACGGACTACCGTCTCCATGAACGGTGTGTTTCATTTCATTTATTTATCTATTATATATATATATACTGAATATATATGATATATAAATAATTTTTTATATTCCGGAAGTAAGTAAATCATGATATAAGTAATAATAATGTCAAGAACAACAAGTCCAAACACCTAAAATAAATGAAACGATTTTACCCAAAACGCTTCTTTAACATGGAATTTACAAAAGAACGGGTAATATAAAGTCATAAGTGAACCATATATGATATCATAACAATGAATATGATTCTGTAAAAAGTTAATGACATTATTTAAATCATTATACAGGAGTTTCAGATACGTACAAAGCATATCGGACATAAGGTAAGGGAAATATCACAATCTCATTTTTATCCAAGATTGTTTATACTTTGGTATTTACTGGGGTGTATTTTATCATCCACATCCATGTTTACTAAATATGTAATATTATTTCCATCCACCTACAATTTTTTAATTCCAATTTTACCCTTCGGTGAGTTTTTAGTAAAGGATATGAAAGGAATCTTTTGTCGTTCTTCGTACGAGGTGCTTTTTGACTTTTCCGACAGTACGAAGAATGTTTTTTTAAACTTATACGGCAAGAATGGATTTTTAAAAAATTATTTCCAAGAATATTCCTTTATAAGTTTTCATGTTTATTTTTAATCAACTTCTTTTAGTTTATAATTTTATGAAATGTTAAGAAAATAAAAGTGTTTTTGAAGTAGAAAGGATATTTTCCTCAAGAATGGAGTTCAAATGTTTTATCAAAATTATTTTCCATCTAAGATAATATAGGGTTCTATTTTTATCCCTATTATTACATTGATTTGATTATGTTGTGAGGGAATTATTTTTATGAAGTCATTTACCTTATATGATTTGTTTTATGATGTCATTATGTTTCAAGAATCCCATTTTTGTTACATGTGTTATGCGATGATGTATGATTTATGATTATGTGGCACACATAAGAAAGGATTCATTATAATATGGGTGGGAAATATATCTCCCTCCAATGCATTGGGTAAAGATTTTATATCTCATGAGATAGACACAGCTGGAACGGTAGGTTATACCGGTTCAGTGAAACAGGACTGAAACGAGGGTGACTCGGTTCAGAAATGGACTTTGTCCACTAAGATAGTCTTGGCAATGAGTCTTGACTAATAAGAAATGATTCTCTATGATTATGTGTGTATGCAACAAAGTTTCATGTTTTATGTTATGATTATTGGGATTTCATTTCACTACTATGATTTATCCCATGTTATGAAATTATGCTCTCTTTTGTAGGTTAAGATTTCCAAAATGTTATGTTCTTATGAATATTATGTGATTGATATTTAATTTGTTTACCCTTACTGAGCATTTGAGCTCACCCTTTTATGTTTTCGTTTCCCCAGGATATAAAAAAAGGTTTTAGGGAAAAAAAGGAAGTTCTTTATGGGAGATGTTGAAGATCTTTCACCAGGATTAGAAGATTATATTCTGAGTTTCCAAAGACACTAAACTATTACGATCCTTGTGTGTGTGTTTTTGTTATGTACTAAGTATTCTGCAAAAGTAATGTAATGTCCATGTACGTCAAGCTTCGGGTCTCTACACCCCCCCCCCCCCCCCCGCCACCATTATTAAATTTAATCCTTGTAATTTAAACTTGATCTTAGAAATCTATGGTTAGAGATTTGAAAATTTATTTGGGGAGAACCCATATAATAATAAGGGTAACTAAAACATCCCATTAAAAATAGAAAATGGTAAATATAAAGTTCATATATAATAAAAAAAACTAGGTTCTAAATAGGAAAGGATTATTTTAAATGGAATATATGGATTAGAAAGAGAAAACTAACACCCAAGTGCTAATAAAGAGTGATAGAGAACACGGTCTGGAAAAATTAACGACCAAACCCCATAAATTTATAATGGGTGAAAATAACGGACTCATTTGAAATGAAGGAAACTTAATACATTTTATTTCAAGATCCTTTTCTGAAAATAGAGGGATTGGTTTTCAATCAAGGTGGAGAAGATAATAAATTATTATTACTTGATTTATTTTTATATCATAAGCAGAATTTCATCCTTTGGTTGTGCTCTGATCAATTTCCACTTTACCTCTTAGTCCAAAAAAGGAATAATATGAATTTTCATGCCTGAAGTACTAAAATTAACCTTTATAAAATCATAAGAACCATGAAATAATGAAAATTTATTCTTTAAATATCTATATTTTCCTAAACCAAAATTATTAGCACAGGTATACAGTAAGATAAATCATACTTCAACCTCAAAAAATAATACCCAAAGTTCAATATAAACCATTCAATAAGTTGATAAAAATAAAAATATTCTAAAATATGTCTGACCAAATTCAAAATCCAAAATAATTTTACTGAATTTCAAAAAATAAAGTTAATATTAATCCCCAAAACAATATAAAGTAGCTCTAAAATCCATATTCCAAATATGTGAATACCTTGATCATATATTATCCTGAAACGTGATAATAACATCAGTTTCCATAAAACCTCAATGAAAATATACCTTCATAAAAAAATTAAATCTCTCCTCATTCCTTAAATAAATTCATATATTATCAAATTAATTCAATAAATTCAAAATTGTTTTAAACTCTATAAAAGAAAACATAAACTGCTTTTTCATCAAATTAGTAATTAGTTCCAAGGTAAAAAATTATATCACACTTACTTACTAAATAATATATTTATCTCAACTAAAAATTATTATTTCAACATCGATAAATTATAAAGGGTTATCTTTCCCTTAATAATTTTTTATGTAAAATATTACCGTACCATTAAATCACCTTTCTAGGCCATCTATACCATTCAACATATTCTTGAAAATAATTAACTCAAAACTACTAAAGAACAATCCTTAAAATTTTCATCATTATTATAACCAAAATACCGCTGATAAAACACTTCTACAAATTATTTATTGAATTCAAATACATAAACACTTCAATCATTCCAATTCCTTCTTAAACCATTAAAGAGTCATAATCATATTATTCCTAAATATATCCTTCCTTTCATGTGTCATTTTTAGTCTCTTCATAATCAGTGGTAAAACCTTTATTCATACAACCATTATTATCCTCATTTTGATCATTCCCCATAAGAAATTGATTTATATAGTGACCATATTTTTCACACATAAAACATAAATTTGTTTATGACACCTTAGGGAAACCATTATTCCCATCCATTTTGTTAAGCACGTTTTTAATTTTTATATGAAAATTATTTTCTCTATTCCCTTTTTTCCACACCCTAAACATCTTATTTTATTATTGATGCATTTCCTTTGGTGATTCTTCCAACATTATTGGCATATAAAAATTTAATATTTTTCCCTCTATGGTCTTAAGGAAACTTATTTTTTATATTATTAGGTGTGTCAATAAGCATTTCCAAGTATATATTATTAGTCATATAACGTGATAGATAATTATGAATATTCAAAAGGTTTCTCATTCCTATTCTTATTTCACTTGGTTTCTCAGAAGGAAAAATATTCTATTGTCCATCACATTCAATATTAACACAAATCCTTCTAGTTCCAAACATTGAATAAAACCAAAAAAAATGTGATAAATAATATTCATAATGTAAAATCATATAATCATGAAAAATAATTCATTTGATGTTTATATATTGACACGTTATTTTCAATTTATGAAACCTTAGGTATAACCTAGGCCATATTTGGTTATAATATATTAAAATACATCATAATGATTTATATAAAAGTGAAAAATATCCCAAGAATATACCCAAGGATTTTCAAACCAGGTGTGTAGTAAGGGAACACTTATCATTCACCAAAATGATAGTCGTGATATACTCAACCAACTCTTTTCGGGGTTGTTACCCTTTGATGAATTTGTGTCAAAACTACATCCACTTTTTGTATCCATGCTGAGATGTTTTTCTAGGAAACCTATACTCATTTTTTTACCATAAAATAGGAAATTATCTTATATATATGATTATCTTAAGGGTTCTCACTAAAGTTTTCTCAACATAGTTTCCAAATTAATCTAAACCCATATTTGATACCAACTATATAGACCCAAAATTTTCATTAAAAAATATTATATCTTTTTAGATGAATATGAAAAAAAATAACATTATTATCTTTGGTATAACCATAATGGTTTAGTGTATTTGGAGACTAAATACACAATATTCTTATTTCATGAAATATGTTCCATATCTACCAAAAAAAATTTCCCACATAGTAATAAACTTATAAATACCCTGTTTAATACCGTTCTTCATAACCTGGGTAGATAAAACATAAGAAAGAGTTATCTAAGATGCTCAGTAAGGGTAAACATGGGAGATATCAATTGAAGATCATATAAAACAAAAAGATAGGTTTAAGGGTATGATATACTGAACATAAATTTCAAATTTTATACCCAATATGTTATAAATAATAAAAAAGAATCATTGTATAAAACTTTTTCATTTCAAAATAAATGATTCATAAGAGTAAAATATCTTCACAAATCAATCATAAACCAAAATTTCACTTTGTAAGCTTAAAAATTGTCATAAAATTGTGGCACAATCATAGGAATATAAACCATTTCATATGTCAATATTAACTACCACGACCATCAAATAATAACGGATCATGCATCAATAGATTTTTCCCATATCAAAACAGATCAAGAATCGCCATATTTTTCCTGTAATAGATTAAGAACATCCACTGGTTTCCTATAGTGGATTAGGCACATTGAATTTTCTCAATTATTATCCCCTAAGATATAAAACATTACCTAATTAATTGGAGGGATATATAATTATGGGAAAACCCATCATGTAATTAAAATCATTAATATGTGTACCTTAAGATCATAAAATATTCATCATATCATCATAACATAACTCATGGAAAAAAATGGGTTTCATAAATATTTTTGCATTTCATCGAATCATTACACATTGAAAATAAAAAGGATTCTTAAACATCCTATCATCGTAATCATAAATCATCCAGATAAATAATAAGTATGGTATCAAAATATTATATCCCTATAAAATAATAATAAACATCATAAATTTATTATTAGTGAAAATTACAATAAAATATCATTAAAATATTTATTAAGTAAAATACCCTTTTCATTTTTAAATCACTTATATAAAATATAAAAATTTACAAATATTATGAAAAAAAATTCCTTTGAAAATAATATTTAAAACATATAAATTGAATCTCAAATAATTTATCATTCATGGTAGTAATAAATTATGTTCATGTTTTATATGTTAAAAAAATATTTCTTTCACATTTCCTGTAAAAATTCAAAAAATCCTTGTTAGGAAAAAAATAAGAAGCTTCCATCTAAACATGTTTTCAAAAATAAAAAATGGGTGAAAATTATTTCAAAAATTATTTGGATAATATTAAAAACATTCTTGAAAACATTTTTAGAAAACATGGGCATGTAATAAAATGTATTTTCAACCGAGGAGAGAAATAAACTCAGATTTTGTTAAAGAATATTCTTTTAACATATTAAGTACATAAAGAGATGAAAATGAAAGTAAAACGTTTATTCATAAAAACAATATAGGATAATAAAAATGAAATAGATTTATCAAATAAGGATAATGTAATTTATTCAATAAAATTTTAGGCATAAATAATCTCGAGTAAAATACAATTGAGAAATAAATCTTTTACTGATTTGGTAACATCTGAATAAAAACATAATCAAAGAGGTAAACATAGATTAATATGTATATAACAAATATTTTAAAGATAATAATATTAAAATACATTCATTAGTGTTATATACACTACATGAAAACATGTTGGGAATATGGTATGTGTCTCACAGAAATTCAAGTGAGATGAAAATCCCTCACCTCTTGTCTTATCTCGCTTCATACATGTTCAAGACACATGTATAATAAATATATATATATATATTATAAATATATTCCAAAACCTTTATTATATATATCATACCATATATGATTTACTTATAAAATATTATCACCCGTTTATTAACAATTTATTATTAAAATCACTCTTTTGGGGGGCACCTGATTTGTTTTTCATGCATGTATTTAGTTCGGCAGTCTCAGCCCTTATACTTTGATCAGGGTTTAAAATTTTCAAAATTTTTTATAATTAAATAAATATCATATAAATTTATTATTTTTATATGTATTAATATTCAGGTATTAAAGGTAGAGATAGAAAAATGAATTACACTATTCATGGAGAAAAAAGGTCGTACGTACGCATGGATATTTTTTCACTTTTTGAAGGAATGGAATGAAGGAAATGTAAATAATAATATATATTTATATACTAATTATTATATCATTTATAAAATATATACTCATTAAAAATATCCTTATTTCCATCCACATATATTATAAATGAAAAAATGTAACGTTTTATAGAGGTGGCAGTCCACACGTATGCATGAGAAACTTCATCTTTTTAAAATGTATCATAAGGTAAGTTGGTAGATATTATATTATAATTATATAAGTATAATTATTTAATAAATATAATATATAATCATTAAAAAAATCTTAATAACTATCCATGAAATATGGTGAAGTAAAATGAATTATATTGCTACGTGAAGAGGATTATCCGTACACATGCACGAGAATTACTTTCACTTCCTGTTTCAAAAAAAATAAGATGAATAATTATTTTTTTAATAATCATAAAAATATTTATTTATTTTTAGGATATAAAATTTTTTATTTTATGAAATATTTTATAGATTTATAGGATATATTAGAAGAAAAAAATTAAAGGATGTCAGGTAAGACGGTTACCTCTTCTGTGATGGGCCTCCTTTTGATCCCTTCTTAGGGACCCTTGGAATGATCTTTTAAGATTAATAGAACATATAATTTATGTCTATGAAAGTTTATAGGAGTATTTATTAGGCATAAGTATATATATATGGATCAAAGGTAAAACAGGGGTGTTCAATTATAATTGATGAGAGGGGAACTCTTGGAATTTCAAAAAATATTAAGATATAATAAATTCATTCTCAGGAAAAATGATTCCAAAAGGATATATATTCAAATATAAGGTATACTTTTTTATATACCATAAATTAATAAAATATTTAAAGTTTTAAGTGGTGTTTTAAACCTTATATTTTGGTTTAACCCCATAGTTAACTTATCTTATCCTTAACCATAATAAGGTCTTTTTAACACTTAAATTGTTATAATTTTACTTGTAAGGTATAAATTGGATCATAAATATCCAATGAATGATAATTTAGTAAATTAATTATCCTAATTTTCATATTTAAATATTTTTATTATTTTCTAATCATTTAATAAAATTTTATTTTTCATGAAATATTATTTATGTTATTTTTGATACAATTCACACAATTTCACTTTGAAAAAAATATGAAAGCAGTTTATTTTCAATTAAAACCATTAAAACATATAAAAAATGTCATATTTATCTGAAAATATCATGGAACAAAATAACTCACCAAAATTTTATTACTTTTATAATTTTTAAAATCATTTATTTTATTTTTCTATTAATTGAATTAATATTTTTTCAGTGTTGTGTAATCATTTAGCGTAATTATTAAATATATTAAAAATAAAAATAAATTAATATGATAAATATAATTAATTTATATTTCAAATAAAAATTTATAACTAGATATAAACTCTTTTTACCTTTTTCATAAAATATTAGAGATATCAATGTCAAGAGTGTAATATTTTTTACTTTATTTTTTTATTAAATTAATTTAAAGTTCATAATCAAAAACATATGGCGCCAAGTGGCCATATATTTAATACTTCGATGTCAATGTGTTAAATAAACAATAAAAATATGATAAATTAATGTTTCGGTGATATTTTAAAGTAGAATCCCAATGTTTTAACCCTATTCTACATGTTTGACCCATATCGATGTGACAAAACTTTAGTATAGTTACTACTCATATTGAAAAAAATCAAAAGAACTAATTATAAAATTTATTCATCCTAATTATATATATCTAATCCATTTTTAAATATTATTTTAATAAAATTTTATAAAAATAGTTTAAGGTAAAAACATAGAAGAAACGACAAAAAGTTTTAAAAAAAGTAGTTTTATGTATAAAAAAATTATACAAAATTCAAACCTAAAATTGATTCCAATTAATTTAATTTTATTATTAATAATATAATAGAACATTTTTTATATTTATACTCTTTTAGAAAAAATATAACATTGAAATTCTTGAAACAAAAATACAATTATAAATAAAAACCAGTATTTTCTTCTATTCATCGAAAAGTAAGTCCTTTGAGAAAGTTATTAAAATTTTATTTTTGTTTCAAGGAATTCCTTTTATATTTATACTATTTCAATTTTAAATAAAAAATAGTATTTTTTTTCTATTCATCGAAAAGGAATTCCTTTGAAAAAGGTATTAAAAAATAACTATAAGATAGTTTTGATATGTTGATTTCAAAAATTAATTTAATTTTATAAAATATATTTTCTAAAAGTTTCAAATGTAAAATATTATATTTTCTCTCAAAAATAATCAAAAAAAATGTTTGAATGAAACATATTTTTGAAGCATAATATGAATTTACTAAATAATTGAATTATTATTTTATAAAACTACAATAGAAACATTTTTATTGAGTAGAACCTTCATATATATTTCATATCATGGTTATTTATATCCCTACCAAGAAAATCAGCAGCAATTTTTTAATGGTTATATTTAAATAATAATATTTTTTGGTTCGATTAAGCTCAACGTTGAGCATCGTATGATCTATCAAAATTAAAAAAAAATTAAAATATTGTGGTGTTACAACCCCCCCCCCCCCATGAATTATTTCCACATAAGTTTAACTTGTTCTCAGTAATCAAGGTTTTGATATTTGAAAATTCTTTTGTGTAAAACCAGCATTATAAAAAATGGTCAATAAAGATTCCCTTTAAAATAGGGAAACAGAAATACGAAGTTAATTTATAATAACACAAAAGTGGGTTTCCAAATAAGATAAAAATTAATGGGAATTGAAAATATTTACATATATTAGAAAAGTAATTCCCAATGAAAAAATGGAGAGTAATAGAGAACGCAGTCGGGATAAAGTGGATACCAAAAAAATCAAAAATCTATGATGGATAAAATGACCATTAATTTAGAAGATTATAGGTAGGATCATGGGTCGAGTTATAAACTGGAAAAAGTAATACTTACCTTTTGAAGGTAGGATATCTTTGGTCAATAGTTACATTTCATCTATACTAATGAATGCATTTTCAGCCTTCAAGGTCTTGAAAGGTGTTATTTATAACATTGATAGAATTTTGGGAACTTTTTTTGAGATGTGCTCTCATAGGGAAAGTGATAGTAGGATTTGAGGTCCAGGATAGCTAGTCCAATCTAGGAGGGAGGTATCAATATAAGGAAAATCCGGAACACATTTTATTACATGCATGTACAGCTAGCATGGGATGTTATTGAGGAGATAACCCTCTAGATTAGGTTCATGGCTAAAAAATGTTGAGGGGATATAGATCTAGAGGGTGGGAATTATTCTCCTTAATGGCCCATGATTTGACCTCATATTTAGAATCTTTAATCACATACTTGATGGATTTTGTGGAAAGGTGATATCTCGTTTTGGAACCACAACTAGATCGGTTCTAAGCTTGGATTTCTAGTCTTTCACGCTCTGTTTATTTTCTTCAGGTAAGAAATCATGCAATTGATGTTAATAAATATTTTCCTTGAAAAGAACCAACATGATACCAATGACCTTATCAATATTAACATATATATTTATGGTTGAATCTTCACTACCTCTACATCAGGTTCCTTATCTATGAGGGACTTTCGAAGGGAGATGATCACCCCGTGCCATGTTGATAACTGGGGTGAGTTACTGTGGTGTAAAGTGGTCACTATGAAGTAAAACGTGTTTGGAGAATTAGGAATCATATGATACCCACTAATTATAATGTCAAGAGTACCAACATCAACCCGGTTTCAAGGTTATCATGTTAATATAGGATTAGAAGGAGAGCTCAAATCGCCTGTTTTTTTAAGTTGAATGGGTGTGTTCAGTATGGAGAATATTCTGTGACTTTACTATATTTTCATGTGTTATTGGGTGTACTAATTCTTGGTCATTAGATCCATGTATTGGGTGATTCTGAACCTAAGAATAAGTCCTTGTCCATTATGATTCTAGTAGGATTCTAGTGCATTTGGAAAATGAGGAATAGGGCCTACCATGAGGAGGTTTTCTAATTAAGGAATTTATGATTATCATAACCAAGAACCAATCTATTTACATGGATATTATCTTCAATAATAGGCATTGATATCCTACTCTAAGACTACTACTAGATGGAAAACTACTCATGTCACGTACGTAACCTATTTTAGGGTTATTTTAAATTTATTTTCCACTCATGATTTGTTTTGGTGGTTTCCAAAGGTTTTATTGAGAATAGGTGAGTTTTCATGAATTGGGCCAAACTGCGAGCTCAATTCCAGATTTAAAAATAAATTTTGTTTCATTTATAACTTTTTAAATTTTTAATATTTTTGACTCATTCCAACTCCAAATTTTTCTCCCCTGATATATTAACCCCACATTTAAATTTGGGGCCTTTATAAATCCATAATCTTGGTGGATATGGGTTTTTAGTTAGGGAATTGGGCCTGCCCGAAAGCCCATTTTCTGCATTAAAAATAAATTTTAATTCTTTAATATCGCTTTCAATATTTGCGTGTTTTCGGTGCTTCCAAGCCTCATATGCGGCCATTACACCCAGCCTCTCCCCCAGCCTCTTTACCCCCCTCTTTGGAGCTCTTAGGATCGCGATTTAGGGACACACATCTTAGGGTTTCTAAAATCGGGCAGATTTGATGAGGTATGTTCATTCAATCATAACTCTCTCAATTCATACTCTTTTCCCTCCATTACAATTCCTAAATGACCAAATAATTCTTGTGAGAACATCCCCTGCGTTTTGGCCATTTTCAATTTCAGATACTGGTGTTTTGGGGAGATCCATTCTAGATTTCTCAAGTAAGTTTGTCCATTTCTTTTCTCCTTTCAAATTGATTAGGGTTTCATTCTATTTTTTTAGGGTTTACTCCCTTTTTATTGAAGTGAACAATGACCAGTGGGTAGGGGTTCGAACCTAAGGTTTAACCTTGGGTTTTCTTGCACCAATTTTCTATTTTAGGTTTGATCTACCCTTCTTGAGGTGTGGCGGTGGTGCGTTTGTGTTTCCGCACAAAGGATTCAATGGTTTCATTTGATTTGGTAGGTGATTCCAATGTTGATGCAATCTTTGTGTATTAGCATGCTGTATTTATCATATTTTCAAATTTATATAATTTTATTATTGCTAAAAAAATTGGTTCTAATGATGTTTCCATTGCAATTGAATTTAAAATGCCAATTTGGTGTGAAATTGGGGGTTTTCCAAAGAAGTGTTTTGTTTTTTTATTTGGGGATGCCCTATAAATACTTAGTTGTTTTTATGGATCTGTAATAAGGCATAAAATACTGTTTATAATGTTTATCCCCTTTGGTAATTGCTGCAAAAAATGGGTTTTAATTGTGTTTGTAAAGAAAGTGATGTTTTGGTTCCACTTTTGTGTGAAAATGAAGGTTTTACAAAGATAACACTTCTTGTTTAACATAAGGATGCCCAAAAAATGATTTGTTGTTTTAATTGATATTTATTGGGCTGCCTTTACTGTTTTGGTAACTTACAATTGTGAACATCATGTACAAGTGGGTTTCTTAAGGGGTTTTGTGTGCAAAACTACACGAGATTTTGTGAAATTGATTTATTCAAATTCAAAGAGTTTGTTGTGTGTTTTAAGTGGTATAAAATGAGATAGCTACTGTATTTGGTTTATGTGACCAGTAGTGGTGTTTTACATTAAAATGGATGTGTGTTAAATCCTGAAATTGTTTGAGCACAAAGGGGGAAGCCCAGGTACCTAGGTGGGGCGGATTTGTACTAGTACGGCTAGTGGACGGGATGGGTTTTGTCCCTGTTTCACTTAGCATTTGGATAATGACAACTCTAACTAAACTTTGTGGATGATGATTGGGGACCACTAGGTTATGGGTATGTTCCCTACTAGCGGCTCGTGCACGAGAAATGATTTTACTATGGTTACATTACACTGAGGTACGAGGTACATGGGGCCTGAGACTATCTAGTGCCTAGGGGAGTTCCCGGTTTTGTTGCTCAGTGGATTTGTGGTATTTTCCCTTGTTTTTGGGTGTCTTTGGAATTATAATTCAGTATCTAATATTCCCATTTAAATGTGTTAACATTCTGAAAGTTTTATCTTGAAAATTTTTTCAATTTAAAGTTTCATTTTGTGGAATTTTTCACCGCTTTTAATTGCATATTAAAACTGCTTGCTTTTTCACCTTGTATTGCATGCACCTTGGAATCTTAGGGTGGTATCCTATTAGTCTTAGGCTCACACCCTACTTACACCCCTTGGGTGTAAGTAGACCTTTTTTTTGACCCAGGTAAAGGAAAGGCTAAGGGTGATGGCGGTTCAGGGTGTTAGTCCTCATCCTTGGGGCGGAGTAGTGGAGACGACTTGGGGGTGATGACCCCTTGTCATGTGGAGTCCATGGGGCTGTTTTTTTTCTGTTCCATTGTTTCTTTGGACCTTTTGTATTGAATCTAAACCTATTTATTCCGTTTTGGTTTTTGTTTAAACATCATTTGGTATAAATTTTCAGATTCAGTTTATTGATTGTTTTTAATGGTTTATGACTTCATATTCGGGTAAATCGTTCCCAACCCTAAATAAATGATACTCGGGCACTTGTTCCAGCCCGTGGGGATAGGGAACGCCCTTCGGGTCATGTCATGGGCTGGGTTTGGTGCTGGTTTGGGTGGCGACCAGATTTGGTTCGTGACAAAATGGTATCAGAGGAGGTTCGCTCCATTTGAGTCATGTTATTTGGGAAATAGTCAGGATAGTCTAGAGTTATGATTGTTGGGACATGGAATTCTGGTTATGGGTAGTGTGCTTGATCACCACACCTCATTTCAGGATTCAAGACGCCATGGGAAGTTGGGATTTGTCTATGTCTTTGGGTTTTCTTGGTTTGATGATGATTAGGGGAAATGAAAAGAGAGTTGGGTTAATGGTCTCAATGAGCTCGCAGGGTCTGGCAAGCCATGTGGAGTCGGGGATATTCCCTAGAACACTCTCTGTGACAGTGAAGTGATTGGAATATGGCCGCCAACCATATTTCCAAGTCACCCACTGAAACTGGTTTCCTCTCGCATTGTCTAGTGTTCTTTAGTTTTGAAATCTTGTCATTTTGGTTTTAAGGTGACTTGGTTTTAAGAAGCGTAAAGTTTTTATGAAATGATTTTCAAATAAAGAGGGAATGGTTGGGTTTATGAAATGGAAGAACTGAATTTTCAGAATTGTTTTGAAATATAAAATGGTGTGCTTACACCTCTTTGAAAGCAGGAACTATATTGAAGTTGGTTTTGAAAAGTGTTTCCAATAGAGTTTTCTAAACAATCGGAGTGTGTTTTAATGGGATGAGATGTTTTGAAATTGATGTGAATATCTTGAAAGTGAGTTATTTTCTAAATGGTTGTGACTTTCTAAATTTTTTTTTAGATGTGATTTGGGATTTTGATCTCGTGGTTAGCGATTTTGAGAAAAAAGGATGTGTTGGTTGACTGTTTTGGTTTTGAAAAGTGGAACAGATTTTTGTTTTACCCTTTGGTATTTCCATGAGTGACCACATGCATGGGGTTATATGGGATGATGGATGGTTGATGGCATGACTGGATGAGTGCTGGGATGGTTATGAGGAGGGTGCCCGGTGTGACACAAAAACATGCATGTGTGAGGCCCATGGGGTACCATTGGTGGATACGCTTACTGCAAAACCGTTTGTTTTCAAAGAAATAGTTTTAAAGAAAAACATGATGTATTGATGAATAGTTTGGTATAGTTTTTATTATGGGTTTTTGATAATGTTGATGTTGTGGGATGTTTTGAGTCCAAGAACCCCTCCTGTCTGAACTGTGTTTTGGGTTTGTGTTTGGTCGGTGAGCCGTGTTGTAGGGACGATTAGTGGTCTCTTCTGAAAAATGTTTTGGGATGCCTTTACGGTGGTTCCCTTCATGTGTTTGGATCTGGTTTGAGGCATGTTTTGACTAATGGACCAGCTTGGTTGGGTCCTTGGGTTCTCTCATTGGATAAGGTATGCCCCCATTAAGGGTTAATGCACAGCTGAAGTGCAATCCATATTGTTTCGCCATTTGAAAATCCTCCAGTTGATCAATATAAGGAATATTTTATCGATCATTGTTGATTGAGTCTACACCCATTCATTTCGTTGATTTTTTGATCCTCTTGTAGTGGTAAAGTTATTGTGGAAGGTTGAAAGAAACCTTAGTTTCTAAAGTTTCATGGTTCGTCGAAGGTGGAAGTGTTCTTTGGTTGTAAGTGTGGATGAGTGTCTCGATGGTGTCTAAGAGGACCTTTGGGTTCTTCAAAGTTTCTTTGAAGCATGAGTTCATGTTAAACCACCAGTGTGAGAAATATGGTCACGATAGGATATTGTGGCCACTTTATAGAATTGTGTGTTGTTTGGGGATGTTTTATAAGGTCCCTCTCCATGCATTGTTTATATTAGTCACAATGGCCATGTTCGGTGATGCCTTATGATGTCATGTGCTCGATTGACCATATAGGTGAAAGTCGTGAAATCCTCTGAGAGTCCCTATTATGTTGTGAGAATTTCTCCCTTGGAAAAACTTCAAAATCTTCCATTTTAGACGAAGGTGAGTGTTGGTGTTCTTTACTTCTATTGTTTCTCACCTAAAGAAACAAGGTGTGATGTGTGTGTATCTTATTAGCCCTTGTTTCAGTGAAATATCGGGATAGGTTAAAGTGAGTTTGGAATGTGTTATGTCTGGAAAACTTATCTGGGATTGCGTTGTAGTTGTTGGTTTCATTGAAAGAAGAATTATCGTTCATGGGGTTTCCAAAGCCTAACTGCGAGGACGAAGATGCTTCAATCATTTGAGCTCCAGCCATAGGTCTCAGAGAGAAGCTGGCATGTAGTCAGGGGAAAATCCAGTGTCATTTAAACCCTTGTACAAAGTCCAATCCGCAGTATGAAAGTTAGGAAGATTTTAAACCTATAGTGTCATAATCATTCTTCTGTTGTCCATGTTCAGTGGAAATAGGTGGAGGGTTGTGTGCCCATGTCATCACCCAATGTTATTCCCTCCCCCTTTTGGTTGTCTACACTGTTTGTGAACATAGTTTTCACTTGGATAATAGTGACCATGCCCTAGAAAACCATGCGGAAAGAAGGATCCCAACTATTAGTGTATGGCTTCCCAAACCATGCAAACTAACTATGTGGTCGCCCCAACTCTTTAAATTTTGGGGTCTTTCTTTACCGGCCAGTGCTGGTTGGTTAAGATGATTGGTTCTTATGGTGGGGAGACCCACTATGAGTCTTATATAATTTCTTTTGTAAATTTCTGATGGAAGTATATCCTTTGTACCGGTGAGTCCATTTAGTCCTCCCCTGTTAGTCTCTTGATTATGTCTCAAAAAAATATTGGTTGTCTCTTATGGTGGGGAGCGTATTTGTGTCCCCCCCGTACCAGTAACTTAGATTTTTCCATGGTCTTGGCTTGGTGTAGATAGTCCCGTTCAGATATATCTAGCTACCAACATCATTCTTGAGTAAACATTGGGACTGGAGAGCACCCAATGGTTTAGTTAAATTAAGGTAAGTGTAACCTTGTTCAAAGTTGTTGTTCGTTTGGGTGAATTGCTTGAGTATTGTTCGGATTGTGTTTGAGGAGTATTTATTTGGGATAAAGCCTGAATGTTCTTGATGGTTTTAGGAAAGTGGTGTAAGTTTGATTTGTGAGAGTATTCCTTCCTTCATTGATCACTGGAGGTGTTTTGACCTTTGGGGATGAAACCTGGCAAGGGTGTACCTATTGGTTTCTCAGTTGGGTTCGGTTATTGCTTTGACCTTGCTGTGACTTTCCGGGGCGGAAAGTTTTCAAGGTGGGGAGAATTGTCACGTACGTAACCTATTTTAGGGTTATTTTAAATTTATTTTCCACTCATGATTTGTTTTGGTGGTTTCCAAAGGTTTTATTGAGAATAAGTGAGTTTTCATGAATTGGGCCAAACTGCGAGCCCAATTCCAGATTTAAAAATAAATTTTGTTTCATTTATAACTTTTTAAATTTTTAATATTTTTGACTCATTCCAACTCCAAATTTTTCTCCCCTGATATATTAACCCCACATTTAAATTTGGGGCCTTTATAAATCCATAATCTTGGTGGATATGGGTTTTTAGTTAGGGAATTGGGCCTGCCCGAAAGCCCATTTTCTGCATTAAAAATAAATTTTAATTCTTTAATATCGCTTTCAATATTTGCGTGTTTTCGGTGATTCCAAGCCTCATATGCGGCCATTACACCCAGCCTCTCCCCCAGCCTCTTTACCCCCCTCTTTGGAGCTCTTAGGATCGCGATTTAGGGACGCACATCTTAGGGTTTCTAAAATCGGGCAGATTTGATGAGGTATGTTCATTCAATCATAACTCTCTCAATTCATACTCTTTTCCCTCCATTCCAATTCCTAAATGACCAAATAATTCTTGTGAGAACATCCCCTGCGTTTTGGCCATTTTCAATTTCAGATACTGGTGTTTTGGGGAGATCCATTCTAGATTTCTTAAGTAAGTTTGTCCATTTCTTTTCTCCTTTCAAATTGATTAGGGTTTCATTCTATTTTTTTAGGGTTTACTCCCTTTTTATTGAATTGAACAATGACCAGTGGGTAGGGGTTCGAACCTAAGGTTTAACCTTGGGTTTTCTTGCACCAAGTTTCTATTTTAGGTTTGATCTACCCTTCTTGAGGTGTGGCGGTGGTGCGTTTGTGTTTTCGCACAAAGGATTCAATGGTTTCATTTGATTTGGTAGGTGATTCCAATGTTGATGCAATCTTTGTGTATTAGCATGCTGTATTTATCATATTTTCAAATTTATTTAATTTTATTATTGCTAAAAAAATTGGTTCTAATGATGTTTCCATTGCA
Source organism: Viscum album (assembly GCA_963277665.1). NCBI lineage: Eukaryota > Viridiplantae > Streptophyta > Magnoliopsida > Santalales > Viscaceae > Viscum > Viscum album. The sequence continues at coordinate 963,681,489 of OY728150.1, forward strand.
ATTGAATTTAAAATGCCAATTTGGTGTGAAATTGGGGGTTTTCCAAAGAAGTGTTTTGTTTGTTTATTTGGGGATGCCCTATAAATACTTAGTTGTTTTTATGGATCTGTAATAAGGCATAAAATACTGTTTATAATGTTTATCCCCTTTGGTAATTGCTGCAAAAAATGGGTTTTAATTGTGTTTGTAAAGAAAGTGATGTTTTGGTTCCACTTTTGTGTGAAAATGAAGGTTTTACAAAGATAACACTTCTTGTTTAACATAAGGATGCCCAAAAAATGATTTGTTGTTTTAATTGATATTTATTCGGCTGCCTTTACTGTTTTGGTAACTTACAATTGTGAACATCATGTACAAGTGGGTTTCTTAAGGGGTTTTGTGTGCAAAACTACACGAGATTTTGTGAAATTGATTTATTCAAATTCAAAGAGTTTGTTGTGTGTTTTAAGTGGTATAAAATGAGATAGCTACTGTATTTGGTTTATGTGACCAGTAGTGGTGTTTTACATTAAAATGGATGTGTGTTAAATCCTGAAATTGTTTGAGCACAAAGGGGGAAGCCCGGGTACCTAGGTGGGGCGGATTTGTACTAGTACGGCTAGTGGACCGGATGGGTTTTGTCCCTGTTTCACTTAGCATTTGGATAACGACAACTCTAACTAAACTTTGTGGATGATGATTGGGGACCACTAGGTTATAGGTATGTTCCCTACTAGTGGCTCGTGCATGAGAAAGGATTTTACTATGGTTACATTACACTGAGGTACGAGGTACATGGGGCCTGAGACTATCTAGTGCCTAGGGGTGTTCCCGGTTTTGTTGCTCAGTGGATTTGTGGTATTTGCCCTTGTTTTTGGGTGTCTTTGGAATTATAATTCAGTATCTAATATTCCCATTTAAATGTGTTAACATTCTGAAAGTTTTATCTTGAAAATGTTTTCAATTTCAAGTATCATTTTGTGGAATTTTTCACCGCTTTTAATTGCATATTAAAACTGCTTGCTTTTTCACCTTGTATTGCATGCACCTTGGAATCATAGGGTGGTATCCTATTGGGATTAGGCTCACACCCTACTTACACCCCTTGGGTGTAAGTATACCTTTTTTTTTTACCCAGGTAAAGGAAAGGCTAAGGGTGATGGCGGTTCAGGGTGTTAGTCCTCATCCTTGGGGCGGAGTAGTGGAGACGACTTGGGGGTGATGACCCCTTGTCATGTGGAGTCCATGGGGCTATTTTGTTTCTGTTCCATTGTGTCTTTGGACCTTTTGTATTGAATCTAAACCTATTTATTCCGTTCTGGTTTTTGTTTAAACATCATTTGGTATAAATTTTCAGATTCAGTTTATTGATTGTTTTTAATGGTTTATGACTTCATATTCGGGTAAATCGTTCCCAAACCTAAATAAATGATACCTGGGCACTTGTGCCAGCCCGTGGGGATAGAGAACGCCCTTCGGGTCATGTCATGGGCTGGGTTTGGTGCCGGTTTGGGCGGCGACCAGATTTGGTTCGTGACAACTCAACCATTCTATTCTCAAAAAAGCTCAGAGACATTTGGTTCACTTGTTCTCCCACCTCTCGGGACCTAAACTCAAAATAGACAGCTCATGTAGTATGGAAGACATGTGGGGAGGGGTGTAGTTAGTGATCCTAGGGGCTCTTAAATATTTTTATTTATAGTATATTTTGGATGCATACACTTCCTCTAGGATGAATCCATGTAAATGATAATTGGTCACCATCTTTGTAAACAAAGAAACCATGATTAGACGGTGGTGGAAATGGAATCTATAATTATCCACAATTTTTTCATGGAACAGGTAACACCCCCATGGTTAATATCATATGTTATTAGAATTTATAGGAGTTTTATCAACAACCATATGAAAATAATTCAGACTTTTCATGAGGGTAACAAGGTTTTGGATTATCTTTCCTCTTTGGTGGTCCAAGGTACATGTGTCACCTACTTTTTATCATAAACTCCTTGATGTTTGATGGGTTGAATCAAGTGAGAGGGGATGATCTTAGGCTTCATATTTTAGGCAACCATAGTTCTCTAATTTTTCACTGCTTCTTTATTTCTATATGTTTCCACATATTTCTCAGATAAATAAATTATTATAGTGATGATAAAGTTAAAATTATAACATTTTATTTCATGATCCTTTTTCATAAAGTAGAGGTATTATTTTACGATCAAGATATAGAACATGATAAAATATAATAACTTGATTTATTTCCATATCATAAGTAAAATTTTATCATGTGGCCATGATTTAATCAATATTCACTTAATCTATTACTCCAAGAAATTAATAAGGCGGATTTTTCATATCTAATGCACTAAAATTATCCTTTAACATATCAAAATATCTATAAAGAGTAATAATTCATTCCTCGTGTCTCTATATTTACCAAAAAAATGATTATCATAGCTTATACAATATGAAAAATCATAATTTAACATAAAATAATAATATCCAGAGTTTAACTTAAACAATTTTTTAGGTAGTTAAGCTTTAAACCTTCCAAAATATGTCTGTCCAAATTCAAAATCAAAAAAAAATAAAAAAAAGTCACTATATTTCCAAAGTCAACTTATCATTAATCCCCCCCAAACAATATAAAGTGTATCAAAATGTCACATACCTGATATGTGAATATTTTGATTCTATATTCTCTTGAAAAATGATAAAAACCTAAATTTCCATAAAACCTCAATGAAAACATACATACTTCTAAAAATTAACTCTCACCTCATTCCTTAAATAAAATCACAAACTATCAAATATATTCCACAAATATAAAAAAATCTGAACATCATCAATGATAACATAAACCACTTTGTCAATAAATTAGTAATCAATTACAAAGTCATCAATATTGTCCTATTTAATTTTTTAATAATCTATTTATCTCAAATTAATATTATTATTCTAACATCGGGAATATATTAAGTTTTACCCTTCCCTAAATCAAGTGTTTTTCCTTAAAAAATTAAATTACCATTAAATAACCTTTTTAGGTTATCATTATTGCTCAACATATTCTTGAATATTCTTAAAAAAACAACTGCAAAACAATCCTTAAATGTTTGATGATATTTATCGACAAAATACAATTGATAATAATACTTTTAAAATATAATTATAGAATTAAAAAACATAAAAACTTCAATCATATCCCTTCTGTCTTAAACCATTAACTTGGATTCATCATTAAATTCCTTAATAGCTCCTTTCTTTCATGTTTCATTTGTAGTCTCTTCATCATCAACAGTAGAATCATTACTCATAAACCATATTGATCTTATTTTTGAGATTTTCAATTAGGAAATTTATTTGTATGATGCTCATATTTTCATCATTTAAAACATTAAACTATTCATGATACCTTAGGTAATCTATTATTTTTATCCATTAAATTAACCAAACATTTCATTTTTTCTTTAAAAATTACATAATCAATGTGCTTCTTTTTTACACACTAAAAAATATTCCCTTTCCTTCCAAAAATTTCCCTATGTGCTTCTTCCAACACATAATACATTTAGGAAATTTATCCTCCTTCCATCTATGGTCTTCATTACACTACATGTTAATCTAATACAGTGTGTCACGAAACTCACCCAAGTTCATATTGTTAGTTATATAATGAGATAGCTAATTAGTCATAATCACAAGGTTTCTCCTTCCAGCTCAAATATCACTTGGTTTCTTATAAGGACAATTATTCCATTTTCCTTTACATTCACTGTTATCACAATTCCTCCTAATTCCATCCATTTAATAAAAATAAAAATTTAGATGTGAGAAACAATAGTAACAGTGAGTAAAAATATAATAATAAAAAATAAATTATAGGATGTCTAGATCTTGACACCATCACTTAAATCTATAAAACATTACGTATTACAAAGTCTATCCTTGGTTGTAATCTATTAAAATTCATTATAATGGTTAATAAGAAAATGGGAATTTAAAAAATCATATTCCCTGAGAGTGTCAAACAAAGTGTATAATAAGAGAACACTCACCATGCACCAGAGTGACGATCGAGATATAATCGAAAAATTTTTTTTGGGGTTATTAACCCGAGATGAATTTGTACCAAAACCAAGTCCACTTTTATTATCTAGATAGGTATATTTTTCTAGAAAACCTACTATCATTTATTTACCATAACTTAAGATGTTATTTTATACATAGGATAATCTAAAGGGTTATCCCTAAAATTTTCTCATCCTAGTTTCTAAATCTAACTAAACCCAAATTTTATACCCACTATAGAGACATAAACATTTCATACATAAATATTACATATTTTGAGATAAATACTCAACACATAACATTACGATTCAGTCCTTAAACATAATGGCTTAGTGACTTTGTAGAATAGATGCACAATATTATTACTTCTTGAAATATTTTCAACATATCCTACAAAAATATTCCCACATAAAACTCTTATTAGAAGTAAACTATTTAATACCTTTCTTAATAACATAGGGATAGGAAACAAAATAAAGGGTGAACTTGGATGCTCAGTAAAGGTAAACGTGAGAGTTATCAATCAATGATCGTTTGAAAACAAAATATATAAAAGTGTATGAGATAATGAACATAACATACAAGGTTCAAACCCAGTATTTTATAGTTAATATATAATATTCATTGAATGAAACTTTATCATTTCAAAATACATAAATCTTAAGTATAAGAAATATTCATAAATCAATAATGAACCAAAATTACACTTTTTAAGCATAAAAACATGTCATAAAGTGTTTCATCATCATAGGAATAGAAAAAATTTCATATTTAAAGGTTTTCTACCAAGACCATAAAATAATAATGTATTGGGAATTTGTAAATGTTTCTAATATCATAATGGATTATTCACCACCACAAATTCCCCATAGTGGATCAAGCGCATCAACTTGTTTTATCGTAATGGATCAAACACATTAACTTGTTTACCATAATTACATCATGAGTTATAAAATTTACCCAATTCATTAGAGGGATTATAATTATAGTACAAACCATCACATAATTAATACCACAAATATGTGTTCTATAAGATCATAAAACATTCATAATATAATCATAACATAACCCATGAAAAGAAAATAATTTTCATAAATATTTTATCATTTCATCAATGCATAACCTGTGGAAAATAAATGTGTTTCATAAAAATATTATCTTAATAATCATAAACTATAAAGATAAATAATAATTATGGTATCATTGAATCATACCCCTATTAATGAAATTTTTACATTAAGTATCTTATTGTAAGATAAAATTCCATTGAAAGTTCACTGGAATATTTCTTAAAGAAAATACACTTTTCATTTTGAAATCACTTCTTTAAAATTTTAAAAATTACAAACTATTACGGAAAAAAATTTATTTTAAAATTACCATAAAAATTATAATGGAATATTCAAATAATTGGTCATTCATGATAGTGGGAAATTTTTTTCATTACTTATTCATTAAAAGAAATATTCCTTTTAAATTTTTAGTAAAATGTTAAAAGTACCACATTCGGAAAAAAATAAGAAAATTAATTTTAAAACACTTAATAAAACATAAAAATGGGTAAAAATTAATTTAAAAATCATTTTATAATATTGAAATCATTATTGAAAATATTTTTATAAAACATGAACATATAATAAAAATTATTTTTTTCTGAAGAGAGAAATAAAGTTAGATTTCTTTAAAAACATTATTTTAATCTCTTGATTACTTAAAGAGATGAAAATAAAATTAAGCCATATATTACATATAATATCCATAGGAAAATAAAAATTAAAATGATTTATTATATAATGATAATTTAATTTAATTAATAGAAATTAAGGCCTAAACAATCCAAAATAAAATGTGATTAAGAAAATAAATATCTTACCAATTTGGTAACTTTCAAATCAATAAATCCTGAAGAGATAAAATTATATAGATATATATAACACCATGATTTTCAGGATTATTATAATAAAATAGGTTAATGGGTGGTATATTCACCACATAAAATAAACAAGTGGTGAATATGGCGTGTATCTCACAGAAATAAAAGTGAGACGAAAATCTCTTACCTCAAGTATTGTCTCGCTTCGTACACATTTGAAACTCCTATATAAAAAATATAGATTTATTATAAATATATTAAAGAATAAAAATTATATATTTCAAAAAAAATTTGTTCACTTATAACATCTTATTACCCATTTATTAATAATTGTTTAATGGAATCATTATTTTAGGTGATAACTGCTTTATTTTTAAGGCATGTTTCAGTTCGACAGTCCCAATACTTATAATTTTATCATAATTAAAACATATATATAATTTTTATAATTATATAAATATCATATATATTCATTATATATATATTTATTATATATATATATTCATCTATAAAATTTATATATAGAAATATGTATTTTTCTGCTAATGAAGATGGTAGTACGTACGTATCCATAAAGATTGTTTTCACTTTTTGAAAAAATGGAATAAAATAAAGATAAATAAAAATTAACCTTTAAATAATTATTATTATATCCTATATAAAATTTATTTTCATTAAAATTATCCTTATTACCTTCTATGTAAATCAGAAATGAAAAAACAAATTACATCGCTTCGTGGATGCGGTAATCCACACATACGCATGAGAGACATTTTAGTTTTCCAATGGATTGGATAGTGAGTGGGTATAAATGATATTATAATTATAGAGGAATAATTATGTCATAAATTTCATATATAAACATTAAAACCATCATAATAACCATCCATCAAATAAGGGTATAGAAAATGAATTGTATCGCTACGCGAAGAAGGTAAGTTGTCGTATGCATGAGCGATACTTTCACTTCTCATTTGATAGAAAAGACGGTGAATACAGGTGGTTTCATAATCATAAAAAAATTATGATAATTTAGGATACATTTTTTATTATTTTATGAATATTTATCCTAGAATTAGATAATTTATAAGAATAAATAAATTGAAATATGTAGGGTAAGATGATTATCTCTTCTTCGATAGGCCTCCTTCAGACCCCTTCTTAAGAACCCTTGGAATGTTATTTAAAGAAACCCAACGCCTTTAATTAATGGATATATAATTTTAAAAGTATATTTATTATGTTTAGGTTGGTCTAGATGGCTTAATGTGGTGTAAATAAGAGAAAGGAGGGATTCCCTTTTATAAGTGGGGGGAGGGACACTTAGAATTTCTTAAAAGATTAAAATATAATTAATCCATTAAAAAATGGTTCCAAATTAATAGAGATTGAAATATAAGGTAATATGTGGTATAAATACTACAAATTGTTAAATTTTTTATAGGTTTCACTGGTTTTTTAAGCCTTATCTTTTTGTTTAACCCCTTAGTTGACCTATTTTAACCTTAACTACAGTAACGTCTTTTTCACTCTTAAGAGGTTATAATTTTACTTATAAGAAACAAATTAGCTCATAAATGTCCTAGGGATGAAAATATCGATCATTTAGCATCAAACATGTCATGTTTCATGCTTTTTTAGATTTTAATATAATTTCATAAAATATTATTGATGTCATTTTAATACTATTCACATAATTTGATATTGAACACAATGTGAAGGAAATGGAATTAAAATTAAAAACTTTAAATAATATATTATATGGTATAATTATCTAAAAAAATCATGTAATTCCATAATTAATTTAAATTTTATTAGCTTTATTATTATTAAAATTATTAATTTTATTTTTCTATTAATTGAATGAATACCGTGTCAGCGTTGCCTAATCATTTTAGGTAATTATTGTGTTTTGGACAATTGGAGATATTAATTGGTCACTAAACTCATACCCCTAAAAAATTTACTTGTAAAAGAAATTTTACAGTGAAAACATGAGGTTTAAAGAGTTTACACCAACAGTAAGCAGTGAAAGGTTACACAGATAAAAGCCATCAAATGCAGAATGGTGAAGAGGAAACTAGAGAAAGTAATAAATAGGGATCTTTATAGTTATCTTGAAGACTTGGAAACATCAATATCATAACAATTCATCATCATATTCCAATCATATTTTTTTTAGGATCATTGAATGAAACACCAAAAAACTTCAAACTGCACTTGCATGGGAAACAACCACTCTCCCACATACAAAGAAAGGAGAACACAAAAAGGCTAAGTGATATTCATCAATTAAACTCCAAATAAATCAAGAAATATTTATACAAGATTTAATAGTCCTACCATAATCCAACCCTCCACTGTAATACCAAAACATATATAATCCGGATGAAGTTATTTTCTTCACATCATATCAAATACACAACTATGCATTCCCATAGCAATATGAACACCACTTGACAATATATGTTGGTCCTCACAATTCCATTGACATAAAAATGTACTTTAAGACAAATATATTCATAGAGGGATAGTATTAAATTCTCAATCTACTGTGAAAGCTCTTGATTTGGATCCAAAACAAGTGCATGGAAGTCTAGAAGACCATAATCAAGCTACTAAATAATACTAGAATATAAGGCTACATTCCTTCTATCTCCAAACTGAGCTTATTGGATTACATCAAGGCACTTGTAGAATATAACCAATATCCATTGTTGTATTTAATATGGTTTACCAATACCATATGCATAAATTCCTCTAAGAAGGATCACCTATAAACTCATTAAATAAAGACATTCAAAAACCTCATCATGGATAGTACTGAATTCCTGGTTATAAATTGTGATCCTTGAAACCTCGTGAAAGAATTTCCACATACCCAACTAATGAAAACATATAAAATATCATTAAACTTCTCAAATTAAATATTTATATCACATAAATGTTTACACTTTTATTGAAACCCTCTTTTATTCTTCAATATATAGAATAACTTCAAGATCATAGAAAAAAATATAAATGTCATGAAATCTAGTCATGGGGCATCCAAATAGTGAAAACCAAAACCAGATAGCATCAAAACAAGGAGATTAGGCCAACACTGATCAATATACACATAGAAACATTAACAAAAAAAAGTTCCAGCATCTAAAAAACACAAAGACATAAAATATGGTAAGCTTTTAGGGTAGGTCCATAATGAATCTTAAGTCACATATGAGAAGACACTATAATTTCAAAGATAGATTCATCAAAAGGTATATTTCCAACCAAAGTGAAATGAAATAATAAAGAAAAAATCAAATAGAAAAAATCAAAAAGGGATGATTTATCAGGAATTCCATGAAATTAAAATCAGGATTCTTTTTTAATTCTTATACCATCCTAGTAAACATATGTTTTCTGATTTGATGATACGTATCCACGTTGATTGCACTATATTTGTACTTTTGATGTAAAATTTCATCATATTCATATATATAAGAGTCTACTTCATCCCCCAAATCCTCCATAATTTGGTATGCATCTCTATATGTAGGATCATCCTCTCATTTATTTTTTATTTCTTTCCTTGCATCAATTTCAGTTGATTTAGTGAGATGTTCCTCAAACACAAGCTATGGGGGAATATTAATTTCTTTATTTCTAGAGGCTTCAAGTGATCTAGTGTCAATTATCCTCTTCAAATTATATTAATCTCTATATTTTCTATTTTTTATGGGATTCAGTGTAATTTAACAATATGTATGCTCCATTTCCTTTTTGGCTTTCCTAGAACTCAATTTTATGTAATCTTCTTCAATCTGACTAGCTTGTTCATAATCATCTTGTGAGGAATCACCAGATTCAGAGTGTGTATTCTATTCATCCTTTTTAAAGGGTAGATCTATTCCAGGGACAAAGTATCATACTTTTTAATTGCCTAATTTCCATCACTTATAGCCTAAGAATTGTGGACAACATTTACAAAATCAGAGAGATCAAGAAGAGTCAGCTGAGAATTAGAAGGTCCAGTCATATTTTTAATAGAATTAGGCTTCACATCAGTATTATTCCTCCATTAGTATCATGATCACTAGAGAGGATAACCATAATTGGGAGGAAATCATTCTCAACCATGTCCAGTTGGTGTTTTACTTTTTCAACCCATGTAACTTTATAATGTTGAGGTTCTACCCTATTTACGCAGTCCTTCAAATCTTGTCTAATCTTAAGGAAAACCTATAGTAATGAGGGAGATTTTCATAAACCACTTCTTGAAAAAATCCATTCTTACCATTCTAGATCTAGATCTAGTATGGGATAGCTTTTGTAATGTCAATCTTAGAACAAATTCTATAAACTAAGTATCTTCATAGATTCTTTATCGCAAGGTCCAACTTTAAAGGGTTGCCAATAAGGCTGGAAATTAGAAACATGGAGGTTTTCTTGAATAAGTGAAACGATAACCCATGTAAACTGATCCATATAGGAAAAATAGAGGATTCAGTGTAAATATCAAAATTAGTGGTCCATTTAAGGACTTTCAAGACACAACACCCAGAGGACCATGTTTGCCTCACCCAAAGTCTAATACTAATCATCATAGGAGAGGTGGAAAATAAAAATGTCATAGTTTAATAAACAAATATGAAAAACAAATACTATCATTAATATATTTAATTTGTATTTAAAATAATAATTTATAATCGAACATGACCTATTTTTACACTTATGAAAAAATATTAGTGATATTAAAGCCAAAAGTGTGACATATTTTACTTTCCCTTTTACTTAAATTATATATAAAGATCATAATAAAAGGAATATGGAAACAAGTGGCCATATATTTGAGACTTTTATGTTAATATCCAATATCAACCCATAAAATAAGATAAATTCAAGTGTTAGAAAAATATTAAAGTCTTATCCCAAAGTTTTAACCTTATTTTACCCATTTTACCCTTATCAAGGTGATAAACATTTTCTATGGTTACCACTATATTGACCAAAAAAATAAATATACCAATTTAAAAAATTTGTACATCATGATTACAAATATATAATCCATTTTTCAGGATTTAATTTCTAAAATTAAAAAAAATAGTTTAGATAAAAATGTTGAACATAAAGAAAATAGTTTTTCAAAAAAATGCCTTTTAAATATAAAAATAATTTTATACCAAATTCAACCATAAAATTGATTCCAATGAACTTAACTGGATTATTAATAATATGATAGAACTAATTTTACCCTAAAATCATTAGAAAAATGGAACTTTTCAACTGCTTGAAAAAAATACAATTTTCAATTAAAATCAGTATTTTTTACTATTTATTGAAAAATAAATCTTTTTAGAATATTCTTAAAAATTTACTCTAAGATAATTTTGAAATTTTTATTTCAAAAATGAATTTAATTTTATAAAATAAAAGTTCAAAATTTTTAAAATTTTAAATATAACATATTCTCATAAAAAATAAAAAACATGTATGAAGGAAATGTATTTTTGAAGTGTAATATAAATTTATGAAAAAAATATACTCATTATTTTATAAGAGTTAATAAACACATTTTTATAAATTAGGTCATTTTATATTTTTTATAATGTATTTATTCATACTCATACCCACTAATTCAATAGCTGGTCATAATGGCCATATCTAAATAATAATATTACATGGTTTGTTTAAGTTTGGTGTTGCACGTCATATGCATGTTCAAACATAATGTTCTTATTTTAAAATATCAGGGTGTTACTATGCAAAAACTACCCAAATGACACTTTAAATGGTTCTCTATGTCACAACTCATCCCAAAGGTTCCCATGTCATGACTACTCCAAGCCCGCCTCTAATAGGAAAGGGGCTGCTAACTAGCACTGAGTAGGCATATCCCACAAATGGGAGGCATTAACCTAATGTACTTGTACACACACACACATATCCAAGCTGAAAAATCCTGAAATTCAGAAACCACTAAGTAAACAATGCATGAATACATCTAAGATCCCAAAATAGAGCATGATAGGTAAAGTACTGGAAAGTAAATAGATTCAAAAACAAGCCCACCACAAAGAGTCAGTACATAAGAATAACTAAAACTGTAAAGAGTACAACCTACTCTAAGGGTGAGGACTATGTTAGACATACGATCTTGGAAAATACCTCAATTTTTTGAGCTCCAACTATGCTTCACTTCCTCCTGGTCCTCCCAAGACTCCGTCAAAAGTTCAATAATCTGCACAAGATATGACACGTGTGAGCAAAGTCTGTGAATGGGTGAGTATAACAATACTCAGTAGGACACCCCAAAACCAAAAATAAATACATAAAATGAAATTACATTCATCCCTACATAGTTATATGTTTACAACACATATAACAAAAATACCTAGATATACTCAAGATACACACGACACAATCAGGTGGTCATAACCAACTCTCAGCCGTAGGATTCTTCTCAAATCACATTCAATTCAGGATAACTCACTCCTCGATCCACATTTACACCGGAGACACTAAATGAAGAGGTCTGGCTCATTTTGGCCCCTCCCAAAGATAAATTATTGGTAAGGAATAATATGATACGTGGAGAGGGGTTCATTCCTAGAATTAACCAGGGGACACCATGGATTGCACCCAGAACTGACCGGGGGATACCACATACCCAATTTGGATCAACCCACTACGTAGGGGGTCACACCAAATCACATTGGGGGATACCAAGGATCCTACTGATGAGGCTTGTAATATAGAGGATCGGAGCCCTGGTCAAGGAGGTTATATGGTTCCAAATACTTCACTATGGGTGATATAGGACACACTCCAGTCACAGGGAGGGATATTGTAATGAACCAATTTTTTCAATGGAAATACATTTCTTATAAATATTTCATATAATCATGTGACATTACAACACAATGAACTACTAAGTTCTATGTGACATCTATTTTTTTGACACTTTTGTGTTTTGAATTTCAAAAATATGACATTCACGATTACGATCAATAAGATGTTTTTAGTCCGATAAGACAAACTTAGTTTTTGGAGAATAGTAACATACCCTTATGAATAGTAATGTCACCCTTAGGAATAGTAATATGACACTTATGAATATTAAATCTACCAAAATAATAGTGACCTCATCCTTGAATGTATAAATAATATTTAGTCATCTTATAAGTGATAATATGACCATAGTAAAATTAATGGTATTTTTGTAAGTCATAAATAATTAATTACATTTAATTTATTTATTTAAAAGAGAATTTATTTTCCTAAAAGGTGTTCATAAATTAAATTTTTTATTACTTCTAGTTTGAAAATAATATTATAAGACCTTATATAATTTTTCAAAGCATTATAAAATAAGTTATAGTTTTAAAATTTCTATTTTTTCAAGTAAATTGTGATTTTAATTAAAAAATAAATTAATAATATTTAGAAAAATATTTTTGAAAATTGTTGTTCATTTTTAGATTCTACATGTCGAAAAATGGTTAGGGTGACTTTTTGGGATTTTTCTAAAATATTTGAATTTTTATGAATAGTAAAATATGATAATTCGCAAGAAATGCTAAAACCTGAATTATTGCATCATGCTTGAGTCATGGATGATGTAAATGGCCATTGGTTTGAACTCACATGAATATATTACTGTTATGGTCATAATAATCATTACTATTTCTTGTCATATGTAAAAATAATAAACTAATGATCAAAATATTAAGAAAACCCTCCTCCCCTCCACTATAAAAACCACCCACACTCCCCTACTCTCTTCACTCTGATCAAGCCTTGTTCCTTACTTAAATTCTGCCCAAATATCTCCCCAACATCCTTACACATGTCAGGAATCATTTTTTATCCTCAAAATACCAAAACATTTCTTTTTAAGAGGTTCTTAAAAAGAGATAAACTCAAGAGGTAAATTCCTTTTTCCAATTCTTTTATTTCCTTTCAAGTTCTTTTCTTTTATTTTATATTTCCTCACATAACTTAACCCAAATGGAATGATAAATCCAATAACATACATGTAATGGAATTTTTTATGATAATAGGATAATTATTTATCATTTCTCCTTTCCCATTATTTTATATGAAATAAATGAAAACATTGTCCAATATGTGTTAATTTATCACATTCAAGGACGATAGTTTATCAATTGCTATTACCATATCATATTATGGTCATGAAACCATTTTTATGGTTAAACCAGAATATTAAATATTTATTTTATCTTATGTGTTTTTCTATAATCTTCTTTCACATTTTATGTAAAATAATAATTCCAAACAAGGTAATTATGAGTAAAATCACCAAATTAATTCAAGTGTTTAGCATTAATGTTTTATATAATGGTTCATCTTCACTCCAAGTAAAAAAAATAAATTTTCAAACATGTAACCTTATATATTTTAAATAATAAAATATAAATTCAATTCCAGAAAACCACCATCATCATACGTGTTTATCCAAACATGAATATAAGTGAACAAATCATATAAACAAAGTAAGCAAACGAACCTGAACAATGAAATTGAACATCATAACCAATAAAAATGGTAATAAACTAAATTAAAAAGATTATAATAAATATTATGAATATATAATAGGTTCTATAATTATTAATTAATGAAGCTAATTTTACTATTCAGGTAATTGATATCAAGTGGAGAACACCATCGGACTTAAGGTAAGTGATCCTCTCTATTTCACTTTTATTCATTATTGTCCTCTATGTAATGCCATTTTATGTGTAATTACTAGTGATGGGGTATGAGTACACACCTCCCCCATACTTTTCTAATTATTTTTAAATTATTATAAACCCCTTTACCTCTCATTAATCCTTCTTAAGTACACATGATACCATGTCAATATTTGGTGAGGAATTCAACCTGAAACCCCTTTATTCTTTTGGGTTTCTTTATCTTTATTTTTACCTAAATGAGGTTATATATTCTTATTATGTTCACATTATAACTGTTATTTTAATGTTACAAACTCATGTAAAAAGTTCCATTCATCATTTTCTTTCGGGGATATATATTTTTTTAAGTGATTCCATCCTCAATACTCCCCGATAAGCAAACCTGTTTTGAGGGACCTTCTAGAATTCTTTCCCAATTTCAAGTGCACTCTATCATCTATTTTAAGCCACTATTTTCTTTGTAAAATAAGTCTTTTATATTGTGAAAACATTCCTAGTTTACTTCTGTTTTTTCTTAAAAGATTGTTCCCTTTTCATTTTTAAATGCATTATAGTATTTTCCTTTAAACAACTCAAATTTATTTTTATGCCAAAATTTCTTGAATACTATTATTATATGTTGTAATTTATAATTGACATATCTCTCCATGATAAATATATATTTTTCCCTTATGTATGAACTTTTATACTTTAGTTCCCTTCTTTCATATACATTTTGTGTTACGCCCATATTTTATGTTTGTGTCATGATTATGGTACTGAATTCCTTCCATGGGTAATCTTTATGTTTTTGTAATATTTATTATGCATGATTATTTATGTGGAAAACATATTAATGAAAAGTTATGATGGGTGTGCCAAGATAGTTCTCCAATTAATTGGGTAAATTTAAGTCTCATGACATGTTATGTGTGATGGACTTAGCGGTTAGCCTTGGCTTCTGCTACTATATTAAACTATCATGGCGGTTAGCCATGACTCGTACTAAAGTCTTGTTTTATATTGTTGCCACATTTATATGACTCCATTTTTATATGATTATATGTTTATATGTTAAGGTTTCATATGATAAATACCTTTTTATATCATCATGTAATGCCTTCTATTCCTTATGCTAATGCTTTATTTTTATGGTTATTCCATTATTGGGATTTTTAGATAATCTATTTGTTAATGTAATCCTCAAATTATTCTATGAATATGTATGAGAAAAATGGAAGTTACGGGTTATTTATAAAGACTAAATAAATAAATGCTATATTTAGTTCCATGTTTTTTGTTTCATGTACTTAGTCTTCCAAGACACTAGAATTTACGATCCTCAGCTTGTACTCTGATGTATAATTATGCTTAAAATAATGTAATGTTATATGTAAAAGGATATGGTCAATATAGTTGATATCAGAAGATGGTCTAGTTATTTTTGGAGATTAGGAATAGATTAATATAGTAAGAACCTTAAGAATGAGATGAATTATAAGAAAACATCCCTAAATTTTGATAAGTATAGAGTAAGTTTTTTATTAATAAAATGCATCCATGTCTAGATACAAACAGGTAGAGGTGGCTCTGGAATAGATATACCTAGGAGTGAAAACTCTGGCAATGAGTTTTGGGCCTGACCTAGGGTATCCTGGTACACGACAACAAGCCTTAGTGCACTCTTGGTTTGACCCTCCCGGGGGATATGTTTTGGTAAATTCATGAGCCTATTAAAAACCATTATTAAGGGATTAATAAAATACCTTAGGAATATATGTTATGAAATAGATCAAGGATAACTAAGATTTAAACCTAAGGAATCACAAGTTAGGATATACTTCTCCTTTACAATTTTATCCTTTTATGTTCCAATTTTCCTTTTTATATTCAATATCTATGTATTCAAGCCCTATAATTGTTTGTTATTTTTCATAGTTAATGCCAGGAAAAAGAAGAAAATGTTCCAAAAATCAATGTGATAGGGAATGTGATGATTTTTCTAATGATATGCCTGATATGATGGGAACAGGTGCTCAAAAATTCATGACAGTAATTGCTCAATTATCTCAAGTTATTAATAATAACTTGAATCATGTGTAACACCCTCCTCTTCCAAGGAAAACACAAGTTGTCATTGAATCATTCATAAGAAAAAGGCCTCCTAGGTTTAGTGGATAATATAATTCCCTCCTCTCGGAAGGGTGGATTAACTCCATTGAAAATATATTCTATGTCCTCTAGTGCTCAGAAGAAGATAAAGTCATACATGCGGTCTATAGTTTTGATGGGGAAGTTGATAATTGGTTGGCACTGATCAAGAATATGATTCCCCATGAGGAAATTGATTCCATTGATTGGAAGGAGTTCAATAGAATTTTTTTCAATAAATATTTTCGCTGAACCCTCTATCTCAAGATGGAAAAATAGTTCCTCAGACTCAAGCAGAAGGAAGATGAGTCCATCAGGGTATATGAAACAAACTTTACAAGGATTTCAAGGTACGCATATGGCTTTGTCATGAACACCAAAATTAAGGTGGAACACTTATTTATAGGGATAAATTTGAGTCTACGAAAAGAATTGGTGATTCGATACATTGACATTTATGAGGATATTTTCCATTGTGCCCTGAAGGATGAAATGGATATTGGATAATTTCAGTGGTCTCATCTGCCCAGTGATAAGAATCAAAAAATGGGGAACAACATGGGTAGTTCAACAAAAAAATCTCTTGATTGAAATAACTATCACTATCCTACTTGTAAAATTTGTGAGAAGAGGCATCTTGGGAGCTGTCTAAAGGGAAACAAGAATTGCTTAAAATGTGGAAAGTTGGGACATATAGATAAAAAATACCAATGGGATATTAAGAATCTTGTTAATTTGGAAGAATAAATGAAGGTATAGATCAACACTCATCCTGTAGTGCAATGTTACAACTCTAAGTAGAATGGGAATTATGTGAAGATTTTCCCTAAGCCAAGGGTTGTTAGAGGAAATCAACAACAACGTTTAATGTAACAAGGAAGGGTTTATGTTATCACTACTGCTGAGGTGGATCTAAACAACGATGTGGTGATAGGTATGCTAGTTATTCATTCAAGAATATAAACGTACTATTTTATTATGGTTCTAAAAATTCTTTCATATCTGGAAATTTTAGTAGATCTATTCATATTCCACCTTAAAAATTGGAGGAAAAGTTATCTATGAGAATAGAGAATGGGGAAATTATTTGATCCATGGTCTATAACTCCTCCTCAATTAACGTTTTTGGACTGAACCTCCCATAAAATCTCATCATACTTCCTTTAGTGGAGTTTGATGCTATCTTGGGCATGGATTGGCTATCTTTATACAAAGACAACATCAATTGTTGGGAAAGGGAGATCACTCTTCACATCTCCTCTAATTCTTTACAAGTGTAAGGAGGAAGATGAATCTAATTTAGAATTAGTGTCTCAAGTGTAGGTATTAATTCCTTATGAGACATCTTTTCTAGATCAAATGATTGAGAAAAATGAGAGAATCATGCTTGAAGATGTGCCCATCATGAGGGATTACAAAGATGTATTCCCTGAAGAGTTGTATGGTCTTCCTACTGATCGATAAGTTGAGTTCTCAATTTAAATGTTTCCTGGATATCTACCTCTATAAAATACACCTTATAGAATGGCCACCAAAGAGATGGAAGATCTAAATAAGAAGCTATAAAAGAATCTGGAGAAGGGTTTTATATACCCAAGTACTTCACCATGGGGGCGCCAATTCTCTTCGTCAAGAAGAAGGATGGTTCAATGCGCCTCTGCATTGATTATCACAATCTCGATAAAATCACAATAAAGAATAAGTATCCCCTGCCTAGGATAGATAACTTGTTGGATTAGCTTTGTGGGGCCAGTTATTTCTCTAAGGTAGACCTTCAGTCGGGAAATCACCAATTAAAGTTTAGGAAGGAAGATATGCCCAAAAATACCCTTCAAAATAGGTATGGAAACTATGATTTCATAGTGATTTTATTCAGACTCACTAATGCTCCCAAAATTTTCATTGATTTAATGAATAGAGTTTTTAGAGATTACCTCAAAAAATTTGTGGTGGTCTTTATCGATGATATTATGATATAATCCAAGAGTAAGGGAAAATATGAGGAGCATTTCAATATTGTGTTAAAGACTTTTCAAAGGGAGAAGTTGTATGAAAAGTAAAGTAAATGTGAGTTATATATTTACAATGTATCATTCTTGGGGAATGTTATCACCAGCAAAGGGATATCTATGGACCCTTCCAAGATAAAGGCAATTAAAGAGTGGCCCAATACAACATCTGTAATAGAGATTCGTAGTTTTCTAGATATAACTGGGTATTATTGTTGATTTGTGATGAAATTTTCATGATTATAAAACCTAATGACCAAGATGTCATGGAAGGAAGTGAAGCGTGTTTGGACTAAAGAATGCGAAGACTACTTTATTGAGTTGAAAATGAGGCTAATCACTACACCTGTACTCACACTCCCAAAAAGTGGAGAACTCTTTGTGGTGTATAGTGATGCTTTAAATAAGGTATTAGGTTAAGGGATAATGAAAAATGATAAATTGATAGCCTATGCCTCAAGAAATCTAAAAATACATGAGCAAAACTATCCTACACATGATCTAGAGTTGGCAGTTGTGATCTTTGAATTAAAAATCTGGCAGCATTATCTCTTTGGGGAGATGTTTGAGATATATACTGATCATAAGAGTCTCAAATATATATTAACAAAAAAAGTGATTAATAAGCACTAGTGAAGATGGATAGAGCTTATTGAGGATTATTAATTATCAATACACTACCATCCTAGTAAGGCAACCAAGGTGGAAGATGCTCTAAGTAGAAAGGATCATGCATCTTTACCAATGATGATAATTGAAAAGGATCAAATATTTTTAGATTTAGAAAGTATGGAAATGGGAATCATTAAGGGGGAAAGTCATAAATCCTTTCTCAAATGATTTATCAACCATCCCTCATGGATAAAATAAAGGATTCTCAAAGAAAACATGTGGAGATTCAGAAAATGGCGGAAGCTATTAGAAATGGGAAGTCTTATGATTTAAAAATTGACAAGGATTGAGTTGTAAGATTTGGGTCACGATTATGTGTACCATCCAATCTAGAGATAAAGAAGGATATTTTGAATGAATTTTATTGCTCAACCTTCTCTATCCACCTAGGGAGCACTAGGATGTATCGAGATCTCTGAGAGAACTTTTGGCGGGACAATATGAAGAAGGATATTGCTGAGTATACATCAAAGCTCCTGGTATGTCAACAAGTGAAGACTAAAAGATAGAAGTATAAGGGGATGATTCAACCACTACTCATACCAACATGGAAGTGGGAGAAAATCACCATGGACTTTTTCACTAGACATCCAAGGACATCCAGAGGAAACAATTCTATATAGGTTATTGTGAATAGTATTATGAAGACAAGTCACTTTATCATAATTCGAGAAGACTTTTCATTGGATCAACTTTCACGGATATACATAAAATAAGTGATAAGGATTTTTGGATTACCCCTATCTATTGTATTTGATTGTGATCTGAGATTCACCTCAAAATTCTGGAAAAGTCTCCAACATGCTTTAAGCACTGAATTAGACTTTAGTACATCCTATCATCCTCAAACTGATGGAAAATCTGAGAGAAATATTCAAACACTGAAAGATATGTTGAGATCATTTTATATGGACTTCAAAGGAGGATATCGCCAATATCATCCACTGGTTGAATTCTCCTACAACAACAGTTTTCACTCGACCATCCAAATGGTACCATATGAAGCCCTTTATGGGAAAACATGTAGAACACCAGCGTGTTGGAATGAAGTTAGTGAGCATAAGCTGCTAGGACCTAAAATGGTCAAAGAAAAGGTGGAGAAGGTGAAAACCATTCCTCAGAATATCAAAGTAGCCCAAAGTAAACAGAAGATTTATGAAGACAATCGTCGATGGGACCTTGAGTTCAAATCTAGAGACATGGTATTTCTACGCATATCTCCATAGAATAAGGTCATGATGTTTGGTAATAAAGGAAAGTTAAGTCCCAAGTACATTGGCCCATTCGAGATCCTTGATCGTGTCAGAGTTGTGGCCTATTGACAATAACTTCCACCTACCATGTCCAAAGTATACTATGTATTTCATGTATCCCTCTTAAGTACATACTAGATCCTTCACATATACTGTCTTCAGAGGTGGTACAGTTGGAGGATGATCTTTATTATGAGGAGAAATCAATGAAAATCTGGAATCATAGAGATAATGTTCTATGTAACAAGACTACTCACCTGGTGAAGGTACTATGGTGGAACAATATGTATGAAGAGGAAAAATGGGAACAGGAGGAGGCAATGAAGGAAAAGTACCCGCACTTTTTTTTGTCTTAGAATGTAAAACAAGATTTCAAGGTCCAAATTTTTTATGTGGGGAATAATGTAACGACCCAAAGTTTTTCAATGGAAATTCATTTCTTATAAATATCTCATATAATCACATGAAATTTCAACACAATGAACTACTAAGATCTATGTGACATTTATACATAATTTTGACACTTTTTGTTTTGAATTTCAAAAAACTTACATTCAGAGTTGGGATCAATAAGATGTTTTGATTCCGATAAGACAGGTTTAATTTTTAGTGAATATTAACAAACCCTTATGAATTGTAATATGACCCTTATGAATAGTAAATCAACCAAAATAAAAGTAACTTCGCCCTTGAATGTATAAATAATATTTAAGCATCTTATAAGTGATAATATGACCATAGTAAAATTAATGGTATTTTTTGAGTCATAAATTATTAACTACAATTAATTAATTAATTTAAAAGAAAATGTATTTTCCTAAAATTTGTTAATAATTTAACAATATTATGACTTCAGGTTTTAAGATAATTTTATAAGACCTTATGTAATTTTTTTAACCATTATAAAATCAATTATATTATTAAAATCTGTATTTTTTCAAGTAAATTATGATTTTAATTGAAAATTAAATTAATCATATTTTTTAAATTATTTTTGAAAAATTGAGTTCATTTTTGGATTTTATGCATTGAAAAGTGGTTAGGATGAATTTTTGGGATTTTTCTAAAATACTAGATTTTTTATGAATAGTAAAATACAATAATTCACAATAAATGCTAAAACCTGAATTTCTGAATCATACTTGAGTCATGGATGATTTAAATGGACATTGTTTTGAACTAACATTCAGATATTACTATTTTGGTCACAAAAATAATTAATATTTCTTGTCTTATGGAAAAATAATTAATTAATGATTAAAATATTAAGAAAACCCTCTTCCCCTCCACTAAAAAAACCACCCTCACTCCTCTTCTCTCTTCACTTCTCTAAAGCCTTGTTCATTACTTAAATTCTTCCCAAATATCTCCCCAAAATCCTTCCCCACGTACATCAGGCTTTTGAATCCTCAAAATAACAAAACCTCTCCCCTTGTGAGGTTCTCAAAGGAGATAAACTAAAGAGGTAAATTCCCCTTTCCAATTCTTTTATTTCTTTTCAAGTTCTTTTCTTTTCTTTTTTATTTATAAACCTCCCTCAACCCAAATGGTATGAAAACTATAGTAACATACATGTAATATAATTTTTTTATGCTAATTGGATAATTATTTATCATTTCTCCTTTCCCCTTATTTGATATGAAAGAAACGAAAACATCGTGTGAGATGTGTTAATTTATCACATTCAAGGATGATGGTTTATCAATTTCTATTACCAACTTCTATTCTGTTCTAGAATCAATGTTTATGGTTAAACCATAATATTAATTATTTATTTTATATTATATTTTATTATAGAATCCTCTTGAAAACTTTATGTAAAATAATAATTCAAAACAACTTAATTATGAGCAAAATCGCCAAATTAATTCAAGCATTTATCATGAATGTTTAATATAATGATTCCTATTCACTCCAATTAACCAAATTAAATTTTGAACCATGTAACCTTATGGATGTTCAATAATAAAATATAAATTTAATTCTATAAGACCACCTTCATCATATAAGTTTTTCTGAACATGAATATAAGTGAACGGGTCATTAAAACCAAGTAAGAAAACGGACCCAAATAATGAAATTTAACCTCATAACCAGTAAAAATGCATATAAATGAACTTAAATAAATTATTTTAAATATTTTAAATATATAATATGTTTCGTAATTATTAATTAATGAACCTAATTTACTATTCATGTCATTGATATCAAGTGGAGGACACCATCAAACATAAGGTAAGGGATCCTTCTTATTTAACTTTTATTCAAGATTGTCCTCTATGTTATGTCCTTTTATGTGTAATTACTAGGGATGGGGTATGATCACTAACCTCCCCCATACTTTCCTCATGATGTTTAAATGATGAGAAACCCATTTCTCTCTCGTTAATCTCTCTTACATACAAATGATATAATGTAGATATTTCGTGAGGGATTCAACCCGAACCTCCTTTATTCCTTTGGGTTTCTTTATCCTTCTTTTTACCTAAATGAGGTTATATATTCCTCTTATTTTTTCCCAATAAATTATATATGAATGTTCCAAAATCATGTAACAAGTTCCATTCATCATTCTCTTTCATGGATATACATATTTGTAAGTGATTCCTTCCTCAATACTTCTCGATAAGAAAACCTATTTTGAGGGATCTTTCCAAATTATTACCTGATTTCGAGTACAATATATCCTCTATTTTAATCCATCATTGTATTAATAAAATAAGTATTTTGATTTTGAAAACCTTCCTAGTTCACTTCTGGTTTCTTATAAAGTACTTTTCCCTTTTCTATTTTAATGGCTCTATAGTATTTTTCTTAAAACTTCTCAAAAAATGTTTTTATGAAAAAATTTATTGAATACTTTTCTTACATGTTGTCACTTATAATTTTAATCACTCACCATGATACATATATATTTTCCCTTATGTATTTCCATGTATACTTTAGTTCTCTTATTTCATGGACACTTTTGTGTTACGCTCATCTGTTATTCTTGTGTCATGATTATGGTATCCAATTCTTTCCATGGGTAATCCTTATGTTTATGTAAGATTGATTATTTATGATTATTTATGTGGAAAAAATATTCACTAAAATTTAATATTGGTGTGTCTAGATAGAACTACAATTCATTGGGTAAAGTTAAGACTCATGTTATGTTATGTACGCCAGTCTTGGCGATTAGCCTTGGCTTGTGTTACTATTTGAACCGATCTTGGCAGTTAGCCTCGAATCATACAAAATTCATGTTTTATGTTGTTACCACATTTATATGACTCCATGTTTGTATGATTTTATGTTTTTATGTTAATTTTCCATATGTTAAATTCCTTTTTATCTCATCATTTCATGCCTTCTATTTCTTTTTCTAATGCATTGTTCTTATGGTTATTCCCTTACAGGGATTTTTAGCTCATCCCTTTGTTCATGTTATCCCCAAGTTATCCTTTGAATATGTATGAGAAAAATGGGAGTTAGGGGCTCTTTATGAAGACTAAATAAAGAAATGTTATATTTTGTTCTATGTTTTCAGTTTTATGTACCTAGTATTCTGAGACACTAGAATTTACAATCCTTGGATTGTACTCTGATGTATAATATGCTTAAAATCATGTAACATAATATGTAAAAGGCTAGCGTTTCTATAGATACCATGCTCTATCTGAGATTATTTCTCTATATGGGATTATAATCCAGTGATGTGGATGTAGTGTTGTATTGAACCCTCATGGAAAGTACCAAGCTAATGCTCTCAACCTATACTATTCTAAACTAATAATGCACCACTTCTATCAAAAACTCTGTCTCAATGTTAGGGTCTTAACACTGCATATGTCTCATCGATTGGACGCTCTTTTTAGGAGATTTTCTCATTTGAGAAAAACTACTTGCAGCCCTACTAGGGGCCTATGGAGCGACCATCATGGTATGTACAACTACCACCACAGTCTACAATCGTGGTCAACCACCATGGTCAGTCGTTACGGTTAGCCGTCAAGTCCGGTTGACTTATTGAGCCACCTGGCCACGCGGTCGCTACACCTGCGGTTGGTGCACCCGCAGTAGCTTGAGTTTTCATGGCCAACCACAACCAGTCACCCATAGATTTCCCTACATCTGAATTGGGTTCATCCCATCCCATTTCCATAACCCAACCCACTAACTCGACCCTTCCCATATACCTGACCCATCCCGCTCTGTGTCTGACCCTGCATTGCTTCCGTCGTCACATCCATCGTCGCCACAACCACATCTTTTGTTGTGTCCCATCTCTATTAGAAGACCAATACCATTACATAAATTTTAAATCTTATGATGTTATGCATATTAATTCTTTTTCATTGAATTTATTCACATTCACCTGGTATTAAGAACAATAATGAATTAAAAAGACAAAACATCCTACCTCCATTTGGTTTGGTCGCTGGAAGAGAATGGTCATCACATTGTTATTGATCCCCAATCCATCATCATTCATTAGAAGCAATTACTAGATCTCTCTATAATGATCTTCCATAGGTTCAATGGTTATGCAGCTAATCCTAGAATTCTAACATAAGGATACATTTAATGTTTTTCAAAACACTGCATCAAAAATAACTTTTATTAAATTATTTTATTCCTTTTACATATCGCGATAACGTTTTCGCAACCAACCTGCACTGACTAAAGTTAGGTCACACTTATGGTAAAGCCTCTAATATAAACTAAATGGTTCCAACAAATTTTTGTTTTTGGAACCTGTTTAAGAGTTATCCCACTTTTTTTAGAAAACCGTGCGAGCGTCCTATTATATATTTTAATATTTTTTAATGATTTATTCTAAGAACACCAAGACTCGGAATTGAACGTTGTCTCAGCACAAAATCTATAAATAAAACCATATAATATCCAAAAATAGTACACAAAAAATCTGAGATGTTACATTATCCCCACCTTAGGGCTTTATGTCCCCAAAAATCCAAAACAAGGGCTACTCAAACAGATGAGGGTACTGAGCATGAATCTGAGCCTCTCGTGCCCATTATATCTCCAAAAGATTCTTGTGCTACAACCAAAATCACAATAAAGGAATTTATCGCCCTCAAAGGATACTTTCCTTCTGATCCTCGATATCAATTGTGTACTCAACAAAAGTCACTCCGTTATTGATTTCTAGCTCACCCTAGTCAATGACATGTGATGGATCATTCACATACCTCCTCAGATGAGACACATAGAAGACATCATGTACCCAATATAGTTGAGATGGTAGAGCCAAGAGTTATTCCACCTCACTAACTCTATGCATTATTTGAAAGGTGTTGATAAACCTCTGAGATAGCTTTCCACCCTAGTCAAATCTTCATAATCCTCATCAAGGTGAAACCTGAAGGAACACATGGTCTCCTTCCTCAAACTCCAAAGGACTCTATCATATGTTAGTATAAGACTTATGATCGAACTATGAAGTCGTAATTTTATCCTAGATGTTCTTCACCAACTCTGTATTATCTCACACCAACTCTGGGCCAATGAGTTTTGACTCTCTCGGGTCATTCCAGCAAAGTGGTGACCTTCCAGGTCGCTCGTACAAAGCCTAAAATGGTTTCATGCCATTGGGGGAATGGTAGATGTTGTTGTACACAAAATACAATATTGGTAGGTGATCCTCCAAACTATGGTCAAAGTATAACATGAAAGATTGTATCATGTCCTCAAGAACCTGAATGGTTCGATCAGTTTGGCCATCCGTCTGTGGGTGAAACACTCTGCTCTAGTGTACTTGGTCTCCAAATGCCTCCTTTAATCCCTTCCACAATAGGTATATAAAGAAAGAATCATGATTAGTGACCATCATCGATGGAACACCACGAAGTTGAGCTATCTCCTACATGTAGGTGCGCCCCAAGATCTATACTGAAATATACTCTTAGATAAATAGGAAGTGGGTTGACTTGGTAAGTCCGTCAACTATCACTCAGATGGAATCATGTCCCCTAGACGTACATGGAAAACCCATCATGAATTCCATAGATATTCCATCCCACTTATATTTTGGAACCATAAGGGGTTGAGCTAAACATGCGAGAACCTGGTGCTCAAACTTCACTTATAGACAAGTGGGGCACCAAGAAACAAAATATACAGCTTCTTTCTTTACACCTAGCCACCAAAACTGACATCATAGGTCCTGGTAAATCTTTGTCATGACTGGATGTACTACCAAAGGTGATGTATTAAAGTCCCTCAGAACCTCCTCCTATAACTCCATGGGTACTACTATGCATCCTCTAAAAATAATGAAGTGCTCCCCACCTTTCAAATATTCATCAGGAGTATTCGTTATGGATATCTGAGCATGTATGGTCATGCAGTAGTTATCCACAAGTTATGCCTCCCTAACTCGCTATAAGATTGAAGGGATGACAACCATCAATTGTAGGTAACCTAGTCCATCTTCATCTATAAAGGATAGATCAATGAGGCTAACTACTCGAACACCTC
Organism: Viscum album; assembly: GCA_963277665.1. Classification (NCBI taxonomy): domain Eukaryota; kingdom Viridiplantae; phylum Streptophyta; class Magnoliopsida; order Santalales; family Viscaceae; genus Viscum; species Viscum album. The sequence goes on from OY728150.1 coordinate 963,708,664, forward strand.
ATTCAGCAACTGAAAACTAGATCTCCTATTGAGAGCATCTTCCACCACGTTCCCCTTCCCAATAGTATAGACAATCTCAAAGTCATGGTCCTAGATGAAATCTTGCCAAATCCTCTGTATCAAGTTAACATCCTTCTAAATGAAGATAAACTTGAGACACTTTTGATCAGAGTAGAAAATAAATCGCTCACCCATCAGGTAGTGTCGCCCCATATTCAAGGCGAAGACTACCGCTATTAACTAAATATCATGGGTTGTGTAATTTGTCTCATGTGGTCTCAAATAGAGTAAACCATAGACAATAATATCTTGCCTCTACATCAAACCACAACAAAGATAGGCATTTGATGCATCATATAATACCATGTACTTGATGCCTGCCTCTAGTAACCTTAGGATAAGAGCACTCATCAACCTCTACCTTAGCTTCTAAAAGAACTGTTGGCACTTTTTTGTCCACACAAAAGGCTTCCCCTTTAATGTCCAAGCTGTCAAGGGAGATTCCACTCTAGAGAAGTTGGGTAGAAACCTCTAATAGTACCTTTCTAATCCAAGGAAACCCCACACCTCAGTAACACTAATGGGTGGATTCTAAGAAATCACTACCTGAAACATTGTTGGGCCCGCTGCAACTCCAACCTCTAAAATGGCATGTACCAGAAAATAGATCTCTAGAATATAGAATTGAGACTTAGAGAGCTTCCAGTAATTATGGAAATCTAAAAGTGTGTCCAAGACCATCCTCAAGTGTCTCACATGCTCCTCCTCAGATGTCAATTACACTAGGATTTCCTCGATGAAGACCACTATAAACTAGTTTAAGTAAGGACTTAAAGATCAGATTTATGAGTTCAAGAACACTTATGGGGCATTCATTATGCCAAAAGGCATCACCAAGTACTCATAGTGAAAATAATGACATCTTAAGGTCATCTTCAGTATATCCTCATCCCATACTCATAGTTGCTGATATCCTGCTTTGAGGTCGATCTTTGAGAAGCATCACACCCCTTTTAATTGATCATATAGGTCATCGATCCTCAGCAGTGGATACTCATTCTTCATGATCACTTGATTCAAGTTATCATAATCCACACATAACCTAAATATCTTGTTTGAATTTGTGGAAAACAAAATTGGGGCTTCCCAGGGTGAAACGCAGGATATTACGAAGTCCTTACTTTGCAAGTCCTTCCTTTGCAAGTCCTCCAACTACACCCTCAACTCATGAAGCTCTATGGGTGCCATCCAATATGTAGGTGTAGATATCTATTCCATCCTGAGGTATAGATCAATGAATAATTCCATATTCTTATAGGGTGGAAAATGTGGAACATCTTTAGGAAATCTATCCACATACTCTATCGCCACTGTAGGAAACTGAGGACTCATATAATCCACTACACCGAGGGTGGGGCTAGAAAAATAATGAGTAATCAGATACAGTACCCTATGTGGGATTCCATCCAACACTACCTATGTTTCCTTTTACCAAAAAATAAAAACTTGTTTCCATCGTTGTGGACACACCACACTCTTTTCCTAAAACAGTCAAACTGAGCATGAAATGTGGATAACCAGTCCATACTAAATATGAAGTCATAATGCATCAACGTCGCTACCAAGAGATCCCAAGAGAAAGTCTCTCCACTAATAATCATGTCACATTTTAGGAACCAGTTTTTGATCATCGATTCTACTATAGTAAGAGTCTCCAATAATAAAGGTCATGTCAAGTTTTCAATCGGAGTCTTTGAGTCATAAACATGATTTGTGGCAAGAGAATAATGAATAGAACCTATATCAATAAAAAATATATCTAGGGTGTAAAATACATATATCATAACTCATATCATCCTTGAAGACCTAGGGTTATAAGCCTCCATTGCTTGAATCTACCCTCGTCCCTATCCACTAGCTCCTTGATCCTGGCGTGGACCACCTGTTGGTTGTGGTGGTAATAGGTCGAACCTTCGAATACCTCATACTACCCTTCCTACCACTATGTCATGTATTTTTTTATGTATCCACCCTAATACTATCTCTATCTTTTCCTCGGCAGTCCCTCAACCATCTCCTTATCATCTATATGACGGGTCGGGCAATCTCATTCCAGATGTCCTCGACCACCACATGTATAACTTCATTTGTCCCTTGGATGATTTGAGCCACCCTAGGAGCACTAAACAGATGAAACTAAGTCTTTAGATCACCCCTAAAGTTATTTTCCTACTTGGATCCCTATGAATGTCATTACCTACCCTCTACTGAGGTCTCATCTACCTGGTTCCCAATGATGGCTCCCACAACTGTTGTTTTCTCTCCTAGAAAACTCTCTACTAACATGTCTCGCTCAAGCACCTCATCATAGGTATAAATACTAAGGGAGACCAATAATTCCTTGATTTCCTGGTGTAATCCATTCTCGAGGTTCCAAACCCTAAAAAACTGGTCTCGTACCATATCCAATGAGTATCACAAAATATCAGTAAACTTTGTTGAATACTCTTCCACATTCATGTTTCCCTGCTATAGATGAAGAAGATCATGTATGCGTACTAATCACAATGTGTCCAGATAGAAATCCTCTCTTAAAAAATTATCAAAGTCTATTCAGGATAGAGTTTTATTTTCATGAGTCTGAGTCACTAAGCTCCACCATCACCCTATAGATCCTTGAAGAATACTTGCATCAAGGACTTATATTTGATCTGTAGGTGTCCTCACAAGGACAAAAACATGAGTGAATTACTCTAACCAATCCTCACACAACTGGGGGTCTGGATCACCTAGAAACCTATGAGGTCGCTACCTATAAAACTCATACAATGTACTCAGCTGCGTACATCCTCAGCTGGTAGCACTGGTAGTATCTATTGTGTAATGGGTGGTGGTATAGCTGGAAATCCACTCAGAGGTACTATCTCTGGTACATACCCTTGTATCGATGCCTCTTCATTGTGCAGATCATACTTGTGATCATATATAGGAATCATGGTTGGCTTTATATGTTGAGTCATACTCAAATAAAACAAGATGTACAATGGTCAATAGAGTATATATGGAGAGCTATCTCAAGAAGGACATATAAAACAAAACCATTCTTATGTGACGTAGTTATGATTATTTTACCAACAACCAGTGTTTTCATGTAATGAGTCAATAAGAAAGGAATTTGAATCCTGGTGTATGGATATGTCAGTCACCGTAGCAACACTACAATCCCTAGCTGGAAATACAAACTTGAAACACTTATCAGTGTCACCCCAAACCAATATCATAGACTTTCAGTAATAAATTAGAACTGAACCCTCTATAATACCACTATATCATGACCCATCCCATAGGGTCTCATGACATGACTACCCTAATCCCTCCTCCAATTATCCAGGGGATGGTGACTAGAACTGAGTAGAAATATCCCACAAATGGGGGGAATTACCTTAAAGTAACTATACACACTCACTCATCTCAAAGCCATAAAATTATGAAATGTAAAAATCACTAAGTAAACAATGTATGCATACATCCATGATCCCAAAATAGAGTACGATATTGAAAGTACTGGAAATAGGTCCAAAAAAAGTCCACCACAAGGATTTTGTACACAAGACTAACTAATACTATAAAGAGTTCAACCTGCTCCAAGGGAGAGAAATACATCAAAGGTATGATCCAAAGAAACACCTTAGTCTTTCCAGCTCTATCTATGCTCCACCTGCTCCAAGTCCTATCAGGACTTCATCAAAATGACAATAATCCTCATAAGACATGACATGTGTGAAAAAATCCCCTACATGGGTGAGTATAACAATATTCGATAGGACACCCCAAAAGCACAAATAAATACATCAAATGAAATTACAGTCACCTCTATACAGGTATATGTCTACAAAAGATATAAAAAGAATATCCAGATATACTCAATAGAGACACCATGTAATCAAGTGGTAATAACCAACTAACTATCATAGAATTATGCTTGAATCACGCTTGTTCCTGGACAACTCACTCCTTGAGCCACAATATCATCAGAGACACTCAATGAAGAGGTCTAGCTCATTTGGGCCTCTCCCAAAGAGAAATAATTTGTCAAGGAAGAATATGATACACAGAGAGGGGGAACACCCATAAAAAACTGGGGGAAACCAAGGATCATGCTTAGAACTATCTGGGGGATACAATGTACCCAATCTGGATCATCCCGCTATATAGGGGATTACACCCAAACACACTGGTGAATACCATGGACACTAACGATGAGGACCGCTAGATATAGGATTATCTCCATGATCAAGGAGGTTTTTCTATTCCAAATAATCTAATAGGGATGATAAAGGATCACATTCTAGTTTTGAGGAGGGATACCATACTCTATCTGAGACACAACCCCCAGAGGGGATTTCAATCTAGCGATGTGGATGTAATATTTTACTAAACCCTAGAGGAAAGTAATAGGGGAACAATCTCAAACTATAATGGTCCAAAATAATACTCACCACTTATCTCAAACATACCTTCTCAATATTCAGTTCTCAACAATGCAGACAGATCTTCGATTAGATGCTCTATTTAAGAGATATGATCATTTGACTGAAACTGCCCACAGCCTTGTCAGGGGCCTGTCAATATGCCACTATTCTAGTTGTACCTACCGATGCAGCCAACCACCATGGTTGGATGACTTACTTTGTTTCCCGGCTGCACGGTCGGTACACCCATGGTCAGTGCACCCATGACTGCTCGAGCTGTCGTGGCCCCATAGATCCGACCCGGGTCCGTCCTGGCCCACCAGCCTGACCCGACCTACTAACCCAACTTGGTCCATCTTCCTGAACCGACCTACTCTACATCTACCTCGGATTTATAACCACCATCACCACTTCATTCTCCATTTTTCCCATTGCTAGTTTCACATAGTCTACCACAACAAACAACTATCAGTCACTAGTGTCATTCATGTGGTCCCGTGGAGAATCGTGCCTCCTACGATGCTTGAAAAATCAAATGATCAGAGATCTGATCTCATTGAGCCCTCATCTAAATATATCTAGCCTCAGTTGTCTATTCTCCTCAAATATGCAAGTCTGATCTTGTTTAGAACCACCTAGAAATTTTGAGCTGGGTACCACGGGGTTCCCATAGCGAAGAACACAAAGAATAGAGGGAGAAAAGAACAATGAGTAACCTTGAGGAAGAAACATCATTTATTGTTTGTTTCAGCCTCAATACATTTATGTTAGAATGATAAAATAATAGAAATACATCAACGAACCAAAAAAATCCACAAATTTAAAATCTATCGACAATTCACGTATCAATTCTTGTTTGTTGAATTGATTCTTGTTCATCTGGGATTAATACCAGGATTGAATTCACAGGAAAAAACATCCTACCTCGATTTGGATCAGGTACTGGTGTATAATAGTCATTGCATCATTTTTGATCCTTGATCCATTATCAAACATCATAAGGGATTGCCATAACTCTCTCCAATGATACTCCAGAGGTTCTGGGGCTATACAACTAACCCTATAATTCTGACATAAGTATACCTTTAAATTTTTTCAAAATGTTGAGTCCAAAATAACTTTTATTAAATTATTTTATTTCTTTTATTTCCCATGACAACTTTTTTACAAACGATCCACACCAACTAAATTTAGGTGATTCCTAGGGTAAAACCTCTAATCTAAACTCAATGGTTCCAATAGATTTATAATATTGTCACTTGTTTAAGAGTCATCCCAATTTTTTAGGAAAATAGTGTGTGAGTGCTATTAAATATTTTAATATTTTTCAAACATTTCTTCTAGGTACACTGGGTCTTAGAATCGCATGTCGTCTTAGAGCCTGGTCTCAAAATAAAACCATATAATATCAAAAAATAGTACACGAAAATTAAAATATGTTACACTCTAGGCAAGTTGTCTACTGGTCCTTAGTCATTTCTTCCCATATGCCAAAGTTTGATGACTAGCAGTGAGGGTTTGATGACATAATACTTGGGAGACTATACCCTCAGGTGGTAGTGATAATAATAATGGTTTGTTTGTATGTAACATAGCAGAAGAATACCAAAACTAATCAGAATTAAAATAACCAAATCAATGTAGAATAATAAATAAATAGAAGTGGAATAATAAATAAATAATCCCAATGGAAGCATATCATTTATAGAAAACAGACCATATAAGGTCATATATGACAAATAAACAAGAAGGGTTTCCCATGGATGACTATATCAGAATATACATATATAACACGTATTTAACAAGAAGGAAACTCTAACAGATGTAGGAACCACCATAGTCCCTTTACATCCCTTCCACACTAAGCATCACAACAACAATCACAAAGGGCCATCTTCCGAGCTCGTCCCCTTACCTAATCTCATATACATAAAGCCTACAAACATATAAAGGTTCCCTTATAGGTTGTGAGAATAAGTCTTAGTATGCCACCACCAATGTGTTCCTTTCATACATTTATAATTATGCAAGTGTATTCCAATAAGAATAAAATTGTAGCATATGCACATTTAATTAACAAACCACATCTATTATTCTTAGTATCCATATGGAAGTGATCGCATAATTTTTCCAATTTCTAAATCTCTCATCACGTACCCCCAATTATATATATAGCATAAAACACCTGTCTAGATATATATAATTGTAGTGGAGAGAATCCATGGAGTTAAGGTCAATGCATCCTCTAATGAAATGAATCCTAGGTGAACCCTTAGGCTCCACAACTAATCATGTCTCTCAAAACGTCATTCCATCAATCATGTAACTGAAATCAAAAAGAATTCCCAAAAAATAAGTACCTACTCCCTAAGACCACATCTCAGAATTCTAAGTCTACTAGAAACCTGACATCCTGAGGCAAAGTGATACATATCCTCTAAATAATAATCATTGTCATCTCAATATCCAACTTCCTGAGGCATGGAGATATCTTTCCTCTCAAGTCCTTGACCAACCACATCATGTGTATCGACGGGCCTCAATCCACAACCAACGGTCTCATCACCACCAGCTGATTATACATAACTATCCACAAGGATTTTTATGGTGAGCACTCCCCAATAAATCTTATGGTAAAAACCATCATGTAAGATGCTTAGTCTATGGGTACCTCCACCGAAATAAATTGGTCAACACCATATCATCTATGTATTATCTATGAACACAAGACTCCAATAGTGTTTCGAACAACAAACATTGAGTGGAAATAACCAAAAACTTAATCCGCATCAATTGGAACCTCATTCCCCCATTACCATGTCGAGAAACCCCTATGTCCAACACCATCTCAAAATATGGTATAATTTCCCCTAACTTAATGACTTCATGCCCTCAAGCTAACGAACAAGTCACCTCAACCTGGTGATCAATATCACCCCATGTATATTGGTCCATGACCATCCTAAATAACCCTCTCACCTAAAGATAGATGATCAACATCACCTCAATCCTTGGTCCATGCCCATCATGTTCCCATAGAACTCAATCATTCAATATAAACAATTAAATATAATTCAATTGACACACTCGGCCTAAACTTTTATGGTTGGTCCAAGTCCCTTGCCCAACATGGCCAATTGTAGTCGAAACCAGAGCAAGCCCATAGGTATCTCATATATTCATTTTAATAATTTCAAGAAAAGAAAAAAATTAATTAGGTTCTCCCTCAAACAACCTAAATGGAATTTCTAGGACCTAACCCCAAAACAGAAAAAAAAAATCAAGGAGAAATATAGGAAACACCTACCATATACTAGTAGGATCTCTCTCCTTTGATATCATCCTCTAACATGATCAGAATCATAATATATTGAAATTTTTAAGAACACCCCAAAAATAGGGTAAACGAACTCACACAGATTTAGCATTATATATGGTGAGATAATAAAATAAAAGATGATAGAAGATTTAAGGTATTACCAAGATGAATCCTTATCTACCAATGGATCAAGGATCAGAGATCGGATGAAGTAATTGGCTCAATTCCTAGGAAGATGGGAAAATGAAAGGATCCCCATCTGTGCATGCAGTGGAATGAGAGGAAAGGGGATGGTAAAACCTAATAGTTTAAGAGGGTTCGTTTTTTAATTTCACTAATTATAATGGGTTTTAAAATTTTTTCTAACCATCCAATGACAATGTAGTGCTCTCTACTTAAGAACCACATAGGCACAAGCTAGGTTAACAGTTTTCCAAACTATACATAAACCATACGAAACACCTCTGAAAAAAATTGTAGAGGTATCACACATTTGTGTGCCTATTCCTACACAGTTTGAAGAAACCATGTCTAGTGCTATTAGAGGGTTTTATAGTTTCTCCTAGGAGGCATCAAAGTTTGTAAAATCTATGTTCCACTATCTGTGGTATCTCAAAACTGGGTTTTCAGTGACTGATTCCCCTAAAACTCATATAAAACACTGAGGTAATTTCTAATCCTTAAAAACATCTAAATATAAATCCTTGGGTTAATAAAACTCTCATAATTAGGTTCTGAAGATAAAAAAAAGAAAGTTGGTCTGCTCACCAACATGAAAATTCAAACAGGTTGGGGATTTCTAACCCACTCAAAAAATTTGACACATTATAGCCTCCCCACCTTAACATAGATCATCCCCAAGATATAAAGAATTACCTGAAGATCATACCTAACATACCCATCTTATTTATCTCACCCTAGTTTATTCTGATTATCATTCATAGGTAAACTTCCCTCAAGGTGCTCCCTACATAATGAGTTACCTACCTGGTCTCTTCCCATCCCACAATTCAAACATCCTGATGGTTACACTAACCATAACTAGAATAAAAATTCATCCCTTGACACATTTTCATTCCTTCACCTTATCTAGTGCTCCAATCATACCCATATCATATCTGAAACCCATCTAGTCTTGAATCTCATTAGATTCACATAGGTCCTTCATCTCAATAGATACTCAAAACAATCTCACATCATATATATAAATGAATTCCCATCAAAATAGTTATTCCTACACACCTCATATAGAACATGCATCACATAGATGCCAATATTCCTACACACCTCATTTATAACTAGCATCGCATCGATGACCATAATAGATCTTGGTTCCAATGCACCTCATATATACATACATACATACATACATACATACATACACACAAACACACAGAGATATATATATATATATATCAATCATCATAATCAATACAGTTCTACTAACCAGGACTCGACTACTTAAAAACCATACATATGTACCTCATGCATCAAAACCAGACAAAGAAAAAACAAAAATGAAACTCATTCATACTCATAATCATTTAATAGTTCTAACTTTAGTCAGCTCCCTGACCTTATCTACACCTGGAATCTCAACTGCATGAAAGTTTCCTGAAGCCAGGCTACCTCAAGTTGCACCTCCCTATGTCTCTCCAATGGCTACCAGCTTTTGACCCCACTATTGAGTACCACTATCTCTAATATGACCTCCACGTGCAACTGAATCCCAATTACTAGCTCTTGGTATCACTCTAAGTCCGGCATCAGATCCATGAGTCTATCCAAGTACATGGATCTTATCAATCTGAGAAGGATTTATATAGAACCTCTCCAGATTCCCCATCAAACCACATGCGCAACACTCCTTTGAAACATGATCACACTAGGCCTCAATGTTCCCCAATTTTCTACACTGGAAGCACACTACTGAGGACCCACTCTATGGTGGTCTACCTGAATCTTCATCCTGCCTACCCTACTAAGATTTCTCATGGCCCCACTTTCTGATACCTAAAGCATCACTGCTAAACTCACATGATGTGGTTACCCATCTCGAATAAGACTAGTCCATCAAATTTCCCTCGACTATCAGTACCTAGTTGACTACCTCTAAAAGGGAAGTTTCCCTAAAGATGTTCACCTACACTTTGATGAAATTCCATAAGACATAATCAAATCACATCACCTGGTTGATTTCATCATCTACCATAGCAATTAAAAATCATGATAAGTCTATGAAATTGGTAGTGTATTCCATGAATGATGTAACCCCTATTGTAGATTAATGAACTCGTGGGCTCTGTCTTCCCTCAGTGTCTCTAGAAATAAGTGCTCAAATAATATGGCTCAAAATAATTTTGGGATAGTCCCTCGTGTATTCTTACCTATACCTGTACATCCCATCAGTGTTTGGTAGGTCCTCTGAGCATGTATATCACTAGATTAACCCTCTGACCTGATGACATCTCCCGATGGTCGAAGATAGTCTATACATACTTGATCTAGTTTTATCTTACCTATGGCCCACCCTCACTCTTAAATAGTTGTGGTTACTAAGACTATAACTCTAAAGTCTGGTCTTCTATAGATGGATCAACTCTTTAAACTCTCTTTTTGATTCCCTATGTTACTCAAACTAGGTTCTATCTCATCTTCTCATCCTGTCATGGCCCGACGTCTACCATATGTAGTCATCCCACCTATACCAAATCCTATATTTGTGTTTCAGGATCATCTCGACCCTTTGGGGCCTCATACTGACCACTAGAGGCCTCATCCCATGCATGCTCATGTGGCACTACATCACCACCCTCTTGATGCTCTACCAAATCCCATCTAGGGGGAATAATTTTGAATACCAATCACAATGGTCAAACAACCATAATAGTTGATATTTTCACAAATAGGGAAATATATAGGATTCAACGCATCTCACCACCCTTACACACCCATATTTCACCCTTTTATAATACATCTAGCCTCTAGGACCCTTACCAACCCATATCATGGTCATATATCAAGACTAATCTAGACTCATGGCCCCTTTCCTAACCACATCAGAGTTTAGCATCACAAATAATCTAGCTGCATGGCCCCCTACCCTCCCATAACATAGTCAACAATCACATATCATATATCCATCCGAGGTAGCTGAGTAGAATACCACCAAATAGACTATAAAAGAACATATTATTTAGCTTATATGTTTACACTTTAGACAACTCACCACCTATCATCATCCATGTCTACCCTCATCAGGGTCATGCCTATATATCACATGCACATAGAATAATATGAAATCACTTATATATCTCATTAGAACCACATTCCTGGGTTGGCTAAGTAGAATTCCACAAGAATAGGATAAGTAGGAAGAAAATGTTAAACCTATTTTTTGACACTTTAAACAGCCCAACCCCTCTTAGCACATTCAATGTCCTCAATGACTATCTCAACCAAAACACTTCATATGATCCTAATGACCTATCATGATTCCTAAATAAACAAAATTTTCCATATTAGGATAAGGGTCAAAATCCAAATTCCAGATAAACATTACGCCCGAGGGTGCCACTGAAGTTTAAAATCAAATAAACTGTTAAAGCACATAAATTATTACCCCTGGTAACTTGGTTTGTCCCAAATGCATGGGGCTACAGGCACCCTAACAAGAGCTCTACACCCAAACCCAACTACATCCTAATCTTTGATCTACTATATCCCTAATAGTAATACTAAAATAAAAAACAAAACTATTTTGAAAACATTTGTAGTTATCCAACCCATAATCCACTTTAAACGATGCTCTAGTTTAGTTGTCCACTTTTCCTTAGGAATGCCTTCCCATATGACAAATGTTGTTGACTATCATTAAGGGTTTGATGAGGTAATATTATGATTTTATACCCTTATGTTGTGAAAATAATAACAATCGTCCATATATATATAGCACAGTGAAAGAGGAATAAAACTTAGTGAAATCAATATTACAAAATCATAATGGAAGAATAAATAAATATTAGTAAAATAATAAATAAGAAATACCAAATGCAACCTACCATTGGAAGACAACACACCATAGCAGTTCATACATGAAATTGAAACAACCAAGGTCACCCATGATTAGCCCCAAAATGAGGCTAATATTAATTGTTAATATATATAATATTCATGTGATTTATTATTCATAAACACCATTTTAGTGCATTTTATACTTTGAACATCATTTCACATTATGATTGTAATTCCTTCTTAAAATTCACTATTATGTGGAACATTTTTTAACATCATTTAAATTACCCAATGATCTTGATTTTATTTTAATATTTAAATTTCAGGTTTCTAGTTATATTGGGAACAATTCATACTTGTGTATTGTTGGAAGATTCACATTGGAAGACTACCAAAATGAGATTCCATGCAAACAATTATGGAGAAGGCAGATTGGACACCAGCCCACTAATGAGAATGTGGGGCCCAATATACAGTCCCAGTGAATCACAAATTTTATGTGATGATATAAGATATATAGAGGAACAAATAATTATGCAGGAACCAGTGCTAATTTAGCCTCCATGATGGATATTAAGGCGGTCCAATTTGGAGATAAAATTTTGCGCCAGATTCTACGACCCAGAAAATAGCCTACCAATTTACTCATATCTCGGCATCCAAAACATCAAATGGGAAATAAATTATAGGAAGTTAGGAGAAATATGGGGATCCATTTTCTTCTTCTATGGCCCACTCTAATTCGGCCATCTAAAAGATCTTATAGTCTCATCTTTTTTATGGTTGCAAGCTGGCTGTCACCTCGGGTCAAGAGTGGAAAAGTCCAAGTTCCACAAGCTTTCCACCACCCTAGTCCTACCATAATCAAGTGGGATGATTTGTACTATTGTAGGATCGATCCAAGGCTCCCAAAATTCCTATTTCAGGCAGTTTTGGTGGATTATTGTATCATCTTTTGATCTTTCTTTCATTGTAATGTTATGCTGCGATTTTTTTCTCTTAAGTTTGTCTTACACATGTACGTTACTTTAATTCATCCTTGTTTCTTAATAAAAGTTCTTCTTCTCTTATTATTATATACTTATTCATCTCCCTTTGATACTGTTGCCTCAATGTGTGAATTTATTCACACCAAATCTTGTGAAATTATTCACACAACGGTGGAGTGATCATTTTCTTTGTATTGCTTTCTTTACTTCTTCGATTCCTCCCTCATGAGTCTACATCGACTTCCATTGAAACCATAGCATCAATGGAGGGATAACCCACTTATAGGTTGATCCAAGGGAGTAGAAAGGGGATGTATTGGATTTTATTTATCACCCAATTAATATTTAATCACTTCTTTAATTGATATTTTTATTTGATGATTTTTAAACTCCATCGTCCTTGTTGAATTTAAGGCCACACACTTCAAGTGCTAATACAAACCTTTACCTAGAAGTCCTCAAAACTTTGATCCTTCAAGTGTATAGGTGATTAGTATTAAAGGTTGTAGGTATTAAACCAGTAAGTTATGATGTTTTTTGATATTCTTAAATGAACCCATCTCAAATATAATAAATTGAAATCATTAATAAAGGAATTCATCCAAATCCACCCTAATCGATAACCTAGGATCAACTCATTATCATAATTTGAATTAAATTAAATCTGTTAGTGATACCTTAAACCCATCTAAAATCAAACCAAGTTGGCCACTTTATAGACAAAAACAATACATAGAATATACGTGTCTATAGGTTACTTCTTAGGTCTCTGAGGATTCGATAACCCAAGCTAAACTACAAGGACCGTTCTACCTTGATCTCTTGGGTAAATTTGAGCACGAATCAACCCATGACTGCCATAACAATATATACATATATAAAGAACACTAAACAATAAATTAAACTCTAGATGATACAGGAACTACCATGGTTTATTGTCATCCATACCATGCTAAGAAGCACTAAAATGATCACCAAGGTCCAGCTCCTGATCTCAGTCTATTACCAGATCTCAAAGACATAAATTATACACGCATCCTGAGGGGCCTGTGCAGGGTTTGATTTTAAATTTTAGTATTAAACCATAAATTGATACCTTTATTACATACATAATTATGTATCTTTATGATAATAATAATAAAATGGTAGAACATGTAAATTTAATAAACAACCCACTTCACTTGTGCTCAGAAGTCATAAGGATGTGATCACTTGCTTTGCCCATTGCCATAATCTCTGATCATGTTCCCCCTATTATACATATAGAATAAAAAACCTATCTTTATATATAGAATTTTATAGGTGAGGATCCATGGTGTCAATACCATGATATCCCCTGATGAAATAAATCCCAGTTAAACCCTCAGTTGTCACCTCTAATCAGGATACCCAGCACCTTATTCCATCAATCATGTAATTGACATCCAAATTGAACACCCAAACAATAAGTACATTGTCTCTCATACCACTGCTCAGAATTTCCCATCATCTTAAAGCTTATCATCCTAAAGCACAATGATATCTTCCTTCCAAATAATAACCATCATCGTCTAAATAAACAATGTCCAGATTCATGGTGATATCCATCCTATCAAGTCCTAGACCAATGGGATTAAGCGTATCGGTGAGACTCATCCCCTAACTGATGATCCCATAACTGTATATTGATGTTCCATCACCATCCAAATGGATTTATATGGTGAGACCCCCCCAATACATCTTATGGCCAACACCATCACTTAATCCTCATATTCTATGGGGGCCTCCACTAACATAAAGTGGTCAAAATCACCTCATATGAGACTTATATATTTGCACATGACTATAACGGTGCATCAACCAAAAAATGGTGAGATTAAATCACTAAAAAATCTAATAAACATCATTCATCACCTCATTCCCCTACAACCGTGTCATTAAAAACAAATTGTTAACACCGTCTCAAATCACAAGAGCCTTTCCCCAAAAATGATGACTTCATTACCTCAATATAATGACCAAGTCACCTCAACCTAGTGATCAACATCACCCTGTGTATCTCGATCCAATCCCATACTGATGAACCACATCACCTAAATACATGTTATCAACATCACCTCAATCCTCACTCAATGATCATCTAGTTCTAGTGGAACTAATTCATTCAATACAAACAATTCAATATAATTCAATTAAAACACCCATACTAAACTACCCAGGTTAGTCCAAGACACTTACCCAGCTTAACCAATTATTATGGAAGCTAGAGAATGCCCATAATAATATAATAACTTTAATTTAACAAATTAAATACAATAAAATAATTAATTAATGTCCCCTTGGACAACCCACATAGTTTCTTTAGAATGTTCCCATGAAATAACCACAAAACAAGAAGAAATATAGGCACCACCTACCTCAAACTATTAGGTTCTTTATCATCTGATATCAGCCTCTAACTCATGCCAAATTACATAAAAATAGTGTCATATATTAATACCCTAAAAATAAGGTAAACAAGCCCACATAGATTTAGCATTACATATGGATAGATAAACACACAAAAGAGGATAGAAAATTGAAGGTCTTACCAAGATGAATCTTTATCCACTAACAAATCAAGGATCAGAGCTCAGATGAATGAATTTACAAAACTCCTAGGTAAAAGGAAAAATGGGAGGATCCCCCTATATGTTAGTGTTTTAATGGGGGGAAAGGGGATGAGAAAATATAATAATACAAGAGGGACAATTTAATAATTTAACCCATTTTAAAGTGTTGTATAGTTTGGTTATTCACGCACCAACTGAGCGGTTCTCTCTACCTAAGCACCAAACCTGCATGGGCTAGGCGCATGGTTTTACAAACCATGTGAAAACCATGTGTAATCCCTCTATTAAAAATTATAGGGGTATCACATGGTCATGCACCCCATTCTACACAATTTGAAAAATTATGTCTAGTTCCACTAGAGGGCCACATAGTTTCTACTAGGATGCCGCAAAGTTTTCCCAAACTATGCACCTTTATCTGTGCTTTCCTAAAACTAGTTTTTTGAGTCCCAATAGTCTTTAAATCCATGTAAAACCTCAAGTCACTTTTATATCCTTAAAATCTATCTAAAATCAAGGTCTTGGGTCAATAAAACTCTTAGAATTATGTTTCTAAGATCAAAAATATAATTTTCCCACTCACCAACGTGAAAATTCAAATAGTTTGAGGATTTTTGACCTATTCAAAAAACCCTAGACATTATAGTTACAATAATTTCATTGGGAACCCATTTAGTAAATGTATTTATTAAATTTTTTAAAAAAATATTATCATCTGATAAAAGATTTAGTTTTAGATAATAAGATCATAATTGACCAACTTGTCATTGAAATCATCCTTTAATAGGAGAATATTAATGTTTTGAAATACTAATATGGGTAACTTAAGAAAATTTCGTAGGTAAAAAAAATTATATGTGTTAGAGAAAGAAAAATGCTGAATAAAAAAATGTTGAAGTTACTAAAAAGATTAATCTTGATTATTTTTATAATAATATAAGGATTCACTTAATGTTTCAAATTCATTGGATGAAAATTTACCAAATGAACATTAGTCACTTCTAATAAACTTAGTGTGATTCTGTATTCCAATGACTTAGTGAGACTAACAGTTTTATAGATTATTTGAGTTACGAAATTCATTTTATTATTTTATATGGAATTTTTTTTATGATTTTAATGAGTTCAAGAAATGTTTTCCCAGTATTCTCAATGTATGAGGATAAATGAACTAGGTTATTGATGTCTAGGTTCTTTTGTTTTTTTAATAGTATAAGTGGGAAAACATTTAATCTAAAAGAATAAAATTTTGTTATAAATTCCAAAAATATTCTTCTAGAAGCCATTATAGGCCATTGAAACCTAAAGGTACTTTTATAAAGGAGTAATTATTACATATTATGGAATTGTCTAGATACCTAAAGGGTTTTTTCAAAACTTCTTTTAATGTCTATTTAAGGTATTAGTGATATAAAAAAATAATTTGTTTTTGAAGTGTATGTGAAACCAAATATATACTTTACAAATATTTTGAATTATAAAAGTGATAAAAATCATGGAAAGGATTGATAGAGTGTATTTATTGCATTCTAATGTTGAATCAAAAAAATTCATATATCAATAATTAGAGTGTAAAGGAATATATCAAGCTAAGTTAGATCTTAGTGCAGAATATCTAAAGTTATATCATTTATAGTATATCATAAAGTAGTTATTTTTTTAAAAAAAATTATAAAGAATATGATATTACATACATATGTTTTATGATTTATTAGATTCTATAAAATGTTTTGAAAAAAAAGGATAATTTTTTTATTATGGATAAAAGTGTTTACCCAGATGTGTGTTAAAATTTTAGAGAATGTGTTTCTGCCACACATAAATATAATATTTTATAGAATAATATCATTTTCAAGAAAGTGTGATCCAAACACATAGATTAAAAAATATGAAACAAAAATAATAGTTTATTTATTTATTATTATAAATAAAATAAAATGGGTGTTTTTTCTAAAATAAATGTTTCTATTTAACTTATCATAATATTTTGAAAATTATATAGTTTCTAAGAAGTTAGTGTGAATATATTTGGACTTAAAGAAGTTCTAATTTAAAAATAATAAGATTATTCTTGTGAAAGTAGAAAAGTTTTTCATTAAATATCCTAAAAGAGTTTAGGGTATGATGGTAAATAAAAATTTAAAGAGTTATAATTAGTTACTATAATGAATAGAATATCACTTAAATATCTTAAAAATTTGTAGGATATGTTGGTAAAGTAATAATGTATATAAACACATTAAATTTAAAAAATATTTCATGGAATTTTTTTTATTAAAATGGATCTAATAATGATAGTGATACATATATAATAGTTATAATTAGAGAAATAAATATTAACATTGTAACCTTTGATGTTGTGGAACAAATAAGTTTGAATATGTTTAAGGAATCACGCATTAGGAATTTGATACCTAAGACTCTCCATTATTCATACTATCTTACTCAGTTAAAGTTACTCACTAGAGATTTTAGTGGGAGGCTTTTATCAGGTGATCACATAAGAATGTGTAAGGTGTTACCTAGAGATGTAATAAGTTTAACAAAACCCTAGTATGTGCATCAAACATAGGATGATCTAATGTTTTATCTTATATGATATGTTATATATCTACTTACATATGTTTTTTTAAAATACTATTAAAATAATTTAATAATATAAAATGTATTATGTAAAAGGAAATATCTACTTTATCAATTTTTCATAATGGTTGTATATATGTATATATTGATATAAATTTTGTGATGTGTAATGATAATTAACCCCGAAAATTATGACTTTGAGTTATCACCAACTGATGTTCGTCATGGAGTTTTCTTGTCTACTATGATGCATTTCCTATGAAATATATTAGGCTTAGTTAATAAGGGTTGGTTGGGTATTTTTATAATCATTTCATCGATTAGAGATCAAATGATATGGTATTTTTCCTCTCATATTATGAGTATGAAATATGGGCCCTCAATTGCGATGGACTGAGAAAATTTATGACCTTAATTAGATGGAACATTCTATTTTCTTATCTAATTGGATGAGGGATATTTTATGAGATCATCTTCTATATGAATGACATGTGATATTCTGACAACCTCTAGGTCATAGGTATGTTTAATTTTTGGCATAGTTTATCTATTTTGATGTTTTATATGATTTCAGGAGTTGGAGTTAAAAATTTGGAGTTTTGGGTGAAAGTAGATTAGGAGAACGGTTTAGGAACATGGTTTTTCTAACTATGTGGAAATATTGTGATATGTATTCTTTAGTTATAAATGATATTTTCATTGTTTTAACATGATTTATCTAACTATGTGAGTCACTAGTAAAGCCATGTGGATGTTTAGGTTTGGGTCTAGAAGCTTTTTCATGGATTGTGCATAGTTTTTCAAACCATGTGGCTATTCTAAGGAAACTGTGTGATTTGGTTTTCAAGGTATAGTTTCTACTACATTGTCGTTGCATGCTTTGTCTAATATTGTGGTCTAATCATATGCCCCACTTTGAACTTATTAAAATGAAAAATTATTGTGATTCCTTTGGAAATTTTTAACTCTAATCTTCTAATAACCCCTTATTATATCAAACCATCCCCTCTATAATGCTCTAGAAGAATCTCCTCTTGACTATTTAGTGATCCTTGATGAATTTGGGTGTATCTATTCAAGATATGTTCATATTTCCTCTTTATTTAACATCTTTTCTCTGGATCTATCCATGATATCTTTTCCCCTTGATCCATTGGAATCTAATTTGGATGTGATTTCTAGATAAAGTTGTTTTTATAGGTAATTTATGGTTTTATTTTTATATATAGTCTTATTAGGACTGGATCTCTTCATTCATAATCATAAAATTCAAAGGAGATATTGTTTCCTCCATTGGTGTGGTAGGTGTCATTATAAAATAGATTCTTTCCCATGGAAAACCAGAATGTTCTTGTGAAATTATTTAATTTTTTATATATAAAAATTATTTGTGTGATATTCTTAAGGGATAAATTGAAATCCATTGTTTTTACATGATCTTCTATGGTGATAAGAAATATCTCAAAAAAAGATTTCTTTAAAAACATATTTTATAAACTTTATGTGTTCATTTAAATACCAAAAAGATAAATTTAAATATATTTGGCTTGGATTCTCTTGAACATAATGGTAAACATTGGAACTTGTGTAAGACCCTGGGATACATGTCCTATATATACCTAAGATTCACTATTAGAGCAATATTTCCTTGGATGTCCTAGTATCATAGTCTTCATCTCACAGCCCATTTATAAATTATTAGTATGAATTTCATTGATGCTTGTTCTTTACTTTCCAACTTGTTTTATTATGTATGGATTTCTTTCTCATTTTGTTTTATTTAATCAATAAAATTTTAATTTCATGTTCATAAGGATTGGGATATGGATTTCTTTTAAAAAATGAAAATAAAAGTGATGTTTTATGAAATTATGCTTTTATTTGAACTAATTTAGGAAAATATTTTTTTGAACTATAAATAATAGTTTCATGGTGAAATGATTTATAGATATTCATGATTTTATCCAATTGGGTGTTTTTTAAAACCCTACATATGCCATTGAATTTTGGGTTATTTAAATAAACTTGACATGGGTATTTTTTAGATGAACCTAGTCTTGCATTTTATTAGTTTCTAATGTCTCCATATCTTATTCGATGAATCTATTATTAATTAAAAAAATTATTTAAGGTCTTTAATATAAATTCATGGGGTTCATATTTTAATTAAATGTTTTTTTCCTTCTCTGGTCAGGTTTTATCTATTATTTTTAATAGATAATTCCTCTTAGAAGAGTTATTATGAATCCATGAGAGGAAATTACAAGTGAATTTCACCTAGTAAATACTCCATTAGAACCTTAGATGGTGGAATTTGTTATCTGGAAAATCTAGACTCTTGGTTAGGTAGATTTTGGAAACAAGGAATGGATGGTGGTCCATTATTCATTTTTTACCATGCATAATCTGCCAATCTTTAATGGATACAAAGGAAAATAAGAACTTGAGGAGTATCTTGAATGGATTGAAAGAATATTACACTTCTTGAAAACTCAAGAAGACCCAAATATGGGTTTTTCCACATACATTCTTAAATTAATAAGGATGAAATGGTGAGACTCCCCATTTTTTAAGGTATGTTACATAAGGATCATACCTGGACCACTTTCAAGAAGTTCTTGAATTATAATCTTATCCTTAAACATTGTTAGTAGTGAATACTTATGAATTTTTTAGTATGGGGTAAGGGGAGTGCTTAGTTATGGGTTATTCTACTTGTTTCACCGATTTAGGGACACTTATCAACTAATCGTGTTTCTAATGACTATATTAAATATCATATGTTCAAGATAGGGTGGAGGTCATATATTCGGTCAATGCTAATTCTTTGGTGACTACTGAACATTGTAGAGGTGGTTGATAAATGAGTTATATAAGAGGTATACATAGCTGGGTAGACTAGTCTCAATGAAATTTTAGTAACTGCAATGGCAAGCTAGGGTATGTCTTATAGCCAAAAGATCAAGGTAGTTGAGCCACAATAGGGTAGTGTAAATGGTGTGAATTAGAAGTTAGTTCAGAGCCATATAGTATGTATCCAATGTGGGAGATATGGAAACACCTATTTTGATTGTAAGACAACACCAAAATAATTCCACATTTATATATAGTAGGTTTATCTTCAACACTTTTATAGAAATTCATCTCAATGAAGCAAGGATAGATCCATGGATACTAAAGTATATTAGTTACAATATGATGTAGAAATAGGAGTTGGATCTAACTCTTATTCTAAATGGGATAATCAGGATGTAAATAAAGGGAAAAGAGGATATGGTGTTGGTCATCTTTAGACTGTGTAGTATTCACCTTATGAATCTTAAATCGGGCCAGCTAATGTGAAAGGTATGGTGTTTATTACATATTATATGGTTATAGCATTTTTTGATACTAGTTTATCTCATTATTTTATATCATATTAGTTGATTCATACATTGGGTTTTTAATTGGATATTATTCTCATCATAATGGATCTTTACACTCCTTCAGGAAAGAGGAGAGGGAAAGGATTTAAATTCCCAAAGTATCGGGTGATGATTGCTGACTTCAAATCATGTGTTTTTTCTTGGTTATTGATATTGATATCTTTGAACTTATTATTTTCTTGGATTAGATGGTCATTATTAAGGCTTAAATCAATTTTTTTTATTATTAAGTTCAGTTTATATCTTCCAATGGAGTCCCTCATGTATTTCAGGACGTGTGGGTTCCTATATCAAGGTGAGTGGGGGCTATTATTCCTTATTTTGGAATGAACTCATGTAAATTTCTAGATATTTTTATTGATTTCATTAACTAAAGTTTTAGAAACCTACTTCCTAAAGTGAGGAGTTAGTACCTTGAGGTATTTCTTAAAAAATTTATGGGTTACCACCCTAGGGGAATGTCAAGTTCACTATTTACTTACTTCTTAGGATGAGACCCATTTTTATACCATCTTATCATATGAAACCCATTGAGTTTAAGGATATTTAAGTTCATCTTAAATATATTGATTCTTGGGGCTTTATTCTTTATAGAATATCACATAAGGCTTCTATAATCCTCTTTACAAACAAGAAGAATGTAAACCTCATACTTCGTATTGAATACCAAAATCCTAATCAGAAAAAATAAATATTACCTGGGATTGATGATCTATCTTATAAAATCAGATGATTTTGATGGTTTTATAAGATTGACCTATTATTAAGGTATCATTAGTTGAAATTATGAGAATTATATATACCTAAGATAGTGTTTTAGATCTGATATGGGAATTTTGAGTTCCCAGTTATGTTATTTGGTCTTAATAGTCCCCCTAGAGTATTTATCACACTAATTAGATAGATCCTTCATCTTTCCTTGGACTCATTCATAGTTATATTTGTGGATGATATATTGGTGTACTGTAAGTCAGAGGATTAATAAAGGGATAATTTAGATATCATCCTTAGAATTTTGAAAGAATATTGTCTGCATTGGAAGCTATATAATATGAATTTTGGATCTGAGAAGTGAAGTTTCATAGGCATGTAATATCTGAGAGGGGTATCGCATAGGATCTTGGGAAGATTCAAGTAGTTATTTATTGGGATAAACTAATTGATGTGTTTGGTATATAAATATTCTTGATTTTAGAAAGCAATTAAAAATATTTTGTTTATAACTTCTCCAATATTTAATATTATATGATGTAGTTTTCCTGTGAGGGTTTTATGTTCAAACAGAATGATAAACTTCTAATATAATTTTAGGAATTAAAGGTGAGGTTGACTTTGGATTCATTTATAATTATTTCAGGGTTGATTTTGAGCAATGATGATTATTTTGATGCATCATGTATGGGGTTAGGGTGTGTATTGATACTATGAAAGCAGATGGTAACCTATGGATCTCACTAATTATTCTCTCATGAGAAGAATTATCCCACCCCTAACCTTGAGTTGTAATCTATGATGCATAGTATCAAGACTTGGTGCCACTATCTATTTGGTGAGTGGTTTACTATGTATTCATACCATAAGATCCTAAAGTGTATTTTCTCCAAAAGAGGCCTGAACTTATGATTGATAAATTAGGTTAAATATCTTCATAATTTTCATTTTGTTTTTAAATATACACCAAGAAAATAAAATTTGGTCGCTGATGCATTGTGAAGGAATTTCCCAACTCAATCCTTGATGGAATCAGTGGAGGAGTGGTCTTTGAGGAGTTTTTTTACTGATATGAGATTATAAGTGGAAGAGGATAATGAGAAATTGTTATTGGATTGTGTGAAATTTGATCCATAATTTCATTAATATATTTATCATGGGAAAGTAATAGACATTGATTTTCAGTGTTTTAGTACAATCCTATATGGTAGAAATAACTTAGGTGATTGGACATAGTCTCCCAATGGTTTTTTTATCTAAGGTAGATTGGTCATTCTAGAATCATTGAGCGATTATTTTATGGATAGTTTATATCAATTTAGTTGGTTTTTGTATCCAATTGATACTAAAATATATCATTAAATGAGATATAAATATTGGTTATTGACGATGAGGTGATCAATTATATAGACATACTGGTTTTCATCCCTTACCCATTCCAATTTTGAAATGGTATGATATATCCATGGAATTCATGATTAGAATACCTCAAATAATATGTGGGAAGGATTATATTTGGGTTATCATCGATCCATTAATTGAATTGGCTCATTTATTTCTAATTAAGGAGTCAAAAAAGGTATAAAAAATATTGGGTACATGTATGTCTAAGAGATAATGAATCCATATATAGTGACTTATGTAATTGTTTCAGACAGATACTCCTTCTTTACATCTTAGTTTTTGAAGGGATTTCAAGAGGTCATGGGTACTATTGGTTAGATAAATGTATAAAATGACTCAAGAGGGAGGTGAATTAAGTTCTTTAAATTTTCTTTACTTAAAAACCATCATATCTTTAGGAAATAAATATTTTTTTCTCTTATAAAAAATATAATATGGAATTAAAATTATTAAGATAAAGATAAAACAAAAATTATTTATAGTGGTTTTGGTAATGAAGGTCACGTAATCCACCCCCATCAACACTCTACTCCCTGAGTTAAATTATTTACATTATAAAAACCATTTTTAGGTGGATTCCCAGATAATTGAAAGCAACT
Organism: Viscum album; assembly: GCA_963277665.1. Lineage (NCBI taxonomy): Eukaryota > Viridiplantae > Streptophyta > Magnoliopsida > Santalales > Viscaceae > Viscum > Viscum album. The sequence continues at coordinate 963,732,771 of OY728150.1, forward strand.
ATAACTCACTAAAATTGTTCCAATATATTTAAACCATGTTCTCCCTTTACAAGATCTATCCATAGTCTTATCACACTTGAACACACTAAGTGCATAATGATACAAATATGAAATATAAAGATTTATACAAGTGTGGTGCATAGTTATAAGAAGTGACTAATGGATGAAGAAGAAATTTATGAAGAATAATAATATCATTAATGAGTAGCTCTGGTGGTACCTCTATTACAAAGGATAATCTTGTAAGTATAGAAACATATATCATCTATTATTTACTGATTAGTATAGAAAATTCAATCAATATCCTATATATTTTTATATCATATACTATATATATTTTAACCATTTGTGTTCTTTAATTTTATATATCATATTTTGAATTTGAACTAATCACATTTGTTAATCCCAATAGTATAGTGAATAATCCTTTTTAAAACTAAATAGACATACTATTAATTATCTTGTTTCCTTATTTTCTAAATAAGACATGAACGCAAATGAAATGATGTAGAAAATTGTGTCTTCATCTTATTTTTTTCATTCATGTAATAGATGTGCTCTATCCAAATTAAACATTCCTTATTTATAAAAATTATTCACTAATGTTCATAAAATCATAACATGAATTTTTAATAGATATTTCAATAGTGGAGTATATCCAAATGAAAATATGGTCTTAATAAAGTTAGATAAATCCTTCATAAGATCACTCAATCTTCATAAGATAATATTCATGAAAGACTATTCTTGTAAGATAGTTTTAGTGTTGAAAAATAAACTGATTCTATAATATAAACATTTATCATATCTTTTACTTCATTAGAGTGTAATATAATTGATAAATATTTACTATTTACATAAAATTATTTTTATTCATAAGAAAAAATGATCGAGTGTAACATATGTTTTTATCATCTATTAAACTTTGTAAGATCTTAAGATATAAATATTAATCGCATAATAATACTTTTTCATATGGTTTCATCAACTTTTATAAGATAAACATTAAATATCATAAGAAAAATGACTCCTTATATGGATTCCCTAATTTTTAGAAGATAATTATAGATCAGAGTAAGAAAATTTACTTAGTTAGATACTTAATCCTTCATATAATAACATACTTTTGAAGTTCCTTTTTATAAGATAATCCATTTATATGTTCCTTTTTGAAATATTATCCTTTATTGACATATAATTATTTTCTTACATTGGTCTTTCATAAGATAATTATTTTACCTTAAATAGAATTCTAGCTCAAGTACCAAGTTTTCTTCATAAGATAATTATTTTACACAGAAGATAAATTATACCGCATAGGATAAATTCATTTTTTAGAAAATAAAATTTAGCATCTATAGAATAATTATGTTTTCCCTCATAGAAAAAAATTTATTTTATGTTTCAATCACATAATATATATTCCTTTGGAATTTATTTGACAAAAAAATTAAGAATATTAAAGTGGGATAAAATTTGGATTGAAAAAAATCTTAAACTTCTTAATATAAATTCATCAGAAACAACAATATAGATTTTTTAACATCAAAACACATAATTTAATGAGATATATTGTATCAACATAAGTTTTTCCAAAAATTTCCCCCTTTTGATGATCACAAAACCTATAATCCGATAAACAAAAAAATTATAAAAATTAGTATATTATATTAGAGGTAAATTTTGAGCTTTATTAACTCCCTTTATGGGATATCAAAAATAATTAGGGAAGAATAAAAACAAAATTATTATAATACATTAACAAGTGTAAACAGTTAGATTATAAAGTACTAAATTGGAAAAGAATTTTTCATAGTCATATAAAGAAAAAAACACCCAAACAAGAGAAATTATAAAACATCACAACTATTAGATAATTTTTTTGAATTGGTTTGGGATAAATTGGATTCTGATTGGGTGGTGGTTTCTTGAATGATAAATGTTGGATTAGTGGTAGATAATAGGTATGAATAGGAATGTCTACATTGGATTTAGAAAGAGTGACTATAGAGACTTCATAACCATATGGTTCACCAATTCCAAATCGATCATATAGAAGAGTATTCATTGTACCATCCCTAGTTCCATCAATAGTGTCCTAATCCTTTTCCATGTTATATCTATATCTAGGAGAGAAAATTTTGTTTGATAATGTAGCAGGAGTAGATGCTTTAGAAGGAGAGGGTATAGTTGTTAAATTTTGATTCTATATTTAATAGAAATCTATTCGATCAAATTTTTCCTTTACATTTTAATATGCGGTTGGATTTCTATCAGTACTAAAAGGTCCTAGATAATTCATTCATATCATGTGAAAAATATAATCCACACACATATCAAACCTCTTCTCAAGATCACTTCAGTAGAATTTCAATAGGGTAGTGAATCCTTTCTTGGATTTATAGCCCAATATAGTTATAAAATTCTTCATATCAGTCTTTCATTCAGAATTGGGATTCAAATTCTTTAATGTGTCCATATGAGCATCATGGAAACTAGGTACACTGGTTGTGGGGTTATAGATAAACAAAAATGCATGTGGTGTAGCAGTTACAATAACTTCCTTGCTCAAGGAGGTAGCACTCCACTCTCTCAACTATATAAAAGAATCTTCTTATTTTGAGGAAGAGTTAGAAAAATGAGTGTTGATAACCAAATATAGAATCATTTTGATCTTATATTCCTGATAATAAAATTCATTTTATAGTTAACTAGCCATCTTCCAAAGACATTTTATGATAAAACTAGTGTCTTTCTAAGTATTTTGGTGCCTCTTTGATCAAAGGAATATTTTTCTAAACTATACTACCAAAATAATTTTTCTACTAGTCTATACCTTTTATAGTGATTCAAATAATAATTGTTATACTTTTTATTTTAGTATTTAAGTCCCTCTTGTTAGATTATATAATGTCTAGTGAAATAAAATCGCATTGTAAGGAAACAATCAGACTATCAAGGTGTTAATTGAATTTGAGATCAATTCCAGTTTTCTATGATAGAAACATAATTTATATATCCTTACTTACTAGTCTCAACATATGGGGGTATATAAGAAGAATCCACAAAATATTAGATCATACTCCTTACAACATTAAAATTAGTCTTCAGAGCTAGATTGAATTGAGTGGTTAGTATCCCCTTGATATAATCAAATTGGGACACCATAATTTTCTTTAAAGAATCTATATAATCTATTGAAACTATATTCCCCAAGAGAGAGTGTACTTTATTATAGGATATAGACAACACTAACTTTAAAAATGGAAACATCCCCTTTGAAATCACAAAACTCTGAAAAGATATGATCTGTGAAGATCTAAATGTCATTTTTTTCAATTGGGAACTATTTTATTCACCTTATCCATGAACTGGTAAATTATATTCTCTAAGAACTAGACCTTTTACAATATTTATTATAAGAGGAGGTTTGTTTTCATCCTCTTCAGTAGAACCTACAATATCACTTAGATAAAATAGACTTGGATCCACTATAGCAATTAGATTATATTTGACATGAAAATAATTATCATTGTTATAATAATAACCACCAATAGTTGAGTGTTCTTGGATTTATTGTACTAAGGTGGATGCCACTGACATGTCATAAGAAGAAGAATAATGATTCACAACTAATACTTTATTCATAACACCTTTATAATCCTATTTGTTCTAAAATACCTATTTATTTCCAATAACATGGTAGTTATAGGGTTTGAAAAAAATCTCATACCTAGTTCCTTTGGAACTAATTTAGCTATTATTTCATAGAAACTACACAATTTGTATCATCTAGGTCCTCCTATATGAATTTTGGTTTGAGTGGGGATATAAATAAATAAAATTAAGCAATGTATTCTACACATATCCTTTCCCTAATAGCTACATATAGGTGTCCTATAACAATTTCTATAGTATGGTCATTAAGGTTTCTTTGATGTATAGGAAGTATATATTTTGGTTCTTTGGAATAAACCCTTATGGTCTAAATTATTCTTGAACATATTCCAAATTTTACTTCTTTTTCATCAAAGAGTTGTTAAAGTTCTAGGTTATCCAAAGAATCACTTAAGTTATCAAGTTTTGTCTTCCAGTTATCACAAGGATCACTTTCATTAAATTTTACACAAGTAGATTCTTCAAATACATTTTACTTCTTATTGAAAATCATCTAAGATTTCAAAATTGTAGAATAAGCTATGAAAAATTATTCATCATACTTTGTATAAAACTTACAAAGATTTTATTTTATGTTCAAGATATAAACATTGAATCCAAAAACTTTGAAGTATCAAACTTTTAGTTTCCTATTATTCCATAGTACATATGGTGTTTTATTTAATATATACCTTATTAAAAAATTCCTAAGGACATAACATGTTGTTTCAATAGTTTCATTATAGAAGTGAGTGGGTATGTTATTTTTCACATAACAATTTTCTATAATTTTCTTACAATTTCATTTTCCTCCTTTCAACAAAACCATATTATTGAGTTGTTATGTGAAAATAAAAGGTATATGTAATGCCATGTTCTGAACAAAATGAATTAAATTAATGATTCTCAAACTCTCCCCCATGGTCACTCCTCAATGTCATAATATTTTATCCTTTTAATTATATACATTATTTAAAAAACTAATAAAAATATCAAAGGATTCACATTTGAGTCTCAAGAAATAGTCCCATCTTAATCACAAAAAATCATTAACCAAAACATAAAAGAAATATTTTCCACCTAAGATTGGTTTTCTAGAAGGTCCAAATAGTTCCATGTTGATAAGTTATAAGTTTATACAATCAGAAACCTATTTCATTGGTTTAAAATATATTTTTTGTTACCTTCCCATTATGCATGAATCAAATAGTTTCTTTTTATCCCATTTAAGTTTAGAAAAATTAAAAAAAAATTACTTTAGATAAGTTTCTTAAGGAATAAAAATTACAATTTCCAAGCCACCTATTACAAATCCATGATTTATTTATTTTAGTTTTCAAATATTTTACATTTTCTATACACAAATAATTAAGATCTAAGGTATATGAATTATATTTTCTTAGTACCTTAAACATGAGGGGGTTATCTTTAAAGAATAACCACGCAATTTTAAAAAAAATCAACTGAATATCCATTATCATAAAGATGATAAATACTTATTAGGTTTTGCTTTAAGCATTCAATATAAATTACTTTTTTGATGAGTATTGATTGAGGATTTCAAATATATCATATATCAACTATCTTCCCTTTGGAATTTTCAATAAATAGGAATTTCCTTGATCAATCTTATAAAATGAGTGAAAATGAGAAAAATCTCCACTCATATGTCTTAAATATACATTATCCATGATAAATTTTCCATTTATGTTGATGTGACTTGTTCCGTAATAAAATAAACCAAAAAATGTTTCGGTACCTATACTCTCTTGGGTTCAGCAGTGTTAGCTATAAAATATTTCGGAACGAAAATATACTTATATTTTCTAGATTTTTCAGAAATATAACTAGATATCCTTATAGAAATAAAATTCTTTTTATTCCACGTATTTGAATTTTTTTTACGAAACAATCATTTAGAAAATTACTATTTGTTATATAGTTAAAGCAGGGGGTTTTAGATATATTTCTAGTTTTTGAAATAGGTATAAAATACTTGTTATACATCTTGGGTTTTTCTCCATTACTTTATATGCCATATTTTTCAATATTTTCTATTTTTTAAGTATTTTTTAAAATATTAACATACCTTATAAAAAACACCAGCAGATTCCTTTAGATATTTAAATTTAACCTCTAATTATTTTATCTTACTACTAGGGATGACGAAACTAGAAGAAGGCTTATCTAGTTTAACTTTGACTTCAGAAATTTGTTTGTTTAAATCTTCTTTTTATTGAAAGTAGCATTATATTATTTATTTATTATGCTATTATTTTTATTTAGAGACTCGAAGTGTTCTTATAATATATAACAATACTAATTTAATTTATCATAATAATATTTTTATGATTTATATTTAGAAGAAGTGTAATATGAAGAATGTACGTCATTAATTTGTTCTATAAAGAACATATTTTCCTTCTAATACTTCACCTTTATAATTAGAATAGGAATCATTATTGGAGTACTCTGAGAAACTCCATGTAGTCTTAATAACTTTATTGTATTTGTTATCATAGATAATATTTTTATGTACTTCTTATCATACTTATTTTTATCTTGAAACAAAATATGGTTTGTTTTATTTTTCTTAACTTCTTATACTCATAGAATCCGTATTCCTTATCATTTCCACCAGACTTCTTATAATTTTTAATGTCTTTTCTGAACCCTATTATCATACTGTATAGATGTTTGATCTTATTGGAAAATTAAGTGATCTCATCACTTGAATCTAAATTACATGATATTTATTAATTATATGACCATTAAAATGATTGTTCTTTTTTTCTTTTCATCCTTTTAAATGGATACTTCAAAGTAGAATTATATCATTTTATAAACTTATTATATCTAGACACAGATTATATATCCACTTAGAACATCATCTTTGTGCCAATTAGATCATTTATTTTGACATTTTTTGTGGTATTATATTTCTTAATGTGAGATTAAATTTCCACTCATTTAGATGGAAAATATCTAATAATTTTTAGATATTAATCGAGTTTAGGGACTGGTTCTCCTAGAGAATCAAAATTATTCATAATTTATAGAAACATTCTTTTAATATAAGTTATACTCTCACCATAAATCATTCTGAATGTATCAAACTTTAACTTTAAATTTTTGTATCTGTGTTATTTTACATTATTAGTAACTTCAAAATCTACTAAAATGGTAGTCAACATTTCATACATTATACCACATTTTGAGACACAAGTGAACATATTAGAAAACCATTCATATATGATAGTATTCATGGATTTGGATTTCAAATTATAGTTAGCTTCAATAGTATCATCCCATATCTTAGTTTCAATTTTTGGATTTCATATGGCTTAACATACTTTAGATAGGATTTTAGACTAATATTTCTTAGATATATAATCATTTGATCCTTCTGGTATCCATAATTTCTACCATTAAAGTGGGGTTATCTAACCATAAAAATTCCTTCTCTATTATCAGTCATTGTATCCATTTTAAGATAATCCTTATGAGTTTAACCTTTTATATTTCAAATATTAAGATTCTTAGCCTTTTATGTTAATTTTTTGTCAAATAAATGTATTGAAATGACTTAAGAGGGGGAAAATTTATTTCTAGAAATTTTATTCAATTAAAAACCACTCTATCTTTAGGAAAGAAATATTCTAACATTAATTTATCAAAAATAGGAAAAATAATTAAAAACAATAATAGAAATATAGAACAAATATTATTTATTGTGGTTTAGGGGCACAAAGAGATCCCAGTACACTCCACCAAACTTTACTCCATGAGTTGGTGATTTACACTATACCTAACCTTTTAGTGTGGCTACCAGATGAGTGAAGGTAGTTGTTACTTGTTACAAAATTTCCTATAGATTTCAACCAGCATTTTCCTTTACAAGGCCATTCCATGGTCTTAGCAAGCTCAATTATAATTAGTGCATAATGATACAAATATGAAATAAAAAGATGGATATAGGTGAGGTACACTGTTGAAAATATAACTTGATGGATGAAATGCAAACATCCAAAGAATAATAATATCTTTAAAGAGAATCTATAATGTTTTCTCAATTTCAAAGTATAATCTCGTAAGTATAGTAATAGATATGATCATGAATTGATTGATCATAGGATAAAATGCTATCATTACCTATTTATTTTATATATCTTTAATTGTATATATTTTAATCATCCTTATGTTCCCCTTTTATATATCCTCTTTTTGAATTTGAACTAATCACTCTTGTTAATCCTAATGGTTAAGTGAATAATCCTTTTAAAATCTGAAATTAAATGTTTTTAATTAGAGTGTGTCCCTATTTTCTAAATAAGGCATGAAAAAAATGATAAGAAGTTGTAGATATTTTTTTCATTAGTTTTTTTCCTTTGAAAAATAGAGGTTCGCTATCCAAATCAACCTTTCTCTATTTAGAAAACTTGTTTTCTAATGTACATAAAATCATATGTTGACATTTCCAAAATATTTAAAGGGTATATTATATCAAAAAAAACTGTAATTATGAGAAATTTAGATCGGTCCTCTATATGATAACTCAATATGAATAAGATAAAATCTTGGAAACACTATATTTGTAAGATAATTTAGGAATTGAAACATAAATAAATTATTTAAGATAAACACTTATCAGATCTTTGAATTCTTTATCACATAAGATAATTAATCTAAATGTACTATTTTTTAAGATGATTCTTCTTTGAAGTAAAAATGATCAAGCATAAAATAAATGGTTTATCAACACTTCAATTTTGTAAGCTCATATGATAAAAACGATTTATCATAATATAATTTCCTTGACATATTATTTCATCATCTTTCTTAAGATAAAATTAAACTATTGTTAGAAAAATGACTTCATATACGGATTACTTGAAAACCATAAGATAATTATTGATTGGAGTAAGATAAAGGACTTGACCAAATACTTAATCCTTTGTAGAATAACTTAATATCAAAATTATATTTTGTAAGATAATTCATTTGTGTATTCATTTTCTTAATATTATTCTTCTATGATGTAATTTAATTTTATTACATTACTCTTTCATAATATAAGTACATAAACTCATACTGAATTCTATCACAAGAGCTGAATTCACTTCATAAGATAATTATTTGATGTGTAAGAAACATTTCACCACATAGGATAAAGTCTTATGTCAAAAAATTCATTCCAATATCTATAGTATAATTCTATTCTCATATATAGGATAAATTTCCTTTTATATATCAAACATGTATGATAGATTCCTTTGAAATTTATGTGACATAAAACTCTTGGATTTTGAAAATAATTAAAAAATTCAAGGATAAAATCCTAAAAAGATTAAGATAAATAAATTAAAAAAATAGGGATTTAGTGAGCATCAGAACACATTGTACTAAGATATTTTGGATCAAAATAAGTTTGTTCAGTATGTACCCATTTAAAGTAGATCATAGTGTATCATCACCATATTGATGGTCCAACTGAGAAAGACATCTAGACTCTAGAAGATATTCTTTTGAAATGCCATAATGAATTTGATGTTTTAGGGGAAAATAAGCCTCACTTGATGGAATTTTCTTATAAAAAATTTTAATAGGATCTAATTAGAATGTAACCCTTTGAATAATTTTATGGATTTCCTTATATATCTCCTTCGTTTTGGGAAAATCTTGGTGAGGGGTTTCTCTTCGGACTCATTCTTTTTTAGGAGATAGTAGAGAAGGTGAAGTTAATTCAAATGAAATGATTGATATCTCAGAGGGTCCAAAAATATTTTGTTGATTTCCATAGTAAGCTATTGAATTTTTAAGTTTTTTATCAAGTGTTTCCCATATTTTCTCCATGGATGGGGAATTTTTAGTTGGGAATGTATGGAAAGTTGGCTCCATGGTATTTTTTACTTTAAATATTTTTGATAAACTTGTAAAGGTGGAATATTGGTTGAACTTACTATCTCTCTTGAAATTAATTCACAAAAATTTACATGTATTTTATCTAAAGAAGTGTCGCCCAGGTCATTCCTATGGGATTGAATGGGAGGTTGTTGAGATTAAACCCAATACCTCATTGGTTGAATGTCTAGTTCATATTATTAATCTTCAAGATAAGATTATATATGGTAAAATTATTCCCTTAGTCCATGTACTATGGAAGTGCACATGATATATCCATGATACATGGGAGTGGGAAGCATTTATGAGGAAGGAGTGGCCTTATATATTCACATGTCCTAAATATTGATTTATTTCTGAAGACATAATGTTTCACAGTGTTGAGAATTTTAATGACCTTCGGGTCATAGATATGTCTAATTTGAAGTTTAGTTTATCTATTTTGAGGTTTTAAATGATTTAAGGAGTCTATGGTTGAAATTTTGGGATTTTTGGGGGAAATAGTCTAGGTTCATGGTTTTTATAACTATTCAGTAACTATGAGATACATATTTGTTGGTTCTATTAATTATTTTCATGGTTTTTCTAACTATTAGAGTAACCAGGAAAACCATACAGATGTTTGGGTTTGGGTCTAGATGTTGTCTCATGACATGGACAAGGTTTTTCAAACCATGTGAATATTCCTATTAAACCATATGATTTGGTTTTCAAGAAATAGTGACTACCTCATACTTATCACATGGTTTATCTAATTGTGTGGTTTGAAAATGCACCAATAATATCTTCTTAATCCCTCATTATCTCAAACAAAATCCTACATAACACTCTATATGACTCTCCACTTGATTAATTAGTGATCCTCAATTGATTTGGGTGGATATTTTTTAGGTATGTTTGGATTTCCTCTCAATTTCTCCTCTTTTATCTAGATTTATCCTCAATATATTTTTCCCTTGATCAAATAGAATCCAATTGGGTTTTGATTGATGTATCTAGAGGTTTTTATTAGGTATTGATGATTTTATTTGTAGATATAGTCTTTTGAGGACCAGAACTCTTCATTTCTAATCATCTAATTTGAAGGTAGTGATGTTTCCTTTGTTAGTGGGGTAGGTGTCCATATCTAATGGATTATTTACCATGGAAAACATCAATATTAATATCAAATAATTTTATTTTGACATATGAAATTGATTATTTTAATGTTATTAAGTGATTAATTGAAATATATAAATTATACTAGATCTTTGGTGGTGACTAATAATGTGTTAAAAAGAGTATTATTTAAAAACACCTTTTGTTAATTTTATGAGTTCGATGAAATGACACAAAGATAAATTTGAAAATGTTGTCCTTGGATTCTATTTCACCTTATGGAAAACTTTGTATCTTGGGGAAGACATTGGTATATGTGTCTTATAGGGACCAAGGATTCACTATACCAGCTAGAGTTACTTGGATTTCCTCGTATCATAGTCTATATATTATGACCAATTTTTGCATTGTTAGTATACATTACATGGATTTTTGAGATTTAATTTTCCACTTGTTTTATAATGTATATATATCTTGGTCATTGCTCTTTTTCTAATCAATCATGTTTCACCTCTCTATTATAAAGACATGGGTTGTTTGTAAAAAAGGAAAATTAAAGGGATATTTTATGAAAATATTATTTCATATAAATGAATTTGGGAAACGAGATCTATTTTAGAACTATAACTAATGGTTTTATATTGAAATGATTTGTATATAATCATGGTGGTATCATAATGGGAATTAACACAAACCCTATATATTCTTTTTGGAATATGTATAATTGGTTTTCATAACTTGGGTTAAGGGAAGAGCATCATTTGTCTTGGAATATATTCCTTACTGAAATTGTATTTAGTTGACTGGGATGCCGGTGACTGATGGTCACATAGAGATAGACTCTTGGATCATGATTTATATTGTGTTTTTTACCATTATGATATTGTCATTTTAAGTCTCAAATTTGTTTAAACTTCATATTGTACTCTATTTTGGATTTATATTCTCAAATATTTCCTTTAGTACATGAGATAGATCTTATGGTGTTTAGGGTTAAATAATTCAAATTTATTTCCTACATTGATACCCAGGTGCTCATCAACAGCCCGTGGTGATCAGGAACTCTCTTTGGTCCTTATGGATGGTCGTCTCGGGTGACATATCAGTTTGACCTGGGTTGGTTTGTTATAGATATATTCATTGACCTGGTTAGCCTTTATTTAGAGATTTGAGAATATTTTTTGAGGATATATGGGATTTACATAAACCATGTCACATGTTCACTCTATGTCTTGGAAATTTTTAATGTTTAAAAATTCATACAAGAATGTGATGAGGTTGGGGTACATGGGAATAGAGGTACATTTATTTGATAGAGAACACATCAGATCCCTTTGTATCTTGAGGAAATCAACAATTTATCAGAGGTCGCGCATTGCTTACATCTATGGATCAGGTGATTTATATTTGTTTTAAATTCTACAAATGCATGTGGGGTCACACTTTTTAGTTGACTAAAAATGATTTAGAATAACTCATATGTCTACTCTAAAATATTTTTAGTGATTTATCCAAAAGATTTTTGGATGGGGATTTCAAAAAGTATTTCATGTAATGTAATATAAGTTGAATTTAATTATATAATTCAGTAAATATTTTATAATATATGCAAAATAGTTTTCGATATGATTTCATAAGTTGTCATATATGATATGATATAAGATGATATGACATGAAAAACTATAAGTCTTTCATGAAAGTTGGTGATTGAAATGAAAATTCCCTAATAACATAGATATCTTATAGTAAGATATGTGTTACTATAGGGTATGACAAGAATAAGGAAAAAATATTTTATACAAGCCTAAGACTATATTGTATTTCATGATGTAGGGATGTCATATGAACTACATTGGGCAGTCGTATCTTACTATAGAGAGATTTCATATGGAAGCTGGATGGGCATATTGTATTATACGATATGATCAAGTTGTGGTTCCATGAATCAAAATAACCAATTCCTTTAATACTTTCATGACTTAATCATCCTCTCGAATATTATGTATTTAACTTTAAAGTCTCTCTAATACATTAGTTATCATTAAAGGAATTAGATAGTTATGTTCGAAGGTTACATGAGATGTAAATGAAGGATTTAATCGTATGTTTATGAACCATACAAGTAAATACATGGATCTTAAATCATCTTTGAAGCCTGTATAAAGTAGGATAGGCCTTGGGTTTGGGGTGTGTGAAATCCTAAATAGATCACTTTTCAAAACACTTACCATCCTGAATCTCTCTTAATTCTTCCCTCTTAGACTCTAACATACAATAATATCATGAGGGAATCAAGAGATGTTGCCTAAATTGATTCAAGTGATTTATTAAAATCCATGGATACACTTTATAGGGAATAACCTTTTGGTTATTCATTTTTGATCATCATCAAACACTAAAAGAAGGTGGTGGAAGTTGAAATTCTATGGTGTAAGGTATACATTTTCGTTTTTGGTATCATATGATCCCAGTTTCTAAGGCATGATATTTATTGGGTTTCATTGTATCATTGGGATTCCAATACTTTAATTAATCATTAATCTATGCTCGGAACCCAATAAAAAGGGTCCATTTATCGGTTTTGATCACTAATAAAATCATCCTTTATCATAGTTGTTTTTTGGAACTGGTACAAACTCAAAAAATATTTTAAAATTATTTCTTTGGCCAGAAATGGCACCTCAGGAAGTGATACATTATACCTCCATGTCACCTACACCCTTAAACCCTCTTCACACTACCTCAGACCTTGCACAACATCATTGTCCCTCCATGTTACTAGCTTGAAATTTAAAATTAATTGAGGACCCTATTAAATTTGAACCCCTAACTTTTGTTTTATGATATAGCATACTTACCACTAGAATTTTTTATTATTGTTATTATATAATGAAATATTTATATATGTATATATTTTTATATTTTTATATTCTTATATTTATATATTCATATATTTATATATTTTATATTTATATATTCATATATTTATATATTTATATTTTTATATTTTTGTATATTTATATATTTAAGTATTATTAGATTCATATATTTATATATTCATATATTTATATATTTATATATTCATATATTCATATGTTTCTATAAATATTTTAAAATATATTTATTAAAAAATGTGTGTGTGTGTGGGTGAAAATATTTACATATTTTAATATATATTTATTGCAAAATATATAAATATATTCAAATGTGTGGGGTCCATTATTTAATTTAGCCCATACTATGGGGACTCTGCCCCCGCACACTTTATTGGGATAAGTGATGGGTTGTGATCATGATTTTAAGGGCTAATCCCTCCACTTCCATCACAATCCCCCATTTTTTTCATCATTGTTTTCTTTTATCACAGCATGAGTTTTTTGAGTTAGGTTAAAGATGATTATAGTTACAAATAGTAACAATATTTATATTAATATATTAATTTATATGAATCTAAATATACATAAATCAATATACATATATATATATTGAAAATAATATATATTCTTAAATAAATTGTACATTTATATTTATAAACATTTTTATAACATATTTACATTATTTATTTTAATATTTATATATTTTTATATGATTATTTAAATAAAATTATAATATATTATATTTATATATAATTTTATAATGTGATTAAATTAATTACTAAATATTTTACTTATTAATATAATTTTAATAATTTATTTTTGTTTAAATTATAAAAAAAATTGATAAGAATTTTTTATTCTATTATTATTTAATTTTTAAAATTTCATTTAAATGTAAAAAAAATTAATGTGTATTTATGTGTATTTATATATACTACATATTTATATTTTTTATTATATATATATATATATAATTATAATTGTACATAAATATATATAAATTCGCACAAATATAATTGTATGTATATATATATATATTTTATAAATTATATAATATGAAAATAAATATATAACTTTAAATATGAACTATATTTAATGTATTTATATATTTATTTATATAGTTCATATTATAATATTTTATTATATATATTAATATATATATATATATATATTTAGAATTATGTGTATAATTATAAATAAGTATAAATGAATATATATATATATATGTGGTATTTATATAAATATATATGTTATTATATAAATCATATTTCATAGTATATATATTTTTGTACATATTATTATTATTACTATTATTATTATTATGCTTGGTAACATTTATCATCGTTAAAAATGATGAAAAAAACAACCTTTATAACCGCTTTTTAGTACTAATAAAGGCTTCCTTTTTATCTTAATTTGTTAGCATTTAAAATGGGTTCCCTTTATTAGTGATTTTTTAAGAACTGATAAAGGCCAGTGTTGTTTTTTCATGATTCGGTAGTAGTGTATACATTGTTTTTGTTCAAAAAATGTATTTAGATTTCACATGATATGATGTAATTTTCATATCTTCTGGCTTATTAGTATGTTATTAACATATAATGAAATTACCAGATTTTAAAAAGTATATTGAACTTAAATTGAATGTTATGATTTATTATCTATTTTTTATTTTTTTATTTTTTTATTTTTAGTGAACCTATTTTATTTAACATTTTTTTATTAGATATTATTTATTTGTATTGCATGTGAAAGATTCCTAAAGTAGACAAGGAGTTGAGCCTTCTGATCCATGACACCCTTCAAAGAGTGTTTATAATAGATTATATTTTTTGTGGTTTATTTGATAAATATTATCATGGATTGTTTAGTAAATATGGTTTATTATTACCATTTATTCCTATTTCCATATTATATTTATTTAAGTTTCTATGATGGTGATGTGGTGAGTTTTTTGTTGGATGTGTTTGGAGATAGTGATAAAAGTGGTGGGATAGAGATGGAGGTGATGGAGTGACGGATGTGGTCGAGTTGTGGGAGGATATTTCATTTGGACTTACGATGTTTTTTATATGATAATTTAATGTTCAATGGGTGGTTGTTGAATGGTTTCGATGTGTATATATGTTTTCTCTATATTAGTGTTGTATGTTGTCATTGAATATGTAATTTTTTTCTTTAAATGATTAATGTTTAATTAAATTCTATTTTATTAATTAATCATTATTTTCTATTTAACATCAGAATAAGATAATCACAGAAAAATAATGGATTATTTCTTAGATGAACATGTGAATGTCGTCTCGCAAAAAAGGAATGTGAATCCATTTGTACTCATTCTTTCACCAACGTTTATTCCGCGGTCACTATCTACATATATAACAATCATGAAATATTTACTAGGTATATAGAAAAGACCTTCATCTATAGTACATTTAATATACCTCAGAATTCTCTAGGAAGTATTCAAATGTGTTTATCCAGGAGTCTCCATATATATGCTAACAAGTCCTACCCCATAGAGAATATCTATCATGATGATTGTTAGGTATCTTAAGCTTCCAACCATAATTTTAAAATTGGTAGGATCCACATCACCAGTATCATTTTGTTATAATTCAAATCCTACATTGACCGGAGTTGTAATAGGATTAAAATTTTTCATTTTCAACTTCTTCAAAAAAAAAATTGGAATAATTTTCATGAGCTTTAAATATTCTACCATCACATGAAAAAACTTCTATACCAAGGAAGTGATCCATCTCTCTGATACTGGTCATCTAAAAGTCCTTTAATATTCTTTCCTTAAAGGATGAGAACTATAAGAACCCAATTTTTCTATGAGGTATGTATCCTTTAAATTTCACTTTAATTCCTTAATTTTGACCTAATATGAATTCCTAGTGAAGCAATAGAGGAAATGAGGGTGTTCGGGGATTTTTTAGACCTACTAACCTCAGTCGATGGAAGAAATAGCTAGGGCACATGGTTTGTAGAAATCATTTCACCCAGACCTCATGGTCTCTAATAATCATGTGGGGTGTTTTAGTGAGCAGAAGTGGGCCACACATTTTTCTCTAACAGTTAGAACTAGGAAATACGACTGTGGAAGTGTTTTAGTTCTTGTTAAATAGGTTTTTTTAATGGGTTCCACATGGTTAGTCTAATTATGTGCATAGCCCATGCGAGGGGGTCTTGTGATAGAACATAGCACGTAGTTGGCGCACGGTTTGGCCAGCCATGTGGCCAAATAGTGCGACATAGTTTTAAAAGGGTGAAATTTCCATTTTTTCCTTGACTCTTATAATATTAACCCCCTTTCTTTTTTTTATTCCTCCCTCAGATAGGGGGGTCTCATTTCTCCTGTGAGATATTCTCCTCAAGACTAACCTAGGATTTGGTGTTATTCCTCCACATAGACCCCAATTCAACATCTATCTATCACATTAGATATATATAGGCATAATCCCCAATCCTTAGGCTCCTTTTTTTATTCTTCTTTTTATTGAAGATTATATATTGGTGTGATCTCAAATGCCCCATTTCTTGGGAATTCTTCTCTATTATTGTTTTCTTTCGATCTGGACCAAACTGGAGGCCAATACTAGATGAATTTTCCTTTATAGTAACAACATATGTTTTCTAGTAATTATCCCTCAAAGTATTTATGTTTATATTTTTTTTCATTTTTCCTCATGTCGGTTCCACCATGGGTTTCCTTTAAAACTAATATTCTTGAAATTGGTTTCCTATTATGAAACCTAATGACTCCTTTAGCTCCCAAAAGATATTATAGGTTGACAGCCTCAATGTGATCCAACCCTTTGGGTGTTCTCTTTATATTCTTATTTGACTTACATGGTTATATAAACAAAACACCCATTGTTGTGTTTGGTTTGAATTCTAAAAAGTGATATCATATATTATAATGGATAATCATAGTGGTTTATCATGGATGAAACACTTACCAGACCATAATGAATTAAATATAATGTTATCAGTATGACCGCATCACATTTTTTAATAGAAAATGGTTAAGCCCTTATTAAATAGAGTTATTTTTTCCCAAAAAATCTGAAATGTTTATTTTCCTAATGCTTGGTTGGGAGGGGAGTTGAATGCACTTCACAATCCTTCATGTAGTTTTTACTATATTTTATTTCAAAAAAAACTCATAATGACTCACACATCCATAAATAGGTAGATACCTACTTTCCAAAGGCAGGTGGTACCTTGGGGTTTCAGACCCAATGACACTTATGAACTCACATTGGTCGAGAGGATGGGAGATCAAGCTCATAACACCCTTTTAGGGGGAATTGTTTCCTACTCCAGGACTCTCTTATATATTTAAGTTATGTTCTATAATCTCTTACTAATCCTTATACAGGATTGATTACCCTAAAAAAATTATCAAGTATTGAACACTTATATGTAAAAAAGAAGTTCTACTCATGAGCCCATCTATATATATTTTAGGTTCTTTATCCATTTCCAATTAATTGATAGCTTCTTATATGTAGAATACATATAATCAGGCCCTTAGGAATGTGTTTTCATCCAACAAGTCCATTAAAATTTTAAGGATGGGATTAATCCGTTATGAGTCATCCTATGTATCCAGTTTATAACAGGAATCAAAACCCACAGAGTCTATTAAACCAATTAAGTTTAACTTCATTTATAAAGGATGTATATTGGTGGGGTGATTAAGCACTAGTTATTTTACCTCAAGCCTCAGGGAGGCATTCTACGTATCCTCATTATGGAAGGAATCAGAGTCGTCATAGTTTAATCATGCCCTTGGGACTTTCCTTGATGTAGATTCCATTTTTTGTAGTAGTTATATCATTACACAAAATGGTTCTTACACACTAAGATTTCCCTAGCAGTTAGAAATTCATGATGCAAATTATATGATCATTTCAAATCCCTAATCCCACATTAGCCATGCTCAGTATGAAAAATAAAGCATAGAAAGTAGTCATTCTCACTTTATATTGATGTGGGACTTATGTGTTTTGAAATTCCTTTTGATGTTTAATATAGATCTTGGGCTTTAGGAATGTGTCATATGTATCTTAGTCATTGTAGAAATCAGATTTCTCATAGTTTAGTTTCTTTCTTGATCAACTAGTGAATGAGGCTGAATGATCATCCAATGAGAGTGATTGGGTCTCGATGGATAAAATTTTAGAGACATAGAAGGACTCATGATAAGGTGGATTCCCATTTTATCATAGAACTTATGAATTTTTCCTATGTATCCTAGTTATTTTAGGAATTATATTTCTCATAGTTCAGTTTCCTACTCGGTCCGCTGGTGGAGGAGGAAGAATGATCAACACTTGGGAGTGACTGGGTCCCAATGGTTGGAATGTAAAAAACATAGTAGGACTCACACAGAGGTGGATGCCTATTTGATACCATTCCATTGGAATTCGTCCTATGTATCCTAGTTATGGAAGGAATTAGAGTTCTCATAGATTAGTTTTCTTCTCGATCCACTGGTGGATGAGAAAGAATGATCAGTACATGAATGTAAATTGTGTCCCAATGGTTGTAATGCTGAATAAATGGTGGGAATTACACCAATTTGGATTCCCATTTAAGTTTAGTACTTATTAAGGTTTCCAATGTATCTTGGTCATGGAAGGAATCAAAATTTTCATAGTTCAATTCCCTTCTCGATCTACTGGTGGATGAGGCAGAATGATCATCCCAAGAGATTAATTAGATCTCGATGGTTATAATTTTAGAGATATGGAACGAATTGCACTAAGGTGGAACCTCATTTTATCTTGGGACTTAGTAATGTGTCCTATGTATCTTAGTTATGGTAAGAATCAGAGTTCTCAAAGTTGAGTTACATTTTCAATCCACTGGTGGATGAGGAATAATGGCTATTGCATGGGAGTGATTGGGTCTCGATGGTTGAAATGTTGAAGACATGGAGGGACTCACACCAAGGTGTATTACCACTTTATCTAAGACCTTAGGAAAGAATCCAACATATACAAGTTATTGCAGGAATCAGATTTATTCTAGTTCAACTTATTGGGGCTTGCACTCTGAGGTCGTTGTAATATGGGGGAAGTCACATCAGGAAACTAATTGAAGCTTACAGACTAAGGTTTCCTTAATATGGGGGAAGTCATGTCATTCCACTTATCAGGTCTTATACGCTAAATCTACCTTAATATATCCACTATACAAGGTTATCATGTCTTGAGACATCTTCTTGACATGGCATGATTGTCTACCTGACATGTCTGAGGATTTCTGGGCATGCCATGATTTCTCGGTGGACATGCCTAAATAAAATTTAATGATCATGTTAACTTGTTTGGAGGACATAATATAACCTAAATGAAACATTTGCATACCATTTAATGATCAAGTTTGACATGTCTGGACGGTGTCACATGACTTGGATAACTTGTCTGGAGGGTGTCTTATGATCTAGTTTGACATGTCTAGAGGGTTCCCCATGACCTAGAAGACTTGTTTTAAGGATGTCTCATGATCCATGATTTCATCTCAAGAGTATGTTTCATGATCCTAGCTAAAATGTCTGGAGGAGATCGCATGATCTAGGCTGAAATGTCTGGAGCACATCACAAACCTAGGATGAAATATCTGAAGGGTGCTTCATGACCTAGGATGACATGTATGGATGGTGACACATGACATGGATGACTTTTTTGGAGGGTTTCACATGATCCAGGATAAAATATCTTTATTTCAACCTAAGACCTAGATGAATTTTCCTGTTGTCACTGCATAACTTGGGAGACATGTCTGGAGGTCATTATATGATTTTTTTGGTAAGACAAGAGGGCTTCTCAACACTTGGGTGGTACGCTTGGAGGGTGTCATATGACTTTAATTGACATGTACAAGGTACATCATATGATCTAAATTGTATGTCAATGGAATGTAACATAATTTGAGTGACATGTCTTGGTGTTGTTGCATGATCTAGGTGAGACATGTGAATCGCATGAGGATTGGAATATATGTTCTTTTCATAAGTCTATCATCTTTTTAGTCTTTATTCCAACATTTATTGTATATGTTCCGCATGTCTGTCTAGTGTTAGCTTATTTTTTAGGTTTGTGTGACCCATATTACATGGGGTCTCCATCGCATTATCTATCTAATACACTATAATTCCATCACATTCCCTCAAGTGATCACACAATGTTCCTATACATGACTTTTCATCCCTTATTTTGTTCCTAGTATTTTACCTGGTGGAAGACATTTTCAATTATGTTATTGGCCTCTTTGAGAAGTTCTCTCTTGTGATCCCATTTTTGCTCAATTTATGGATTACTTTTTTGAGATGAGGGGGGGATTTATAAGACTTACTACATCAGTTATACACATCCTTGTTTGAAATAAACTCACAGATTTGGTTTGGAGGTGGTGGAGGGTTTTGGTGTCACCCTCTTTTTTGAGATCCTACCATAGATCATCCAAGGGTGTTGCATGATTTTCAACGACTACATGAATGTCCCATCATTACCCTGGTTATTGGTACTCATACAATATAAGGGACTTATACAAACATTATGGACATATAAATGAAATTTTACAAGGTCAGGATGACATGTATAAGAGTCATTGATAGATTTGGATGCCCATGGAATGGCTTTTTTGGGATCAAATATGACTCATCTGGGGATCTCCAAGAGAAAAATGTAGCTTGTCAAGAGGGATTCGGCAAGATCATACTGACATGTTGAGGGGGGGATCCATGGGGTCAATTTTTATCACCCATGGTTGATAAACTCTCTCACATGACGATCAACGTATCTTCTCTTTTTAATAAGCTTCTCTCTTTTCCACTTTTTATTTCCATCTTTATTTTACAATGGTTGGGGATCTCAAAAAGTGGTGTGAGTGCTATCAAAGACAGTCACTCTCCTTATTTATGATGTGTTGTGTGACCAATAAAGGTTCTTGAAATGATTAATGATCATTTTCATGGACAACCCTTCTATTTTTCTATAGATACATAGGGGGAGAACAATCAATTGGACATTTCTAAAGCCCTTTGGAAGATGAGGGTGACATTTCAACAGGTTTGTGTGTGAAAAGGTGGACATGTTTATAGGGCTCTATGAGGTCTTTTGAACCACATGATAAAATCACATCAAAATAAAAAACCATATAAGGTCACTATCTTCTATATATTTTTACCCTTTATTTTACAAGGGTTCTGGATTATTGACATGTGTACACCGATTGATAAGTTGTGTGACTCAGGGAAACTTGTCTGGAAGTATTTTCATGATCAATGAGTGTCTTGGACACCTTCCTAAGAAAAAATATTCTTGTTAAAGTGGATTTTTGTAATATCCAAAAGATCATGCACTGCACATGGTAAGTTCTCATGACCTTCCAAAGGTCATGCGATCACTTGTCTTTTAGGAGTTCACGTGATCTAAATGATTTGGCCATGTTTTTTTCTTCACTTTGAAAGTAAAATAATAACCATGTTTCATCTATTTCTTCCCTTTTATATTTTTTTATGCTTTTTGGGGGAAATAAATAATTCACCCCCCCCCCCCTCAAGAGTGATGTACACAGGGGAAATGGATCAATTCTATGGAAATTAAATGTGTGCCTAATTCTTTAGGGTTTCCACCAATCAGTGTCTTGGGTGAAATTTGGTCTTTTGGGTTACCGTTGGTATTCTTTGGAATTACCTATAAATAGGGGATTAGATATGATATCATTCACCAGCTACTCCAACTATCCATATCTCTTGCAATCCACCTCTTTCGTCTGATCCCTTCATAGGAACTTCTATGAGAACGGATCATAAGACCCATCCACAAGATTTTTTTGTGAGAACTAATTCCCAAGATCTTTCCAAGAGACTTAATTTTCCTTAGAAATTATCAGAACTAACCATGAATCTATCTTTGGTAATTTCTTGAACCTTTACCATGTGCCAATTTTGTAGTTTTTTTATTATCTGTCAGCTCATTCTCATGATCTCTTGACTATTATGTGGTTTGAATGACCATGCCAGGGTCATGAAATTCTGAGTTTTATGAAGGCTCATGCGGTTGTGATATGTCATGTGGGTTATGTGGTCCATGAGATATTCATGGGGTAGGTTGTGAGACCTGTATTAGGTCATTTGATTGTGAATCCCCTTATGGTGCAGGTGATTCAAATGATGCTAACCTGGTCATGCATCTCTTTTGATGAGATTTGGTTTTCATTTGTCTAACACATTCCACTTACTTCTTTTCAAATGGATTCCATCTCACATGCATATTCCCATATGTCTATCTAGTGGGTCATTATTGTTTAGAACCATAACATTGACCCTCATTATCATGTGCATTCTAAAAATGAGGCTTTGAAGAGGCTTATCTCATCTCAACTTAAAAGCTATCCTTTATCACATCAGTTTCCACTGTATGGTTTCAATCTGTCAGATGATTTTTCTATTTATTATACTGAGTATAATCTTCCATGTTTTTTGGTGTCAAATTCCCTAAATTGTATTCAAATGATAGTTTTTGAGGTTGGTCAACCGGTTGTAGCACGGTCCCAGGGGTTGTCTTATATAATTGTGAACTCTCCTCTAGGTCCAAACAGATGTGATTTCACCCACCAGTCCACTGATCAAAGTTATTCAAGCATATTTTTTCTCTTCCTTTAACAATCCAAGTGTTGGATGGAGTTTGAAATGGGACATCCATCCAAGTTGAATTTTTTTTGATGAATGGGTGTGGCTATTCTGGGTTATACAGAGTTGTTTAGAATTTCCCACCAACTACATGCTGTCCATATTTATGTTGTTTTATTGGTTTTCCAATGCATCATCTACCATCATTAATACATTCTTAGATAACTAATTATACATTGGTTCTCTGGTACCAATTCATTCTATATGTCCCACATCATAACAGGAATCAAACTTGGGGATATTTATTAATTGGGCTAAATACCCCCTTGGGGAAATGTATGATGAGTTCCTTCTTACTATGGATGTCTGAGATAACCCCACACATACTCCATTATTGGAAAGGGATATTCTCAACATTGTGATAGATAAGTTAAGGAAGGATCTGAATATGCACTCAGTTTTCTTTTCATTCATGATGTACATGATATTTTGTTGATATGATTTTTCATGGATCACCAACAATACCCATACTTAAAATAATATCAACTAAATTTGAATGCTTTTATTTGAATGATTAAATCATAATAGATTTTTTTCTCAAAAAATGCTCATGAATTCCCACCAATGTGATATTCTTTATTGATGTATCTTCTCTATTTATATTGATATTACCTAATTTGTGAATGGATAATTTGGGTATAATATGTGTCTTGGGGGGGATAATTATCTATCTTTGGCCGAAGTCAGTGGAATTATCGAGCATAGGTTGATTTTTTCTAAGGCTATATGTTAAACCCCACAAAATTTATATAAATTTAATTTATATTTCCATAATTTTTTCCTAAGCTTCATATAGGTAAAATCTTAGAATACTTAAACTTGGATTTTTCTTAGACCGCCATATTATGGGTTTTTGGCCTGATTAGTTTTGTTCTTTTTTCTGGACTTAAAAACTAAATTGTTGTGGTGTTGTAGTTTAAGCTATTTTTGCTCAGAACTTATATTAATATCATTTAGAGTATTTTATCTTGGACCTTATATTTCTATATTTTAGGTTCTTTTAGCTCAGACCTTTTATCACTTTACTTTATAGTCTTTTAGCTTAGACCTTCGATCGCTGGAAATATACCATTTGTGAAGTAGTGTTCTCCATTTAGTTTAATTTTTTTTGTAATGATATAAAATATTCTAAGCATTTTAAATTCTTTCTACCATGACATCCAATAAAATTAAATTTAAAGTCTTTTTTCCATCACTTGATTAGTGAATATAAAATATGGGGCATACATTTTAGGGATGAACCAAAACACTTTAGGGTGATAAATTTGTCCATAGTGTTTCTAGGGATCATGAGGAGTGTAGTTCCTTTCCAGCAATGAGGATATTCCTATAGTTGGTAGATCAAATACTGTATGCATCAATAGAATGGCCATAAAGTGGTTTCCCCACACTTTTCTAAGGGCCATAGAATATTTATTGGGGTAATATTGGTTGATAGAAATATTATAGGGAAACCGGGTCCACATGGATGGTGGAGCATGGATTGAGTAAGAAATAACACAAAAAAAGTTTTATTTTATGATCATGGAATTCAGAATACATGATGGATATGACCCATAAAACTTTGAGGTACTCAGTTCTACTATGGTGTTACTGGGGTTCATGGGGTTTGGAGTTCCTTTTATACAAGTAGAAAACTCCTCTGTTTGGTTGGTTAAAGCCCTTATGTGTTGATATCATGGTCAAATAAAGGCGTTCCCACTATTTTCTAGGGGCCATTAAAGATTCATGAAGACTAAAATTCCTAATATATGAGGTTGGATATAGAGAGAAAGCTATAAAAGAAGGGTTCTCACACTCTAGGGAAGTTTGTCTTTTAATTGGGAATGTTTATCCCTTCACCTTGGGGTTTTTATTGATGAGGTATGGGCCACTAAAAGGTTTGGGAATGGAGTGTCGCACTCCTTCTTTAAGAAAGGGTACAAAACACGGTGTCGTGATGTTGAGTATGTTGAATCAACATGAATAGTATGGTAGTGGTGATTGTAAATCATGGTCTAAATTTATAGGGTCTAATGTTATAGGACAATCATGTTAGGGATGTCCCAGAACCCCCTTAGGTGTAGGGTTCTACCATATTTATATTGGGATTGTAAGAATCAAAAAGCCCTTTATATAAGGTCAAGATGTCTCTGGTTGGTAGGTCTAAGAACTTATGCATGAATATAAATGTTAAATAGAGATATTTATTTTCCTTTCCAAGGTCCATAAAAGGTTTTAAATCACTCAAGGCACTAAAATCATAAAGTTTGATTTAGGGAAAATGTAATATTCAAGAAAGGTTCAAGAACTCTAAAATTTGTGTCTCTTCCTAGTGAACACTTTATCACGGTGAGGAGATTTGAAAAACCATTACTCTAACTATTTCCTTGACTTATGGGTCTAGTGATTATGGATTGGATTTTACAAGGTTAATAAGGTAGACCTCGCGAGTTTTATGCCTTATTTGTTTTCACTTTAATTTATCCCTAAACTCTAGAAATGAATAATTTAGTGAGTGGAGACTTGAATTTTTCTTAATCTTCCCATTGTGGGTTTTCAACATGATACATTTTTATCTATTTCACTAAAAGTTTACATTATTTCAATTTCGACCTTCAAGGGATAATTTTGAGGTCATACACCTTTGACAAAAGTGGAGGCTATTTAAGGTTGTGAAACACATAGAACTACTATGATGGGAATGTTTCACAAGAGCTCAATTTGGATAGCCAGCATCAAGAGTACCCCATCCTATTTCTAAGTGGGAGATGAAAATGTTATAAATCAGGACTCAAGGTTCTTAGTCCATGAGTAATGATATGGTATAATTATACTGGGGATGGCTCCGAACACCCTAAGGTGATGAGTTTTTCCACGGTGAATTCCGGCTCACAAGGATCATAAATCCTTTCTATAGGACCAAGATGTCTCCATTTGGTAGGTTTAAGCCCTTTTTCATTGATATCATGGTTAAACTGAAAGATGTATTTTCTATTCCAAGGGTCATGAACGTTTTGTGACAACCCAAGGTACTCAAGACATGAAGTGTGAATTATGGAATAAGGGACTTAAAATATGGAAGAAGTACCACATACATTGGTTGACCAGGGTTATGATTTTATTGCCCTTTGATAAGGAATAATGATGGGTGATGGTCTGTACATTTTAGCTTCATGTAGTGGAGAAGTTTTTGTTGTGTATATTTAATGTCATACAACTAAGATGTTTTCCATTATATTTTATCCTCATGTGGAAAGGACGTTCACTGTATAGGTCTAGCCCCTATGTAGTTCGGGGTGCACTTTTATCATTTATATGTTGTGTCTAAACCCATGATTATAGATATGGGTGTTTTTGTGTATCATGTGAGTCAAGAATCTTGCCACACATAGTTATTTTATGAAATTTCCTTGCACAATTCTAACTCATTCACAGGGATGGGGGATATTTTTGTTTTATCTTGGTTGGACCAAATAATCATAGATCCAAGAGTCACTACGTATCTTATGATGAGAGGAATCAATTCACGTGTTGTTCTTGAATGGGAAACTCTCCACACAGGTCTGACCCGTACATAGAGGGGGAATTATTCCCATTGATTATTGTATTTGTACCCAGTATTAGATATTTTTGCACCACTATGTATCCTTTAATGATAGGAATCAATACACATGTAGTTATTTAAAAACCATGCAATTTAACATCATTTGGTAAGGATGTATGCTCTTGGGTGTGAAAATGAATATTCTGAATGGTCCCAAGAATGAATATTTGGGTGTCACTAAGTATCATGTGATGATATAAATTAAAACACACATAGTTCTTGAATATAGGTGTGGTGGGAAACCAACCCCAATGATAGTGTTCCTCTCATGAGAGGTCTAAATTAATGTGTAGTTTTATGTCATGCAAGATACATAAACTATGAATTTTAACATCATGAGGCGATGAATCATGGTGTGTATTTTAAGGTCTTGTGTCTAGTAACATGATGACCCTATCATGAGATGATAAGTATCAGTCATATAGGGAATCCCTTACCAAAATTACTTCGCCCACATGAGCTATGATCAGTGTGAGAAATAAGGAATTTCAATGGTTCATCTCATGAAATGGAGGTAATTAGTGGAAAGTAAATGAGAGTTTTGTATCATGTGGTGGTTGGGCCAAGATATAGGATCTTGGATCCCCTAATTATCTCATTGGAATTGAAATCAAGTCACACATAGTTATGTAAAACCCATGCAGTTTAGTGTCATGAAGTAACAACATTAGTTGTGCAGTTTATCATCATACAGTAAGGAAGAGGGTGAATAAATGTGAAAGAAGATGAATATTGTGGTTGGCCCCATGAATTGAGGTCTTGGTGTCACTACATATCTTATGATGATAGAAATTAGAAAACACATAGTTCTAGGAAACTGTTTAGTTTAGTGCCATGCAACGAGTACATCATTAATTTAGTTTAATGTATTTCGGTAAGGACGAGAGTCACCCAACATGGAAGAAAATTAAGATTGAATATAGTCCCAATAATCGAGTTATGGTTGTCACTACATATCATGTGATGGTAGGAATCAATCCAAACATAATTCTTGGATGAAGAGATCCCCTATGTGGATCTTACTCTCATATAGGGAAAAGGGAATTTCATTTTTATTTCACATAGATCTAGATCATGTGTAATGAATCATCGGTGATATGATGATTCTTGTGTAGTTTAACTTCATGTGGTGAGGACACCCCCCATGTAGTTTAATTACATGTAGGAAATACATGTTTGGTAGATTTTAACACCATGTGGTTAGGACATGTTCCGTGTAATTTAACATCATGTGGTAAGTATGTATTTTTGGAGTTTAATTTCATGCGGGAAATATATGTTCCATATATTTTAACTCCATGTGGTTAGGACGTGTTTCGTATAGTTTAAAATCACGTGATCAGGATGTATTTACGTAGTTTAACGTCATGAAACTAGGATGAGAGATGCAATGTAGTTTAAAGTCTTACTACAAGGACTTCTTCCGTACATTTTAACATCATACATTCAGGATGAAGATAATTCTTGATAGCATCTATGAAAAGTATTTCCTAACAAACCACGCATTGGTGGGGGAGTGACACATTCCCCATCCATTTTTCCTAGTGAATAATATTTATTGTGATAGACCTTATGTACTATATAAGGACCTTACCATTTGGGTTCCAAGTATAGAGTATTCTTTCCTAGTATCATTGTGGATCTAAGATCCAATACCATTTCTCCTTGAAGGAATGAGCAGAGGTGAAACTTTTTATATAAGGATCATGTGATCTGATTTTGATGAACTTATAGGTTTTTCAATGTATACAACCTGTTCTCATCGAGCTCCTCCAACTCATCCCACTACTTTTATGATTTATCATCATCTGAGAGTTTCCCACATATATATATTTGAAGGGAGGTAAAATGTAATTTTATGGGAAACATTTCCTCATTTTCGTATACCAATTAACACAGTGTTTCTTTTTTAACAGTATGCATTGTGGTATAGTAGATCCATAAGGCATGGAGGAGCTTACCCATCCATGACTTATTGTACTTATTCATCATCTTATAAATTATATTTGATAGAATATTATTGAAGGCCTATATTTATCTATTTTACAATGAATGATATAAGGATGAGTGATTGGACTTGATTTTTTACTCCTGGTGAAATTTATTCAACTATGTAGAATCTAAGTTGGTGTTATTGTCTATCAATATCATGTGAGGAACTCTGAACCTATTGATGATATAGGTCATCATGAAGATTATGATATTCTTCATCCTGAATTCCTTGAGTGGTATTACCATAGACCATTTGGAAAATAAGTTGATAGTAGTAGGGATTCACTTAAACAAATTAGTCATGGCTTGGGTATATGGATCCACAACATCCATTACCCATATGAATAATGGCTTGGAATGTTTAGATGTATGCAGAAATTTTGGGGGTTGCTGGATAAATTTTTCATGAATTTAGAATGAATGAAATTTCATGGTGAATTCCATGTAGTTTTGTATCATTATTTTTAATTAGTAACCTAGTGTCCTGATTTAGTGGAAGAGCATGGTCCCAGACTGATGAGCATCATAGGATCCTAC
The DNA here is from genome assembly GCA_963277665.1 of Viscum album. Lineage (NCBI taxonomy): Eukaryota > Viridiplantae > Streptophyta > Magnoliopsida > Santalales > Viscaceae > Viscum > Viscum album. The sequence goes on from OY728150.1 coordinate 963,762,133, forward strand.
ATGGACTTATTCCATGAACGTGAGAATCTATATTTATGTTACGCATCTGAGGATGATTTCATTAAATTCTCACTTATAGAGACAGTTCTTCTAAGTTGGCTTATCCGATAAGGAAAATTTTGTTGTCTGTCACCAGATTTGTCCCATTCTAGATCGGTCTATCTAGAGGATCCCATTTTGGAGATAACTGATTGTGGGTTTCATCCATCCAAGTGTGTATATCATTTCATCACACTCTAGGATGGTGTTAACCTGATTTATTTCTTCCATGTTATGGAAAATGATTGATGAGACCATTATTTGGTGTGTGATGTAGAAGATCACTTCTTCCGGATTAGGGTTCTCCAAGACTGTGGATTGATTATCCATCATGTATGAACAAACATTTTGTGATCAGGGAATATGATGAAACGTGTGTTCAAAAGATAAATCTTCCATTATTCCTATGATGTAGCCAATGAGAGCATCCAATTATTCAATTTTAATGGAATATTAACCATTGATATGCTTTATCACTAGCTCGGAATCCCCTTTGATGTTATAGTATGCTATTTTCAGCTATAGGGATAGTTATAAGAGAGAAATGAGGGCATGTTATTCAGCCTCATTATTCATGATTTAGGATAGTGAGAAATGGTAGGTCAAAATTTATTTTTCCAGTAAAGAAACTATAAACCCCAAGAAAATCTTAATGCATTTTGGGTTTTCTAGTCTCTTGCCTATATGACATTGAGAGGCATCATTAAAAAACATCTCCCATGTCTAGGGAGTTTCATGGGAATAGAAAACCTCCTTATCTAGAATCTCAGTGTCCACTTGTTCACTTTCTGGGGTGGGATATTTCATGTGGAAATTAGATAGGGTCTTCCCTTTAACAAAATTCTATGACATGAACTGAATGTCGTACTATTACTGAATCACCACCCATTGGGTCAAATGACTAGTCAGTATAGGATTTCCAAGGATGTACTTGATCGGATCAATACAATAGACCATGTGGACTTCATGGTGTTTCAAGTAATGCCTCAGGTTTTGTACTATAAAGACAAGTACAAGGTAGTTCTTCTCAACATCAGAATATCAGGTCTCAATTCCTAGCATCATTAATCTAAGGTAGTAGATATTGTTCTCATTACTCACATAATTTTTTATGTGAGGACAGTGCCAAGTGATCATTCCATAGAGACCGCATATAATATTAGTGTCTTTCCTTCAACCCTAGGCATCAACACTGGTGGGTTCATCAGGTACTTATTTAGAATATTAATGGATTCTTAGAATTCCTCATCCCATTGATAGGATATTCCCTTATTCATTATATTGGATAATGGGAGAGATTTTCCATCTAGGTTGGCTATGAAATGTTGAATGTAGGTGAGGTTCCCTTAGATCCCCCTCAACTCTTTAAGATACCAAGGGTTTGACATTTTTAGGATTGCGCTAGTCTTTTTAGGGTCAACCTCGATGCCACGGTGGCATTCTACAAAACCAAGTAACTTCTTTAATGTTACCCCAAAATCAAATTTCAGTGGATTCATCTTCAAACTATGTTGTCGTAACTTGTTGAAGACTATATCAAGATTCGTGAAGTTATCTCCTCACTATTGATATTTGACCACCAAGTCATTGAAATAACATCTGACTATTCATCCCAATAAGGGTTTATAGATATTGTGTGTGGTGAATTGATAAGTAGCGGAAAAAATCTATAACCCAAAGGGTATAATTTGATATAAAAATATCCCTTGGGGTGCTCTAAAGGAGGTGGCATCTTCATCTTCAGGGGACATCTTTATCTGATTGTACCCTGAGTACCCATCCATTAAGGGATGTTCTTGGAAGCCAAAAGTTGAATCAATAATGATTTATTTGATCATAAATGTTATTTTTTCATTTTTTCAGTGTCTATTAAGGTCTCTGAAATCAATGAAAACCCTAATCTAGCATTATTTTTCTTGATAGGGATGATGTTTCTAATCCATATTGGGAATTAAACTTCTCATACAAAATTGTATTTAATCTATTTTGTTAATTTTTCCTCTACATTTGTATCATGATAGAGGAGCATCCTCCTGGATGTCTACATGAAACCTAGATGGTCATCGGGTAAGCTGAGATAGTTCATAGCCACGTTTGTATTCAATCTAGTAATTTCTTTATAATTTCAAATCTAACACATATCAATGTTGCTAAAAAATGAAATATACATCTCTTTCTCCTCAAGAGTCATGGAAGAACTAATCAGTGTTGGACACGAGTCTTCTTATGTTCCCATATTTACCTGCCAGAGCTAATAAATGGGGTTTGAGATTCCTTCCTCAAATATAGGAGGGTAATTCCTGAGGTCAAATTATTCTTCTTCCACCTCTGATTCTATGGATGAATTTTCAAATGAGGCAGGAAATCAAAGTGTATCTTTTTCACTTTGGGATGAGAGAATCTATGTGAAGAGTTGTTATCATCCCCTACTACTAGAGTCATTATAGGGTGATTTTAGAGCCGATTTTATTTTAAACTGTCACTGGGGACAGAATGGTCTTGGATATCTAGGATTAGGTCTATTGCCTCAATCATATTTATGGGTAACAAATAATCATTATTGATAATACTCTAGGGATTTTTAGGGGTGGTCCCAACCCATTGGGGGATGAAACCTATATATTTTTATCCACCAATGGTTGTTTTAATTAACTTGTATATAAATATTTCATAGAATATATGGCTTCACATTTCTCAAAGGGGGCATTGTCACCATTTATTATGTAGACCTTTCCATCAGTGGGGTATTTCAAGCACTGATAGAATGTTGAAGTTACTACGATATGGATGTGGAACCGGGGACTTCTAAGAAAAACATTGTATGTAACACCCCGAGATTTTATGAAAAATATTATTTTTAATTTAACTAATGTCTTGTGTTGTACGCTACACCAAAATGAGCTTGCACAACACGCATCCTTGATTTGCCTTGCATTACACGCAATCGCGACCTTCCTCGATAGCGTGTGTAGTAGGCAATAACGAGTTTCACTAAACAACGATATGCTATTAAAATATTATTAAAATTAGCCGTTATGAATAGTAATAACCAGTTTTTGAAATTTCGTAAATTTTATTTTTCAAAATGGACTTCATTTTTGGATCCGGAATATCAAAATTAGCTTAGGGTGAAATTTTGGTAATTTTCGGATAACTTTCATATTTTGATGAATAGTGAAAATTACTAAATTTTAATTAAAAACAACTTTTTCAATCGAAATAATTAATAGTGATAAATTATTAATTTGAGTGGTTTTAAAGTATATTTAGAATATATTTTTACAATTTAATACAATGTTCATCATTGGATGTAATTTCACATTTAAACTAGTTATAAACAAGTGTCAATCTTTTGATAGTTATTATCTCTTAAAAACACGCCTTTTGTTTTGATGACGGGAATTAATTTTTAAATTAATTAATGCAACTGATATGTTTTGAATTTGGTAAAATAGAAATAATTTTTGAGTTCATAATATCAAATATATCTTAGGCCTATTTTTTGGGATTTTTCTGAAAACTTTCAATTTTTGATGAATAGTGAAACCACTAAGTGGTAGTTAAAAAACTGAATTTTTCATAAAACTTAATTTTACCGCTTCTGTGAGTAGAATTTCGAAAATCCGAGTGACACGGTTAATATCAAGGACTAAAATGTGGTTTAATGAGATGAAAATAATTTTTGGTGAATAGTAACTTTTTACTTTTTTTTACCACGGTAAAAAGTAAATAGGGTAATTAAGGGTAGAAATGATATTATTATTACCCTAACACATGTCCTAATTATATTGAACAAGTGTAATTAGACCAAAAACAAACATAGGAATAAAATATGACCATTTAGGCCCACCTGGATTAGATTAGGACATTTATTATTAATTTATTTAAAGAATGGTTAAAAGGGTTAAAATCAAAGTTTATTTACTAAAACATTTTTAATATGAGGTTATACATAAGATAAATTCTAATATAAATATTCATTAGAAAGATAAAAAGATTTAATACATAATGCTATTTTATTTGTAATTTTTAGACATTAAATAATTTAATTTATTTCTGACACAACGATGATGCAGTAATTATCTTATTAATGAAATATTGACATAATTGAGGTTATAAATACAAAAATAAAAATAATTTGAGACTTTTTATGAATTCCACTAATTTTATAGGTTAATATAACATGTTAGTATTTATTTAATTAACTTTTTTCGAACTTATCATTCTGTTAGGAGTTTCAAAAAAATCAATTACTAAATAGTGTCAAAATTGACATAAAATAGTTTTTAAAACAAATATTATATTAGTAATTGTTATTTTATTTCTAAAAATCTAAGGTTCGGCCAAATGACTTAGATAAGGTTATATATATTAATAATATACAAATTGGGGTTCTTTTGGCTGCTTATAGTATATTTATTAACCTTATAGTATAAGAACACAAGAAGACATGGTAAAAGTAAAATTATTTAACTTAATGTTAAATCTAAATGATAAGGTTAAAATAGGAACCTAAACTTGTCTAAATTCTATTGGATGAGATAATTTAGACCCATCCCCACCTTAGCTTCGAAATAAATCAATTTGGAGCTATTTAAAACCGAACTTGACTTTATAATAAAATAATATTTTTAGTTATTCCAAAGGTGCCCCTCTCCTCCCTTATAAAAGGACACCTCCTCCCTCTCTTCCTCACACAACTTTGAGCCTTCAAGCTCGGACAAACCCTACCAAATTCTCTTCTCCACTTCCCTAGAAACATCCTAGAGGTTCTGGTCTTCCTCAAAGACCAATTTTAGTGCCCTAAGAGGAGGTCTCAAAGAGGCGCTTCAAAGAAGAGGTAATTTCCGTTACCGATTCTTTCACCTTTATTTCTTCTTCCACTTCTTCTTATTAGGTTGTTTCATTATGAAGTAATAACATCAGTATCACTCATATACGGATATGATATTATAAGTATGAAACAATCCTATTTCACCATCAATCCATCCTACGGAAAACGAAATCACCGCGCGTGCGTACGTACGGAATACCGTCTCCACGTTGTGGTGAAATCTATTTTCCACCACCGCCTTACTTGGATGGGTACAATGGTGTAAATAATAACTATATATGATTATTATAAAGTGATATTGATACTTAAATAGTATACATACACTTCAACACAAGTTCACGAACATGAGAACGATATCATCGCTCGTGCGTACGTACGGACTACCGTCTCCACGACGCGATGAGATTCATTCTCCATGTTAACCATTTAAGAATGATTATAAAGTATATATAAGAAATAATAATGAAATATATGAAATTATAAAGCTACTGGATTTATGTATATATGTATGTCATCTACTTACTTCCATTCAAGATAATAAGGAAAGGAAAACAGCGTTCATACGTACGTACGGACTACTGTCTCCATGAACGGTGTGTTTCATTTCATTTATCTATCTAATATATATATATATATATATACTGAATATATATGATATATAAATCATGTTTTATATTATGGAAGTATGTAAATCATGATATAAGTAATAATAATGTCAAGAACAACAAGTCCAAACACCTACGATAAATGAAACGATTTTACCCAAAACGCTTCTTTAACATGGAATTTACAAAAGAACGGGTAATATAAAGTCATAAGTGAACCATATATGATATCATAACAATGAATATGATTCTGTAATAAGTTAATGACATTATTTAAATCATTATACAGGAGGTTCGGATACGTACAAAGCATATCGGACATAAGGTAAGGGAAATATCACAATCTCATTTTTATCCGAGATTGTTTGTACTTTGGTATTTACTGGGGTGTATTTTATCATCCACATCCATGTTTCCTCAATATGTAATATTATTTCCATCCACCTACAATTGTTTAAATCCAATTTTACCCTTTGGTGAGTTTTTAGTAAAGGATATGAAAGGAATCTTTTGTCGTTTTTCGTACGAGGTACTTTTTGACTTTTCTGACAAAAGTACGAGAAGAATGTTTTTTTAACTTATACGGCATGAATGGATTTTTAAAACATTATTTCCAAGAAGCTTACTTTACAAGTTTTCAAGTTTATTTTTAATCAACTTCTTTTAGTTTATAATTGTACGACATGTTAAGAAAGGAAAAGTGTTTTTGAAGTAGAAAGGATATTTTCCTCAATAATGGAGTTCAAGTGTTTTATCAAAATTATTTTCCATCTAAGATAATAAAAGGTTATGTTTTTATACCTATTATTACATTGATTTGATTATGTTGTGATGGAATTATTTTTATGAATTCCTTTATCTTACATGAATTGTTTTATGATGTCACGATGTTTAAGATTCCCATTTTTATTACATGGGTTATGAAATGATGTATGATTTATGATTTTGTGGCACACATAAGAATGGTATCATTATGAGATGGGTGGGACCTATATCTCCCTCCAATGAATTGGGTAAATATTTTATATCTCATGAGATATACATGGATGAAATGGTAGGTTATACCGGTTCAGTGAAACAGGACTGAAATGAGGGTGACTCGGTTTAGAAAGGGACTTTGTCCACTAAGATAGTCTTGGAAATGAGTCTTGACTAACAAGAAATGATTCTCTATGATTATGTGTGTATGCTACAAAGTTTAATGTTTTAAGTTATGATTATTGTGATTACATTTCACTGCCATGAGTTATTCCAGGTTATGAAATTATGATCTCTTTTACAGGTTAAGATTTCCAAAAGTTATGTTCTTATGTATATGATGTGATTGATATTTCTTTTGTTTACCCTTACTGAGCATTTGAGCTCACCCTTTCATGTTTTCTTTTCCCCAGGATATAAGGAAAGGTTTTAGATATAAAAAAAAGGAAGATCTTTATGGGAGATGTTGAAGATCTTTCACCAGGATTAGAAGATTATATTCCGAGTTTCCAAAGACACTAAACTATTACGATCCTTGTGTGTGTGTTTTTGTTATGTACTAGATATTCCGCAAAAGTAATGTAATGTCCATGTACGTCAGGCTTCGGGTCTCTACAGTTGGTATCAGAGGAAAGGTTTAGTCAACCTTTAGAAACTAGGATGCGAAAACGTTAGTGAGATCCCTAGAGATATTTCTAAGGTATGTCTAGGGATGTCCCTAAGGATAAGTATACGTATAAGATACAGTCCTAGAACTATGGTAACGATCATAGAATTTAACCTAAGAAGTTAGATATTGAGGATACTCCCCCTTTATAATGTTGTTTTCCTTAGCATGATTTTTGCCTCTCACACTATTCTTTTTGGGTTTTAGACGATGGCTGGAACCCGAAGGAACCGTGTTGATCAATGCAATGTTCAATGAAATGATTGTCCTCCTGAACAAACAAATGTTATGGGAGATGGAGTGCAAAATCTTATTTCTGTACTTACACAAGCTATGAATCATTCTGGACTTCCAAATGAGCAGATAAGGGAACAATATTCTATTGAGTCCTTCATGAGGCAACGTCCACCTTCTTTTAGTGGGAATTCTGATCCACTTGTTGCTGAACAATGGATCAGTACCACTGAAAAGATATTTTCAGTTCTTCAATGTTCTGGACATGATAAAGTCATCTTAGCAGTGTATCGTTTGGAAGGTGATGATGATCAATGGTGGAATCTTATCAAGAATACGAGGCCAAGAGATGAAATTGAGTCCATGGAATGGGACGAGTTCAAGAACATGTTTTTCAGTAAGTACTTCCCTCGTATTCTTCGAACAAAGATGGAAAAGGAATTTCTTGAGCTGAAGCAGAAGGATGATGAATCTGTTGGTATATACGAAGCGAATTTTACAAGACTTGCAAGGTATGCATCTGGAATTATCATCCAACCTGAAAGTAAAGTTGATCGATTTTTCAGTGGCTTAAAACCAAGTCTTCGAAGGGCATTAGCTATAAGAGACTTCAGTAGCTATGAAGAAATTGTGCGTTGTGCTATGAAGGTAGAAATGGAAGTTGGTGTTACATATCCATCTCATGGTTTTGAAAAGAAACGAAAGATGGAGAAATCTCAGAATAATGGTGAAAAGAAGATGAATGTTTCCTTATGCTCAAAGTGTGGAAAGAAGCATGGTGGAGATTGTCTTAAAGGGACTAGAAAATGTTTTAAGTGTGGAAAAGAAGGTCATCGAGCAGCTGAGTGTCGAAGTAATGGAAAAAGGGTTTCTAATGATGTGAATAAAGAAAACACTGTAGAGAATGCACCACCAACACTTCAATGCTTCAAGTGCAAGGAAATGAGGAATTATGCTAATAAATGCCCTAATCCAAGGGTTAGTGATGATCAACATGAGCAACCACTTAAGGAAAAGGACAAAGGGAAGTCACATGCGATCACTATTGGTGATGTTGAATATGAAAATGATGTGGTGGAATGATTAAGTGTTTATGTAATGGGATTCCAAAATAATGTTGTATCATGGAGTATTGGAATATTTATGTATTGGTCTAATGTGGTATTCAAAGTGATTGAGATATTTTTGGAAATAAGATGATATGTGCATAATGAAGGGAAAACGAGAAAATGAAATGTTTAACAGTATTCATGAGCTCGTGATTGATATAAGGAATAAGTGATATCATGGTTTGAGTATATAGAATTTTGAGCATTTTGGTATGTGGAAGGTGTTAACTTTTAACTGCATTCATGTTTTCACTAAGGTTCAATGGGTATTCAAGAGAATACATGATTAAGGACTTTGAATGTTTGGAATGTGACCAACAAAACATATCTTATGATATATGGGGATCAACGATGGTATTAAATCTCTGGTAATCATTTTCACTATGTTATGAGAGTAGACTGCAGTATTATGGATAAGCCTAAAGATTGGAATGGATTATGTTGGACATAAGTTAGGATAAAACGTTTTTCGATATTATTGATGGGATTTTATAGTAATATAGCTTTAGAAAAAGGACAACCTGCAGGACGGGCGACAGCCCATCGCGCCGGACAAGGCTGTGGGAATCGAACCCACAACCGAAGTGCGACTGGCCTTTATCGCCTACCACTGGCCTACAGGAAGTCCCTGTTTAGTAGAAACCAGTTTTATTTTATTATGTGGTATGATATATGAAGTATAAGTCCATTTTAGGAACCATATATGATTAATCTCACTAAATAATGACTTATGTATATTTAATAACTTTTGCTAACCTTTTGTTTAAGACAGGGAATGACCTGTCATACTAACACTTCATGAATAACAAATTCCACTTCATTTATTTTAGAGATGAAGTGGAAATTGTTCAAGGCACGAAAAACAGTGAGATTGTACCAAAATAAAGTAAGTATTTATTCTAATTCAAATTCTTCAACTTTAGGGAAACGATCTTGAAAACCAAAAATGTTGTCCTAGTGCTCTTATATCTGATTAATCAGATGGTACCTTAGATCGTCACAAATTTATGGATTTGTGATTGCTAGTTTTTCCATAGCCATGTTCTCTACCACTCTCTATCAGAACATGATGGTTAGATTTTTCTTCCATATCCATATTTTCACCTATGTGGAAACCCAGTGATTAGTTTATTTGGGTAACCGTTACGTTTCATACTTTTTTTTTAAAGATTGGTTTTGGTATTCCTTTTTACGATGTGGGTTTCTATTAAAGAAACTTTCAAGTAGTAAACCATTTATAACCCCGACAAATTTCGAGGGCGAAATTCATTTTAAGGGGGGTAGAATGTAACACCCCGAGATTTTATGAAAAATATTCTTTTTAATTTCACTAATGTCTTGTGTTGTACGTTGCACCAAAAGGAGCTTGCACAACACACATCCTTGATTTGCCTTTCATTACATGCAATCACGACCTTCCTCGATAGCGTGTGTAGTGCGCAATAACGAGTTTCACTAAACAACGATATGCTATTAAAATATTATTAAAATTAGCCGTTATGAATAGTAATAACCAGTTTTTGAAATTTTGTAAATTTTATTTTCCAAAATGGACTTCATTTTTGGATCCATAATATCGAAATTAGCTTAGGGTAAAATTTTGGTAATTTTCGGATAACTTTCATATTTTGATGAATAGTGAAAATTACTAAATTTTAATTAAAAACAACTTTTTCAATCGAAATAATTAATAGTGATAAATTATTAATTTGAGTGGTTTTAAAGTATATTTAGAATATATTTTTACAATTTAATACAATGTTGGTCATTGGATGTAATTTCACATTTAAACCAGTTATAAACAAGTGTCAATCTTTTGATAGTTATTATCTCTTAAAAACACGCCTTTTGTTTTGATGAAGGGAATTAATTTTTAAATTAATTAATGCAAATGATATGTTTTGAATTTGGTAAAATAGAAATCATTTTTGAGTTCATAATATCAAATATAGCTTAGGCCTAATTTTTGGCATTTTTCTGAAAACTTTCAATTTTTGATGAATAGTGAAACCACTAAGTGGTAGTTAAAAAACTGAATTTTTCATAAAACTTAATTTTACTGCTTCTGTGAGTGAAATTTCGAAAATCCGAGAGACACGGTTAATATCAAGGACTAAAATTTGGTTCAATGAGATGAAAATAATTTTTGGTGAATAGTAACTTTTTACTTTTTTTTACCACGGTAAAAAGTAAATAGGGTAATTAAGGGTAGAAATGATATTATTATTACCCTAACACATGTCCTAATTCTATTGTACAAGTGTAATTCGACCGAAAACAAACATAGGAATAAAATATGACCATTTAGGCCCACCTGGATTAGATTAGGACATTTATTATTAATTTATTTAAAGAATGGTTAAAAGGGTTAAAATCAAAGTTTATTTACTAAAACATTTTTAATATGAGGTTATACATAATATAAATTCGACTATAAATATTCATTAGAAAGATAAAACGATTTCCTACATAATGGTATTTTATTTGTAATTTTTAGACATTAAATAATGTAATTTATTTATGACACAACGATGATGCAGTAATTATCTTATTAATGAAATATTGACATAATTGATGTTATAAATACCCAAATAAATATAATTTGAGACTTTTTATGAATTACACTAATTTTCTAGGTTAATATAACATGTTAGTATTGATTTAATTAACTTTTTTTGAACTTATCATTCTGTTAGGAGTTTCAAAAAAATCAATTACTAAATAGTGTCAAAATTGACATAAAATAGTTTTTAAAACAAATATTATATTAGTAATTGTTATTTTATTCCTAAAAATATAAGGTTAGGCCAAATAACTTATATAAGGTTATATATATTAATAATAAAAAAATTGGGGTTCTTTTGGCTGCTTATAGTATGTTTATTAACCTTATAGTATAAGAACACAAGAAGACATGGTAAAAGTAAAATTATTTAACTTAATGTTAAATCTAAATGATAAGGTTAAAATAGGAACCTAAACTTGTCTAAATTCTATTGGATGAGAGGCTTTAGACCCATCCCCACCTTATCTTATAAATAAATCAATTTGGAGCTATTTAAAACCGAACGTGACTTTATAATAAAATAATATTTTTAGTTATTCCAAAGGTGCCCCTCTCCTCCCTTATAAAAGGACACCTCCTCCCTCTCTTCCTCACACAACTTTGAGCCTTCAAGATCGGCCAACCCCTTCCATATTCTCTTCTCCACTTCCTTAGAAACATCCTAGAGGTTCTTGTATTCCTCAAAGACCAATTTTAGTGCCCTAAGAGGAGGTCTCAAAGAGGCGCTTCAAAGAAGAGGTAATTTCCGTTACTGATTCTTTCACCTTTATTTCTTCTTCCACTTCTTCTTCTTAGGTTGTTTCATTATGAAGTAATAACATCAGTATCACTCATATACTTATATTTTATTATAAGTATGAAACAATCCTATTTCACCATCAATCCATCCTACGGAAAATGAAATCACCACGCGTGCGTACGTACGGAATACCGTCTCCACGCCGTGGTGAAATCTATTTTCCACCACCACCTTACTTGGATGGGTAAAACAGTGTAAATAATAACTATATATGATTATTATAAATTGATATTGATACTGAAATAGTATACATACACTTCAACACAAGTTCATGAACATGAGAACGATATCATCGCTCGTGCGTACGTATGGACTACCGTCTCCACGACGCGATGAGATTCATTCTCCATGTTAACCATTTAAGAATGATTATAAAGTATATATAAGAAATAATAATGAAATATATGACATTATAAAGCTACTGGATTTATGTATATATGTATGTCATCTACTTACTTCCATTCAAGATAATAAGGAAAGGAAAACAGCGTTCATGCGTACGTACGGACTACCGTCTCCATGAACGGTGTGTTTCATTTCATTTATCTATCTAATATATATATATATACTGAATATATATGATATATAAATCATGTTTTATATTCTGGAAGTAAGTAAATCATGATATAAGTAATAATAATGTCAAGAACAACAAGTCCAAACACCTACGATAAATGAAACGATTTTACCCAAAATGCTTCTTTAACATCGAATTTACAAAAGAACGGGTAATATAAAGTCATAAGTGAACCATATATGATATCATAACAATGAATATGATTCTGTAATAAGTTAATGGAATTATTTAAATCATTATACAGGAGGTTCGGATACGTACAAAGCATATCAGACATAAGGTAAGGGAAATATCACAATCTCATTTTTATCCGAGATTGTTTGTGCTTTGGTATTTACTGGGGTGTATTTTATCATCCACATCCATGTTTCCTCAATATGTAATATTATTTCCATCCACCTACAATTGTTTAAATCCAATTTTACCCTTCGGTGAGTTTTTAGTAAAGGATATGAAAGGAATCTTTTGTCGTTTTTCGTATGAGGTACTTTTTGACTTTTCCGACAAAAGTACGAGAAGAATGTTTTTTTTAACTTATACGGCATGAATGGATTTTTAAAACATTATTTCCAAGAATCTTACTTTACAAGTTTTCAAGTTTATTTTTAATCAACTTCTTTTAGTTTATAATTGTACGACATGTTAAGAAAGGAAAAGTGTTTTTGAAGTAGAAAGGATATTTTCCTGAAGAATGGAGTTCAAGTGTTTTATCAAAATTATTTTCCATCTAAGATAATAAAAGGTTATGTTTTTATACCTATTATTAAATTGATTTGATTATGTTGTGATGGAATTATTTTTATGAATTCCTTTATCTTATATGAATTGTTTTATGATGTCACGATGTTTAAGATTCCCATTTTTATTACATGGGTTATGAAATGATGTATGATTTATGATTTTGTGGCACACATAAGAATGGTATCATTATGAGATGGGTGGGACCTATATCTCCCTCCAATGCATTGGGTAAAGATTTTATATCTCATGAGATAGACATGGCTGAAATGGTAGGTTATACCGGTTCAGTGAAACAGGACTGAAACGAGGGTGACTCGGTTCAGAAAGGGACTTTGTCCACTAAGATAGTCTTGGAAATGAGTCTTGACTAACAAGAAATGATTCTCTATGATTATGTGTGTACGCCACAAAGTTTAATGTTTTAAGTTATGATTATTGTGATTACATTTCACTGCCATGAGTTATTCCAGGTTATGAAATTATGATCTCTTTTACAGGTTATGATTTCCAAAAGTTATGTGCTTATGTATATGATGTGATTGATATTTGTTTTGTTTACCCTTAATGAGCATTTGAGCTCACCCTTTCATGTTTTCTTTTCCCCATGATATAAGGAAAGGTTTTAGGTATAAAAAAAAGGAAGATCTTTATGGGAGATGTTGAAGATCTTTCACCAGGATTAGAAGATTATATTCCGAGTTTCCAAAGACACTAAACTATTAAGATCCTTGTGTGTGTGTTTTTGTTATGTAATAAATATTCCGAAAAAGTAATGTAATGTCCATGTATGTCAGGATTCGGGTCTCTACATCGTATGTGTTATCTTTCTAGATAACCATGAACTCAGTGTTAGATGTGAGATCCCAAAACTAATTTTTGATCTTGATCTTTCCAATAGGTCATTTCTCACACTTATCATACACTTGAATGATTATATTTGTGGGAGATAAACCACCTTCTCTATATCCCAAACATTGGAGGGTATGAATCAGGATGAGATTTATCCTAGAACTATTTTGAATTATATCCCTTTAGATATCAAAATTATAAATTCTACCTAAAACATATAGGGTTTTGATGTTTCCTTGGATGATCTCTTCCTGATCCTGGCCTATGAATGAGATGGGGAAATATAATATTGATGGCATGGTCTCCACTCGATAATATTTTGATATAGAAACTTCTATCTCAAAATCTTGTTGTATTTTGAAAGATACAATGAGTGCCTCCCTAAGTTCCTTTGGAAGATAGAGTGTATCTATGATTGAGATATTGGATGAAACAATCACTAACTATTTCAAAATGTTTTACTTTTATGCCAGAATTTTTCACTTCCCAATGTGGGGTTGTTCTTTAATACACACTTTAAGAGATAAGGAATTTGAGGTAGATAGTCCTAGTGATTATGAATAGTTTGAGGTAGAATCCACTTCTATTAGTGTATATTGTGTCGGCCTTCCCCATTTTTTGGGATGATCAAACAATATCACACCCGTCTAGAAGTCAAGTAAGAAGATTGGGTGTGGACGACCATTGGATGTTTTTTTTTGGAAACTTTCATGTGTTTATTAGTATTTCTATAGTTCTTTCCCACTATTATTAGCTTAATATATGTCCTCTATGGGTACATGATTGAAATATTGGGTTTTACCGTTCTCGTGTTTCCCTTTGTATCCTCGTATCCTTAACCTATAGCCTCTAGCTTTGTGGTCATGTATGGAGAACTCATACTTGGAGGCATATTCATATTCTTATAAGGGTTATTACAAGTATATTGTGTTAATAGAATTAAATATTATCTATTAATCTGAAAAGGGTTCCATTTTTTTGGGTGGTTCCCATGCCTTGGATATTGCAGGGAAGAAATCTGTAAGAATCTGATCTTGCATAATTGCAAGATTTAACTCTTCCCCGTCCATATCTTCTTATTTTTGATTATTGTGTCTGCATCCATGAATCATATTTGATGGCACTACCTTAGGTGATGTAACCATTATGGTTCTGTGAATTTTTTCTCCCAAGGTTTCATGAGCTCAGTCAACTATCTTTCAAGTCATCTAGTTATTGAACTTTTATCCAGGAATGGATATAACTTTTTTCAAATCACATTATTCTTATAACTAGAAAAAAAAAATTGGAGGGAACATCTGTTAGGGATTTATCCAACATCACCTATCTGGAATCAACCATTCTTTAGAGGGATTCTCCGAATAAGATGCAATATTAGATGTTGTGACATAGCCTTATATGAAAAGGGAAGTAGTCGGGAAAATATATGAGGTTAACCTCATTGGGCTTCATGGTATTTGGTAACTTGAGCAAGTTATTATCCATGGATTCAAGTAAATAACTAGTGACTTGTTCATTTTAGAAGGAGTGTGTTTTATTCACCCATTCCTCAAATCTTGGGTGACCTTAATCTCTTTTTTCTTCTACACAAGGGATATTTTGTTGTTTTTTCACTCAATAAGAGGTTCTAGGTGGTTTGGGACCTACCTAGGTGCTTGAATAGGTATTGATATTGGCTTGAGGGTAATAGTGGTAGTCTTTTCCTTACTGAGCCTTTTTCTATGTGCTGAGGGCATGAGTTGAGACCAATCTCACATCTTCAAAATGGAATCTTCCAAAAGTTGTGATGTTTCTGTAAACTCACAAAATACACCTGGATATTTCATTAGGATCAAAGGTGTATACAACTAATCTTGGAGATTTTCATCACATAGTTCCAATAGTTTCTCCATTGAGAGAGAGATTTTGAGTGAGTAGTTTAAACATATAAATCATTATACAGAGTTAAACACCCTCTAATTTTCATGTTTCTTATAGTTCATCAGGTCGAAAATTGTCATTTTCCTCAGTATAGAGATGAACTGGTAAAGGAATTGACAATGAAGGCCTTCTCATCCTACAAAGGATCCTACTAGAAGATTGTTGTACCAAACAATGGTTGGCCCTATTAAGATCTATACAAAACACCTCAACGTGGTCACCTCATAATGATCTCGAGGACCCATCATCGAATCGCATCAGGACACAAAGTATGTGATATGTTGTTCAAGGTCTCTCACACTATCGAATATTGACAAGGTATGATTTCTGAAATTTGGTGGGGGAAAATTATCATCCACCTATTTGGGATATGGATTTTTCTTAGGCTTCACAGGTGTGAATTTCCCATTTATGGCTTCCATTAAAGTATCCAGGGACTCTATGGGGTTGCGAAATTTAGAACATACTACAATCTAAGCTACCTTCCATCTGTAGGGAGTGAGCATGGTTTGATGAAGCTGACCCATTTTCATTTCCCACTGATTCTCAATTTTTGATAAGACTAAATGACCACATTTTAGTGGGGTAAGTTGTCACCGTAATGGAGGAAATTCATGATTATTTTCAACATTTTCTTTTATATAGACCGGATTTCGAGATCCGAAGCCGTTCTGATGCTCAGATTCCACTCTTGTAGGCAGATCAACTATTTTTTGATGTATGGGAGGAGATATATTTCTCTATACCTGAGGACTATACCTAGTGGGAATGTTTCCCATGAGTAGGTCCTCATTTAGTTTCCTAAGAGTTTTTATCTCATTCTCATATTATGTCATTTGTTCCTCTATAGAAGGGATTTTGGATCTTCTGGGTGGTGATTGGGATGTAGCCACACCTTTCCCTTTATCCTTAGTGGTGTTCCACTATATAGGTGACAAATCAATATTTTAAGGTGTATGGTTTTGGATTCTTCTATGGTTTAGGGTATGTACAGACTCAGTGGGTGCATCCAAATCCTCGTCTCAGAGTATATTTTCTATATTATAACACTTTGCATCTAATTCTTGATCCACTTTATCTGTTGTTTTTATGGTGATTACATTTACAGATGTGTATTAGGAAATGGTAGTTATCCCATTACTCTCAACACAATAGTATTATTTTGTACTTATTTCATTAGATTCGTTTCTAGAACCCTTGGCCATATTGTATAATTTTTGGATTGCAACCCTATAAGTGTTTGATTTCTTTCACCATACGTTCCTCCCATCTTGGTCTACCAATGGTGACCTTGAGGGATTTTCTAGTCATTTTTTTTGAACAGGTCTGAAATAGCTGAGGTTTTTCATGTGGTGGGAGGAACAGATGGGATGTCAACAATTTATATTTACCTCCCTTCCTAGAGAAGTCTAATTCACTTTATAGTGATGATGATGAGGAAAATTCACCCCATCCCTATGGGCTAGGGACTATCTGTGGGCATAGTTGGAATTTTTTTATCCTATTTTTGTGGATTCAATGATTCTATACGAGGATTTAGTGATTCCTAAAATGGACATTGAGATATAAAAACCCACATTCCAGTGGGATGGGGTTGATTTGGAACCTCCCTTGATTTCCCAAAGACCCTATCAAGAGATGATAAACCTGGTGATAATGATTGAGATAAAAAATCCCCCAGCCTAATGGGCTAGGGCTGATTTGTGGCCATTGCATAATTTTCATAAATACTATCATGAATTGATGATCTAATTGGTGTAGGTGGTGGAAAATATTCGCCAGTCTTGGTGGGCTAGGTTCACTCCTAGATGGTTGTTATGCCAGCTGTTATTGCAACCTATTTGATATGGTGCAGCTGTGATCATGCATGATCTGGGTGAAATCGTAGCCCATGGTGGGAGTCGGTTTCTACAAGAATTTTTTGGGTTGATCGCAACTTATTCATCCATGTATGAAATGATTTCCCATTATTTTGAGGGTCCTAGTTCAAAGACCTTTTAGTTTTACTCACCCTCTATTCATAAGGTCTTAGCACTACTGAAGTAGGGGAATTCTATTGTAGTGACCAACTAGCTCATGTATTACTTGGTCCCCTAATTTCACAGGAGGATATGACATTACAAGATTTTATATCTAGGGAGTTCTATTGATCTGGGTACATAGTGAAGTTAAATGCTCCATATTTCTTTCATACTCAGATTAGTATGTTTTATGATGCTCTGGAAATTAGTTGATGGAGAGTTGTCATGATACAGAGAAAAAAACTACATAGGAATATTTCATGATCCTCCATTACTGGGTTTTGGGATATGGAAAATTCGGTCATATCCAATTTAAAAACAGAGTTTATTGATGATCTTAAGGTGATACTCATATCTTGGATAAGGGAGATGTCTGGACATCAATCGTTGATGAGTTTCCCACATATTTTGGAGTATATAAGGCATGAACTCTTTCTCTATCTTGTCTGGGATATCATAGTAATAAGTTTCAAGGAACCATATCATGATGGGGAGGTTGTTTTTTGCTAACTCTACCCATATGTCAATTTCATCTTCCTCCTCATTGGACTTACATTCCTCTCTCTAGTCATACCATATAAGTTTCATCTCGAGGTTTCCTACTGACTGGAGTGGAGTATTGTTGTAAGATGGTGGGGAACTATATATGATTGACCCCAATGTTTCAAGCACCTCTCTATATGAAAGTGTATGAGTTTTGAGAACAACTCTATATAGAGGTTTCTAGGAAAGGGGAGGATTTCCATGTCTATGGAAGATATCACCATAGGGAGGTTGACAATGATGAATTCTAGAAATAGATTCCTTGTAATCCATCTCCACACTAATATGAGGAGGAATATCATGGTAATTACTACCTTATACTTTGGTTGAAGAGTTGGCAGACTCTTGGTTTGATGAGAATGTGTCTCGAAAAACCTCAAGGACGTTTTCATTGAGTGTATTAGGAATATCAACCTCATTCTGCATCATGGATGGAATATGTTGACCATCCTTTTGGGATTTTGAAAGGATATGAGCCTAATATATAATAGATGTTGGGATATATTTGATAAATTTATAATGATATGGTAGTATGATCCCGATATTGAGAAGCTACTAAAATATACCAATGAGCGTCTTTGACATGAATATGAGCCTATCCCGAGGCATGTTATGGTCTTACATGGGGAGCCTCATCTAGGAAGTGGATATGAGTATGATCCTGAGCCTTTGGAGTATGCTGCCAATCTTTTACAGTAAGAATATGAGCATGTCTCAAGGAATGTTCTACTCTCACTTGGTGATCCCCTATTGGAATGGGAACATGAGCCCAATCTGATTATGTATTCTCCATCAGAATGTAATGAAGGACCTATAGAATGGGAGAAGGGATATGAGCCTCCTATTATTTGGCCTTTTAAGGATTTTGGTGTAGTCATTCATCATTGTAATTAGGGATATGGCTTCCATGAGCTACTAGAATATGAAAATTAGCTTCAATGATAGTAATATTATCCTTTCCTGAGGTATATTCCACTCTCACTTGGTGATCCTCACTCAGAAAAAGACTATGATACCAATCCTAATACTTTAGAGTATGTTGTAGGTTTTATACAATAATAATATGAGTCTATCACGAGGCATGTATCACTCTCACTTGGTAAGCCCCATTCAGAATGGGGATATGGGCCCGATCCTGATCCTTTTGAGTATGTCGCTAATCTTTTTTTATAATAATTTACCCATTTTCATAATAATCCATTGCTCTAACTTGGTGAGCCCTAGTTGGAATTGGAATATGATCCTAGTACGGCGCCTCATCCTTTACAAGAATATTCCAATAACCCTCCAAGATGGTATAAATAATGTGTTCTTTCTCCAAAGAAACCAAAAATTCAAAATGATCGTAGTTTTTTTATACCCTATGTATAGGGATATGAATATTCCTCTATCCCTATATATATACCAGTGTTGGATTATTCCAGTGGAGTTCTTCATATGTTCTTAGAAGTCAATGGAATTTTAGAAATTTTTTCACAGGAATGTAAGCATTCACGTTTTCTATCTCCACTATATATTGTCTTATGTCTTCAATTGAAGTGGGGATATGAGCCCAATAATTTTATCCTTGTTCCACTGAAATATGTTTATGTAATTCATACATGGGGTAGGGATATGATCTCTCCCATGCTTACTATGGGAATATGCATGTAGAATTGTTTTGAGTGATCAATGATATGATCTTGCTTATTGGCTACCACTATAATTTTTTGGCAGAATTCATTAGTGAATGTTGGGATATTATACCACTCTCGGTTATCCAGAGTCTTTCACACCTGATGTGTCTTCCTTCTTGCATGCACATGGGTGTCGTTGGTGGAAATGTGTGAGGTGGTTTCCTATAAAAAGGACTGAAGGGAACCAACATGATAGAGTAAGTGAAGGACTTGGAAGGAGCCCTCCTCGGTAGCTCATGAACCAGAATGGATCCATAGTTGACTCCTTGATCCACTATCATCAGATATTAATGGTGTTGTTTTTCACGCTATGGGGATAAGCTTTTTAATTAGTTGGTGGTGGAAATGATCACCACTAGCTTTATTGAATCTTTCTATGAATGATTTAGACTCCTCATTTTCTGTGTTTTGATACCCTAGTGGGTGTCTTCAAGGGTAATGATCATACCACATTGATGGTATTCCCTGACCATTGCATTCTCCATCCGACAATGAAGGTGTTTGGTGGGTGAGGTCATTTTGCATCCCTTAAGGGTTGTAGGTGTAGCTAAATTTCCAAAATGGTCACTAGATGAAGACATGATCTTGATTCAAGGGGTTGTTTCAATGAGTAGTATCTACAATCAAAAATAAAACAATGAAAAATTTCCCTGATTAGTTCACCTCCATAGTCATGATATGTGCTCAATAAGATATGCATGGGTAATGTAATTGTCATTTATTATTGTTTTTCTGGGCATTCTACTCACATGGAATTGTCATAGAGGATAGACTTATTTAATGGAAACCCTAGATACATGGTATATGCTGATCATTTTCATAATTTGGAAGATTCATGTCAAGTTTCCCAATATTTTTTGCATAATATATACGAACAAAATGAACTAATACATGGTAAACCGATCATCTTACTATTTGATTGATCCATGTCAAGTCCGCCATTTGTTTTTTCCAACAAATCTAAAATGGTCATTTGATCGATTATTGGTTGTGAGGTGGGTTGAATGTGATTCATAATCCTTCATATCATATTTAACATATTTTTATTTCACGTAAACTCCCAATGGATCCCACATCCATAACTGGGTATGGACCATCTTTACAAAAGCAAGTAGTCCCTTGGGGTTTCAGACCTAATGACGGTTAGGATCACACATTGGTCAGGAGGATGGGAGGTCGGGTTCATCAATCCCTTTCGGTGGGAATTGTTTCCTAATTAGAGACACTCCTATTGATTTAAGATAAGTTTGAGAATCTCTTCCTAATCCTGATACAGGACCGGTTACCCTAACAAAATGATCAAGTGTTGAACCCTTCCATGTGAAAAGGAGGTCTATTAATGAGTCCATCTATATGTATCTAAGGTTATTCATCCATTTCCCGTCAATAGGTATATTCTTATATTATTAATCCTTAAAACCGGGAACTTCAAAATGTGATGTTATCCAAGGAGGCGATTAAGATTTCGAGTATGGAATTGAGCTGTTATGAGGCGTCCTACGTATCCTATTTATAATAGGAATAAAAACCCACTTAGTCCATTAAACCTTTAACGCTTAACTTCATGTGGAAAGTACATATATTTGGGAACTTATGCATTGGGTATTTGAGATCGAGCCTTTGAGAGGTGTCCTATGTATCCCGGTTATGGTAGGAATCTGATTGATCATAGTTTAATCACACCATTAGAACATTCCCCTGGGTATATTTACTTGTATGGGAGTAGTTATATCATTCCACTAAAGGGGTTTACATGCTGAGTTTAATATAGCTAGTCTAGATTCATGATGTGAATGATATTATCATTGTAACTCTCTATGAACACGTGAGTCATGCTTGGTGTGAGAAACAAGGGATAGAAAGCAATATGTATCACTACATATGGATGTGGGACTTATGTGTTAGGAAATCCTTTCAGATGTTTAATATGGGTCTTATTCCTTAGGAATGTGTCCTACATATCCTATTTATAGCATGAATCAAAGTTCTCATAGTTCATTCACCTTTTTGATCTATTGGTGGATGAGGAAGAATGATCATCCCATAGGAGTGATTAGGTCCCGATGGTTGGAATGTTGGAGACATGATGCAACTCCCACCAAGGTGAATTCCCATTTTTGCTCGGTCCTTAGTAAGGAATCCTATGTATCCTCTTTATAGATGGAATCAGATTTCTCATAGTTCATTTGTCTTCTTGATCTTCTGGTGTTGGAGGCATAATGATCATCCCATGGGAGTGATTGGGTCCTAAAGGTTGGAATGTCAGAGACATGGTGGGACTCACACTGAGTTGGATGCCTATTTGAGCTCGGTACATAGAAAGGTGTTTGATATATCCTTTTTATGGAAGGAATTAGATTTCTCATAGTCTAGTTTCTTTCTTGATCTTTTAGTGGATATGGAAGAATGATTATCCCATGGGAGTAATTGTATCTTGATGGTTGGAATGTTAGAGACATGGTGGGACTCAAACCAAGGTGGATGCCCATTTGATCTCAGGACCTAGTAAGGTGTCCTACATATCTTATATAAGGAAGGAATCTGAGTTTTCATAGTTTACTTTCCTTCTCGGTCAATTGTTGGATGATGTGGAATGATCATCCCAAGGGATTAATAGGTTCTTTATGGTTGGAATATAAGAGACATGGAGGGACTCACACCAATATGGATTACCATTTGATATCAGGTTTTAGGAATGAATCCTATGTATCCTGGTTATGATAGGAATTAGAGTTCTCATAGATCTATTACCATCTTGATTTGATGGTGGATGAGGAATAATGACCATCCCATGGGAGTGATTGGGTCCTAATGGATGGAATGTCAGAGACATGCTGGTACTCACACCAAGGTGGATTCCCACTTGATATTGGGCCTTAGAAAAATGTTCTACTTATCCTTATTGTAGTAGTAATCATAGTTTTTATAGTTTAGTTTATCAGAGATTACAGTATGAGGTCTCCCTAATATGGAGGAAGTCATATAATGCCATTGATTGGGGTTTACAGACTAAGGATGTCCAAATATGGGGGAAGTAACATCATTCCACTAATTAGGGATCACACACTAAGGCTACCCCAATATATCCACTGTACAAGGTTATCATGTCTCGGTACATCTGTTTGACACGACTTGATTATTTGCTTGACATGTTCTTATTGTCTACCTGACACGTCTATGGATGTCTACGCATGACCTAGTTGCTTAGTAGACATGCCCAAAGACATACATATGATTCAATTTAATTTTATTAAGGATGTTTCAAAACCTGAATTACATGTCTGAAGACCATTGAATTATCAAGGTTGACATGTATGAAGGGTTCACATGACCTGGATGACTTGTCCAGAGGGTGTCGCGTGATCTAGGATGACATGTATAGAGGGTTTTTCATGTCCTGAATGACGTTTCTAGAGGACATCATATGATCCAGAATGACATGTTTGGAGGACGTGGCATGATCTTGGATAACATGTGTGGAGGATATCACATGATCCAAGATGACATGTTTGGTGGACATCGCATGACCCAATATTACATGTTTGGAGGGTGTTTCATGACCTAGGTTGACATGTAAGGAGGGTTTTGTATAACCTGGAAGACTTGTATAGAGGACATTGCATGATCCGTAATGACATGTCTTGGTGTTAAAGTAAGTCATAGCTGGATTTTTTAGGTGTCTCTGCATAACATGGGTAACATTTCTAGAGTACATCGCATGATTTAGTTGGAAATACTAGAGGAAGTTACAAGACTTGGGTAATTTACTCAAGGGACATCATGTGACTTTATTTTAAATTTCTAAGGTACATCACATTATCCAAATAGTATATTGAGGGATCATCCTATGATTTGAGTGACATATCTCGGTGCTGCTACATGATCTAGGAGAGTCATGTGAAGTACATGAGGATCAGCGTTTGTGTGTGTATATATATATATTTTTTTCAATAACTCTTCAATTTATAAATCCTAGAAGTCACCAAACTTTTTACAACGATTCTTCATCTTGGGAGAAACAGAAAATATCCAACCTAAAACTACAGTGAAAATTACAATAAAAATGGGAAAATCCTGCAAACAACCTCATCAGTCAGAAAAAATCCATTACACAAGTATTCAAGGACCATAGAGAGATAAACTAGAGCCCCAACATCGACCCGCTCACCATATTTTCCCACCTTAAGAAAATGAGAAATACGACCAATAAGAAACTGCAAACCTGCCTTACTGCTTCGAGAGGTAGATTTCTTAGACGTTGTTGATCTCGTCATTTTACTGTGCCTCGCCATTACCAGGATCCCGATACCTTTGTAAATGCGAAGACGAGCCTCACGAGACAGGAGAAGATCTGAGGATCGGTGTATATGTTCTTCACATAAGTATCTTGTCATTTTAGTCTTTATTATAACCATTATTACATATGCTTCTTATATTTTTCCACAATTAGCTTATTTTTTAGGCTTCACATGACCCAACATGCAGGGCCTTCACATAATCTGATGGATATGATATAAGTCTTTTGTGTGATATCAAGTTTTAATGTTAGGGGCATATGCATCCCTCTTGATACCTTAGGTTATTTCCTAGATTTTATCTAGTAGAATACCTTTGAAATCACATGATTGGATACATTGATAATTCATCTTCTATACTCCCATGTGTGATCGATCAATGGGTTCATTTTTTGTGAAGATGGGAGGGATTTATAGACCATGCTACTCTGATTATACACTGCCTTGAATTTAACATATCTTACAAATTTGGGCTAGCGTTGGAGGATAAATTTGGTGTCACTCACTTTGTGATATCCTATAATAGGCCATCCAAGGTACATCACATGATTTTCAGTGACTACAATAATGTCCCTTCAGTTCCTCGTTCGTTGTTCCTCAGTCGATAGAATGGAGTTTTCCTAACCATGTGCACATGTTAAGGAGATTTTACAAGGTCAGTCTGACATTTCTAGGAGACTTAACAAGATCAAGACACCTGTGTAAATGCATTCGCATGATCGAAGATGTTAAATCTTGAGTATTTTAGTCGAGTTGAAAACCACTCTCAATTTGAAATTTGAAATTAGTGTCTACATTGTTTTCTATATCGTTTATCAAAACTCAATTATGAGTGTTCCATTAGATTTATATCATGTTTTCACATGAGTCTCAAGATTTATCCAAATCCTCGGGTGTTTGGAAGAGGTTTTGAGAGCATCAGAGGCCTAATGGATTTCTTTTGAATAGATTGTCAGGGTGCGCGGTTTAGGGTAAACCATGCAGTCCCCTCCAGGTAACCATGTGAGTGAGGCACATGGCTATGTGAGGATTTCTATAATTATTGCAGAGTGCTTTCACACGATTTTTGAATGGTTAGGAAAACAATGCAAAATCTGTGTGATGGATCCCTTTTAGGAAGTATCTCAACATTATAGCTTTCATGGTTTGTGTATGGTTTGAAAACCATGCGAATAAACTGTGTCGCCTTTATGGTGTGCTTTTTTAGGTTTTTATTTTTTATTTGTTTTTCTTATTTTTCATTATCACTTCCCTTTCATCTTTCTTTTCATGTCCATAGTAGGAGGGATACCTCCTCCTCCTCCTCCTCTCCTAGGGTGAGCTCACATCTCTCTATCAGTGCTCTTATTTCAGATCCGTTGGATGCCATAGAACCGCATCGGCAAGGCTAACCTCACCCTAGCCTCTCTTTTGTTTCTCTTTCACCTCGCAGAGCACTAAATCCATTTGATCCATTTCTCCCTATTTTCAACGAATTGGAAAAAAACTCAGGCCTACTCCAATACTCTTCGAATTGGATTTTGATATCATATGTACCTATGTCTACGAGTCTAAGGTAGGTGGTAAATATCTTGATTTGTGTCTTCATAGACATTTGGGTGGTGTGGATTTTATCATGCTTTTGGTTATTTTAAACAAGACCCATTTATATCTATTTATTCATATCAAAATGATCATGTCATCCCAAGGGATGCCTATGGGCATGCCCAACCCTTTTTCGCTCAAGCGTGGTCGAGTTAGAGGTCTATACTCCTTGCATGAATTATCTGGGGGTGTTTGATTCATTTAATTTGAATTTTTTAAATTGAATTGGTTTGGTTATTCAAATCAAGGAATTCGAGTCCATTTTATTTATTTTTTACATTGGTTGGTTATAAAATTAAATATTATTACATTGAATTTCTTGGTTAAAGTGATTTTCTTATTGATTCGTTATGTGAAATTCAATTATATTGAATTTCTTATTAATTGAAAGTCAATTATTTATTTAAAATTTATTGTGATTATACTGTTGATACTCATGGGGTTGTGATGGGATTGGACCATGGTTGGAATGGTACAACCATCAGGATTGAGGAGATATAGATTATTTAGTTTGTCTTGGCCTATATCTCTTGAGTGGTATTGACCACAGGATTGGGAATTATGGACATTAGTTTGAGGTAGTGGGGATGTCAGGTTGGGCATAGACTACGATATTGGAATGGAAAGGCCATTGGATTTGAGTGATAGGTTTTAGGGGCATGAGGTGCTGGTTGATGTGGCTTAGGTTATTTATTTGGTGATTTTCGATCAGGTGTGTTTTCCAAAGCATTGAATTGAGTTGTATACCCATAAGATGACTCTGTTGATAAGGTGGTTTTGAGAACTCATGTGGGTAGAGTCCCCCATTAGTGAAACATAGGAAATTATTTGGGGGTTCTTTTCATATAAATACATGTGAAAGGTGAAGAGCCTTCATATGTTAGTTTTTTTTAAAAAGGATGGGGCTGAATCCTCAATTTATTATTTAAATAAAAGACATCTTTAGACTGGGTAGAGGGTGACCCATTACATAGCCCAAAGGCCCAAGGCCAAGTGGCCTGAATACAAGGATGATGGTTCGTTGTTCCGACCTACCATGATTAAGGCCATGGTCCTTGACTTATATTCGAGGATGGAAATAAATTTTCCTCAAGATATTGTTCCATGGGACAAAGGTGATTTTATTTTGAGTATAGACATCATTGTCCCTCCGTACGTCATGCTACAAGTCGATGTGTTCTTTGATTAGGGGTCCGCGGGATCAGATACTAATGATTTGGGTGTACCTTTAGAACTTTGATACTTACTGAGACAAGAGGTGTTAGGTGGAACAAGATTTAGGGTTACTTGATTTGAGGTGGAACCTAAGGGTTCTCCTTGGCTTGACATCAGGCGTACCTTGGTCCATGATCTAAGGACCCTCCTTACTTCTGGTATTCCAGCATTGGCCATGGTAAGTGATGGCTTCCTAGTGGCTATTGAGCATCAAGGAAGTCTATGTTTACTTTACTAATTATTCTTATTATTTATTTATTATATCATGTCTTATTAAACACATATTCTAGGTATGAACCTTTGGGTGGTATCCTATTAAAACTAGTTCTCACACCCTACACGGGCCCTTCAGGGCACATGTAGACATTATAAATTTATGTTCAAGTAAAGGAATAGCCTCAGGAGCTAGATCTTAGTAAATGCTTGAATGAATTTTGGAATGGATCCATGAGCTCATTCTTAGCTGAAGTTTCTATTTTAGTTTATTTTATGTATCATCATGCTATATATGTATGACTTGTACTGGTCATTCATCAGCTACCCTCTTTTATATATTGACATGTATTTCCTATTATGAAATGCATGTTTTTCTTGTTTGTTTTAATAGTTTCAATAAGTGGTGTGTTGGTAATGATGATCCATTTATTTATCTTCCACTACATTTTTTTATTTATTTCTTTTGCTATTAATTTGTTTTTTACTGTGACTCCTTCATTGGTAAGTCTAGTTCAAATATGCTAAGTCTTATTTATTCTGCTTCATGCATTATATTATTACTCGGAATAGTATATTTTCATTACCAAAGGGTATAGACTCCAAACAATACCTATTTACACCCTAAATGCTAGTTAAAAGTCTTTGGCATTCAGGTAGGTGTGCCTAAGGCCAGTGGAACCTGGCCCGATAGCACTGTTCGGGTGGCTAATTGGGTCGGAGATGCTTCAAATGGTATCATAGGGTTTTCCTTTACCTATTTATTAGTATTACTATTTGGTTAAAGGTAGATCAGATATTAGGATGTGGTCGGAACTAGATTTCAAACTTGTTCTTGGGTACTTTCAGCCTCATGTATGAGGGAAAGACTCAATTTCCATGTGTGGGTAATTCCATTCTATTTTTCTCAGTTTATAGATTTTATGATTTCCACCTTGAGTGATTTATTTGGAATGTGGTTGTTAAATTTTTGTGGTATGTGACCCTTAACTTGGTGAGGTAAGGGATATTTGGGACCTTGGCCTAGTGAGAAAAGGTGATATTTATTTATTTTCTTGATTTTGATAGGCACATTTTAGGGTATTTCAAATTTATAAATGTATATATGCCTTGTAAAATGATTATACCATGTGATAAATATCAATGGCCTGGATAAATGTGATATGTTGTGAAATGAAATTGTTTATTCCATGTGATTTTTAATATATATATATATATATATATCTTAAATTTCATGTGAGATATGAAATGGGTATGGCTCTTATAAGGGCAGGCTGGTATAGTGACATGGGATGATTTTGATCTCTAGGTTGGGTGACTCAATCTTCGGTTTGAGGTGACATAGTTCATTAGGATGGTCGAGGCCCAAGGATTATATGATATTTCTCTCTATTGAGGGTAGGTAAGGAGGTCATGAGGTTGGGATTCCATGATTTATGGTTTCAATGGGGAAGGGTAAGGGAAGTGATATTGTGATACCTTTAAATGATTTCCCTATTTGCATGATATATGTTATATATCAGATGTATGAACATTGGATGAAATTCAATGGGTTCCTCCTAGATAGATCAGATGGAGTGTTAGGCGGGTGAGGGATCAGTGCCACAAGATCACAAGAAGGTTCAAACCACTGAGGGTGAGGCAGGGTAGGTACATGCTTAGGAACAAGCTCAGGTATAGGTGGGTAAGCTGTCAAACTTTATAGTGTTTGGTTCGTGTCTTGACGAGAAGCTCTGATCAAAGCTAGTATGGGTTATCTAGGGTATCGACAAAGGTTCTTAGGGAGTAGATCCATTTATGGAAAATCTTATGTGAGAGTTCCAATCAAAACACCCAACACTTTTTTAGGGTGAGGTTTGTCCACATGTGAATGAAAAAGGGATCTAAAGCATATAGATGATCTTTGGGTATCTCAATATGCCTTCATGAAAGAGGGTGATGCTCGTGATGTACATGCTAAAATTTCCAGCTAAGTTTTCGTGGGATTTGCAGGTTCAGGAAGGCAGACATGAGGTTTTATCCGAGAAGTATTTTGTGGATAGATTCTTTTAGCACTTTTTTATAGAGACACTAGGGGATGAAAATGCTTGGGAGTTTCTAAGCCTTCAGTAGGGTGTCATTTCTATCATGGACTATACAGAAAAGTTCATTGAGTTGTCTCTCTTTTCACCTGACATGGTGAGTGATGTCACCTCCAGGGTGAGTCACTTTGAGGATGGTTTACATATGTTATTCAAGTTAAAGTAAACATCATTAGATTGTCCTCATTCTCTAAGGAAGTGAACTAGGAACTCATAGCTGAGGGAAATATAACGGATATGTCATACTTGAGCCGAGCATCGGTTTCAGGTGACTTCAGTGGCAACGCATCATATAGAAGGAAGTGAATCTGAGATGAGTTCCAACATGGATATTAGGACAAGGAATCAATTAGAAAACGTTTTAGTGTTTCTTAAATGGTTTTCCTCTAATGTGTTCAGCCGGGACATGTCCAGACTCAATGTGAGTAGCCTCTAAAGGAATTCTAGGAATGTGGGAAGGTCAGGAATCTCAAGAGGTTCTGCAAGAAGCCTTCTCATTCAGTCAGTGGTCATGATCAAGGGCAAAATCTGGATTCTATGTTTGGTTCATAATCGGTACCAGGTGAGGGTAGTTAAGTTTCAACTGAATGTGGTGGTTTTGGAAGAGATAGTGGGAGAAAACACTAGGGATAGTGGCCAGCGATTAGAGCAGCACCGCAGTTAGGTCAGGTGTCAAGAAATCGAGATTCCGGCTAGGTTCATTCCATGGATCTACCATGGGTTGAGCGGTCTGGTGAGCCAATGATATTTGTATGTACGTCATGGGAAAGGTCGTTATTTTTTTTTTGTTTAGCATGTCATGTTAAGGAATGTCTGTATGGGTCCACAAAGTGTACGGGTTGTATATTTGGACTTTCCAGACATTGTTCAGTGGGTTGGAATTTTATCAGATGCGATATATATATATATATAAATATATATATATATGAGGTGCAAGGCACTATTTCCAATGTATTGAGTATCGTTGGATGCTGGTTGATTGATGTGCTCGGCACCAGGGCATCATTGGATGTGGATTACTTGAGGGGTGAGGCTTCTGGGTACCAATGTGATGTTGTAATTGGATAAGTGGTGAGTCACTAGGATTTATTTGAGCATCTATGGAATGCATGACCTCATTGTTCCATGGGATCCCTGGGCACAAGGTGGACACTGATGCAGTACGGGACTATGATGGGTGTTGAGAGAAACACGAGAGCACTTGGTTAGGTTTGGGAGTGACGATGCATCAAGGGAGAACCATAGGTCCCAAAATTGGTCGTTGAACTAGTTGGTTGCTTTGATTTTGGTTAGGATGGACTAGGGTAGGTCCACCACCACGGAATACTTTTTTATTTTATTAAAAAAGAAAAGACAAAATCCTATAAGAGAATAATTAAGGGGGTCTGAAATAATTAAGTCCTAGAGAATCATCCCATACAAAGTTAATACATTATGGGGGGAAAGGATCCAAGACTCGAGAAAATAATAAGCCGGTTGTTTTGAGACACATTAGAATCAAGAAAATTTAACACAACATTCCCCTTCCACTGTGTATGAAGAATGGTCATCTGGTTGTTGACAAGGGACTTGCACCACCTGATGGAATATTCAATATACCAAGGTATAGGACCCTTACCTGACATTGTATTATATATTGAAAGTGCACCCATCTCAATATCCATGATATAAATGCTCCTCTGATTACATATCATGAGACCTGAGAGAAAGGAAAGGTCTTTTTCTTGAAGGGAGTCACCCATCCCCAGAAAACCTAAAAAGGCATAAAAAAATTGAGCCTTCAAATTCTATGATAACTCCAACCCCATACATATAACCCATGAAACACGAACCATAAATGTTCATTTTTTTCCCCATGAGAGGTGCCTTCCATATGACCCATCTTCCCCGATCAATAGGATCATATTTAAGGGAGGCATATAGGGTAATAATAGGCATAAAGGACAGTGTGTTCATCAAATCTCTGTACAACATATAGAAATAAAAAATGAGGTTACTTGTTTTAAAAATGATACCCAGGGTGGAATTCGAGAGGCACTGGTGACGCAAATCATTTCTTGATGTCTAGATAATCCAACATCTGGTGATGAAGATAAGCACTATGCCTTTTCACTCCGAGATGGGACAGTCTGTTACATAGAACCACTACTAGAGGAAGATATCAGTGGTGAAAACCCAGTCATAGCATCCTATAAACTTCCTAAAAGTACTCTAGATTGAATTTTCCCACTCAATGTTTAATAATAAATTTTCCAAGGATTCAGGTTTAAGATCCCTACAAAAAAACACTTTGAGGCCAAACTGATACCTCTATGTTGGACATTTTCATCAGAAGAAAGGGAATTATGCCTGACACACCTGACCAAGAAAATGTATTTGAAAGGAATATTCCTAGACTATAAAATGCCACCCCAATAATCTAAAGAAGATGAAACAGAATTAATTTTAAAAAATTATTTAATAGAAAAGTTACCAGTCGCGGACCCTATGAAGACACACCTATCCGGATCATCTGATAGCATAATGCTATCAAATAGGTTCATCTGATTGGAATCCAAGGTGGTCTGGATGAGAATGGGATGATTTTTTGCCTCCATAGAAAAGATATTGGGTGTAGATTGGAAAGGGAAGTCAAGGATTTTCCCCAACAGTTATGTTTCAAAAAGCTGATGTCACCATTTCCAATAATCTGAAGGATGTGCTGCTGAAGAAAAGGAATATGGGGTTGAATCATCTTTTGAATTGTGTAGGGTTTATACCTAGAATATTTTCCCTCAAGGCCATAGGTTCTTTTCATGTGGTTTCCCCATAGATATTTCCCCTCAAGTAACTCCTAACCCAACTTGACCTGAAGACCATTCATGTTCCCAGAAATACTCCTTAAGTTAAGCCCCCTTCTTCAATAGGTTTTTTCAGCTTCTTCTAAGAAGCCCAATAGCATTTATCATTGAGTTCACCATCCCAGAGAAAGGAAATAAAAGTGGACTCAATATTAGAAATCATATTCTTTGGGACATTGAGATTGGACAATATGTGCTTGGGGATAGAAGATAAGACCAAATTGATCAATGTGATCCTCCCTCCAAAATGAAAAAAACATATTTTTCCAATTTAGAATGTGGCCTGTTATTTTATCAATTACATTATCAAAGTTCATGATGAGGAGTGTGTTGGGGGACACCAGAGAACCCATGTAATTCAGAGGGAAAGATACTTTGTGCATGCAAATATTGATTTCCAAAGCACTTTTACGTCTACCCGAACATTTATTAGAAGAAAAGAAAAGGATTTTATCACATTTGATGACTTTACCTCTCTAAGTACAATAAATCTCATGAGCCTCATTAACCCTTGTATATATCTTCTACTACCATTAAAAAATATTATAGTATCGTCCGCAAACATGAGGTGGGAAATACCCACAAAGGAATGTTTTTTATGGTAGGGGAAACATTGAAAACTACAATGCAATGATTAAGATAGAGTTTTAGAACATCTTGAGAAATAATGAAAAGAGATGAGGGTAGAGGATCCCCTTGTCTCATGCCACTGACATCTTTAAAAAATCCAAAAAAAAATACCATAAAAGAAGTGGCCAACCAAGGCGAACTAACATAGTGAAAAAGAAGATCCACTACCGAAGAAGAAAAACCCTTTCTCATAAGGACCCTGATGATGAAGATCCACTCAACCATATAATATGATTTTATCATGTCAAGTTGTATGGAAATATTTATACTAAAGGTCTTCAGGTTGATGTCACTAATGAATTCTTAGGCTAGGGTAATATCCCCTTGGATTGATAGACCTTCCTCAAAACCATATTGTTCAACAGAAACCCAACTCAGGAGGATTGGATCCAATATTTAATTGATAATGGAAGTAGAGACATTATATGGAACATTTCGTAGACTAATAAGATAATAATGTTATAATTTAGAAGGATATTTGACCTTGGGAACTAATACAATATGGGTAGCACAAGACACTTGGGGAAGATTTCCCCTATGAAAAAGTCTTACACCACACTGATCAGTCTTCTTTTCACTATATCCCAAGCAACCCTATAGAAAGAGGCAAGGAAAGAATCTAGACTAGGAGCACTGGCAGGGTTAATAGACCAAACTGCCTCCCTAATTTCTTCCTCCCCTAGAATATCTTGCATGCTTTCATTCGCTGCATCATACACCGAGTAGAAGATCATATCGAACAACTTAGAAGAACCACTCTGGTAGCCACATGCTAAATTAGGGTTAGGATCTGTAAGTAAAGATATGAAGTGTATATTAGCCACATTTGTAGAAATTTCTTGGTCATTGGTGTATGAAACGTCCTCCATGATTAAATTTGGATGAGATAATCAATTTATTTCTCTTGATGCAAGCATGGAAATACCCTTTATTTTGATAACCTTCACAAATCCACCTAATTCATGATTTTTCTTTGGCATCCCTCTCTAAGTTTAGAATCATTTTAGCTAGAAAATGTTTTTTACTCTCAATTCCACGAAACTATCCTCATCCCAAGAATGATCTAGCAAAGATTTAGGATGATAAATATCACTACTTATGACCTCTAGTTCGGCATCAACAAAAGGACGGTTATTGACCCGAGATCAGAGTTGATTTTTGAGATGTCTAAGTTTATTATGGAGTGACATATAGGGATTTCCTCTAACTGAAATATTCCAAGAATTCCTCGCCATATCAATTAAGTCTTCATTATCATCCCATGAGGAGGAAAAATCAAATAAACTCACATTTTCACTTCTCTCCTTCAAGGTAATTTGAAGGGTTGAATGGTCAAAGAGGCCATGCCTCAAATAGAAGACTTTGATATCAGGTAAGGCCAAAAGAGTTTCACCATTCACTAGGACTCTATCTAGTAGTCTCCATGATCTCTGTTTCTAACACTAGTTATTACACCAAGTGAAAGGATCACCTGAGAGACCAGCAGCCAACAATCCATTATTTTCCATGAAAGAACCGAAGTTCTGACGAGCACTTCTTGGAAACATTCCAAACCCCTTTTTCTCTTCATGAAAATTCACAAGGTTAAAATACCCACCAACAAACCAAGGTGATACTCATGGATTGAAAGATCTCATAACATCCCATAGAGATTCTCATTCTTGAACTTCACAGTTGGCATAGACTATTGAATGAAAATCCATAGAACCTCCCACAAAAAGTTTAATGTTGATGCATTGATCCAATAATGAGATCAAGTCAATACAGAAGCCTAATTTATAAAATAACAAAATTTGAGAATTGTCTTGGAAGATTCTGAGGAAACCATGAGTTTTTATATGTTGAGCAAAGACCTTGATTTTTTTCAATCCTCTTTGGTTTCAAGAACTGCAACTAGAGAAATAGAATGAGAGAGAAACTCATTGGAAATAAAATATATTTTTACCTGAGAGCTCAGACCAAAAAAATTCCAAAAGACGTTGTTAATAATTAGGGGAAACAATATTTCGTAATGGCCCCAGACTCATGGCCATGCATTTTCATAGAATATTTTTTTTTTGGACTCTGACTTCATCTAGGATCTAATTCGCATTTTGTTAGGGAAGAGGAAGGGTTGGGATCCTGACTGGTGATTCTTGGACACCATTTGTTTCATAGTGGAAGGATGATTGACCTCAAGAGGGGGATAGGAGAATCACATCCAAGGCATCTGGGAGGAGATATTATAACTAGAGAAGAAGCATGTTGAGTGAACTCCTCATATTACTCTGAGGCCAATTCCTTAATGGAAAAATATGGCATGCGAGAAGAGGAATGCAGACTAATATTCCCAGATTACCTTGAGGTTAGCTTCCTGGAGTAGAGGCATGGAATGGAAGCATGGAGAATAAAAGAAAGATCTCCAGGAAGGACCAAGAGCACCTTCAAAGCGTAAAACACTCCCAGGACTAGAATCATTAAATCCCTTTTATGAAAATGAATTAGGACCCAAAAGGGGGTTCAGAGCCTCCATAAGATTAATACCTATAGAAAAGGAGGCTTCTAGGATCAAAGTAGAAGAATGAGGAAGCACTTTCTTCTCACAGTCTCCAGAATCCAGAACTGGCCTATGCGGAGGAACTTCTGGAACTGAAGAATAGACCACAAAAGGATAGAGAAGCTTCTTTTGATCATTCATATTTAACTAGTGAGACTTGCGACACTCAAGGGAAAATTTTCCATGGAGGTGAAAACTCGAGTAGAAGCACCAAGGGGAGGGGTACACCAGCAATTGAGACCAATCATCCATCCCTTAAACTCTAAGAAGAATCTTTGAAGGAAGTAGGGCTACGAGGTCCATCTCAACACAGATCCCTGTTGTCATCACATCACCAAGGTGGAGAGATCTATGATCCAAATAGAGGAAGTATCCCAAAGAGTTTCCAATACCACATAGAAAAATTAGATACATGGAAGGTAGAAGAAGACCTAGAAGAGATATCCAAACCACATCCAATGAGGACTCTCTACCCATATGAGCATTCATAGACCACATCAGAAGAGAGAACCTCCAGCACCTAATTGAGCGAGATTTATTGCACCATGACGAAATAAAATCATCCTGATAAGAGAGAATAATGAAAAATACCTTACTGTTAAGCATTGAAACCCTAGTCAGGAAGTTGAGATTCCATGAGTAGACGATTCTTGGAAACAGCTAGAGGGGAAGTTTATCGATCCCAAACCTCACTACTAGGGTCCATTGCAAGTGAATAAACATGCAGAAGGATGTGGCAGAAACATCAAAAGTTGGGGTACCATTGACCGAGAGAGATAAAGATCCCAAAGACAGATCTAAAAAACATTCAAAGCCTTTCAAGTTGAAAGATTTTTTATAGAGGACATATTTGAAATATAGGGTGCGCGGAGGCCTGATTGAAGGAGGCTCGCAAGGGAATGAAGGGGAAGGTAGGGCTAGATCTAATGCCCCATATGTAGAAATGGTTGGGAGATATGAGGAGGATAGAGGTAGCACATGAATCACATTCTCAGAGGATTCAAAATACATTAATTAAACTAGGGACCAAGACTAGGGTAGGTCACTCCTAAGGTGGGGAGTCCCCTCTTAAGGTCGTTAGACAGGAACCTTTGAGATCGGGGTAGTCCAGGATTGTTTTAAATGGTATGGGTATGTTTGGTACTATCTTATTGTTTCATTTTATAGCTTAGGGGTGAGCTATACTAAAGTGGGGATATTTTAACGTCCCAAGTTTTTGAGTCGGGTCGAAAACCACTCCTGATTTTAACTTTTTCAATTAGTGGTTATGTCATTTTCTAAATATTTAATCGAAAATTAATTAAAAGAGTTAAATTAGCCTTATATCAGATTTTTCATGAGTCTTAAGATTTGTCCAAATCATCGACTGTTCAGAAGAGTGTTTAGGAGCATTGGAGGCTGAATGGCCTGTTTAGGAATAGTAGGTCAGGGAGCATTGTTTAGGGTAAACCATGCAGCCCATTCCAGGTAACCATGCGGTCTATTTTTAAACTGCCACATGATTTGGGTAAACCATGAAATTGATCTACATGGACATGAAAGGTTATCCATAATTTTGATAGAGATATTTCACATATTTTTTACATAGTTAGGGAAAACCATGTGAAAGTTGTGTAAGGAAGACCTTTTGGGAAGTAGAATAACACTATAGATCACACGATTTGCGCACGGTTTGGAAAACCATGTGAGTAAACTGTGTGGCATGTATGAGGTGTTTTTAGTTTTTATTTTTTCTTTATTTTTCTTATTTTTCATTATCCCTTCCCTTTATTCTTCCTTATCATGAAAATAGTAGGAGAGAGACATCATCCACCTCTTCTCCTAGAGTGATCTCCCATCTCTCCATCGGTGCTTCGATTTTAGATCTATTGGATTCTATAAAACTGTATCGGTAAGTCTAACCTCCCACTAGCCTCTTCTTTGTTTCTATTTCTCCTCACGGAGTGCTTAATTTGTTTTATCCGTTTCTACCTTTATTCAAGTCATTGGAAAAAAACTTAGATCTACTCTAATCCACTTCGAATTGAATCTTGATATTGGGTGTGCCTATATCTATCAGTCTAAGGTAGGTGTTGTATATCTTGATTTGTGTTTTTGCAGAAATTTGGGTGGTGAAAATTTTAGCACACTTTTGGGTATTTTGAGCAAGATTCATTTATATATGTTTCTTCATATCAAAATGACTATGTGACCCCAAGGGATTCCTATGGGCATGCCCAACCCTTTTTTACTTGAGCGTGGTTGGGTTAGAGGCTGACGTTCCTTGGGTGAATTTTCTAGGTGTGTCTAATTCATTTAATTTGAATTGATTAAATTGAATTAGTCTGCTTATTTAAATCAAGTCATTCAAGTCCTCTATATTACTTTGTTATATTGGTTAGTTATGTAATTCAGTATTATTAAATTTAATTTCTTGGTTAAAGTGATTCGCATATTAATTTGTTATGTGAAATTAAATTACATTGAATTTCTTGTTAATTTAAAGTGAATTAGTTCTCTATAATTTCTTGTGATTATATTGCTAAGGCCCATGGGGTCATGACAGGATTGGCCCATGGTTGGGATGACAAGACCATCTAGGTTGAGGTGATGTAAATCATCTAGTTGGGCTTGTCCTAGATCACTTGAGTGGTATTGAACACAGGATTGGGCATCATGGACATCAGTTTGAGGCAGTGAGACTATTAGGTTGAGATTTTCCCATGATATTGGTATGGAAAGGCCATAATGTTTGAGCGACATGGTCTTAAGGGAATGAGGTGCCATTTGATGTGAATTATGCTATTTATTTGGTGATTTTAACTCACTCGTGACGTCCAAAGCACCGAATTGAGTCATGTGCACACATGAAGAATCTATTGATTAAGTGGTTTTGACCACTCATGTGGGTACAGCCCCCCAATTTTTTGACTTAGTAAATAGTTTTACGGTGTTTGTCATAGAAATCCACATGGAAGGTGAGGAGCCTTTGGATTTCATCATTAATGCAGGCAATTGGGGGTTGATACCTTCCATGATTGAAGATGTGGGTCTGGATGTATATTGGAGGATGGACATCACTATTCCTCAGGACATCATTACATGGGTCGATGGTGATATTATTTTGAGTACAATCATCATTGTGCATCCAGATGTTTGGATACAAACCGATGGGTTCTTTGAGCTGGGGTCCAAGGGACCAGATACTAACAATTTGGGTGTGCCTTTGGGATGTCAGTACTTACTGAGACATGAGGTGTTAGTAGGCACAAGATGCCAGGTTACTTACTTTGAGGTGAAACTTGAGGGTTCACTTGGGCTTGAAATCCGGGTTACCTTGAGCCATGTTCCAATGACCCTCCTTACTTATGGTATTCTGGTGTTTTTTGAGGGAGGTGATGGCTTCCTAGAAGCTGTTGAGAACCAGAGAAGTTTTTGTTTACTCTATGCATTGTGCTTCATTTTTATTTATTATATCATGCCTTCTTAAACACATATACTGTGTATTCACATTTGGGTGGTATACTACTGATACTATTTCTCACAACCTACACGGGCCCTTTGGGACATGTGTAGAATTTATAAATTTGTGTTTAGGTAAAGGATCAGCCTTAGGAGATGGATCTTAGTAGCTGCTTGAATGCAGTTTGGAATGAGACATTGAAGTCAATCCTAGATGGAGTTTCTATTTTAGTTTATTTTATGTATCAGCATGCTATATATGTATAACTTTCACCGGTTGTCCATTAGTGTCTCTCTTTTGTATATAGACATGTATAGCCTATTATGAAATGCATGTTTTTCTTATTTGTTTGAGTATTAGAAACAAGTAGTGTGTTGGGAATTCTAATCTGTTTATTTATCTCCCACTATATATTTTTTATATATTTCTTCTCCTATTTATTTGTTATTGATTGTGATTCTTCCATTGGTGGGTTTGGTTTGAGCCTATTGGGTCTTATTTATTCCACTACATCCTATATATTATTACTTAGACCAGTATATTATCATTCCTAGAGGATATATCCTCCCCACTATAATTTTTTACACCCTCACTGCTAGTCGGTAGCCTTTGGTGTTCAGGGAGGTGTGCCTAAGGCCAGTAAAACCTAACCTAATATCACTATTTGGGTGGATAATTGGGTTAGAAATGCTAAAATAGATGAATCATCTGGGGATGTCTGTGTGACAAAGGAAACTTGTCCAAAGGGCTTCTGTGAGATCATGCTGACATATCATAGAGGCCTATTTGGGATCAATGGTGGTATACTAGGGTGCATAACCCATTTTCCATGATTATCAACATATCTTCACTTCGCAAGAATCTTCTTTATTTTCCACTTTTTATTTCCTTCTTTATTTTACAAGGGTTGGGGATCTCATGCAGTCATGCAAGTGTTTTCGAAGACATTCACTCTATTTTTCTATGATGCATGATGTGAATGATAATGGGTATTGCGATGATGAATGATCATTATCATTGATAACCCTTATATTTGTCTATAGAGCCAAAGGGGGGCAAAAAATCAACAGGACATGTCTAAAACAATTTGCATGACAAGGGTGACATGTTAACAGGTTCTCGCGTGACAAGGTGGACATGTTTTCAGGGCTCTGCGAGGCCTTTCGAACCACATGACCATTTTCACATGAATAACTATTATCGCATAAGGTATCTATCTTTATCATTTTTTTACCCTTTATTTTACAAGGGTTTTGGATGATTTTCAGGCACTCACCGATTGAAAAGTCATGTGGCTCAGAGGAACTTTTTTGGTAGTCTCTGCATAATCAATGAGTGTCTTGGATGCCTTTTCATGAACAAGGAGGCTTATCAAAGGGGATCCATGTGATCTCCAAAAGATCATTCACTATGCATAACCCATTTGAATGACATTCAGGTCATGGGATCATGTGTCCTTTTGTAGTTTATGCAATACACATGATTTGGCTATCTTCTTTTCATTTTCTTTGCATGAAAAATAATATCCATACTTTTAGTATTTCATCCCTTATAGATTTTTTTATGGTCATTTGGTGGGTGTCAACAGTAGTTAATGAACTAAGAATTATCTTTTGGATCTTCCTAAAGTTGTAGACCATCTACTATTTTTATGAGACACAGACATGGAAACCTCTAAACTAATATTAAATATAGGCATGGAAACCTCTAAACTAATATTAAATATAGGCATGGAATCCATCACACCTATGATATACGAGCATGGTGTCCCTACTTTTATTAGATATGGTCATGGAATCCCTTAAATTTATGACACTTGGGAGTGGAGACCCTTATAGATTAACATAAATGGGCATGGAGACCCTTATGAATTATAAGGATTGGGCAAGGTGACCCGTATGGATTTTGGTGAATGGGAATGGAGACCCTTCTGGATTATGATAAATGAGAATGGATACCCAACTGATATGATTCATAGAATGATGTCTTTACTATTATATTACACATGAATTATGTCCCTACTATTATGAGACTGGTCATGGGGTCCCTTGAAATTTGAAAAACTCATGCATTACCCATAGATTCTTGAGTTACACCTTAGATATAGACTATTAGTAGCATCCATATATATGGATTTAGATTTCACTATGTATACAGATCATATATAGGTGTACATATGGTCACCTATTCAGAGGTTTCCTGACATGGTCTGAAATAGGTAGTGTCAGCCTGGTTTCCATCAGAAACCAAAGTAGATCATTTGTGATTTTTATTACTTATTGCCATTATATCTTCACACAGCTCATATTATATTCATTGATTAGATATTTATAGACACCATTAGTGATGGACTACTAATTTTATCTCACACCTTATTCAGGTCATCGATGGTATGCAGACGAATTATGTGGATGTAGTTAGGTACATGGGAAAGCACCCAATTGTTGATGTTTGAGTGAGTATAGAATGGGAGTGGGGGAGAATAGGACTGAGCTATGTCTCATTATGCAATTGGAGATAGTCATTTTGGTATTTTTCTCTTTTTATATTTTTATTATATTGCATTCCTACATCCATGCCTGCCTATTTCCTTTTGATAGATACATGAAATTACATCTATTTTTATATGATACTAAATGTTGTAATTGTTTATTGTTTATTAGATTTGGATCCCTTACCTTCCACTTTAAGATGATATTATACCCTCATTTTTTATCTATTTATTTCACCGTTATGTTACTCTGATCATGAGGATATAATCTACCCAGAGTACCACCTTGGACCCTCACTACTTGTCGGCGGCCTCTGGAATACAGGGAGACATGCTTGATTCCATGTCACTCACCAGCTCAGGGCACCTTTTAGTCAAATCTAGGTTTGGATGTTATAATAACATAGCTTGATTATTTCCAGTGAAAATAATTCCATCAACATATAAGAAATCCAATAAAATTTTTCCATATTTTTCCCTCAAATAGAGTGACTGTTCATATGGGAACTTTTGAAATCCTTTTTATTGAAAGTAATCATAATTCTTAGTATTACATACACATGGTACTTGTACACATTTTCTTATCTTCCTTTCTTTACTTATCTTGGCAGTTGATCAATACATTTATCATATTCCAAAAAACCATTTAGAAATGATGAATTCGCATCTATTGTATGAATCATCCATTTGTATTGGGAAGCTTTTGAGATCAATAATCTGATCATATCCATCCTTGTAATGGGTGCAAAGACTTCACCATCATTAATACCTTGATTTTTCTTCTAACCTTTGCGGATGAGTCTTTCTTTGTATCTATATACATGTCCTTGAGCATTCTTCTTGGTTTGAAACACCCAATTTACCCCTATTTTATTACACCCTTCAAGGAGGTGTGTTAAGTCGCATGCCTTATTTGTCTAGATTGAATGGATTTCTTCATCCATCTCTTTTCTCCATATTTCATCAAACTTAGATTTCTCAAATCTAATTGGGTAGAAATTCACCAAGAGGTAATAAAAATTCACATACTCTTATATATATTTCATTATTTAATATATCTCTATACGACTTCAACCATTTTTAGGTCATATATGAGAAATTTTTTATTGAATTCCTTCTAAATTAGATGTATGTGGTGATGTCATCATTGGTTCTTCAACACCTTCTTACTCCATTGGTATTTCTTAAACATTTTTTTCTTCTTCTAAAGTGAGTTATACCACTCTTGAATATTTATCTTGATTCTAT
Organism: Viscum album; assembly: GCA_963277665.1. Lineage (NCBI taxonomy): Eukaryota > Viridiplantae > Streptophyta > Magnoliopsida > Santalales > Viscaceae > Viscum > Viscum album. The sequence continues at coordinate 963,804,866 of OY728150.1, forward strand.
TTCCATGAATAATTTTCTTCGAAGATAATATATCTTTAGAATATAATCTTCTTGGTGATGGTATTGTAAAAGAAACATCCCATTTCTCAATCTCTATATCCCATAAGGACACAATTATCTCCTTTTCATTGAGCATTGTTCATTTTTTCACTAGGATCCAAACACAAGAAATGTAACAAAAAACTCTAAGATGAATTACACTATTCTTGTGAGTAATCTATTCTTCTTATGGAATATTTGCTTCAATATTTTTTTGGACATCTATTTAGTAGATACACCACACATAAACCATATTCATCCCAAAAATTCTTAGACACTTCTTTGTCTTTCAACATGATTATTTCCATATTGATAATGGTTTGGTTTTATTAGCTACGCTATTGAGTTAAGTTGTGAAATCCAACATCAATTGGTTTTGAATTTCATGTTCCTTGAAGTACTCTTAAAAAACATCAGAGGTGTACTCCCCATATTGATCAGATCAAAAAAAATATAAGATGGTTTCTTTGATTTTCCATCAGTGCTTTTAATTATTTAAAAATTTCAAACACTTATAACTTCATCTTGAGAATGTATATCCATGGTTTCCTACTATAATAAATAATAAGTATTGTAGTTTTCTTTCCTTTTCCATAAAATTTTGGATTTAATAGACCACACACATCGGTGTGGACTAAACCAAGTGGTGCAATAGCTCTCCAATTTTTCTTCTTTACAGAGTTGTTCTATATTGGTTACTTAGAATACATCTTTCACATATTTGATTTAGATGTATAATGTTAGAAAACTCATTCACCATATTATTATTTGTAATAATCTTCAACTTTAAAAGTTTAGATTTCCAAACCTGATATTCCATAGAAATTCTTTATCATCAAGTATTGTCATCAAAGATCACAATAAATTAGGTTGAATCATAATTAGAAACATGTGGTTCTTCATCATGGGAACTGTTTTCACCATCCTTCATTTTCTATTAAAAATTTCTCTTTTTTAATTTTATAAGACTATGTGAAATCCTTTTTCAACTAATTTTAAAGAATGAAGATATTGGTAATGATTTCGAACACATAGTAGATGTAACACCCCGATCCGACTTACCCATAGCTGGTGCATTATTTTATACATTGGCATGATTACAGGGAATCAAGTCCCGAAGGACCGATTAGTTTAGCAGTCTTGGAAAATAGATTACATGTATGAACATTATATTACACTTTATAACATAAAACAAAACATAAATAATCCTTTGATAATTCCATTAATCTCATATCTTAACGCTACATATCAATCATAATACACTTCTTGAATCCTGAGAAAAAAACATAATAAATGGGTGAGATCATTTTCTCAATAAGGGTAATAAATTTAGTGGAAGCTATACACTTTTAAGGAAATATGTGTAATAAAAACAAAAAACATTTAAAAATAAAATTGAGCATAATATGGAAAAAATAAATCAAACATTACCATATAAACAGGAACATGGATATTCTACTAGTCAAATAATCACATGTAATAACTAATTTCATAACGAGTGAATGCATAATTTCAGACATCATAACCACATAGTTAGGGCCTTGAGCCAAGAATAAAAATAAAAAAAATTCAAGGCCTTGTGCCAAGACACCAATTTGTCTCATGACCTACTGATGCATCGAGGTGATATAGAAGGCCTCTCCCATCACTTACTAAGTTCAATTCATTTGTCATATGAAAAGGGCGAAACATAACATAAACATTTATATTAAAACTAACATAGAAAATGTCAATACTTTAACCATAAACCATGAAAGGTATAAAAATAGAACATCCATCGTCAAACATATAATAACTCATTCAATACAATATATAATATTTTATTATAATTAATCAACCTCAATTAAGAATAATATCCAGTAAAGGATGTCAACATAGTTGAAAATGATCAATAAAACTCTTTGAGAGAAATATCCCTTTTTTGTGAAATCATTTAAAAGTCACACATTTATAAAGGAAGTCATTTAAAAGAGGTTTTTGAATCAAAGTGTCTCATACCACTTTGAAACTTTTGAAAGTAATTAAAATTTTATAACAATCATGTCCATATAAATAAACCCATAAAATCATTTTGAAAACATGGGCATTAATGAAAAATATTTAAAAAAATTAATCATTAAAAAATTTAAAATGTTGATCTTGAAAAATATTCCCTTCCAAAAAACCATAAAATATTCATTTTGAAAAAAAAATTATGAAACTTGGACATGGATTATAAATATTTCCCAAAAAATACTTACACATAAACAATCTCAGATAATAATGAGATTGAGTAATTAACCCTTACCTTGTACTTTCCTTTGGTCGAGGGTACATTTAACCTCCTATATAATGACCATAGTATGTTATTAAATTATACCATAAGAATATTAATATTTATTATATCATACTTAATTAATTTATGACTTTATACTACTCATTTAATAATAATTTCCGTGTTAAAATAACATTTCGGGTAATAATTGCTTTCTTTATTGTATGTGTTTTAACTTGTTATTCTTGATCGTATCACATATATCATGATTTAATTTCTTCGAAAATATAAATAATTATTTATGTCTAATATATATGTATAATATAAATATGTATAATAGATAGATATATTAAATGGAAAACACTATTTATGGAGATGGTAGGTCATACGTACGCATAAACGTTGTTTCCGTTTTCATATCATATTGAATTGAAGTAAGTGAATGAGATATATGTAAATACATAAATATATATATATAGTAGAATTATTATGTCATATATTACATACTTATTAATAATATATATTTTTATAATCTTCATTGAATGGTGAACGTGGAAATGAATCTCATCGCGTCGTGGAGGAGGTAAGCTGTACGTACGCACGAGCGACGATGTCATTCAATTTATGGTGAAATCATATGTAATTGGATGTTATATTATATATAAATAATAATTAACATTTATATTTATTATTTACATCAATTATACTAATTATTATACCCATCCAAATAATTAAGCGTTGAATAACAAACTACACCACAACATAGAGACGGTAAGTCGTACATACGCACGTATGGTGACTTTTTCATTCATAGGATGTATAGAATAATGAATATGGTTGTACCATATTTATAATAACATCTCAGTATGTATAAGTTACTAGAATAATTATTTTGGTATGGAAACAACCAATAAATAGGAAGTGGAAGAAGAAAATAACTTTGAAAGAGGTGATGAAGTAATTTTCTCTTATTCGGGTTCTTGCTTTTGATTTGAAGTATCATGTATGTACTTTCACAAGAGATATACATGGAACAGACCATAAACTTGTGAAATATTTAGTGTAAATGATAATGATAATCTACTGTCCCGATACTATCACAAATTTCAAAGGGACCCAAATATCTAAGGATAAACATTACTTTATATCATAAGAAAAATTTTATCCTTTTTTTTATTCAATAAATTTATTCTTTAAATCATACTCTAAGAAGTGAAGATGAAATTTTTATGTGTAAATAAATAATGGGTCACAAGATCTAGAATAGATTGATAAGTCATTCTATCTATATATAGTAATTATTAATACCAAAATGGTCTGAACATGTTATCAATTATAGATAAATTTTCATATGTTGAAATAATACATTAATCACTAAATCGTTATCCAAAGTTATACTAAAACCATTATATAAATTTTTAACCTTAATAACCATCCAAAATTCAAAAAAATTTACAAAAGTCACTAAATTTATAGAATCTACATAACATTAATACCCTGAATACTATAAAGCAACTCTTAATTTTCACATACAAAATTTTTGAATACTTTGGCCATGTATTCTATTGAAACTTGTTAATAACCGTAATTACCATAAAATCTCAATGAAAGTATACATACTTTTAAAAATTAACTCTTTCCTCATTTCTTAAATAAAATAACATATTATTTAATATATTCAACAAATCTCAAAATGTTTTAAACTTCATAAAACACTTTTATAAAATCATTAATTAGTACCAAGGTAATCAATAATATCCAAATTACTTTATCTATATTAATCATCTCTTTATCCAAACATCATTATCTTAATATCAGGAGCATGTTAAGGGTTATCTTTCACTTAATAATTTATTTTCCATAAAATATCTCCTTTCCATTAAATCACTTTTCTAGGTCATCAGTACCATTTAACATATTCTAAAAAATATTTATTTCAAAACTTCTATATAAAAATCTTTATGTATTTCATTATTCATGAATTTCAATACATAAACACTTAAATCATTATAGTTCATTCTTAATACCTTAACTAGGCTTCATCATCTTATTCCTTGATACCTCCTTCATTTCATATGACATTTTTAGTCACTCCATCAACAATAAAACCTTTACTCATATAACCTTTTTTATCTTATTCTTGAGATTTCACCCTAAGACATATATTTTCAAAATGACAATACTCTACAAGTTCAAAACATTCAACCATTGATGATTCCTTTGGGAAACCATTACTCCCATCCATTTCATTAACTATGATTTTCATTTTTATTCAGTAATTACTTTGTTACCTTATTAACCACACATAAAACATATTATTATTCCTTTATTACATTACCTTGAGTGATTATTCCCAAATTATAGACATATAGGAAACTAAATATTCTTCCCTCTACAGTCTCCACCACCCAATCTCTTAATAAACTCTATCAAAATTTTCTATGATGAGTTCTAGAGTTATTTTAGGAGAAATTTTTTAGTAATATATCATGATAAATAATTAGGAATAATCACAATATCATTCACTCTAGTCATTACCCAACTTGGTTTCTCATTAACACATTATTTATCATATTCAATGTTAACCTAGTTCCTTCTGGTTTTCACTAATGACTAAAACAAAAAATCATAGTGTGAGAAATAATACTCATAGTGGAAACCCACATATTCACTAAAATTCATATATAATATGTATAATTAATGACACTTTGTTTTAAATATAATATACCATAGGTTTAACCTAGCCCATTCATGATCCTTATCTATTAAAATACTTCATGATGGTCCATAAAGATTTTGTGAATTTCTAAAGAATATCCTATAAGAGTACCAAACCAGATGTGGAGCAAGGCCCATTATCATACACCAGGTGATGATCGAGTCAATATCAATGCTCTATTTTCGGTGTCATTTCTCCTAGGTACATATTTTCTATAGCCACATCCACTTATATTATCTAGATAGTGATGTAATTTCTTGGAAACCACTCACTCTATCATTCACAAAAATTCCATGATATATTCCTATACTTAGTCTTATACTTAGTTTTATTGTTATACATGTACCTAAAAGTATCCTTATACATATCCCTAGGGACATCACTAAATATTTATCATCCTAGTTTCCAAAGGTTAACTAAATATTTTCTCTGATACCAACTATAACGGCCTTCACTTTTCATATATAAATATCACATCTTAATAGATGAATATTCATGACATAAAATAATGATCCATGCTAGAATAATATAGTTATAGTTCTATTGGAATCTTAGAAACATAAACAAATGGTTCATTAGTAAACTACATCATATACCACTATGTTATTCAGAACTATCACCCATCTTAGATATATCATACACAATACCATTCTTCATAATCTAAGGAAATGAAACAAAAGAAAAGTTGATTTTAGATGCTTAGTAAGGGTAAAAAGAGAGATATCAATATAAAATGATTATAATTGTATGATAACTTGAGAATAAAATTTTAAAAACCATACCCTACACATCATAGATCATAAACATGATTCATGGCATAAAACAAAATAGTTCATAAAACATGAATCATAATTGAATTAAATAATATAATCCATGAGTGCATAAACTTGGAATAAGACAAATAATTATGGAATAAACATAATATTAAAACATTCTAAACATGTATAATTATACATAGGTTCACTCATTAAGTTAAGGACATGAAAGTAGGAAAATATATAACCTTATAGACATTAGAACATGCCCACGCATAACCTTATGGACAAGAGAGTAGGTCCACGCATAACATTGTGAACATGAAATCAGATTCATGGAATAAAAAATTAACTCATGAGTTATTCGTCATTTACCAACGCATTGGAGGGAGATATAGGTTCCACCCACCACATAATGAGAATAATACATACATGTTACAAAAGATAATAAAATATTCATTATATTAGAGCCCATGAAAATAAATGGGTTTAACAAGAATTTCATCATTACATAACTCATGGGAAAAGAAACGGGTTTCGCAAACATTTCATTATTTCATCACAGACAATCCCATTGAAATGCAATGGGTTTCATGGAAATCTTATCATCACAATCATAAACCACCAAGAGAAATAATAAAGATGGTATTAATGGATCATATACCAAGAAAATATTTTATAATATAAAAGGATGTCATCTTAGATGGAAATTTATTTTGAAAGATCTCTTGGAAATTGTTTTGAGGAAAATTACCTTTTCAATTTGAAAATAACCTTTTCAAAACTAAAATTTCACAAAACATTGTGAAAATACTTTTCATTTAAAATAACATTTGAAACTTATAATGGAATATTTGAATAATTTATTGGACATGATGGTGGGAAATTATGTTCATAACATACACATTAAAATAAATATTCCTTTCAATGTTTTGGTAAAATCCAAATGGGCGTTGTTTAGAAAATGACATAAATATTCCTTTTAAACCATTTTTTAAAAATTAAAACATGTGTAAAATGACATTAAAATATAATATAGGAACATTAAAACATACTTGAAAACATTTAAAAAAACATGGATATGGAATAAAAAGGGTTTTCGACTGAAGAGAGAAATAAAGTCAATTTTATTTTAAAACATTATTTTGGAATCTTGAGTTCATAAAGAGAGTAAAATTAAGTGAAAACATTTATTATAAATAATTAACTATAGTATAAAAAATTAATGAAGTTATTGAGAAATATATATTTCATCATTGAAATTATAATCATAAATAATCCTGATAAACAATGAGATTGTAACATCAAACCCTTACCACATTGGTAACTTTTGAATCATAGGGTCCATGAAAGAGATAACATTATGTGGATAGTATATCCAATAATTCTCATGATAATAGTCATAAAATATATTCATGGTTAGTATATACACCAAATAAAATAAATAAGTGTTGTATATGTCATGTGTCCCACATAAATAAAAGTGAGACAAAAATATCTTATATGCTTTAGTAACTTTTGAATCATAATATCCATGAAATAATAACAATAAATTAAACTTTAAATATCATTAGAATAAATAAATTCATGATATAACATGTCAATTGGTCTATATATACACCTCATAAAAAATATAGGTTCATAATATATCATATTTCCCAAAGAATAAAATTTGAGACAAAAAATCCCTTACATTAAGTCGCGAATTCCTTCACACATGTTCAAAAATATTGTATAATAAATATAGTTTTATTATAAATATATTAAAGAATAGTAATTGTATATATCATACCATATATTATTTATTTATAACCTTTTTTTTTTGAACCATGATCATTCTATGTTAGAAATGGAGTGTGGTTTATGTTTGTTGTCAATCCTCATTAGAATTTCAGAATGTTTTCCAGGAAAGGGATCATACAGTTCAAGAGGGAAACAATATTGAAGGTGTCACCATTTCCTAGTGTTTGCCAAATTTTTGGGCCCAAAGATTGGAATATGGAGAAAAGTGTTTTTGTAAAAGGGAGTTGTGCACAAGATTGAAGGGTGTTTAGAAACTTGCAAGCAAAGATTAATTTGGGATCAGTGTATCGAAATATGGAAAAAGAAAAAAGTGAATGAAAGTATTACATGTTTTCGAAAGATGGGGCTGCATAAAAGAATATTATGCACCCAGTGTGACATCAAAAGGGGTTTTGCACGCTCAGGAATAATATTGTGTGCACTAACAAAGATGCGTCAAAAACTAACGAGTAGGTTCATAGAGGCCTATAAATCGGAGACTCCCTCCATGGAAGATTTAAAAAAATTACAAAGAAAATAAAGTTTCTCTGATGCGTGGAAGATCTGCACATAAATGAATTATAGAGAGTTAATCTTGCACACAAGGTATTCCTTTAGTCTGAAAAGACCAAGTGAACCCTTCAGTGTATTTGCACAAAAGATAAGGGTTGCATGGAAATTAGGGGTTTTGTGAAATTCATCTTTTATGAAAATTCCCAAATCTTGAGTGCAATTTGACATATTACGTGCAAGTGTGGTGTTATACTTTTGACAGGCTTTTGAATATCTGGTTTGTGTGATCAGTGCTTTCAAGTGCATCATTTCAAGACTTCAATGCAAGTAGTGTCTTGTGTTGGACTGAGACACATAATTCAATGAAAATCTATGGAAGAGACCCTCAAGTCAATAAACTGAGTAAGACTTCTCCCATTGTAGTGAGAAAGGGGGAGTCGACGGAAGTGTTTCGAGGGATGCAGTGAGATATACCTGAATTATTATAAAGACAGTGTGCCCGGCATAGAGTGACTGTGTCTGAACTCTTATACTCCACAACTACTAAAGATTAGTTTATTTTGGTATGATCGACACACTTTCGGTGTATGATCCTTGGACGTATCCCTTTGTGGTAAACCAAGTAAAAGTGTGGTGTGGTCTCTTTGAATGTGATTTTTTAATTTTTTTTCATATCCATCATACAAGTTTAACACATTCTTACCAATGTGGGAACAAGATCAGATACTTTAAAAGAAATATTCAACACCCTAATTCACCCCTCCCCTCTTAGGGTGTCCCAGGGTCTTATAAGTGGTACCAGAGTGAGGTTTCTTGGTTTTATATTAGTTAATTTCCATCATGGAGAATCCATCCCATGTTAGGGGAGTCCCCCTCTTTGATGGAAGTAATTTTCATATTTGGAAGAACCGAATGATATCTCATATAAGATCTATTGGAATTGAATTCCTCTATTTTACAGTGCAAGTAATACATATTACTGATCCAACAAGGATGGTTATGACTGAGAAAGATAAGAAAATTCTTGATGAAAATATTAAGGTGCAAGATGCTCTCACTACAGCTCTTTCATATCAGATTTATCTATTGGTGATGAGCTACACCTCAGAAAATTTTATGTGGGATAAACTTAAAAATATATTTGAAGGTGACATCAAAGTGAAGGTGGTAAAACTTCAAGTACTAAACAAAATTTTTGAAGATTTTAAGATGCACCCGGATGAGAATGCAGACTCCTTTTTCAATCGAATTACTGAAGTTGTAGGAGAAATTTGAGGTCTTGGTGAAGAAATAAAAGACATTGACATTATAAAGAAAATATTAACAAGACTTACACCCCTTTATAATGAAAAGGTGTCAACCCTTGAGGAAAGAGATCTCTCCAAGCTCTCTCTGGATGATCTGTTGATTAGCCTAGTGGCTTATAAAATTAGAGTCAAACTAGAAGATGCTATGACTCGTGTGAGTAAAGAAATGGAATTCAAATCTATGGAAAAACTAAAAATTTATAGAGATAGTAGTAGTGAGGATGACAAGGAAAAATAAATTATTTCTATCATTTCTAAGAAATTCATGAATAGAAGAGGAAAATTTGAAGGAAATCTACCTATGGCATGTTTTTTATTGTGGTAAAGTTGGGAACATAGCCTCTTAGTGCTCAAGGAAATTTGATGATGAAGAGAGTGAAGTTGAAAACATTGAGAAGCCTCAAAAAAGGTTCTTAAAAAATGGAAACATAAAATTTGCAAGGTAACTACAGAAAAAGAGTTTTGTGTGTGAAGAAGATGATGAGGATAATGGTTTCTATGAGGAAGAGGAACCAGAATTTAAATCTAGAAAACATGCTTCCATGATGTTCACTGTTGAAAAATCAGAACCATCAGAAGATAATGGTGGAGATAATGAGTTGAAAACTAATATCAATTCTGTGTTGTAACCTAAGGATGTTGTTAGTAAGATTAAGATTAAATTTAAGAGTTGCAATAAGTAGAAATCAATTTTAAAAGGATCATATGAATATGTTGATCAACATAAAGCTGAAATTGGATGACTAGAAGAATTTGTGAATGTACAGTCTAAAATATATAAAATCATAGATGATGTAGTGGATCTGAAGCTGATAATTGAAGATCAGTCAAAGGAAATCAATGAGATCACCTATAGATAGGAAGAAAATTATATGACTGTTGAGGTTATTGAAGAGGAAGTTGTTACTCTTAGGAGTAAACTTGAGAGTGAATAAATTTCAAAATAATCAATGAAGAAAATAGAATTTGGAAGGTTCTCATATGTTGAACTATTAGAGAGAGAAAAAAGTGGTTCTAATGGAGTTGAAAATATTTTGAATGATCAAATACCCACTTACATGGGAACCATTGGAATCATTTGTGAGACCGAATCATCAAATGATGCAAATAAAGGTGACCAAAATAAAGGCAATATGAAAGTGGGTCATGTGGAAAATTCACCTAAAGTGGGTAAAAAGAAACCCCCAAATCAATCTGAAAGAATAAAAGAAGACTATCATTGAGCCTCCAGGAATAACAGACAGTCAAACTATTATCCCACAAAATAAGTAACGAGGATAAACAGAAATGAGAAGATATTTCCTTTCATGAAGTGTCAGTTCTATAGATACCTGGTCCATACCATGTCTTATTGCAAAGAGGCATGGAGCTATTTGAATGCAGAAGACATGAGAGTTCAAAAAAGGAGAAAAAATTCATATCCTAATTCTTTTAGAAGAAATAATTTATATGGATATTGTTTTTTTTTGTTTTAACTTTGGCCATAAAGCTATCTATTGAATGTAGAGAAGTAAAATGGACACCTCATATAGAAGTCATAGAAAATTCAATTTTTATCAACAAGAAATTTTTTATCTTTTAAACAGGTTTTTTCCTCTGGAAATAGATTTTGATTATGAAGAACTCATGTATGTGGAAGAGAGAGTTGAAAGGCCATCAGTGTCCTACACTCAACAAAATAACTCATGGAAAGAAAAGAGAAAAATTGAAAATTCCAATCTTGAAGAAGTAGCCCTCAAGGCTATAAAGAATAACAAGACCTGGATTCTTGATAGTGTATGTTCATCCCATATGACGGGTAATACAAACTTATTAACGAATGTTAAGAAAAATGTCAATGGAACAGTGAGGTTCAGTAATGATGGTACTTTGAAGATAAAAGTTTGTGGAAGTATTGAGTTAGCTAATGGAGAGATGAAGAAAACTAAAGTGATTTATGTAGATGGTATGCGTCATAAACATTAAAATGTGAGTCAACTCTGTGACTCGAGTCTTATTGTGACATTCAATCAGAATGGATGTACTATAAGAGGAAAGTCTGGGAATCCTCTCATGAAAGACTGTAGAACAGATAGAAACTTATATCAGGTCGACTGTAAATAGAACATTTTCTACCTAACAGTTGAAGAGGAAAATAATCTATGGAATCAGAGATTGGGACACATAAATCATAAGGACATGGAAAAGATATCTAAGATAAAGATAGTCATGGATATCCCTAATCTGAAGTGTCAACGAAAAAATATTGGTGATGCCTGTATGTGAGGAAAGCTGGTCTGCAGTTCCTACCAGCCAAAGAAGAAAAGAGAATCCAATCTTCTTGATCTCATTCATATAGACGTATGTGGGCTGATAAATGTTGTCAAAACACATGGAGAAAGGTACATTGTTATTTTCATAGATGATTACAGTAAAATGGAGTGTGTGATTGTTACACACAGAAAGTGACAAGTGCTTGATTGGATAAAAACATGTCGATGAATTGCCGATAATGATACTAGATGGAAGATCAAAGTCCTACATTCTGACAATGGATGGGACTACACATCCATTGAATTTGAAAATTACTTAGAGAAGGATGGGATACAACATGAGGTGGATGTTGTTAGAACTCTACATCAAAATAGTGTTATTGAGTGCAAGAATCGACCAGTAAACAACCTAGCTAGAACTTTGTTGATCCAGAGTAATTTTCCTTGACATTACTGGAAAGAGAATGTTCAATTTACAGTGTATATTAAAAATCAAATAGGGTTATATATGCGTGAGACAAAAACTCCATATGAATTGTGTCATGGACGAAATCCCACTTTGAAATATTTTCGTATTTTTGGAAGAAAATGTTTCATCTGAAACAAAGAAGGGAATCAAGGTAACTATAGAGACAATGCAGATAAAGGAATATTTATTGGCTACTCAATGAACAGCAAATCCTACAAGTGTTTCAATAAGCACTTGGGATTAATTATGGAAAGAAGTTATGTTAAGATCATTGAAGAGAAAAAAATGAATGATTCGAGGAATTCTTATGCAGATGTGATAGGAAATGAAGAAGATTTTTAACATAGAACAAATGCTAATAAAGAGGTATAGGACGGTGTAAAATACTCTTAGGAGAAACATCATTTTGTTGACTCAGAAGAAGAATCAGAGGAGGAATCTATAGCTGGATAGAATTTGATCAAGACCTAAAGGATAAATTGAAGAGAAGAGATTGATCAATCCAACATTATCGGGGATCGGAATGTATCAACACATATAAGAATATTGATGAATAATGCACAATCTTTATTTCTATAAGTTGTGGAACTATCCTAATTTGAAGAATCTTCAAAGGATGAGTCTTGGGTGAAAGAAGTGAATAAAGAGTTAGATATATTTACAAAAATTAGACTTGGGATCTTGTCTAGAGACCCTAAGGTCACAATGTGATTGGTACGAATTGGATTTTCAAGAAAAAATTTTAAGATAATGGAAATGTGATCAGTAATAAGGCGTGTTTGGTCTGTAAAGGATATTCACAAATTGAAGGCATTGATGTTGAGGAGGTTTTTTCTCTAGTAGCGAGACTAGAGACAATCAGGCTGTTTCTTTCCATGGAAATACAAAGTGGATATAAAGTGTATCAAATGGACGTCAATATATAATTCTTAAATGGAGTATTGGATGAAGAAGTATACATTAAACAACCCATGGGGTTATTTCTTAGTAATTATGAAATAAAGGTTTGAAAACTAAGTAAGGCCCTCTATGGTTTAAAGAGGTCACCACGAGCATGGGATTCCGGGATAGATTCTTATCTAAATAAGCTGGAATTAAAAATAGGAGGAGTAGATCACAATATCTATGTGAATAATACTCAAAAAGATCAGTTCTTGGCTCTATTTTATGTGGATAATATTATCTTTGGCAGTAGTAGGTAGGGATCAGGTGAAGAATTTGCTAATCACATGAAGTTAGAATTTTAAATTTCTATGATTAGAAAACTCACACACTTTTTAGGGCTATAGGTGATTCAGAAGAAGGGTTACACTTTCTTTTGTCAAGAAAATATGAAAAAGAGTTGTTGAAGATATTTAATATGCAATATTCCAAACCAATGGGGACTCCGATTGTAGTTGGAACAAAACTTGGAAAGCATGAGTATGGGATGTTTTTGGATCCCACAATGTATATGAGAATCATTGGAATCTTACTATACCTGACAGCAACACAACCATATATTGTCTTTTCAACATGATTAACAGACCGCATTAAAAGTAATCCAAAGTAAGAATATATGGCGGTTGTTAAATAATCATGAGGTATATTCAAGGTACCCAAAATTATGGATTATTCTTTTTTGCAGGATAATATAATGAAATATCTACATTTTTGGATGCTGACTAGGATGGGGATGTAGTGGATAGAAAATACACCAGTGGTGGATCATTCTATATTGGGAAGAAATGTGTGGGATGGTTGAGAAAGAAATAGGAAGGTAATTCTCTTAGTATTTTTTAAGCTGAATATATATCTGCTACAAAGGCATGAAATCAGTTACTCTAGATAAAGTAGTAACTGACTGACATAGGTGCTGAGGTAAAAAAAACCAACGGTGATTTACTATGATAACAAAGAGCACAATTGATATTATAAATAATCTTGTTCATAATTCTCATATGAAACATATTGAAATCTGATGTCACTTAATCAAGGAAGAAGTTTAATAAGGTGTGATCAACATGGAACATGTGGGAACAGATGAGCAAGTGGATGACATTATGATGAAGATGATTTCAATAGTTTTGTTTAAGAAACATTGGTTTAACCTCAGTGTTCAGCCACCTCCTAGTGCATGAGGAGGCTACTAATTTTACCTCTCCCCAGTTATGTTAACTTTTTTTAATCTGTTTTTGGAAGTGATGTAGGTTTATGGGGGAGACACTATCTAGGGGGAGTGTGTTTTGTGTTGTACAATGAACAAATACAGGTCTTTGGGTTTATTTGCAATGGGGGAGAGGGAATAAATTTAGGAATGAAATTCAGGACATGCAATGCTTTTGTGTCACATGTAATGCTTCTAAGACATGATTATAATTTGATGTTAGGAGGGGGAGGAATACATTCAGGACATGTAATGCTTCTATGACAGAGTAAGAGAATAACTTAAGAATCTTCAAGAATTACAAAACCCGAGAACCCAATTCAAGCTTCTCCTCTTGTTTTATACACTGAGCAATTCTCACGTAGACTTAGAGTGTGGGCTGAGTTGATTCTTCATTTCAGTTTCTTGACAATGGTTGGTGCTTTATAGAATTTTTCTGTAGATTTCCAAAAAACCCAAAGGGGGGTATTATTGGAACCACAACCTTTCTATGCTGAAAATGGAGTGTGTTTTGTGTTTGTTTTCAATCCTCATTGGAATTTTATAATGTTTTCTAGGAAAGGTATCATACATTTCAAGTGGGAAACAATATTAAAGGTGACATCGTTTCCCAGTGTTTTCCAAATTTTTGGGCCCAAATATTGGAATATAGAGAAATGTGTTTTTGGAAAAGGAAGTTGCGCACAAGATTTAAGGGTTTTTATAAACTTTCATGCAAAGATTAATTTGGTATCAGGGCATAAAAATATAGAAAAGAAAAAAAGTGTTCTAAAGTCTTACATGTACGTGAAATATGAGGTCACATGAAAGAATATTACACGCCCAATGTGACGTCAAAACAGGTTTTGCATGCTCAGGAATAATCTTGCAAGAACTGACAAAGATGCATCAGAAACTTGCCCATAGGGTCATCGATACCTATAAATATGTGACTCCACCCATGGAAGACTGAATAATTTTTCCAACGAAAATCCAGTTTCTCTGATGTGTGAAAGATTTGCATGTGAAAGAATTACAGAGAGTTAATCTTGCACACAAGGTGCTTCTTTACTCTGAAAAGATCAAGTGAACCATTTGGTGTAGTTTCACAAAAGATAAGGGTTTCACAGAAAGTATGGGTTTTGCGAAATTCATCTTTCACGATAATCCCCAAATATTGTGTGCAAGTTGAGGTATTGCGCGTAAGTGTGGTGTTATGCTTCCGACAGGATTTTGAATATCTAGTTTGTGTGATCAATGCTTTCAAGTTCATCATTTCATGACATCGATGCAACTAGTTTCTCATGATGGACTGAGAAAAAGACTTCAATGAAAATATTTTGAAGATACTCTCAAGTCAATAAACTTAGTAAGACTTCTCCCATGGCAGTGAGAAAGGGGGAGTTGACGGAAGTGTTTTGAGGGATGCAGTGAGTTATCCCTGAATTATTATAAAAGAAATGTGCCTGGAATAGAGTTACAATGTCTGAACTCTTGTCCTCCACAAATACTGAAGATTAATGGATTTTTGTATGACCGAAACACTATCAGTTTATTCCCCTTGGACATATCTTTTTGTGGTGAACCAAGTAAAAGTTTCGTGTGGTATCTTTGCATGTGATTGTTTAATTGTTGTTCATGTCCATCATTCAGGTTTAACACATTCCTACCAATGTGGGAACAAGATCAGATACTTTAAAATAAATAGTTTACACCCTAATTCACCCCTCCCCTCTTAGGGTGTCCTAGGGTCTTACACTTTTATTATCCGTTAATTGATAATTCCTTGTAAAAATTATGTTTTTGATTAATAACTCCATTGTTTTTCATGTATGTTTTGATTTGGTATTTTCAGTCCTTTTACCTTGATCATGGTTCCATAATATCCAGAATGTTAAAAATGATATAAATATAATATATATTTAGTATATATGTATTTATAATAATCCATAAAAAGTTAGATATAGAAAATGAAATACACTGTTAATGGAGATGGTAGGCTGTATGTACCCATGAGTTTTGTGTCCATTTTCTCAAAGAATAGATTGAAATAATGGTAAATATTATATCCCCTTTAAAGATTATTTTTTATTTCATATATATCATTTATATTTATTAAATTTATCTTTATTACCTTCCATGTAAATCACAAGTGAAAAATGAATCACATCACTTCGCAAGATGGTAGTCTGACGTACACACGAGGGTCGTTATAGTATTCCCATGAAATGGAAAGTAAGAAGTTATATGTGATATTATAATTCTATAAGTATAATAATATCATAAATATAATATATAAACATTAAATAAATCATTATATCCAGCCTTAAGAGGTAGTTATGGGAAATGAATTACATCATTTTGTGAAGCAGTAGATACTGGAGTTATTATATTGTAATTATGAATACATGAATGAAGTTGGTAAGTGAATAATTAAAAAAATAGTTTAGTGAAGAAAATTACCTACACTTAGAAGAACTCCCTTTGGATCTATTATTAAGGACCCTAGGGGTAGCTTATTGGGATGACCAGTAGATATAGAACATGGATAAATATGTTTGGGATTGATTCTTTAAGGTTTTAGTAAATCCAAATGAAGTAGGAGGTGTGAATAATTTATGGGATGAGGTTTCCTTTTATAATGGAGGAGGAGTGTCATTTTTGTTAACACACAAAACTACAAATAATAGAAAGTCACACTCACCCAAAGTGCCTCCAAAAATGATAATTAAAGGAGTTGAGGGAAGATATAGTATAAACACACCTCCACCACACACACAAAAAAACACATGTTTTAACCATGCTCTTCTTTAACACCTAAGTTTACTCACTTTTACCATTTTAGTTTTCACCACAGTAAATAGACTATTTTAATTTAGCTAGGAAATTTATCCATTAATAATAAAATAAAAATGATACATTTTATATAATTTGGAAAAAATCATTATAAATTTGAAATATAATTTATAAAATAAAAATCTTATGTGTGTGGAAAATTAATTTTAACACAAGCACATGTATCACTCATAACCATGTTTTACCCTTTACCATAGTAATGAAGGTTTTACAATTTAGGGGTCAATATAATTATTATAAAAGGAATATTGGTTCATGAATGGAATTTGGTTGAAATTTTTAAACACATAATAATAACTTGGAATATTATAGTATTTTTAAATTTAAATCATTTAATAAAATATTATTTATTATAATATAACATTAATGAAAATTTTGAGACTATTAATTTAATTTGACTTTAAAAACATAAATAAAAAATTTGAATTAAAATATATTACTTTCACACCTATATATCATTTTATACTTATCTAAAAAATCATTAAATTCAATAATTAATTCAATTTATATTACTTTTAATATTTTTAGTATCATTTATTTTATTTTTCTATTAAATAAATAATAACTATATTGGAGATTCTTAAGCATTTAATGTAATTATAAAATTACTAAAAATTAGACATAAATTGCCTTCATGAAAATAATTTCATTATGATAAAATTTAACATAAATATTCATTCACATGTTTTTATTCCTTATGTGAACACATAAATGAAATTCTAAATAAAGAGGGTGACATTTTGTCTTTTTCTTTAATTAAGTTATTGTATTGGTCACTTTCATGGAAAAGTTTCCCACAAGCATATAAAAATTAAGACTAAGCTAAAAAGTTTCAAAATATGGTCATCATAAGAAATTGGACATGTTTTTAGATTATTTTAACCCTTTTATTTTTAGTTTCACCCCAAAATAAACTCGTTTTAACCTCAACAACGATAATTAATTTTTAGTGTTTTTACTATTCATTTTGACCAAAAATCCAGTCGAACTTATTATATATTATTAATTATTATGATTATAAAGATAAAATCAATTTTTATAAATTAAATTAATATAATTATAAAATTTTAATTTAAAATTAAACCCACAGATGTGACAAAAATTCTTTAAATGAAAATTCAATTTGTAATAAAAATATATATTTTCCACTAGTCATCAAAAAATTAATATTTTCAGAAAATTATCCAAAATTCCCCATAAGATAACTTTGACATGTTGATTCCAAAAATGAATATATATTTTTCAAATAGATATTATAAAATTTCTACAAAAATATTTTTTTTGTTCACAGTGTAATAAAAATCATTTTTTTTCAAAAAAGGGTTTTTTCAAAGCATATAAATACTTTAATAAAAATTAACTACTTATTTATAAATATATATTTTTTATCTAAAAATTTATACTTCAGTTTAAAAAAATTATTCCTCTCCATACTGCCAAATTTAAAGACTAGGTTATAATAGTCAAATTTAAACAATAATATTAATAGTATATCATGATTTGATAAAACTCAGTGTAGAATGTATCAAAAGCTATTGAAGAAATTAAATTTATTTGAAAATATATATTTTATAAAATCTTAGGGTGACAGTGTGTCCCCTGGGTATCCCCAATGTTATTCTCTAAGAAGGTGGATAGGGGTTTTAGGCTTTGCATGGATTATCGCCATCTGAATCTGGTGACTATCAAGAATAAATATACCTCATTGATAATCAATGATCTCTTTGAATAGATAAAATGGTGAAGTGGTTCTGAAATATTGACCTTAGGTCGGGTTATCACCTGCTCTAATTTTGTGAGGAGGATATACCAAATATGACTTTCTGGTGGATCTATAGTCACTATAAGTACTTGGTGATGTCCTTCAACATGAAAAATTCCCCATTAGTTCTCATGGGACTCATGAACTATATATTTCATCCCTTATTGGATAAATTCATGGTGATATTCATAAATGACATCCCCATGTACTCAACGTTAGAGGAGGAGCTTGTGATACATTCGAGGATGGTCCTATACATACTCCAAGAGAACTATATTTATGGGAATCTCTCAAAGTGTCAATTATAGATTTGAGAGGTCTAATTCTCCGGACATGTTTTCTCAAAATAGGGAGTGGTGGTGGATCTGACTAAGATAGAGGTACTGTTACCGTAGGATATATCAAAGAGCATAATCAAGGTGAAGTGTTTCCTTAGGTTTGTGGACTATTATCAGATTGTTGTGCCTAATTTCTATAGAGTTATAGATCCTTTGAATTACTTGGCATGAAATAGGAATCCATTCATATGGTCATAAAAATTTTAGCACGCATTCTATGAGATATGATAATGGTTTATGATCACCCCCATAATGAGACTACCTAGGGATTTATTTGAGTTCATAGTGTTCTGTGATGCCTCTAGAACTAGACTAGGATGTGTTATAATTTAGAGTTATTCCATGATTTCTTAGGGGTCCATAAATATGAGACTACATGAACAAATTTATGTGAATTATGATATAAAACTAGAATGCATGGTGTTCACCCTAAAAATTTGGAAACACTATCTTTTGGGAGAGTAGATTATCATCTATTTTGATCACAAGAGTATCAGGTATATTTTTACTTAGAAATACCTTAACCTGATAAAGAGGTGATGGATTGATTTTCTATAGGAGTATGATTTTGAGATAATCCAAACTCTCAGTAAGGGGAACATGGTGGTGTATTATCTCAGTAGGAAATCCCATTCATGATTACTTAGTGATAAAATAGAGTAGTTTTCCTCTTTTAAGTTGAACCTTATGGATAATGATGGAATATTATACCTTTGATCAATGGATGTGACCCCACTTCTTCTTAAACACTTTAGGGATACATAACTTGATGATATAGATTGTGAGTTCTTCTATGATTCATATTCAAATAACATTCTCTTGGTATATTTTTTGAAGGTGGGGATCAGATTATCCTTTTCTAAGAATAGAAGATGCTGCTAGATATATTGTGGGAGATTTTACTGAGGGACTTTCATACATCCAACATAGTTTTACATCTAAAGTTAGAAAATATATACCAGTACTTTTATCATCAGTTATAGCTCCTAGGGATGAAGAGTGGCATTGTTAAGTTTATTTATTGATGCCTCATTTTCCAACAGGTTAAGGCCTAAAATATGGTATTGGTAGGTTTGTCCCAACCTCTTGAAGTGATAGAGTGGAAGTGGTATGGTATCTCAATGGATTTTGTTATGATAGTTCCAAATTATCTATATGTCACAATGATATCTGGGTGATTGTAGACTAACTCAAAAAGTCATCCCACTTCATAACCATCTTATAATAGTGTTCAATGAAGAGTTTGGGGTGATTTTTCATGTGGTAGATAGTCCATCTTCATAGATTTCCATCAATTATTGTTTCAAATCATGATGAAAAAAATCACATTATGATTATGGAGAGAGTTGTAGGAGGATTTTTGGACACATTTGTGGTTGAGCACATCATTCCACCCTTAGAAAAACATCCATAGTGAGAGGACCATTCAAGTTCTAGAGGACTACTGTGGGATTGCGTATTAGACTTTTTCCATAGTAAATAGGATCATCTTCCCTTGGTGTAGTTTCCATACAATAATAGATACCACTCCACCATTGGTATGGAAATATTCAAGGCCTTATAAGGGAGACCCTTCATTTCACCACTATACTAGATGGATCCTGGGTAGTTAGCACTTATGGGCCTAGATTTGGTGCAACAATAATATAGAAGGTGAAGATCCTTGAGGAGTGGATGAGGAATTCCTAGAGTCATCATAAGTCCTATGTGTACTAAATATGGATACATTTATAGTTTGTCAAGGGACACCATGTGTTCCTAAATGACTCACCTTGGTGAGGACTATAGATATTTGACTAAGGAAGCAAGATATCTTTTAGGTCCATTGGCCCATTCTGGATATATTTTAGGATTAATGAGGTGGTGTAGTATTTTTCATTACCACTATAGTTAGACCAGGTTCAATAAATTTTCCACATTTCATAGATGAGGATATGCATGCATGAACCATTTAAGGTTATTTATTGGCATGAGATAGATATTGAGGATGGAGATACCTTCATGGAGTGCCTAGTGGTGATATAGGATCGATAGAAAAAGAACCTTCATGGGTAGTTTATTCCCCTAGTTCACATTTATTAGTTTTATGATAATATCCAAGAGAATTCATGGGAGTGGGAATACCATATGTGATCCTAGTACCCTCACCTATTTGATTGGGTTTTTTCTTTTTTGGATGAAAATACATGAGGTGGGAAAAATGTAATGACTCCATTTTTATTGAATACTTAAGAATTTTATAACTGATGTTTTCAAAGTAAGGAATATATTTGGAATAGTTTTCTAGGTATCATGATGGTTTTTGGAAGATTTAAATTTGTTTTAGATTTTTTCTGTCAAAAACAGGAAACACCATAGTCAAGTGAAGGACATAGTGGCCCTATTTTTCCTCAATATAAAATGGGAAAGGGGGAAATGGCTTATCCAAGACTTTTCCAATCTACGGTGCTCAGTGAATTATATTGTTGGCCATGGCTTGGGTGAACTCACCATATCTATTTTATAGGTCTTGGATATGGAAATTGGATTACCTTTTTGGGAAATTCCATAGAGCTGTCTATTTTGGGTTATGATTTCAATATCACTATAGGCAAGGCCAAGCCATGGTTTAGGGTGTGGAAATGGATGGGGGGCTTTGAAAATACTCAAATCACCAAGCTTCTTCTTATATATAATTTTTTTCAAGGGGGAAACACCTAAATCTTCAATGTGATTCTTCGATGTGCTCGTAATATTTTTACCTATATTAATCACATAGGAAACTCCTATCTTCAGTATTTTCCTTTGATCTGAGTGTTTTCTAAAGGTCCTAGGGATGCTTTAGACAAACCAGGTAGAGAATAAATTCTTTATTCACCATTAATTGTAGAAGATATTTTTTTTATCCTACTATAAGGTTGGATCTTGGGAGATGAAGGATCATTCATGGTGATCAATGATTTATGGGGTTGAGGTTTCTTTATTCTGAAAGCAAGCACAATGAATTCTCCACATCCATCACTTGAATACATTTCCTCCTATTTTAATTGAAACATACTGAGGTAGGGATTTTTTGATTTTGGATTTCTTTATGTTTTATCTTGATTATAGAATGCACATGGGCCAAATAATATCATTTAATCCATGTTTAAAACAAGTTAAATCCTCATTTTCTACTTTTATAAATGTTTTTTATTAATTGGATTTCCTTTTTATCAACCCCATTTGTATTTTTTCAATGATGGAAAAATGAACACAACCTTCATTGGACATTCTATTTAGAGTTTTATGATTTCTTATCTTCATTATATATTCATCATAAACATTCAATTATATTATGATTAAACTATATCTGGGAGGCCTTTGTGGTTTATTTTACTCTACACTTCAATGAATCATTTATGTGTGTTAGATGTCTGGATTTTTGATGTGACGAAGGCATGATGGTGTTTATATAAATCTGATGGTGGTGCAGGGGATGATGGTTTTATGATCTATATTTGTGGCTTTTTCCATCTATAGGTGTGATTATGATGTCTCCAACCTAGTCTATATGATCCGTGGTATTTTTAAGAGAGACCTATGGTGGAAGCAGAAGATACAGTGGTGTGTGTGGTTATATGTGGAATATCTAGAGATTATATGAAACTGTAAACAATATGGTGTTCATTTTGTAAGAGAACATTTTTTATGGAACCCTCCTTGAAATGGTTATAAATTCTGATTTAGGAAGTATGACACAAGAATTTATTTTATATAAATTCCATGTAACTCCTTAACTGGATTTATTTTGAACAAGTATGTGTTCCATTGAACCATTTTAGAATGTGTGGTTCTGACCATGCTATCATGAAAAGTCAAACTAATTATTATTTAAAGAATATTTTTTAGTTTAGGGTAGACCCTAGGTCGTCTCTCAAGGAGCTTTGATAGGTTTTGAGTGTGTATTTTTAAAAACAGTTACTAAAAGAGGGGGTGGTTTTGAAAACAGTTCCAAGAAAGTAACTTAATGTAAAGAGTTATATAGTTGAAAGACAAAGTGTATTTTGAAAAATATGAGATAAATAAGTGATCATTGCTAAGTTACTACAAGACTTGAATATTTACTCATTCTTAACTGATTATTATGTTTTAGTGTAATCCTTTTCTTAAGGGTTAACCAAGATCTTGGGTACCCACAAGCCTCTTAAAATGATACGATTAGAACTAAACCTTGATGTAAAAATCATGTACTCAATTTCCAACACCTTATAATACTTTAAGTTTTGTAAATAAATATTTAAATATAAAATTTTTGGTAAATAAAAGGATTCTTATGTTGTCCAATCGGAATAACACAAATTGCACGCTAAAAATCACACACCAATCAGTTATGAAATAAAAAGAGTTTCAATTAAATGAATCAAAAAAAGTTAAGATACATATGAAAGAACAATTAAAACCACAATATACACCAAACCAGTAGATAATTATGTGTCGGAACTCCCTATTCAAATGTGTATCTTCCTCACAATGATCACCCACCACTTAGCTCGACATTGGGAAGAGGAGGAAGCTCAGGTGGAACTCCTTCTTCATTATTGATAACCCTATGAGAATAGGGGTCTAAAAAACTTGTAGAATGTGTAAGAGACTCTTCTCAGACTCCAAAATGGAAGATTTTTACTTCTAGTTCGAACTTCCAAATGAGGTTCCCTTTGTGCCCTTTTATAGCCAGAGTGGTAAGTAGTTTTCAGCACTTAGTTTTGTTAATACCACTTCAGTCTTAGTTTTGGGTTGGTATATGGAATTATATCGACTTGGACAAAATAGAAAAGTTTTTTTATCTATCTTTACTATCACCATGTCAAATTTGGTGGCCATTTAATATCTACAAATGAAGATATTTTGATAATACCGAACCAAACTTCTGACTTCATGCAGATTATGTCCCCTGGACAGAATGGTTCAGATGGGCCCATTAATGGACGAATGGGGAATGTGTTCCTTGAGATGAGTTTTAACCAATGAATTTTTGGATCAGGACACAAAATTTAAGACCATTTAGAGACATATTTTTTTTAATACTCAAAATAGTGGATATATGTCATTGGGATCCCATGCAGTTTGGCCCATTTTCCTTCTGGATCATCTCTAGGGCCTCCAAATCACCTCCACCTACAATGAAATTATCAAAACAAGTACCATTGACCTTTTTAATAGTGATAAACATAAAATAATTTAATCAAAAATGTAGTGAAATTTGTTATTATTTTTATAATTTTCAATATAAAACTAGTTTATCACATTGGTGTATGGGTGAAAATGAAACAATGAATCACTACATGATCACACCCCCACACCAAAACATTTTCACTCATGGGAAAAGTCATATTTCCAAAAATTATGCATGTAGATGTTTCAAACTTCATAAAGATTTAACATTAAATGAAACATTAATTCTTGATAGAAATGTGATCAAAGAAAAAATCACACCGAGTAGTTATTCTCAGTGATCATGGAAAAAGACATCTCAAAATTTGTATCCAAATAAAATTAGAAGTGACGCATGATGCCAAAAAAAGAAAATAATCCAAAAGTTAATCATGCCATTAATTTTCCATGTGTTTGTGTCTGATAACCATTTCATGCTATTCTTTCCACTTTCAATTGAGTAAATATAAGTTATTTTAAAAATTGTCTACTTACATGATCCTTTCTACTGAACTTTTCCTATATCCTTTGAAATCAAACTTCAAGACCCACTCATTTAATAATTCCCAAAAGTCAAACCATAAGCTCCCAAACTAGATATCCCCATATGTTGTACATTTCATTACTCCCCTCATTTATTTTTTTCAAAAGTTTCACTTAGAAAAAATCTCAGACTCTTCTCCTGACCCTTGTTTGATCTCATCAAAACAATAATTGTAATAGTTATAAAAAGATAAAAAGTTGAGGAAGGGTGGTTTTTTACATTCCCAATATAAAAACCTTTTTTTTTTGTTTTTTAGGGTGTAAAACAGTCGGATAACAGGTACACACGCATAGGTCAATATGGTACCGTAATTAAATAGATTAGATAAGGAACAAGCATATGTAAAATAATTTTGGAATGTAGATAAAAATTAACCTATCTTGTAATTATCTTCCATTAAGTAAAAAATTTTGACACTTCATGGTTGGGTGAAAAGATGTATGGAGAGATTAAGTGAAAAATAATTCCCTTAAACTATTCACAAAAAGGGTACCATTCTTCTTAAAGGTTTTGAAATGATACAACCATTTATATCATCTACAAAGAACTAAATTTCAAAATAAATTCAAAACACGTATTGAATTCTTGATGAAATGAACGTTTCATCAAAAGTTTTTTTTAATGTTAAAAAAACATGATATACGAATATTCCACATGAATTTTAAATAACTTCCATGATTAAAAAGGAATAATTTTACATGTTTAAGTAGGAATAAAAAATAATATTTTGGAACAAAGGTGATGGGGAGGGATAGGGTGGAAGTAACAATACTATTTAGTAATAAAAAAAGAAAAAAAGAAGAAAGATGATGAAAATTCCTAACCAACCCAAGAATATAACCATCCCCTCACACCTAAAGTTTGTAGTGTCCTAACTGTAATAAAATAGAATGTGGGAAGGAATGATAAAACCTGGTGAGTGTCAATCATAGATTGCTTCTTGAACATGGAGTTCCTATATCGGGGACTCTGGAATGGATTCATGGAAGTGCTTTGGTTGCTACCCATTGACAGTGAAGGTTTGATTAGTTTCATCATTTTGAACCTGGATGCAACTTCAGCCCTGTGTTGTAGAGGAGAACCCTTTTCCCAATGTGGAACTAATGATGAAGGATGGGATGGTCATGGGAAGTCTTGGTTTTCTCCTTATAAATACAGGAGTTCTCATATTAATCTCTTCTCATTTCCTCTAACTCCTGAATCTACAACTTCTTTTGAGAACCTGCACCAGAATGATTAGAATTTCATTATTTAATGGCCCAGTTGGCCTAGTGCCCAATCTTATCAGGGAGGTGGAAACTCTTTCCAAACACTAGCTGATATGGTGACATGCTAATGAGTGTTTTGAAAGTAGTATGGTAATCCTATAAGGAATCATTGAGTCTAAGACTCCAATGTTTCTGTTAGGTTGAACCGTTTTCTCAAGAATCTGTTTTAGCTCCCTATTTGACACCTCAGTTTGACCATTGGTTTGTGGGTGATATGCAGTAGAAACACTATGATGACCCCATACCGATGCAAAATAGAATGCATTGTTCAGTTTTAGAAATGAGAAACCTGGTCACTAGTGACGAACCTTGGTAATCTAAACCAACAAAAAATTTGGGTTCTCAAAAATTCCACAACAGTCTTGGAATCATCAGTCCTTGTAGCTCGTGCCTCTACACATTTTGAAACATAATCAACTGCTAAAATAATGTAAAGGTTCCCAAATGAATTGGGGAGTGGTTCCATAAAGTCAATGCCCCAAACATCGAAAATGTCATGTAAGAGGAAGGGATGTTGTGAAATTTAATTTCTTTTAGATAAATTCCCCATTCTTTTACATTGAGGAAAATATTTACATAAATCATGTGCATCCCAAAATAATGTTGGCCAAAAGATACCAAAATCAATGAACTTGCGAGCAATCTTTCAGGGACCAAAGTGGACCCCAAAAGCAAGTGTGTGATAGAACCCGAGGATAGACTAAAAATATCTATCTAGAACACAATGCCTAAGGAATTGATCACTACATGTTCACCAAATGTATGGGTCATCCCAAATGTACCAACAAGACTCATATTTTAGACGGTCTACCTGGTTTTTGTTCAAATCAGCAAGAATGAAAGATGCTTCCAAATAATTTACAATTTCATCATAATAAGAAATAGCATCCTACACTCAATACAATTTCTCATCTAGAAACATTTCATTTATGGGAGTACGGGGGGATTAGTCAATGTATAAGCATGGGTGGATCCTACTGATATGGTTGGACACCACATTATCTTCTCATTTTTATCTCTAATTTCTAAATTGAATTCCTGAAGGAGGACCATCCAGTGAATGAGATGTGGTTTGGCTTCTTGTTTCTTAAGGAGATATTGGAGGACTGCATGGTCTGAGAACACAATGTCTTTGGACCCTAAAAGATAAGACATGAATTTATCCAAGGAAAACACAATGGAAATATTTTTTTTCAATTGTGGTCTATTTTTCTTAGGTAGAGTCCAAAGTACATGAGGCATAGGCAATGACATGTAGAGATCGATCGAACCTTTGTGATAGGACTATCCCAACTGTATAGTTAGAGGCGTCACACATGAACTCAAATGGTAAATCCCAATGAGGTGGTTGTATTATTTGGGGTGATGTGAGACTCTATTTTAACTTATTAAAAGCTTCCTCACATTCTTTATCAAAAATAAATCCCATTTATTTTTGGAGAAATTAGGAGAGGGGGAGTGAAATTTAACTAAAGTCGTGAACGAAACGATGGTAAAATACAGCTTGAACTAGGAAAGGATGAACACCCCGTACATTTTTGGGGAATGGTAGGGAAGAAATGAAATCCACTTTTGATTTAACTAATTGGATACCATCCCCAGAAATTTCATTTCACAAAACTATACCTTGTCACACCATGAAATTTCATTTCTAAAAATTTAATACAAGATTATTTTCAATATAGTGATGTAGGACTAAACCAAGACTACTCAAACATTCATTAAAAGAGGATCTATAAATAGTGAAATCTTCCATGAATACTTCCATGAAATTATCAAGGTAATACAAAAAAATACTAACCATGCATCTCTGGAAAGTACCTGGAGCATTGAAAAGACCAAATGAAATCCTCCTATATGAAAATGTGACAAAGGGTCAGGTAAAGGTTGTTCTTTTCCTGACCCTCAGGGAAAATATGGATCTCAAAGTATGCATAATATCCATCAAGAAAACGGTAATGAGACTTCCATGTTAGACTCTCTAGCATCTGGTCAATGAATGGAAATGGGAAATGGTCCTTCATAGTGTGTTGGTTTAATCGGCGCTAGTATATACAGAAACTCCAACTATTCTGCAACACGATTTGGAACCAGTTCATTGTTTTCATTTTTAATTACTTTAAGACCTGTTTTTTTAGGAACTACTTGTATTGGACTGACCCATTGGTGGTTAGATATGGGGTAAATGATTTCAGCAGCCAATAATTTTGTTACCTCCTTTTTAAAAACATCTAGTATGTTTGGGTTTAGTTGATGTTGTGACTACCTCACTAGTTTATCCTCATAATTTTACAATATATAATGTGTAAAAATTGATGGGATAATACCCAAGATTTTCACAAGTGTCCATCCCAAAGCTTGTTTATACTCCCTCAAAAGTTCAAGCAGTCACAATTCATTCTCATGAGGGAGTGAACTAGCAATGATAACAAGAAACTTGTTTCCATTCTCAATATAAGAATATTTTAAATATTGAGGTAGTTGTATTATTTTCAATTCAGGAGGATTTTTAATTGATGGAAGTGTGTGTGTGAAAGTGAGAGGTCACTGATCTGATCTAACTATTCAATGGTGACATCCTCATATGAGGAATGATCTTTTACAATCTTAGTAGTATCATCGATAGTTAGTGGATCTTCAGTGTTCAAGAAATCATCAATTAATAAACATGCATGAAATTTTTCTAGAACACTACAATAATCAATGCATGATTCATTTACAAGAATTTAAATCAATGATGAAAAATTAGAAAGGGTATTAGGGGAAAGAAAATAGTTTTTTTCCGGGGAAGGGAGTACATCAATTGAATTAACAAAGAGAGAGGAATTTTCTTCTAAGGGGTATTTCATGGAATCAAGGATGTTGAAGTGGAAATATCACCACCAAAATCCATAGATAATGTACCATTATAGACATTAATTATGGTTTTTTATTTTTCAATAAGGGTATCCCCAACATAATTGGGGCATGTCCGTTCATCCTGTCATCTTCCATTTTAAGCACGTAAAAATCAAAAAGAAAATTTAAATTTTAAACCCTTACAAGAACATACTCAAACACACTAGAGGGGTGTGTAGTAATTTGATTGGACAATTGAAAAAAAATTCCAATTAGATTTAGTTCCCCAACTTTCTATGTAGAGTAAATGGAGTGAGGCATCACATTCATAGAAGCACCTAAATCAATCATAGCATTAGAAAATGAATACTCTCCTATGGTGCATGTAATTGAGAATGTCATAGGATTGTTTCACATGGTGGGAAATGATTGATCTATCAATTATGATATCTTCCTCCCTAAGTTAACCTTTTTTTCTCTATGAATTTTCCTTCAGTGTGTATACATCTCCTTTAGAAACTTGGTGTATCATGTAATTTTCTTCATGACCTCAATCAAGGGGATGTTGACCTGCACTTTTCTAAAAGTTTCCAATATTTCCTTATCAAGTTCTATTTATTTTTGTTTTCTTGGTTGTGTATCCCTTTGGGGAAATGGAAGAGGAATGGTTTGTATAGGTGACTCATCAACAGACATGCTCTCTCCTTTGGAATGGATTCTATCAAGAAAAGATTCTACCACATTTGGAGAATTTCCAATGGTTGGGATGGTGGTTTCCTTAAGATGGGATGACTCTAGTGGAAGGGTTATTTGTATTTTAAGTTTCATTCCACTCTAAAGGGGGATTTTACAAATATTTTCCTTATTCCTAGGTTTAATTACTAGATGAGAAGGTTTTTTACCCGACCCATGGCTTTAGATTTCCCCCACCGAGTTAGAATGTTGGCCTAATTGGAATTTTTTGGTCTTTTATGGTATCTTGGGTGGTTTTTTGGAATCGTAGATTGCTGGAAACCATTTTTTTCATCATGTCTTAGAGGTTAGGTTTAGGTTTTGGAGTGGTTTTTTGGAAAGGCCTTTGTTGTGGTAGAGGATTTCTGGGTGGTTATGGATGACTAATCTTCCTTGGTTGGTTACATTATTGTTGAGGTTGGTTTAAATACCCCCCATGCCTATAGTCTTGGTTTTATTTCCACCTAGGGTTGGATGGATAGTAATTTTCTTACCAAAAGGGTTGGTTATAGGGGTGGCCTGGAAATATTTTCTCACAACTCTCAAATGTTTCTTTCAATTGAGGATATTGGTCAGAGTAGTGGGTTTCAGAAGAACATATTCCAAAATGTATGGGAGGAGGAGATTGGGATTTCCCATGGGAAAGAGAAAGTTTTTTAAGAAGGGTATTTACCTCTTCGAACTTTGTGTCCACCTTCTTCTCGAATTCAGTACTTTTCACCTCATGGACACCTCGAATGGGTACATTGGACCTTGTACCAAATTGTTGAGTGTTCTATGTCATGTTCTCAATCAGAGTTCTTATATAAATTGGGGTCTTATCCACTAGTTCACCTCCTGTAGCAACATCAATCATATTTTGATCAATAGGGTTTAAAACATTATAAAAATACTAAATTAAAAGTTGATGACTTTTTGGGTGGTGTGGGAAACGTGAAAATGACCTTTTAAAGTGTTCCCAATATTCATGTAATGTTTCCCCATGTGATTTTCGTATACCATATATCTCTTTCATTATAGTTTCATTTCAAGATGCTGGGAAATATTTTTCACGAAAAATGGATTTCATTTCCACCCAACCACTAATTGGTGAATTAAAGTAGTAAAGCCAATATTTTGCAGTGTCTTATAATGAAAATGGGAACGCCCAAATTTTTACTTGTTCTTCATCCACATTAGCTAGTTTTAATTTCGAACACATAGTATGAAATTATTTTGAATTCTTGTGTGGATCTTCTCCTATGAGTCCATGAAATCTTGGTAATAAATGAATTAGATCAGATTTTAGTTCAAAATTGGGTGTCTCTCCTTCTATTTGAATGTAATTGGGTCGGATATCAACATCAGTTGAGGTTAGTAATTTTAATGTACTATTATTTTCAGACATTTTATGCAAGTTATGTTCAGTTTTAATGTGAGGTTCGGTGTAAAAAGTTGAAGGATCAAGAAGAGTGTTGATGTTTTCTGTTTCCTCCTTCAAAGGGTTCTCTTATGTGTCTTGGTGTCACTGACATAGGATCATATCCAGTTTGGGTTCCAAAAATGGTAAGTATCCTAAAGTGGAATGCATAATTCACTGAACCTACAAAATAAATAAATCATAAAACAAAAATATAGGTAAAGTTATAAGATTAAAAAAATATCCACAAATTTTACAATAATATTATCAAAAAATATGCACTAAAAACAAAATATCTCCTTGAATATGGTGCCAAAATTTGATCGTGATGTCATGAAACATAAAATTGATAGTAAGAAGATATTTTATTCAAGGGCAGACCCTAGGTCACCTCTCAAGGATTGTTGATACGTTTTGAGTGGGTATTTTTATTAAAAATTACTAAAATGGGGGTGGTTTTGAAAACAGTTTAAAAAAAGTAACTTAATTTAAAGAGTTATAAAGTTAAAAGACAAAGTGGATTTTGAAAAATATGAGATAAATAAGTTATCATTGCTAAGTTAATACATAAATTTAAGAGTTCCTCATTCTTATTTTATTATTAAGTTTTAGTGTAATCTTTTGGTTGAGGGTTAACCAAGATCTTGGGTACCCACACGACTCTTAAAATGATGCGATTAGAACTAAACCATGACATAACAATCATGTAGTCAAGTTTAAGACTCTTAGTATTCTTTAAGGTTTTTAAAGAAACATTTAAGTCTCAAATGTTTGGGAAATAAAAGGATTCTTAATTTTTCCAATCGGAACAACACAAGACACACAATTAAAATCTCACACCAATCGGTTATGAAATAAAAAGTGTTTCAATTAAATGAATCAAAATAAGTTAAGATACATATAAAATAAAAATTAAATCCACAATATAAACCAAACCAATAGATAATTATGTGTCGGAACTCCCTCTTCATGTTTCTATCTCCCTCGCAATGATCACCCACCCCTTAGCTCGACATCGGGAGGAGGAGGAAGCTCGGGTGGAACTCCTTCTTCATTCTTCACCCCCTATGAGGATAGGGGACTAAAGAACTTCTAGTATGAGAAGGATAATCATATAGAACTCCAAAATGAAATATATTTTCTTCTGTTTCGAACTTCCAAATGATGTTACCTTGGTTCTCTTTTATATCCAAAGTGGTAAGTGGTTTTCGGCACCCAGTTTGGGTGATACCACTTGAGTCTCATTTTTGGGTCGTTATATTGAATTATCTTGACTTGAAAAAAAGATAAAATTTGGTTTGACCTATATTTTCTATTATAATTTCTAATTTGGATTCCATTTAATATATACAATTGGAGATATAGTCCGAATATCTAACCAAACTTCTAACTTCTTGTAGATTTTGTCCCATGGACATAATGGTCTGGATGGGCCCATTAATGGATGAATGGGGCTTGGGTTCCTTGATATGAGTTTTAGAAAATGAAGTTTTGGATCGGCCCAAAACATTTCATCCAATTTTGGGACACGAATTTTTTTGTAATGTTCAAAATAATAGACAGATTTTATTGGGCTCCCATGTAGTTTGGCCCATTTTTCTTCTAGATCATCTATGGGGCCTCCAAATCACCTCCACCTACAACGAAATTATCAAAACAAGTAGCATTGAAATTTTTAACAGTGATAAAATAAAAATTATTGAATAAAAAATGAAGTTAAATTTGTTATTATTATTAAAATTTTAAATATAAAACTAGTTTAGCACAGTGGTTCAGCCCATTTGGAGACACGGATTTCGTAGAATGTTCAAAAGAGTGGATAGATGTCATTGGGATCTAATGCAGTTTGGCCCATTTTCCTTTTGGATAATCTCTAGGGCCTCTAAATCACCTCCACCTATAATGAATTTATCAAAAAAAGTAACATTTACCTTTTAAATGGTGGTAAATACAAAATAATTGAATCAAACATGAAGTGAAATTTGTTATTATTTTTATTATTTTCAATATAAAACTAGTTTAGCACAGTGGTTTAAGGGTGAAAATGAAGTAGTAAATTTCTACACAATTAGGTTCCTCATCTTCATTTACGTGATGGTAAAATAAGGCATCATTTCCTGAGTAGAGGAAAAGGGATCACTAGGCTGAATTTATATAGAGTTAGGAATCTCTCCATGTGGGTCTAGGTGTGACCCTCTATCCCTTCTTCCCTAGGTTGGGTTAAGTATCCCGTGACTGATATCTTGGGAATTTGATCCCTTTTTAGTGGTTTATTATGGTTAGAGTTAGGTATCCCCCATATTACATGGGTGTAATCCCTTATATGTGTATCTTTTCCTTGTGAGCATCATCAGTTTTTACGAGACTAGTGGATTAACTTCCTTTAGATGAGAGTTACCTTTGAGATTAACGTAAAATTCCTAAACTGGTGGTGAAAACAGTCCTCCCCTGAGACTTCGATTCTTCCCTTTATCATATCTAGGTTTTATCTTATTTTACCTTACTATTGTGATATATATTTAACTCCCCTCCTTGATACTTTTTGTTTGGTGTTTTTGAGGTGTCCTATTAGGTGTGTTTATACTCACCTCATCATGGTCTCTATCTATACATGTCATGTCTTATGAAGATGATATGCCTTGAAATGGATTATTAGGTGGACCAAGAGTATGAGGATATTAATTGGGATACTTTGACCATAGATAGATCCTTATGTTGTAGTTTGGTGGCAGCATCCTTCCTGTTAGTAGGTCGGGATCCCTTACAGTTTTGGTGGGCTTGTATTTATCCCTATATATATTTCCTTACTAATTTGTCATATTCTAATGTGAGAATAGATGTTATGAATGCCTTTATAGTATCATTTATTTATTCTAAGTTATACTAGTGTATGGAGATGTATGTATGCCCGTATAGGTACTTAGGGTAATGACTCTCATGAGTGTCATATGTCTACTCATCACTAGTATGCACATCCTTCCCATCTTATTCCTTTAAGTGAACATAAAATAAAGACCTATCCCCCTCTATTTTCTCTCAATATCCCTTTAAATGTGGTTATATTTTGTGCATTTTTACAGTGATTCAAGGTATGTTTATTCCCCTATTTTCTTATATTATTCTCTTAAATTATTTACTATTATTTTAGGTTTTATATATTTAGGTTTTATGATAAATTCGACCAAATAATGGGGTAAATAATCCCATTCATTTAGAGTTTTATGTGCATCTCATAATATTGGTTCTAGCTATCCCATTTTACCTCTGGTTACTCTATTTATATCTCCTCATCAAAATCACCATTTAAGAATGAATTATTTACATAAAGTTATTGAACCTATGGGTTGAGGCTTTACACCAATCAAGAACAACTCATATAGAATACAATTTTACTATTGGAGAAAAAAAATAATCAATTTAAATATCTTTCTTTCTAACTGAATCCCTTCACAACCATCCCCACTCAATATCATGGTTGCGAGCTTTTATCTTCACCTAAGATTTGATATTCCCACTTGTTTTTGAGTGACTTATTTCAATATGGTAACTTTAAAAATAAAATGTGTGGTTCTTGTATAAGGATCTCATCTCATATTGAATTTATTTTTTTTCATTTTATATTATGATGACTCTGAATCGCATAATATTAACTATTTAGATCCCCCCATCAAAGATCCTCACATACTCATTTAATGAGTATTAAAAACTCAATTTTCATTCACTAGAGGATCCCTTAAATAGTTATTCTAGTGTTTTCTATTATGGAATATTATATAATGGTTACATATCAATAAATAGAGACATATTTCCATTTATTGATGTATTATCATTTTTTGGAATCTCTCCCCCAATTTCTGGAACTGATGGTGCTGATACTGATTCTAGATTAATTATAATTTCCTCACACTTCGTCTTCTATAGAATTTATAGCTTCTCAAAATATTCAATTGTTTGATTTTAAGGAAATACCACATCTCCACTTATGATGATCCAATTTATGATAGGATCCCAGATTCAGCATCCAAACTCCTCATGAGCATATTCTAAAATTTTACACTAATTTCTCTTTCCATCAAACTTCTCCCCCTCATTTTTCAGGATATATATATATATTCCATATAGAAAAATACTCTCAAGTGTTTTTATGAAACATCCTTACCTATCCAAACCATTTATGGTCTATCATATTTTAGAAAAACTGATAGAGAATGGT
The DNA here is from genome assembly GCA_963277665.1 of Viscum album. NCBI lineage: Eukaryota > Viridiplantae > Streptophyta > Magnoliopsida > Santalales > Viscaceae > Viscum > Viscum album. Next base: position 963,840,203 of record OY728150.1, read on the forward strand.
TGATAAGATCAATTATGGTCCTCATTACCTCCCCCCCAAAATGTGCTTGGTATATTTTAATTCAAGACCATACACCTAACTCCCTTGCAGATAATTATATTTATCCTACCATTAACACTATTTTGTACAGGAATATTTGGTACTAATTTTTCAATCCTAATGCCAAAACTCCTATAGTATTTCTCAAACAATACATGGTACACTCAACCATTTTTTTTATCCACAAAATTCATTCATCTACATGTTTCTCTTTCTACCTTCATATGAAACTAATTAAAACATATTAAACTTGATATTTGGTTTTGTAAGAAAAATCCCAAAAATTTCAAGAATTATCTACTATAAAATTCATGAAATAAAAAATCACCTCTCATAAACTTGGATCCCATCAAGCATAAATCATTTTGTATCAAATATAAAACAATCACTTTTTTGAATGGTAAATAACAATGGAAAGATAATCTATTGTGTTTACCATGATACAATCAACATAAGAATCCGAATATGTTACATTGATTCCTAGTGTTATATCCTTATTAGAAAGAATTCATATTTCTCTCTTACTCATCTGATTAAGAAATATATACACCACTTCTATAGGAACCTATTTTCTTGCTACACTTATTTTACCTCCACATGGTCTGGCATATGTGAGGTAGAGATAATTATCATTTTTTGCTTTAAAATTTACCATGTTACCTTAAGAAAGTTTCAATTTTAATTCATTTAAGTAACTGATGTATCCATATTCATCAATAATTTTGGTGGATATTATACTGAGGAAAATATCAGTAATATGCCTTATATCCTTAAATAGTAATATGCATCCAATATTAGTCTCTCAAAAAATATTACCAATGCCATTAATTTTGGATGAACCATAATTTCTCATCTTCATACTTCTAAAACTCTCTAAAGTGTAAGATGATAAGAAATATCATATGGTTGTAACATGGTAAGAGGAACCTGAATCAATCACCCATGTTGAGTCTTGGGTTATAAGGTTGACATGATCTTACTAAAAAATAATGATCTCTTCATTAAAAAATTTAGTATCACTATTTTGGGGTTTACTAACATGATTCCTCTGATCATACTTCAGCTTCAAAAAGTCTCTAATGAAGTGTTCAGTATTTCCACAATGGGGTCGCTTCATTTTTTATCACAATTGATAATTTGATAACTTATTTTTTTTTTGATTTTAATCATCAGGTTCATTTCTTTTGCTTCTTCCCGACTATTTATGTTTCCCATGTCTTTAAATTATAAGATCCTTTGGTTCAAGATTACATCCCTCATACTTTTTTTTGGTAATATTTATTAAATATGTTTTTCTTATCCATTTTAATAGTGATCTTTCCATCAAGAGAAAATTTGTTGATTGACATGATTAATGTGCCTCATGTCTTCACACTAGTATAAAAAATGTTTTTCAACGTGAGTTTTTTTATCCTTAACATCAGTTAATAGTGAAATCATTGTAAGTTGCATTGTAAATAGGTTTTTTATATCAATTATTTTTAACTAACATGATCAATGGATTTAATGATACTTATTACATAAACTATCATAGAAAATAGGTAAAAATTGTAGAATATAAATGCAATTTCACATTGGTTATTGTATAATCGATGTAAAAGATGGTTTGTTTAAAACTTTTCACATTGGTTATAAAATATCTACCATGGAAATTTTTTTTAATATTTTCAAATAAAATACCCTAGTAGTATAGAAATAGCAGCACAAAGAAATCTAGAAAATAGTAGAAAGAATATTGTGTCATAACAAAAATTTATATCACACCTTCGTTTAAATAATTTCAAATTTTAAATTTTAAATTTAAATATCAAAATATATATTAAAAATAGACTAAAACTCAATCAAACCTATGAAATAATATACCCATTATCCATGTAAGTGATTTGGATCTTTTTTAGAATTAGTGTGAGAGTCATTAGAAAGATACAAATTTTAAGTAAATCATTTAACATGTAATATCAATATAATTATAAGATAAATTAAAGGAAATGTTATAATAAAATCTAAAATCTTTAAATTTTCCAACTGCCACAGTTTAAATTATTTAAAACATAAATCATCAATCATAATATCCCTATTCCTTTTCTACTTATTGATGATGACAGTTCCGTTTAAAAATTATTTTTCAAATAAAAATAAAAAATAAGTGTGTGAATCTAAAATGTCATGGTTATAAATGATAAGTCACCTTTTCACACACATATTGGATCTTTGATTTCTTATTTCCTATTTTATCTATAAAGTAATATCATGACCTATCTGAAAATTATATGTATAAAATAAAATTAAAAGTCATCGTATTATATATGTATTCAAATAATCAAATGTACATGTCAAATATTTCACTAAAATTTTCTTACACATCACTATGTATAGAGAATAACCTATGAGTTTTCTTCTCTTTTTTATAAAAGACACACAAAATACTATAGATATTAATATATAAAGAATATAATTTGGGTATTTATTTAGTTAATAGAAAGAACACTTTAGGAAATATATGTTACATACCCTTCATGATAAGGAAGAATCTAACATTGAATTGCATTATTTTTTTTCTTTCTTAAATATATATAATTATTTTTGTATCTTTAATTACATTCATTATCGGTGAAATAAATAGTGGGTTAAAAAATACATAAAATTATGTTATATTATACTGAATAAAAAGTATATAAATATATTTAATACAAAACAAAAAAAATTATTAATTATCATTAAATTAAAAATAATCGAAAGAAATATGATAATCGACATAAAAAGAAAAATATTGCATCCTATTGATGGTCAAAAAATCTCTAGTTACACACTCCATGAAATCTATCTTCAACATCGTCATAGTAATATCACACCCAAAAAAGTTATCCCCATTAGTAGTTCATAAAATTACAACAAAAAAATGAATATTTTGATAATCTATTGAGTACAAAAGAAGTATTATATGAAGTCATAGAGTTTTGTAAATGTTTTTTTATAACTAGTATGCATTTACCTTTAAAGTAATCCTATAAAAATATAGATAAATATTTAAATATTAAAATGTTAAAAAAATCAACACTAATATTAAATAAAGGATATAATCAATACATACCTCGGTGGAAACTTTTCAGATAATTCTAGATGCACTACTATAAATATGACTTATATTAACGGTTTTGGCCAAACCGTTGGTATAGTTCATTAATTTGGACATATACCAACGGTTTGGCCAAAACCGTTGGTATATGTCACTTATATAGACCAATACCAATGGTTTTAGGCAAACCATTGGTATAGGGTGGACCTATACCAACAGTTTGGACAAACCGTTGGTATAGGTCCCTTATAGAGACTCTATACCAACGGTTTTGGACAAACCGTTGGTATAGGTCCTTTGATTTTTTATCGAATCTTCTTTCTGAGAACATTATATAAATCAAAATTTAAAATAATTATGATAATACATATATATATTTAAGAAATTATGTTCACAAAAGTCATGTTAGGTTAGTGGTTTGGTCGTTCAATTATAAACTACAGGTCTTGGGATCAAATCCCACCGAATGTTCTTTTTTGAAATACATATACCATCGGTTTTATGGAACCGTTAGTATAGATTTTCATATTACTTATACCAACAGTTTTGGTAAAAATGTTGGTATAGACCTATCCTCACAGCTAACTTGTCCATGGTCCTCCAAACTGTTGGTATAGGTTATACCAACGGTTTAGAGGCTTATACCAATGGTTCCAAACCGTTGTTATAGGATATTTTTTCAGTAGTGATGGCTAAAGTAAAAAAGTTTCAATACTTTTTCCAAATGTAGTGAACTCATCTATAGGAAATGGTACTCTTACTGATTTATCTATAATATCATGCACTGACACCCTAATATAATACATCACTATCTGCTGATGATGAATGATATTTACAATATAATATATAATCTTATATATGACAATATAATTATGGGGATCCTCAACATATAGCTCGCAGTAGATTGGAAATTATGGAGGATGAGGTGTAAGAGTAGGAAATGTTGTCATAGGTGGAGGAGTGGGATATGTATATGAAGGATGAGGAGTGGGATATACTATGTAAAACTTTATTTTCATGTATGAAAACATCAACTATGTAGAACATCTAATCCTATGTACCATCATCTCACCCATCTCTAATAATTTACCTTCTAAAGTCTCTATTTTTATCTTATATACCACCTCCTTTACAGAAGGTCTTGAATGACCAAACACTTTTTTGATCAATACACCTACCTCATATCCTCATACATGGCCTGAGTTTTTGGGATTTCCCAATGTAGTTTCTAAAATACCCTTCCTATATGCATGTATAAAGGTCCCCTATGTCCTTTAAACCTTAAGGGATACTTATATATAATATATGAAATTTTCATTTTTGAGTCATAATATATAACTAGTTGAAATAACTTAATTAACATAAAAAACATAAATATACCATTACAATATTATTAGTTAAAGACCTTGAATCTTCTATAAGATATGTTCTATTTTTTCTCATTAAAACCCTCCTTTATTTCTAATGTCTCATTGGGGGGAGGAGGGTCAACTTTTTTGGATCCTAAATATCCATATATCATTTTTTTTTAATTTATTAGACATTTTTTTATTTCAATAACCTATACCCTCCATAAGATTGAGTATAAGGGTATACATTTCTTGATAGAATATTAAAATGAAATACCCTTATATTGTGTAAATTAAGGAAAACAATTCATTAATATGATCATTATTATACAAAAAAACTTCTAATAGATAACATTTCACTTACCAAAAATGATTCTTATCCTCTGATTTCATAAAAATTGATTCCATGTATATTCATCTAGAAAAGGATATATATATATATATATATCACTTGGATTTTTATTTTATATTTCCCCAAAAATGAAATATTATATGAGGGTTGATTTAAAATTCCTCCATATACTTGATTCTAATGATAAACATTTATTCTTAAATTATCTACTATCCGGTATATCATAGGTTGTCTGATAAGAAGGTAAGAAACCTATATTGGTCAAAACAAGTCATAATAATTAAAATAATAACAAATGAGATTACCAAAATTATATCTAATAACTAAGATATTTTCTCTTATTAACACTTTTCTGGTCACTAATCAAAATTTTAACTTTCAGCTAAGCTTAAATTGTAATAAAAGTATTAATTTTTTATGAATTTGGACCCTTATGATTATCATTATCATCAAAATAAATATATATCCTTTGTTTTGGGACAAAGGAAATTTATAATTTTGGTAAATGTGTGTTACTATGTTTACCAATCCTGGAATCCTTCTCTTTCCTAGTGGAAGTAGAAGGCCACAATACTGAAGGATGGGGAGGATCCTCAATATATGTATGTGTAAATCCCTCTCTAGAAGCTCGAGGTGACTTAAATGTTTATTCTGAAATTATCCTACAAATAAAATTAACAAAAAATTAGTTTAAAAAAATAAAAAACGAACTATTACATATAAAATTAAATAAAAAATTAAAAATCATCCAATAAAAAATTAATTAAATTAAACAAATTTTTATTCTTATTTGTTAAAGTAGTTAACTAAAATTTCGATAACATTTATAAGAGATAAAATGATATAAATGGTAGAAAAAAATTATTTAAAATAATATACAAATCTAATGGTTACCTAAAAATTTGAATAATAATTTTAAAATGATAAAAAAAAAAGACAAAACAAACTAATCTTTATCATATCTGTTAGACTGGTTAAAAAATGTTAAAAAAATACTAAAAAATTTATGTTACATAAAATAAAATAGATAAAAGAAAATAAAACTATAAAATATTATATAAATCCAACCTTTACATGTAAATTTGAATTAAAATTGTAAAATGAAATAAAAACTAAACTAAAAAATATATTTATCTAATTCATTATTTATTAATAATGTTAAATGAATAATGACAAAGTTTATTAAAAATAAAATGATATAGACATAAGAAAAAAATCATAAGTATAAAATTATTCAAATCCAATAGTTACATATAATGTTTAATAATTAAAAATGATATAGAAAACTAAACTAATCTAATAAGAAGATTTAATATATATTTTTAAAATATGTATTTTAAGTAAAATAACTAAAACTGATATGTCTAAAATTTTAATAAAATTTGAAAATGTAAACAAGAAATAAATATTTGTTTCTAGTAATGTTATGAAATTACTAAATAGGTTTTTATCATATTGATTCCTCTTGATTATTCTATATCACACAAACCATGTCTATGATATGGTAATTACTAATATATAATAATCCTTCAGTTGAAGTAGGTATCTCACATAAATCATCATTATTGTCTAGTTTGTTATCAACAAAATACTGGGTTTTTAGTGAAAAAATAAAAACCACTATATATTTGATAGATAAAAAACGTATAATTTTTTTCACATTTGTTTCTATAATAAAAGGGTCAGTTTTTCATTCCATTATATTTATACTTACTAGTGTTATACGGAATTCATCATGTTGGACATTGTTGATAACCCATTTATAGTTAAACACTATAACATGAAATTTAATGTAATCAATCTCAAATATTTTTTCAAAAACTATATAATATACACTTGATGCATAGATTTTGTTTTTTTCTTTTTCCCTGAAAAATGAATTTCTTCTGTGAACACCAATACACTAATATTTTGAACTGCATTTATGTTTTCTGGATCTTTGGTATAAAATGTATATCCATTAATGTCATATAATGACTATGTTATCAAATTTAAACTTGGTAAGTATATTAAACATATAAATGTTTCTGATTCATCTGATCTATCGTGAATCGTCTATTTAAACAATGTTAAAAAACTATACTCATTCAATATCCATATATATTTTTTCTTTGGATAATTCCATTTTAACAAATTAATTTAAATGTTATATATGGATTAGAATCATCTATGTCATTCAAGATATATAAATTTAACTTATTTATTAGATCACTTGTAAATTAATTTACTTTTAATCCATGGAATCCTTTTCCAAAAAATTGACTCATTTAGGGAGAGATGTAAACAAATCGATGTGCTCTAATATAATATCCTAGATTCTGGGATATATTTTTTCTCTAAATTGACACTATGTTTGATAGCTTTCTCTACACATAACCTCAAACTAAAAAACTCATGACATATTTGATTAAATTGAAAAAAATAAATATATAAGAATAATAAAACCTCTAAAAAAAGATATTAATAATTTAAAAGTACATACATTTAGAGAATATATAATTAATATGATTTTTTATTCACAATTAACAACTTAAATCATTAAAAAATTAAATCAGAAAAATTAAAATGATTATCATAATTATATATAGTATTTCAGTATATTAAATAATATATTAACTTTATTTAAATTAGAAATTATTATGAAATAATATTGAGAACACGTAATGCTTTAAAATTATTTTTTCAATAAAATATGTTTTTCATTATATACTGTATTTTCATTTAAAAAAATTATAAATTTTAGAATTTAATCTTTATAAAATAAATTATATTTTTGGATTAAACTTTTGAAAACTTTCTTAGGATGAATTTTTGATATTTTTCTAAATAAAATTATGTTAATAGTAAAAACAATAGTGTTCTTACTAATACTCTAACATTTATAACTTTATCATGAATTAAATATTACATAAAAATTTCTAAAAATTTCCATTAGACAAAAAATATATATATTTAATGAGATAAATTATTTATTTAAAAAAACTATGTTGAATTTATAAAACCTTTGTATGACATTTTAGAAACATAAGTAATATTTTACATTAAAATAAATTTTAATTCGATTATATTAAAATTTTATTTTCATCACTTATAGGAATTCGATATAAAAAATGGATTTAATATTTTATATAAAGATGTTCATATTATTTAATAAGTTCAATTTCATTTTTAGGCATTAAAATAATACTAATAAGATTAATGTTAATTACCGCAATAATGGTAAAATTGTTATTTTCAAAGAAATTTGTTATTAACATTATGTGATTCTTACATAATAAAATAAATTAATCTCTTCTCAATAATAAATTAAACATAATTTTTAGACCTATATATAAATATATTAACACTAATTCAATATATAGTTAATATTAAATAGGTTTAAGAACACTTAATGTTAAAAACAAGATTTTTTCTATAAATCAACTTTTCAATATATTAAAATTTTTAATCAAAAAGTTAATTTTTTATTATTTAGAAATTGAATTATATTATATAGAAATTAAATTTAGGTTCAAAACACTAAAAAATTATAGTTTTTATCTTATATTTTTTAATAAAACATAATTTACTCACCTAAAAACAAGTCACCAAAGTAAAAAATCAATATAGTAAAATGTAAATATCAAGTGGTAAAAGGATTGAAAAATATATAAAACATTTGTAAAAATGATTAGTAGATGACTTATAAACGTTATATCACCAAAAAAAATCATTATTTCCCACTTTTTTATCCATTTACCCTTGAATATTATTATTCTATTGTTGAAAAAATAATTGGTATTCACAAGCGTTCCATTTTATCACTTATAAAAGGGGTTCATTTTCAATTTTTTCAATGATCTTATTTACATTAGATTTTACTAGAAATCCTAGATTATTTTCCCCTATGGGGTGTACCTTACACATTCTAAATCCCCTAATCACTATAATTTATCCTAATCCTTTCATTTTCAAGTATATATTCAAGAGAAAGTTCAAGGTCCAAACATGAGTATTACTTAATCCTAAAAATTTTATTATTAATATTTATCAAAAAAAACTACCACAAACATAGTAATATAATTAAATCATTATCATTAGTATACTAAAGTTTCATTATATTAACATAACAAACATTATTTTTCCTTCTAATCCACTTAGAGAAATAAAATAGTGTTGATCGTGCATACGTGCAGACTATCTCTTCCACGATGTAATGTTTTTCATTTTTCTTCTTCATTTTAATTATTTATACAGACCACTTAAAATATGACTCATAAAATTATATATATATATATATATATTCCTATTTTATAATGATATTATACACTTCTTTAACCATACTCACCCATTGAGTTATAGCATGTTTTGTTTGGGTTGGTTTGACCACCTACATGGATGGCACTATAAAAACTTATCACATATGACTATCAAAACTTGAATAACAATATTATTATATTTTATTAATAAAATAATTATTTGTTTATAGTTTTTAAATTTTTATATTATTTATTTAACTTATTATTAAAATATCATCTTCAATTGCTAAAATAACTAAAATAAGCCAACCCTGATTCCATTTTCATGCAACATAATTAAAAAAATATGGAATGTGATAATTAATAAATAATAAATATAATTTATCTATTATATTACCTTAGATAATCTAGTATTGATTAAATTGTTATCAAATATTGGATATTGAAATAGACATTATAAAGCATGGGTGAAACAATTAAAGTCACTAACACCCAATGGTAAAAATGTCCTTTTACTAACTTATATGTTCATAATAAATAATCATAAATAGTGTAGATAAAAGGTATTATAGAATAATAAGGTTATAAAATTGAATATTAATATAGTTATTTTTTTTACATGAGGTTATGTAACATTTAATTAATTGGGGAAATATGGTAAGGATTTGGGCATCTCAATTCTTCTTCATTTTGACATGATATGTTCTCACCACTTGTTCTTTTTTATGTTCTATATATTGGTAATGGTAATATTTTTTATAATTTTCATAAAATATATGATATTTAAACTTCTAACTCTCATTTTATCTTTTATGGACTTTTGATTCAAAATATACCAAAGTTTTAAGAGTTGTTTGACACTATTTTCAATTCTATGGAACAAATTTTATATTGTGCACAAATATTTATTTTATATAGAATATTCACTGACCTATTACAATGAATTATAGTTAATATGTTTAAAGTCATGATATTTTAATTTCCACTTCATGGTAACCCTCTTATGTTCTTTTTATTCTTATACTTCCATTACCATAGGGGTCTCTTCTTTAATAAGAATTTTAAATCGATATTGATTTTGAAAGATGGTACATCTTGGAAATTTTTATGATATTTATTTATAAAACCAACCATTATTTCCCTCATATGATTATTTTTTGTGTTTTATATGTCTTATCACTTTTTCATTTTCCGCATTGGATCATTATTTACCCATTGTAAGGAAACCAACCATGCCTCTTTTTTTCAGTCAGTAATCCTCATATTCTATAAATATATTCATTATATACTTTTACAAATGTTATTATATAAAAATTAATAATTTATTAATGTAATATTATACTAATTTTACCTTCTTTAAAATTTTTAAATAAAATTTTTACATTTTTTCTATGGTTTGTTTTCATATATGTGTGAAAATAATATATTTTTAATCTTTTCCATGTGAATGCATCTTTCCACCATTTTTGAATTTTTTATATGAAACTTCCTATATTAATTTTCTTGTTTTATAAAATAAATTATTATTCTATTACTTATATAAAATAATTTTACTTAAATAAATGTTTCCAAAAAGATCAATAATTTTTATTATTTATAAATTTATTCCCCTAATTCTCTTAAAAAATATTTTTCATCCAAGTCAATGTATTTTTACATATTCAATGATTAACCCATGATATTATTCAAATTATACCATCCAACTTATTTAGCATGATATATTATAAAATTTTCTTTACTATCATGGGAGTGATCCATCACTGCCTTTTTATTTACTAACCATCCAATATAAATAATCATAAATTGTCTTCCAATGTTTTTCATTTGAGAATATCATGTTTTCCATTTCATTGGTTTAAGGGTGTTCAACTATATTCCATATATCAATTGATTATGGAGATTATTAAATTAACTATATACCCTCTATCTATATGTTCTAAATACCATATTCTATATTATCCTAATTTAAGGGTATTTTCCTATAAAGTTACTGAATATATTTGGATGCCTATTAATATTTCATTATTATATAATGTTATGGTTATTTACATAATTATGAATATTTTTCTTACTTTATTCCATTTTAAAATGATTTGAAACAAATTTTCTTTCTTTGGTTTCCTTATGATATGATAAAGGATTGATTTCAAGTATCACTCATATGTAAGGATATTGATGGTTGTGTTCCTATATCACCCTCCAAGGAATTGGTTAAGGATTTATATCACAAGATTTAATTATGTGTGGACATACTTGGATTTGTTCACAACATAAAATAGTAGACATACTTGGATTTTTTTTAAAACATAAAAGGGTAGACACAGTTGGATTTGTTCACAATATTTCCCTATGCTTATTTTTGTTCCATAATCTTATGCTTATTATTATGAATATGTTATTATCTTTTAGATCATGTTCATTGACTCAATATTCCACACTATATTGAACCATTTATAATGTTATTCCATGCCATATTACATGAATAGTGTTTTATGATCTATGTTATATTGGGTATGATTTCCTTATATACTTTGATTATACCCATTTTCTAATTTTATGCACACTTATGGTCACTGAATTTTATCACTTATGTTTACCCTTACAGGACTTTCAATCTCTTCACATTATTAGGGGATTACAAAAATCATTAATATACAAAAGATCTTCCATTTTTTGTTTCCATATTGCATAATTAAAATTGGTAAGCTAAATCATGTTACCAGTATTCTTATACATCGATTTATTGATAATATTGAAAATATAACTATACTAATGTCCCTAGAATAGTAAAAAAAAGGAAACGACTCTTAGATTTACCAAATTTGACTCTAATTGAATAATATATGGTCAAAAACGTATCAGGGGTCAATATTGACTGATAATGTGTCACAAATGTGGATCACCATAGATGACACAAAAAAAAGTCATAAAAAATTCACCATAGGCATGAACAATGACTTCTTCTCTCAAAAGGGGGTATTATAGAATCCAAATATGACCTTAACTTTGAGTTCCCCTAGATAGTTCATTTTAGATCCATTTTCAACATTGTTTTCACTATTGGAATCAACTTAAAAAAATATTTTAAAATCTAGATTCAAAAACTGATTCTAACCAGATTGAATTTTTCAATCATTGGAAAATATTCTCAACCCATCTCGATTTTGACCTAGTAGATTTGATACCACTTTTTGGGGAAGCAGAAGTCACACACACTAAAAATATACTAAAATGAAGAAATAAATAATAAATAACATAAAGAAATTAATTTGGTTTAGTGATGTTATTATTCTTATAAAAAAGGGGCTAGATTAATATTGTTCTCTTCATAAAAATTTAAGTATTACTCAACATTGAAAATCATGGGAATGAATCCCATTTTAAAGAGGAAGTAAAACAATTTTTGTTTAGTTGTTCATCTACCCAAATAAATCTATCCAGCATCATTATCTTCTAGTTCAATATTCCTTGTTATTGAAGTATGTGGACACCTATATTGGTTGGTTCCTAAAGAAGATTCTCCCACCACATTTGTTACCAATATAAAAACTTCTTCTATTAAATTATCATTAATTATGAGTGACCCACATTATTTAATCCATGGTAAACATATTACATTGTAATATGTTTTATTTATGTTTTAGGTTATCATTTTTGTTTATGTATTATTTTATATCATTCTTGTTTTTATTTTTATTTTTTCATTTATATATGTCTTATTGTATCAAATTTCTGTTTTCTCTATTTTTTTATAGTATTTCTAAAATAATAATTGTTTTTTATTATAGTTACATTCTTTTTTCATTTGAGATGTGGGTGGTTTATTCAAAAATTGGTAGAAATATTTATATTTAATATAATGGTTCCTAAGCAATAGGTTTCTATGGGTTTTCACTAATACATATTCAAAGCAGCTGAATTAAAAGAAATAACAAATCTAGGATCACTGGGGAAGAAATATGAAACTAAAAAATAAACTGAAAATGAAGAATATTGTAAATAGAATACCTTACACTAAATAAGAAGATACATTACCTTCAAAAACTCCTTTGAATAATTTTTTAAAATATCACGTAAGTGAAAAATGAAGTCCTCACACCTCCACAGGTATCTATGGGTCGAAAACAATTTTTCATCATATGAACAGGATCCTCCTTCACTCCACGATGTGTTAGAACCTTAATTGTGAAAAAGAGGAAGAATAAGGTAGCTTCGAGTTCTAGGAGTATCATCCATACATCCACATATTATCTATCATCATATGGTAATTGATTTATTTTACCTCAAAGGAAACTCCTCAGTGATGCATTCTTTAACTCATCTTTTATAACACATGATTTAATGCCTTGGATTATTCATGCATCATATATATTAATGGATCAAACTACAATACACTTAATATTATGAAATGACTCTCTTAATATCAACCTATGTGAGATAATGGATTGAGTAAAGGATCCATGCATGAAATATGATTTAATGAATGCATTATGAATAGAGGAAGTATTATGAAAATGATATTTTCATGATTCCTTTCAAAATTACATACAATATATCCTATTGTATCATATACAAAAAGTATTTGGGGAATACCAACTCCTTTAATAAACCATTTACACTAAAGCCTCATATTCTGTTTTTCAGTTAACATTATATTGTATAGTATACAATAACATTCAAAATCATATCCAAAACACCTTTTGGATATATTCTAAAAAACTTTTATAAAGTTATCATTAAATTCACCATATATCAATTCATATGTAGTATTTTTGGCATTGGGAAATTAATTTAAATAATTCTTTCATAGAATCCATAACATTTTACTCACTAAGGAAAATACAAGTTGAGATTGAGTAAAAACATATCTCCCTACCTGAAGGAGAATAAAATAGTATTTCCTTATTCCATGATATTTTTGATATACCAAATGATGTATATTACTAATAAACATTACCCAATTTAGTGACATGGTGGTTAGAATCTCCCTCTAGAAGTTGGCCATGGAATTCATCAATTATTGAAAAAGGGTGTCAAATCCAAAAACCCCATTTTTTAGGGTATTTTCTGTCACGACCCTCCCTCGGGGCCCGTGCCGTGACTACCCCAAGCCCGCCTCCCATAGGCCAGGGGCTGGTGACTAGCACCAAGGCGTAATTCCTGATAAAAAGGGAAGGAATTGCCTTTGTAAAGTAAACAAACACCATAGAGAAAGCAAGAATAAGTAAACACTAAGTAAAACTGGGTACAATAGAAAGTGCGGTAAAGTAAGTGGCCCAGAATACAAACCCAAACTAAAAGTAAAGTACAACTGAAAAAAGAAGTATAGCAACTGAATGTAAAGCCGCAACGTCGAGTCGTCCACTGGAAGTCCCACCTGAAGGGTGGGTACAGATAACCTCCATAGCTCCTCGGGTCCAGTCGTCCACTCCGAGTACGTCCCGCCCAGTGGTCCACCTCCAGGTACCGACCTGCTCCGCAAGCTTCAACCACGATCAGCGTTGTCTGTCATCTGCAACCAACACAACATAGAGCGGGCATAGCTTGTGTAGGGGTGAGTATACGCTACTCAGTAGGGACCCCGAGACCCCCGAAGTTCTCCCAAAATCCACAAAGGATAAACCACAAAGGAAAGATACAATCACGAAGTAACATCTGACACTACTTAGGTATATGCCCATACATATACCTAATTCATCAATTCCAGTTCGTCTCCATCATCCGAGCCCAAGTTCGATCACATCCACACAGGATAGCACTACACAATCCACATAGGAAAGCAAGACAATCATATCGAATATAATGATTGAAAGTCAAGAATCAGCTCACACAGGATATACTTCTTCGAATGACGATAGAGATGATCAGATGTAGCCACTGATTCATCTAATCCATCCGACCCACACAGGATCAATAGGTACTAACCCCCGCAATGACCCACAAAGGATCGATAGGTAACTAACCCCCGCAATGACCCACAAAGGATCGATAGGTAACTAACCCCCGCAATGACCCACAAAGGATCGAAGTGTGCTAGCCCACACAGGACCGCTGAGCGCTGACCCACACAGGATTGGACCCACACAGGATCGGTAGCACTGATCCACCGAGGATCGCTGAGTGTTGTAGTCGTAGCTGTCGAACCCATGGAGGATTCTCGTACTGTCTTCATCATCGTCGCAATCGCAGCAATCTCTAGGGTTCTCGCACATAGCAAGCTCGTTCGATAGGATCCGCTCCACAAGCCGAGGGGATGATACTTCAACTGACACAAAGTTCGGAGTTGAAGTATCCAAAAGTTCTGTATCGTCAATAGGAACTCAACGTCATAGACGGCGTGTCAATCGGACGTCCGGTCTGTGAGTTATTGGCTTTTTCGTCCCAGGGGCCCGGTTGGTTTTTAAGTCAAAACCAACCTGACCGTACTCCAACTGCATATAAACCTCAAGCAAAGTAAGCCAAAAGGTCCATCTCACTAATAGGAATCCAACAAAGTCGACGGCACGTCAATCGGACATCCGGAGCTCAAGTTATAAGTGTTTCCGCACCAAGGGCCCGGTTGGTTTCGTGTGAAAACCAACCCGGCCGAACCCAAAGTTCTCTGAAACCTTAACTGTATTATACCGAAACGACCGTCTCGATCCAAGGATTTCATCGCAGCTGATGGTGCGTCGATCGAAGGTCTGCATCCCAAGTTATAGGCAAAAGACCGAAAGAGGTCCGAAAATAGGGGTTTGGGGCCCGGCCCGACCCGGCCCGAGACCCCCTAGGTCGGCCCGAACCGGGTCGACCCAACCCGATTCCGGGTCCAGCCCACTTGGGTGTGGCCCGGCCCGGCCCGGCACGCTGGCGCGGTCCGCTGGCCTGCTCGGTGTAACCGAGATGGGCGGACAAGGGGGGGGGGCGCTGCACCCTGTCTAATTAAATGCGGCCCCCACGTGGGGGGCTGCTCCTGCTTTCCAGTCGGGGGTTACGAACCCCCGGTTTCTCCCCTGACCGTTCGGCCCACTCCGGCTGGCCGGCTACTGCCGCCCCGGGACCGGCGCAGTCCCGTCCCCCTGCTCCGACGCCAGCGGCCGGTAGTCGGCCGCCACTCCATGCTCCGCCACGGCCAAGGGCCGCGGCCTTGGTCCGTCCAGCGCGGCGCGACGGTTCCGCGCCCCTCCATCGTGGCCCCACTCCGGTCGCGGTCTCTTCCAGGTTCTCTGGCGTGGCGCGACGGTGCCGCGTTTTGTTCGACTTCAACGGCGCGGCACGACGGTGCCGTGCTTCTTCGCCCATTCCCATAGTTTTAGCGCGGTGCAACGGCACCGCGCCTCCTTACACAAGCAGAAACAAATCAACAATCAAGGGGGGGAGGAGGGTCGGTCGTGTTCGTGCGATCTGACCTCCTCTCGTTATTGCGATATCAGGTGGCTCAAATAAGACTATAATCTCCGATGAAAGTAATCAAGAACAAAAAGAAATAAATCCCCCTACCTCGAGCGTTTGTTGAATGAAGGGTCATCGCGGAATTGAACGTCGCGGAAGAAGGCGTCACAGAAGAAGGTTCCGCACACGTTGACGGAGATCGTCTGAGGAGGAACGGTGTCTCCCTTCCTTTGACGCGGGAAGTAGGAATGAAGGAATGTGCATTGGGTCGTCGATCTCCAAGGAAGGTGTCTCTCATCTTCATCCTTCGTCGGAGGTCGGCGTTCTTCGCGTTCTTCGTCGAGGAATAAGAACTTCAAGAGTTTGAGAAAATTCTCCCAAGCCCTTATGCACAACGAACCCCTTAATAAAAAATAAGACTTGTCTTATTTTATTAACACACAAGCCAAAAGTTTTTGAAATTCAGAATTGAATCAATCAATTAATTGAATTAATGGAAACGTTTTAACCTCCTAATTAAAAGAGTCGATTAGTAATTAGATAAACGCAAGAGTTGACTTTCATTTAACGGGGGTGCGGGTGCGTTACCTTATTAAAGGAGGGGGGTTTGAGGGATTTGTAAATTTGGTGCTCGTGTGGGCCTCACCTAGAAAATATCCTACCTAGTGGAGTAGGATATAGTGGGTCCCACTCCAACCACTTATCTTAGGTTAAACAACCTTAAATAAATTAAAATTGGTTGCACCATTTTATTTTATTTCTTTTACTTAACCCAAAATTTTAAAAACCACACCCGAGCGAACGCAAATCCGGAAAAGGTGTTCCTAAGCAATTACTGGAACTGAGATTCCATCGGTGTCCTCGGATTTCGATTCTGAGCACCGGTTTAAAAGTTAGGAAAACCCACTCGTTCGTTTACTAAACGTACCTGAGACAAACTTCGTAAATTGATTCCGGGCACACCGGGCCTCAGAATCAGGTGCCGTCGGAAACTGAGTTCTTGTAAAATTCCAAAGAAAATTAAGAAAAAAATTTCCTTGAATTTTACGGTTCTTTAGATTACTCCCACCTCAGGACTTTACGTCCCCGTAAAGATACATCATAAACTAGGGGAACAAATGTGGGTACTGAGCACGCATCTGATCATCCCGCTCCCAAGTGCTCTCCAGGAGGTTCTCGTGATTCCATCTGATGCGTACTAGAGGTATCGACCGACCACATAGGACACGCTCCTATCAATCCTCGATCTCCACCGGGACCTCCGCAAAAGTCTCCACATCATCAATGTCCAGCTCCCCATGGTCAATGATATGTGTTGGGTCGTGCACGTATCTCCTCAGCTGAGATATGTGGAAGACGTCGTGCACCCGGTGCAACTGAGGTGGTAGAGCCAGGCGGTAAGCCACCTCGCCAATCCTTCTAAGGACCTGGAATGGTCCGATGAAGCGCGGAGACAACTTGTCGCCTCAGCCAAATCTCTGTAAACCACGTCGAGGTGAGACCTGTAAGAAAACGTGGTCACCATCCTCGAACTCTAGTGGCCTCCACCTCCTGTCAGCATAAG
Organism: Viscum album; assembly: GCA_963277665.1. Classification (NCBI taxonomy): domain Eukaryota; kingdom Viridiplantae; phylum Streptophyta; class Magnoliopsida; order Santalales; family Viscaceae; genus Viscum; species Viscum album. Next base: position 963,858,192 of record OY728150.1, read on the forward strand.
ACTTCTACCGGCTCTGAGCTGTCCTCATCTGCTCCTTGATGACCTGGACCTTCTCCGTCGTGGCCTGGACCATCTCTGGCCCCACAAGTGCTGACTCCCCAGGGTCTGTCCAGCACAGAGGTGATCTGCAAGGTTGGTCGTACAATGCCTCGTATGGTGCCATCCCGATGGTGGAGTGGTAGCTATTGTTGTACAAGAACTCCACCAAGGGTAGGTGGTCCTCCCAGCTGCGACCAAATTTGAGGACACATGCGCGGAGAATGTCCTCGAGAGTCTGAATGGTCCTCTCTGTCTGACCATCCATCTGAGGGTGAAAGGCGGTGCTCAGACGTAGCTGCATCCCGAATGCCTCCTGTAACCCATTCCAAAGTTGGGAAGTAAAGCGAGCGTCTCTATAGGAGACGATAGATGATGGCACACCATGAAGTCGTACAATCTCCTGAACATAGAGACTTCCCAAGCTCTCCATTGATCCCTGCTCTCTGATGGGTAACAAGTGAGCCGACTTGGTGAGTCGGTCGACAATCACCCAAATGGAGTCGTGACCTCTGGAAGTGCGTGGAAGTCCAGTCACGAAGTCCATAGATATCCCATCCCACTTCCACATCAGGACCTCCAAAGGCTATACCAAGCCTGCTGGTACCTGGTGCTCTGCCTTCACCTGCTGACAGGTGAGGCATCGAGAAACGAACTCTGCCACAGCCTTCTTCATACCCAGCCACCAGTGCTGTCGTCTGTGGTCCTGGTACATCTTCGCTACTCCTGGATGTACCGCTAAAGGGGAAGTGTGAAACTCCCTCAACACCTCCTCCTGTAAATCAGTTGGTACCATGGTACGTCCTCTAAAAAGGATGACGTGCTCTCCTCCCACAGAGAATCCATCAGGTTCATGTCCTGAGGATATTTGTGCACGCCGCATCTCACAGTCTACATCCCCACGTTGTGCCTCTCTGACCCGCTGCAGTAGTGGAGGAGTAACTATGAGTGACTGAAGAAAGGGTGCCCCATCTCTATCCACGAAGGATATCTACAAAGCGGATAACTGCTCTGTCGCCTCCCTGAGTAGCTGGATGTCAGTCCTCCTGCTGAGAGCATCGGCTACTACGTTCCCCTTCCCAGGAGTATAGACTATCTCAAAGTCATAGTCCTGGAGGAACTAGAGTCATCGTCGCTATCTCAGGTTCAGGTCCTTCTATGAGAAGACGTGCCTGAGACTTTGGTGGTCAGAGTAGACTGTAAAGCGCTCGCCCATTAGATAGTGTCGCCACATATTCAGAGTAAAGACCACTGCTGCCAGCTCCAGGTCATGGGTAGCGTAATTCTGCTCATGCTTCCTCAACTGACGTGATCCATAGGTGATCACGGCCCGCTCCTACATCAGGACACATCCGAGTCTAGTCCCCGATGCATCACAATAGACTACGTACCCTACTCCTTCCTCTGGTAGCCTCAAGATAGGCGCGCTGGTCAATCTCTGTCTCAGCTCTTGGAAGCTCTGCTGACATCTGTCAGACCATACAAAGGGTTTCCCCTTCTTCATCAAAGAGGAGAGTGGTTCCGTAACTCTAGAAAAGTCTGGCACGAATCTCCGGTAGTACCCAGCTAGACCCAAGAAACTCTGCACCTCTGTCACGCTCCTGGGTGGCTCCCAAGCTAGCACTGCCTCAATCTTCACAGGATCCATCGTAACTCCCACCTCAGAGATGACGTGACCCAAGAAGTGGAACTCACGTATCCAAAACTGACAGTTCGAGAGCTTACCATAAAGCTGGTGCTCTCGGAGTGTGTCCAGTACAACCCGCAAGTGGTAGGCGTGCTCCTCCTCAGTGGTCGAGTATACCAAAATGTCATCGATGAAGACCACGACAAATCGATCGAGGTATGGCTGAAAGATACTATTAATGATACCCATGAACATTGCTGGAGCGTTGGTCACGCCAAAGGGCATAACCAAGAACTCATAGTGTCCATACCGACATCTGAAGGTCGTCTTCTGCACGTCCGCGTCTCAAACTCTGAGCTGATGATAACCTAATCTAAGGTCTATCTTTGAGAACCACCGTGCTCCCTTGAGCTGATTGAAGAGGTTGTTAATCCTCGGTAGCGGATACTTGTTCCTCACGATCACTTGGTTTAGGCAACGGTAATCGACACACAGTCGCAAGCTCCCGTCCGCCTTCTTGGCGAACAATATCGGGGAAGCCCAGGGTGAAACATTGGGTCAGATGAATCTCTTGACCTGCAAGTCCTCCAACTGTACCCGTAGCTCTCGAAGCTCAGCAGGGGCCATCCGATATGCTGGAGTGGATATCGGGGATGTCCCGGGGTACAGGTCAATATAAAAGTCTACCTCTATGCAAGGAGGTAGTCCTGAAACGTCGTCGGAAAAAACGTCCACATACTGATCCACCACTGCAGGAAAACCAGGACTCCACACGTCAGCTGCTCCTAGGATGAGGCTAGCCAACTGATGATTGATGGGTTGTCCTCTCCTCTGTGTGAGTCCATCCTATGCTGCAAAGGCTCCCTTCTCGCCGGTGAAGGTGAACCTGCTCCCGTCGGTTCGTACACATTGTATCTTACGCCTAATACAGTCAATCTGAGCATGGAATGTAGATAACCAATTCATGCCCAAGATGACGTCGTAAGGCCTCGACGCCACTACAAAAAGATCCCAGCCGAAGATCTCGCCTCCTAAAGTAAGCTCACACTACCGGCACCAGTGCGTAATCGTCGAGTCTGCTCCCGTAGGAGTCTCTAGCCGTAAGGATCGAGCCAACGGCTCCGTCAGAATATTCGAGCTCCGAACAAGGGCAGCGAAAATGAAAGAATGACTCGCTCCTGTGTCTATAAGAACTGTAGTAAGGGTGGAGTAGACACAGATAGTACCTCGAATCATCTTGCGTGAGCCGTGGTTATAGGCCTCCGCTGCCTGAAGCTGATCCTGTCTCTACCCGCCAGCTCCCTGTGGTAGGGGTGGGCCTCCTGGTGGTGGTGGTCGTGGAGCCTCAAAGCGTCGCCCACCACCTGCTGCTCGGCCAGCTCCTCTACCTCGTCCGCCTGCTCCCCGCGGACCACCACGGTCGACCCTCCACCTCTGCTTGGGTGGTCCCTCAACTGTATACTGCTCCTCCGCACGGTGGGTCGGGCAGTCACGAGCCATGTGGCCCTGCCCGCCGCATGCGTAGCACTGTCTGCCTCTCGTAAGACTGGCTCTGTGTTGTGTCCCCCACACCTCTGAGCCAGTGTCATGAGGTCGTCCGCCTGAGGTTCTGGTTCGCCTAGACCCATGTGTCATCCGTCGACTGCCAGCTGCAGAAGACTCTGCTACGTGTCGCCCTGCGGTAGGTCTCACTGCTGATGAAGGCTCAGCAAGGAAGCTCTCGATGATAAGGGCTTTCTCCAGTACCCCTGCCTGTGTCGGAATGCTGAGGGATATCAGCGATGCCCTGATCTCATGACTCAATACCTGCTCAAAGGTCTGGACCCGAAATAATGGGTCTCGTACCATGTCCGTCGAATAGCGTGAGAGGTCTGTAAATCTCATCGAGTACTGGGCGACCATCATGCTGCCCTGTCGCAGCTGTAGAAGCTCCTGGATGTGCACCGCACGGAGGGTGGCTGGGACGAACTCCGAGTGGAAGAGGCTCTCAAAGTCCGTCCAGAGGAGTGATGCATCGTCGTGCACCTGGACCATCAAGCTCCACCATCTACCTGCTACCGCGTGCAAGAGACTCGCTGCAAGGATCACCATGAGGTCTGTCGGTGTCCCTACCAAATGGAAAACTCATACAACTACCTCCATCCAATCCTCGGCCGCCTGAGTGTCCATATCTCCACGGAACCTGGGTGGTCGCTGACGCTGAAACTTGTGCAGTGCACCAAGGTGACGTGCACTGTCACCGGATGGGGCTGGTAGCATCGGTGGCTCGGCGGCTAGAGGTACCACCGGTGCCTCTGCTGTCAAAGGGCCCTGTACCGAGGCCTCATCGCTCGGTGGGCTGTCATCCTGCACAACACTCGGAACCCTAGATGGATGTCGTCGTGGGGCCATCCTGAAAAGAAACAGGTGTGCCACTGTCAAATAGTATACCTGGTGATCTGACACAAAGTAATCTCAAAGAAAACTTGAAACACACATGCAATCAATGTTTTCATGCACTAAGTCGGAAATCAGAAGTCAGGGTCCTGGGGTACGGATACATCAGCCGCCACACCAACACTGGACTCCCTGGACTGATAACCACACTCAATACTCTTAACATTATTGCTTCACATAGAAAAAGATCAATGTCCTGAGTTTTGCGGTAGAACCGAACTCCTCCGATACCAATTTTTCACGACCCATCCTCGGGGCCCGTGCCGTGACTACCCCAAGCCCGCCTCCCATAGGCCAGGGGCTATCGACTAGCACCAAGGCGTAATTCCCGATAAAAAGGGAAGGCATTGCCTTTGTAAAGTAAAAAAACACCACAGAGCAAGCAAGAAGAAGTAAACACTAAGTAAAACTGGGTACAATAGAAAGTGTGGTAAAGTAAGTGGGCCAGAATACAAACCCAAACTAAAAGTAAAGTACAACTGAAAAAGGGAGTATATCAACTGAAAGTAAATCCGCAACGTCGAGTCGTCCACTGGAAGTCCCACCTGAAGGGTGGGTACAGATAGCCTCCACAGCTCCTCGGGTCCAGCCGTCAGCTCCGAGTACGTCCCGCCCAGTGGTCCACCTCCAGGTACCGACCTGCTCCGCAAGCCTCAACCACGATCTCTGTTGTCCATCATCTGTAACCAACACAACGTAGTGCGGGCATAGCCCGTGGAGGGGTGAGTATACGCTACTCAGTAGGGACCCCGAGACCCCCGAAGGTCTCCCAGAATCCACAAAGGATAAACCACAAAGGAAAAGATACAATCATGAAGTAACATCTGATACTACTTAGGTATATGCCCATACAGATACCTAAGTCATCAATTCCAGTTCGGCTCCAGCATCCGAGCCCAAGTTCAATCACATCCACACAGGATAGCACTACACAATCCACATAAGAAAGCAAGACAATCATATCGAAGATAATGATTGAAAGTCAAAACTCAGCTCACACAGGATATACTTCTTCGAATGACGATAGAGATGATCAGATGTAGCCACTGATTCATCTAAGTCGTCGAACCCACACATGATCGATAGGTACTAACACCCGCAATGACCCACAAAGGATCGATAGGTAACTAACCCCCGTAATGACCCACAAAGCATCGATAGGTAACTAACCCCCGCAATGACCCACAAAGGATCGAAGTGCGCTGGCCCACACAGGGCCACTCAACGCTGACCCACATAGGATCAGACCCACACAGGATTAGTAGCACTGCTCCACTGAGGATCGTTGAGTGCTGTAGTCGTCGCTGTCGAACCCACGGAGGATTCCCGTACTGTCTTCATCGTCATCGCAGTCGCAGGCAGCTCTAGGGTTCCCGTACACAGCAAGCTCATTTGGGAGGATCCGCTCCATGAGCCGAGGGGTTGATACTTCAACTGACATGAAGTCCGGAGTTTAAGTATCCAAAAGTTCCGTATCGTCAATAGGAACTCAACGTCACAGACAGCGCGTCAATTGGACGTCCGGTCTGTGAGTTATTGGCTTTTTCGTCCCAGGGGCCCTGTTGGTTTTTAAGTCAAAACCAACCCTACCATACTCCAACTACGTCCAAACCTCAAGCGAAGTAAGCCAAATGGTCCGTCTCACTAAGAGGAATCCAACAAAGTCGACGGCATGTCAATCAGACGTCCGGAGCTCAAGTTATAAGTGTTTCCGCTCTGAGGGCCCAGTTGGTTTCGTGTACGAACCAACCCGGCCGAACCCAAAGTTCTCCGAAACCTTGAGTGTATTATACCGAAACGACCGTCTCGATCCAAGGATTGCATCGCAGCTGACAGTACGTCGATCGGAGGTCTGCAGCCCAAGTTATGGGCAAAAGACTGAAAGAGGTCCGGAAATATGGGATTGGGGCCCGGCCCAACCCGGCCCGAGACCCCCTAAGTCGGCCCGAACCGGGTCGACCCGACCCGAACCGGGTCGACCCGACCCGGGTCCGGGTCCAGCCCGCTTGGGCGTGGCCCGGACCGGCTGGCGCGGTCTGCTGGCCAGCTCGGTGTAACTGAGCTGGGCGGACAGGGGGGGGGGGGCGGCCCCCTGTCTAATTAAACACAGCCCCCACGTGGGGGGCCGCTCTTGCTTCCCAGCCAGGGGTTACGAACCCCCGGTTTCTCCCCTGACCGGCCAGCCCGCTCTGGCCGGCCGGCTGCTTCCACCATGGGACTGGCGCGGTCCCGTCCCCCAAATCAGACGCTGGCGGCCGGTAGCCGGCCGCCGCTCCCTGCTCTGCCGCGGCCAAAGGCCGCGGTCTCTTCCAGGTTCTCCGGCACGGCGTGACGGTGTCGCGGTTTGTTCGACTTCAATGGTGTGGTGCGACAGCGCCGCGCTTCTTCACCCATTCCCATAGTTTCAGCGCGGTGCAACGGCACCGCACCGCCTTACACACGCAGCAACAAATCAACAATCATGGGGGGGAGGAGGGTCGGCCGTGTTCATGCGGTCTGACCTCCTCTCGTTATTGCGATATCAGGCAGCTCAAATAAGATGATAATCACCGATGAAAGTAATCAGGAACAAAACGAAATAAATCCCCCTACCTCGAGCGTTTGTTGAACGAAGGCTCGTCGGGGAATTGAACGTTGCGGAAGAAGGCGTCACAGAAGAAGGTTCTGCACACGTTGACGGAGATCGTCCGAGGAGGAACGGTGTCTCCCTTCCTTTGACACGGGAAGAAGGAACGAAGGAATGTGCGTCGGGTAGTCGATCTCCGAGGAAGGCATCTCTCACCGTCGTCCGCCGTCGGAGGTCGGCGTTCTTCGCATTCTTCGTCGAGGAAGAAGAACTTCAAGACTTTGAGAAAATTCTCCCAAGCCCTTACGCACAACGAACCCCTTAATAAAAAATAAGAATTGTCTTATTTTATTAACACACAAGCCAAACGTTTTTGAAATTCAAAATTGAATCAATCAATTAACTGAATTAATTGAAACGTTTTAACCACCCAATTAAAAGAGGCGTTTAGTAATTAGATAAACGCAAGAGTTGACTTTCATTTAACGGGGGTGCGGGTGCGTTACCTTATTAAAGGAGGGGGTTTTGTGGGAGTTGTAAAGGTGGGGATCGTGTGGGACCCACCTCACAAATATCCTACCTAGTGGACTAGGATATAGTGGGTCCCACTCCAACCACTTAGCTTAGGTTAAACAACCTTAAATAAAATAAAATTGGTTGCACCATTTTATTTTATTTCTTTTACTTAACCCAAAATTTTAAAAACCACACCTGAGAAAACGCAACTCCAGAAAAGGTGTTCCTAAGAAATTACTGGCGTTGTGATTCCATCGGTGTCCTCGGATTTCTATTCCGAGAACCAGTTCAAAATTTAGGAAAACCCGCTCGTTCATTTACTGAACGTACCCGAGACAAACTTTGAAAATTGATTCCGGGCACACCGGGCCTCAGAATCAGGTGCCGTCAGAAACTGCGTTCTTGTAAAATTCCAAAGAAAATTAAGAAAAAAAATTCCTTGAATTTTACGGGTCTTTACATTTTTTGAATTTTTTCTCTTAATAAAACATCCTTATACAGAATATAAACTATATCTAGGGGAATATTTCACTTCGAAAGATTCAATTTTATTGGCCATAGATCTAAAAAATAATTATGGATGAAATGTTATAGCCACTATAAGTCAAGGTTCATCTCAACATGAATGAATATTGGTAATGGAAAACTCACACATAATATTCATGTGGGTCATGTAATTTTCATGCAGACCACATGATAACCCAATTGTTTGTGGATAGGTGATGGAGCAATCATGCAATTTTGTGAGAACCTCAACTTATACAGAACATAAATATATGTCTCGCATGGTAAAATGATCCAACTTTCTTATATAGCTCATAGATAGTGATCTCATGCAGTCACATGAAGAAACCCTCTCATGTGGCTTCTAAACATAGGTTTCATGTGGCCATGTAACCCGAACCTCTTACATTGGACACACAAAGTTAGTGGTTACCTACCAGTTACTTAGTTCTTTATAATTGGTTTCCTATAAATACCTCAGTTTCCACTTTAAAGTAGAGCATGAAGGAAAAACAAGAGAGAAAAGTGTGGAAGGATAAATAGAGCTTAGATATCACCCATATCAGGAAAATCCATAGGTAAATCTGTATCCCAACATTACTTTGAATAATTCCAAATATCATAATATATTTGCATAGGGTATAATCCCAAAAGATATATCTATATGCAAAATTCTTTCAAAAGATAACTATATGATCTCATCTACATGGTCCCCATATAGTCCTATAATATGAGTGTCATTCATGGGTTAAAGTAAGATTCCTCACATGGTCATGTTGAAGGTACCGAGATTCTCATTGGAAGCCGATGGGTCGAGAATTTAAAATTTTTCAATTAGGAGAACAAATAAACATAGTCAACTCTAGTGATTTGTTCCCGGTATGGTCCGAGGACCACATATGGTTTAAACAAATTACAAAAATAAAAATTATTGTATACTTCATTGGGATATAATGCGTGCAAGCCTATAAAAAGATTCCAGCATCCATTTCTCGAAGTCTTCGATGTCGAATCCCTCTAGATTGTCCACATAGCTAGGATCACCATGATCCACTATCTTCAATATGGGAAGACATAACTTGAGTCGTTAGATTGATTTAGAGAGTCTCTCTCTTGGAATCAGGAGTAGAGAGAAGCTCTAAATTCTAAAAAATGAACATTCATCATGGGTAGATAATATCTGCACTTATATAGTGGAAATCTATAATACCTGATTTGGGTTCTTGGCCCCCATGTAATAAAAATCCAATGTAAAAGTATTGAAAATAATTATTTATGACAAAATAAACTCTATCATAAATATTATTTATATTTTATCACTTAACTATAATATATATTAAATATATATTATGTGATAATCCTGAGACATTAACATGAAACACATCTCCTGGTAATATTAAACGAACACGGAATATTACATTAATATTTGTTCGAATAACATTTATCCTTATATTTACCGAATTAATTGTAAATATATGTAATAAATAAATTTAAACCAATTATTCCTTACTTGAATAATAATGAATTTATTTATTCATTGTTGATCTATAGAACTTTTATAATACCCAGACCCCGTGGTGCGGTCCACCAAGTCCTATTTTCCTATTCAACAGAATATGGGAGATTCTCAAAGTGCTATTGTGTATGACCCTCTTGGACCTTATCCAAATAGTAGTGAATAATATTCACAGACCAAGAGAAAATTATAGCAACCCATCAGGGCCCATATAGAGATAAATAAAAGTCAAAGAAATGACTACCTCCCTATGAGCATGCTTTGTGTAATATAATCGATTCTTCATCGATATATCATAAAGTAGGATGCACACTTTTGTCATCGTCCTTTATTTCTTTTTTATTTGTTGAAATTTCTAGACATATTTACCTTCCACTACAATGGATATGGATTTTATAAAGGTACTACCATCCTAATCAACCTGGACTGAGATATCTATTCCTCAACTTGGAAGCGACAAATCGTATCTCAATCATTCAATCAATGTCATGCCACTAATGATGTACCCAACACAAACTACCTCTCCATGACTTCATTTCCATGGTTTTTGTCTTGTATCAAAGTATTCAATCAAATGAAATACATTGATAAGGATCTCAATTCAGAAGATAATTATACATTTCCATATATAGGAATAGCCAATGACGCCTGAAATATGTGGTGTTCCTATTGGTGGGTCTATCCTCACGATCTCAAATACTAGAGATCACTAAGTGTGCACTTAATTAGAATAAGTCTCAATGATTATGAGCCCCTAGAACCTAATAGTCACACATCCCATGTGTCCTGTTAGTATGATGTATCTTGACCATAGGACTTTACTTTAAGATTACTATCATAGTATCTATGGGTTCTCATTATAGCATGGGATATGCTATAACTGTTTGATATGACAATTAATCTAAGGAAATCACCATAAATATAGTGGACACATAAGTATCTACACTTTATGGAAATATAAACACATGTATATATATAAAAAAACTACAAAAATATTGCATTAATAAAATTACATCACAAGTTGGTTCTAGGGAACCCACTTACAACACTCTCACTTGCACTAGAGACAACTGATAACAAGTCTCAATCTACTTGCACTCACATGATAATCATGATTCTGCTGAGATGTGTATTTAGTTAGTGGGTCTACCGCATTGTCCTCTATGGATACTCTGATAACTGTGACTTCACATCTCTGAGTAAAATCCCTCAAGAGATGAAACATTTTAAGTATATTCTTTGTCCTTTGGTGAGACTTGGGCTCCTTGGCAAGAACCACTGCAACAGTATTATCACAATAAGCTGGAATAGGGCCTGCACTGCTACGCACAATACCAATGTCTAAGAAAAATCTATGTATCCAGATTACTTCCTTTACTATATCTAAAGCCACTATATACTCAGATTCTACTATAAAATCAGTGACCATATATTTCTTTGAGCTACTCAAGTTCACTACACCACTATTTGTGCAAAATTTGTAGCCCGACTGTGATTTTAGATCATCATGATCTATCTTAAAACTAGTAGTGGTGTATCGCCTCACTATAGTTCCTCTTCTACTCTATACACCGAAAATATACTTTTTTGGCCTTAAGTACTTTAAGATAGTTTTAACAGCTGCCCAGTGCAGCTCTCTTGGATTCACTTTATATCATCCCACCATGCTTAAAGAAAATGCAGCATTAAACCTAGTACCTAACATGGAATACATGATATAACCCACTACCAATACATAAGGGATTCTACTCATTTTTTCAATATCATCCTCTGTTTTTTGACACATTTTCTTGGAGAGATTGATATCATGTGACATTGGCAACAACCCTCTCTTGGATTGTTTCGTATTGTACATTTTGAGTACCTTTTAAATGTATTTACTTTAACTTATCCCAAGCAGTCACTAAGATCTATCTCAATAGATCTTGATCCCTAGAATATAGGTTGCTTAACCTAAGTCTTTAATGGATAAGCATTCATTTAACCAAGTCTTAAATGACTGTAAGACTTGCAATTCATTTCCCATAATTAATATTTTATCAACATATAACAATAGGAAAATGATGGAATTCCCATAAATCTTCTTATAGAAACAAGGATCACTTTCATTTTTGACACAAACAAATTCTCTTATGTCCTCATCAAAACAAACATTCAATGATTTAATGTATGATTCAATCCACAAAAAGGATCTCTGCATCTTTCACACCTTATTATAATTATTTTACCTAAAAAACTCTTTGGGTTGAGTCATATTATCATCTTTAACCAGTTTTTACATCCATTTTCCAAATCTCATAATCAAGAAAAAAATCTATTATAATCTATATTCTGATGGATTTCATAATTGCTACTAGTGAGAAGGTTTCATCATAGTCAATACCTTTACATTGTCTGAAACCCTTCGAACTCAGTATTTCTTTATAGTTGTTAACCTTACCATCCATGTCCATCTATTTCTTCTACACCCATTTGAACTTAATGGGTTTTACATTAGTTGGAGGGTCTATCGAAATCCAACCTTGATTTTGGTACGAAGACTCTATCTCAGAATGAATGGAATATTTCCATTTAGAAACTTCTTTGCCTTGTACTAATTCCTTATAGGTTATAGGTTCATCATCCTCAAGGATTAAAGTGACACCTGACTCAGTGAAAAAAAATGTAATGCTCTGGTTCTTTAACCTCTCAAGTAGACCTACGTAGTATTTGTGCCTTAGGAACCACTTCTTTTCTCACATTCTCTTATGGATATTGTTCCTGTACCAACTCATGTGCATATGGAACATTAAATTCATCGAAGTAAATATTTATCCCACTATTTCCATTCTAAATGTGTTCCCTTTCTAGAAATATGGCCTGTCTTGGCACAAAAACTTTTCTATCTAAAGGTTTGTATAGGTAATATCCTTTGGTTTCCTTAGGATAACCTATAAAGATAAAATTCATTCTTCTTGATGCTAATTTTTCACTTGGTATAGATTTAACAAATGCCTCGCATCCCCATACACATAAGTGTGATCGATTGAGTTTATTTCCACACCATAACTCATATGGTAGCCCATCTATATGCTTATTTGATACTTAGTTAAGGGTATATGTCATTGTATTAAAAGTGTATCCCTAAAAGGATAATGAAAGAGTTTTCTGACTCATCATTGGTCTTACCATGTCTAGTAAGGTCCTATTCCTCCTTACACTAACACCATTCCACTATAGTGTATAAGGAGGAGTGATTTGGGATACTATCCCACACTTCTTCAAGTGATCAATGAAATCTTGGTAAGGATACTCTTCGCCTCAGTCTAAGAACAGTACCTTAATATTCTTACCAAGATTGTTTTCTACTTCATGTTAATATTCCTTAAACTTCCAAAAGGAATCTAACTTATAATTCATTAAGTAGATATTTTCATACCTACTATAGTCATCAGTAAAAGTAATGAAGTATGAAAAACCACCCCTTTACTCTATTGGAAATGGACCACATACATCAGTATGAATTAATTCCAATAATGCATTGGCTCTTTCTCCCTTCCCAGAGGAAGTTTCTTTGATCACTTTCCCTTATAAACAAGTGTAACATACATCCATGGGTTTTAACTATACCAAGTCTAAATACCTTTCTTGATGTAATTTTTGTAATCACTTCTCATTTACCAAACCTAGACTGAAGTTCCATAGGAAGTTGATATATGATTCATGATCTCTGGTTTTTTCATTGATTGACATTATAGGATTTTAAAGTTTAAATATATATAATCCATTGTTAAGATGTTCCATACCATAACAAATATTATCCTTATAAATGAAACAAAATTTATTTCACAACCTAAAATAAAATACCATCATGTGTAAACTTGACACAGATATTATGTTTCATGTTACAAAGTGTACATAATAATAAGTATTCAATACTAGAACCAAACAGCTTGTCAAGGTTAAGTGATAGTCTCCCACTTCCATGGTTGTTAGACTTGCACCATTTATAGCTCGGATATCCACTTTTCCTCATGAAATCTTCTTGAATATAATTGTTTCTTGTATATAAATACATATGTGTGAGCAGAATGCTTTATCAAATACCCAACTTGTAGATAAGGAAATTTTACATTCAATAAAAAAATACCTAAAGTAGTAGCATCACCTTTCATCTTCTTCCCAGCTCTGTAATTTTTTATCCAATGGATTTTCTTGACACGTGAAAAGTAGATATCCTCCTAATCATTACTCTGTTTCAGAATCATTGGCTTCTTGTAAGGATAGTGAAATTGTGTCTTTATCCTTGACTTGGCCTTATACCCCTTTTCCTTTACATTCTTTATCTTTTTCACTATAAGGACAGATGAATTGGTATTTTTCATATCCATATTAGTTTGGTGAACTAAATCCAAAAGATATGGGAGTGAATTTTTCAAACTGTTCATGTTATAATTGACAATGAAAGTTAAAAATCTTGGCAGTAAAGGGGTAAGAATGAGATTTGTTGAAGGTTCTTGGTTCAATTTGAACCCAAGGACTTCAAGCCTCTCAATATACTTGATCATCTTGACTACTTTAGCACCCACTTTGTGCCCTTCTTCTAGCCTACACCTATAAAGGAAACTAGAGATCTCATACCTTTCATGCCTTTCCCTCTCTTGATATAATTATGGGATATGAGAAAGCATCTTGTAGGCATCCTCATCCTCAGGCATTTTATACAATTGGATGGAAATGAATGAAAACATGATTCACTGAACATCTAGTGAATCATCTACATGATTTTTCCATTTTTCTTTTTTCGACATACTTTCTATCTAAGGAGGATCAGTAGGAACTGAGGATTCTTGCACATAAAGCTTTCTTTCCTGGTGTAGTACTATTTGCAACCACATATACCACTCCTAGAAGTTGTTATCGGTCAGGATGTTTTCTTTATACAAAATTGATCATAGTGATAATGTACTTTTGGTGTTGGTGATTTCCATTATATATATATAATAAATAAATATTAGCAGTCATTACTTTATATTGATTACCTTTAAACATTTATTATTAATTAATTATTATATCATTTCTAATGTATCCCACTGTTTTATCGAACCCTAATAGATATCACTATTATATTTGTAATACTATGTCTCTTGAGTATTCTAGTGGAAAGGATCCTTGAAACCGCTATTAATAGTCTAAAAGATTTGGCTACACCACTACTTGGAGAGTTTTTAGGCAGGCTCTAGGCTAGCCAACCACAATAACCCGTGGATCCTTGAACTATTTAGTAAAGTCCCAGCTTTTGAAATCTTAACTTGATTCTCCCAATTTCTTAATTCTAAAGTAATAGAAATCTAGATTTTGATACTTCATTGCTACCAAATTTATTCAAGTCGACCCATTACTCTTATAGGAGCTCCTCGATAGAAGGAAGCACTTGCAACTTTGGCTGAAGGGCACCCCAACCAGCCGATTTTGCTCAAATTTGTGTAATGGAATTCTTTAAGACTTGATATATCTTTGAGAGATTTTTATAATTTATTGAAAAATATAATTCATTTCAATTTAATATGTTCAAAATAGATTTTCGTTCTCACAAATGAACATGAAATAGAAAAATATTTGTTACATATTTATGAATTTTATCTTGTTTATTATTTTATGTGATCAGGTAATAATCATGCACTTTAATAAAATAATAAATTATGAATGAAGGAAAAATATTCCATCCGAAAGGTCTTCATAATTTTATTATGATTGATCCATAATGGATCAATCTTGACTTAGGGGTTTCCATACATGAGTCGACTCCTAACTCGTATCATAGCTCACCTCTAGTGCAATGTACTCAACTCCCATCTGGATTACCGCCTCAACTTGGTAGGGTCCACATCTTATAATGTCATCATCTAATTACAAATATACTCACACACATACAAGGGGGTTTATGGGTGCAATGTACAATTGGTTCATTGGAAACATATGCCCTTATACATATTTCAATTAAATTAAGATGATATGAATATTGTAATTTAAATACTTAATTATTACAATCATCACACAAAATAAATAAATAATTAAATCATTAAATCCATACATACACAGGTCAGTCACTAGCTCAAGACCAGTCGGTATAAAATAATACTCAATAAAAAATAAACTGTAATAAATTTAAATAGTACGATGGTGTTCTAATAAATTAAATGAATTTAAATAAATTATAATAATTTATTTTTCAGTTCTAATTTTAATTTAATTTTAAAATAAAACAAATTAAAACATTAATTTAATTTAAAGCTCAAATTAAATTAACATTCTCGGATTCTTGAAAAAACTTAAATAAAATTAATTTCTTGAATTTTAATTTTAATATTAACTGGGCACGAAAATCACATCACGGACCTTAGAAGACTAGGTTGTATCCCTACAAACCCATTTGGGCATAGAAGACTCTGTTCATGGGTTTTATGGCCTAGGTAGGCCTTCTGAGGCCCGTTTCAGGTCGGAAAAATCTTCCCTGGCCCTGTTGTGGGGAAAAACGGGTCTGGTTGGACCCATGTAACCAACAAAGGTTACCTCCGGGTGTGGGAAGAGTCCCATTGGATTGTGGATAGCATGGAGGTTGGGCACGATGGAGTAACAAGTGATGGAGTTTGTTGATAGGTAGGATCTGTGGGAGATACCCATAAAGGAGATGTCAAGGAACCCTAGTTCAGTCAATTCTGGGCACTGAGGATCTGTTCCAGTGCTTCTCATCTAGACCGGCGAGGGGAAGCATCGGCGGTGGCTGGATGTGGATCCCATACCTTGGTGATGATAATGTCCTATATGGAGGGGGGCAAGGGCGGTGTTCTTCGGTGGCACTGAAGGCCCGAATCTGGGTAGTGGAGTGAGCTCAGGACGGCTACGCTTGGCAGGATCTTGATAGTGGGGAAAGCTCGGGACGACGCGGTGGTGGCCTTGTAGTGGAGCTCCGGAGAGGTGATGAGGTAGGTAGAAGGCTTAGAAGAGGAGGCGATTGGGGTGCATGTTGCTATCTAGGTTCAATTGAGAGAGAGATAGGGAGAGGGAGGGGTGGTCTGCGGGCTTCAACCTTCAACCATGGAGGAGATGGGTTGTGCGGGTAGGCCAAGGTGAAGGGATAACCGCATGATGAGAGAGGATGACCTGATGTCAATTCTACACCCCCCCTATTTTTTTTATTAAAAGTCATCAAACCTTTTGAAATGTGGAAAATAAAATTTCCATAACATGATTGATAGTTTTGGATCTCTTGAAATAATTCACAGATCAAAAAAATATAATAATATAAAATATTACTATATTATATTAGCCACTTCTGGAGGAAATTATATGACTGGATTATGGCCAATCCTTTCTGGATTCTGATAAATTTTCAAGAACATAAATAAAATTATAAAATTGTTTTCTCCAAAAAAAATCTGAAGAATCTTAAATTCGTTCAACATGTTATCTATCCTTTAAAAAAACATATGGTCATTACATGTCCATTTGAAAATGGATCGACACATAGTCAGATCCATTGGAACTATTTCAAATCCTTGTACTTAATTTAATGAAATTTAATTTTTGTTTGAATAATAAAAACCACATGTCCCTCTGATACCAATTGAAGGTACCGGGACACTCAGCAAAAGACTATGGGCTAGGAATTTAAAAAAATTCAATCACCAAAATAAAAACACATTGTCGACTCTATTGATTTAATCATGGTAAGGTATGAGTACCACATGTGTTTTAAACAGAGTAAAAACAATAAAAATGAATGTATACCTCTTTCAAATCTGATACGTGCAAGGCTGTCCCAATATGTTGGCATCTGTTGCTCGAAGGCTCCAATGTCAAATCCCTCTAGATCATCCACACAAGCTTCTTAAATATACTCATGAATCGTTATTCTAAATCTATGTGCTAGAATGTAACTCTGACGACCACTTTGATGTAGTAACAATCATCATAATCTACCATCTTCAATCTGGGAAGACAAAACATCAATTGCTAGCTTGATTGAGAGAGTTTCTTTCTCTAGGAATCAGGATGAGAGAGAACTTCTCAATTCCAATTAATTAATAGTCATCATGGTAAGAGAATATATCCACTAATATAGTGGAAATCTATAATACCCGGTTTGGGTTCTCATCCCCTGTGTAATAAACATCCACTATAAAAGTATTACAAATAATTATTTATGTCAAAATAAACTATGTCATAAATATTATTTATATTTTATCATTTAATTTTAGTATATATTAAATATATATTATGTGATAATCCTAATCCATTAACTCGACTCGCATCTCTTGATAATATTAAATGAACATGGAATATTACATTAATATCAATTTGAATAACATTTATCCTTGTATTTACCTAATCAGTTGCAAATACATGTAATAAATAAATTCAACCAAATTATTCCTTACATAAATAATAATGATTTTATTTATTCATTGGTGATCCATATAACTTGGATAATACCTAGACCCCACAGTGGGGCCCACCAAGTCTTATATTCCTATTCAACAGAATATGGAAGATTCTCAAACCGCTATTGTGTGTGACCCTCTAAGAACTTATCCCAATAGCAGTGAATAATATTTACAGACCAAGAGAGGAGTCTAGCAACCCATAAAGGACCCTATAGAGATAAGGAAAATTCAAAGTAATGAAACCTCCCTACGAAAATGCATTGTGTAATATAATATCTTCATCATCGATATCTCATAAAGTATTATTCACACTTGTGTCATCATCCTTTTCTTGCTTTATTATTTGTTAATATTTCCTGATGGATTTACCTTTGACTACCATGGCCATGTATTTTTTCAAGGTTCTACCATCCTACTCGACCAGGCCTGAGATATCTCTTCCTCGACTCGAAATTGACAAATCCTATATCAATCATTCAATTAATTTCATGCCACTAATGACATACCCAACACAAACTACATCTTCGCGGCTTCATTCCCATTGTTTTCATCTTGCATCAATGTACACAATCAAATGACATACATTGATAATGATCTCAAGTCAGGAGTCAATTACTCATGTCCATAGTTAGGAATAACCAATGACACCTAAAACATGTGGTATTCCTTTTGGCAGGTTTTTCCTCATGATCTCAACTACTATAGATCACTAAGTGAAACTTTCATGAAAATATGCCTCAATGATTATGAGCCCCCATCACCTAATAGTCGCACATCACCTGTTTCCTCTCAGTATGATGTATCTGGACCATAGGACTTTAATTTAAGATTACTATCATAGTTTCTCTAAGTTCTCATTATAGTCTCGGATCTACTATAATCCTTTGATACGAAAAGTAATATAAAGGAATCGCCATAAATATAGTTGATGAAAAAGTATCTATAGTTTTATGGAAAGATAAACACATGTATATATATATATAACAAACTGTATACATGTAGTGGTAATAAAAGTGCATCAAAAGTTGGGTCTAGGGAAACCACTTACAACACATGTGATGACTATATCACGTGATCATGTGGTGATTGCCTCACTTAGTCACATGATGGCACCATCATATGGTCATGTGTCACATTGTTTCCTTTTCTGGATGCCTTACATGGTCTTCTCACTCTAGGTGATATGATTTCCCCTAAGCTAGGGGTCCTCTAGGATGACTTATCCCTCCCCGTCTACATGGCCCATTTCAATAATCCAGAGGACCTCTATGGATTCCTTTCACCAAGGTCAAAAATTTGAGATGTCAAAATCCAAACCTCCTACAAGACAAATGAATGTACACGATCATAGAATTCACACAATAATGAACCCCTATATCATTGATTCCCTTAATAAAAGGAGTCTCTAGGTTTTCATCCTAGATAGGTAGAACCTTCAAAAGAATCACTATCATGGATTACCTTGATAATGAGGGGCCCTATCTAGAATACACTATAGTGTTTTATCCTTTATCAATTATGGATTTATTCTCCAATCAATGATCTATGATATTAATATAATCCCCCTTAGAGTGTTCACTTAGTTTGTCTTACAGCATACTACACTCCTATATATGTACCCATCCCTAACCTACTAAAAGGTAGGGAAATGGGAGGATGAGATTCCCTTTTGGGTATATGACTCAAGATGGCTCCCATTGATAATTCATTAATGATCCAAGAATACTCACAATGGGACTCATATTTAGGTACAATCCCCAGTCACATCTTTTATGGGATTATTATTCGAGTATAATCCCCATCTGAATCTAATTATGCCCTTTCAAATAATGTGCTTGATCTTATATTATCTCTTGTTTATCACACTAATAAATACTCACATGGGCTTAAAGATATGGGTTGATCATTCTATTATTACAACTAAAATGCCTCCAAGTTGGGCTTCATACTAGGTGTAAGCCCCAAATCTACCATAAAATTTATCCCCATATGAGTAATCCCCATTCAATACTTTATTATCACTCCTATCATGATATATATATCCTAGTTTTTTTAAATTTTGGGGAAAAAGTATCATTTTATTATTAAAGCAAAGAAAAGACCTCTTTTGACTGGGTAGAGGGAGACCCATTACATAGAAGGCCCAGTGGGCATGTAGCCCAATACATGTATAGATATCTTAGTCACATTATTTAAAACTACATGATAATATCCTTACTACGACATTAAATAGTATGTAATAGTCCTCCCATGTGATCTTAACTATTTTATATTGAACTATATGGGATTTTATTCTTGTTTCAATGGGATACACATAATGACTCTCTAAGGCTCTAACTCAAAAACATATCATATTCCCATCTTCATAGGCCTATATAACTTATGAGATCATCTATTTCCTTCCCTCTTCTAATTATATTCCTATAATATAGGACTTCCCTTTCTCCAGAGCCATATTCCATAGGGACTCTTTGCATTAAGGTATATTCCTAATAAAATCTTACATGTAAGCATTACTATAATTGGAAGTCCATATTCCCTTCAAGTTTTATCATATCACTCTTTCCAATGAATATTCACAATGATGATCATCATCATAGGTCCATATTCCTTATGATACCAACCTAACTTCATTGATCCATATTCTATTCATCGTTAACTAGAAAAGGTCATTCATGCTTAAATCTCACACCAACTATCTCTATGAACCTTTTGTGTACTCATCCTTACCACATTATGTTAAACTATATGGATCTATTCTTGTCACGTGACCTTAAAAGGTAAATCTTTTACCATTATGTGGAACCAAAAAAACATGCATTCTGATTCCTTTTATCATGATATGTAGGAAGCGTTTTCTATAATATTGATTCCAAAAAAATAAAAAACTACCACTTTCTTAGATGGAAATAAACTCCAGAGTGTCTAGCTATGTGGATATAAATCATATCCCCTTAAAATTAAGAATTAATGTGTAATAATAAAGGAAGACGGATAACCTCTAAAACAAACAATTATTACCATTGATAGAGAACCACTGATACATTTAGATGTTCACGTTAATAGAGAACCTCTAATATATATAGATGTTTACATTGATACCTATTATTGGCCAACTTTTGGAATGTGGGTAAATTATTAATCACTAGGATATGGGAAAGATTCATGAAATACATCTCAAATATATAAGATTTTCCAAGAGTATTATAGGATCCTCGCAAAATATGTGATAATTCCAACCTCCCACCCTCTAAAATAATGTGATTCTTGAAGTGTTGTTGATAAAACTACCTCATTGAATGCCTTACTTGTTAAATTAGGTTTATACCTACCTTCACCCCAAAGATTTATGGATGTCGAAGTCATTGGGTGATTCTAGTTCCATTAACAAATTCCCATCATAAATCCATCAAAACAAATACCATTTCAATTCCCATCCAAAACACTTTTATATTAACTCTAAAACCCTTCTATAGTATCTCTATGAGTCAAACTCAATCCCCATTCAGTGAACTATAAAGTTTGACACCACAGGCCATTATTGGATTAAAAAAATAAAAATATATATAGTATTAAATGTAAGAAAATATTTTCCTCTAGTAAAGAATCAATGCTACATAAGATATAAATGGATCTGAAATGATCTTTATCAAACACGTGTATCTCTATGCATGTTTCCACCAGTCTGAATCATGTGTTAATGTGTGTTCTAATATTTTCCATTTTCTAAAGGCATAGAGTGACCATGGGACACAAATTGTGTCCATCCCATATAAACAACTCATATGTTCTTAATTCTTTGTGTATATACTGAACAAGTTGGTGGATATGTCACATGTTATTTAGCCTTATAGGTAATCACATCATATATCCTTTATCTGGATATATATATATATAATATAAAAGTGTGTCCTCAAACTTTCATAGTCTATCTCAATTGAGGGCCCATATTTCATACTCATCATACGAGAGGATAAATCCTATATTGGTTGAGATACAACCGATGACATGATCAGAAACATTCCCAAACACCCCAGAATTAGATAAGTTATTTTCAAACTTCTGTAAGTAGGTTATCAAAGTATGATGGTTCTCATTCATGGTATCTCATAAACCTCATGTCACTATTATAACTTTTATCTATACCAATGGTTTAAAACCATTGGTATAGGCTATACTATTGGTTTCTAGAACTGTTGGGAAGCAAGCCATCAGTATATCCCTATACCAATGGTTCTCAATATTTTTATAAAAGTTTGGTATAGATACCTATACTAATGGTTGTAAAAATATTATTATAGGCTCATATATTAGATAGGTACTAATTATTCCTCCATCCACTACACAATATACATATACAAACCTGAAAATAAAATTATGTATTCAACCATCCATAATAATGTTTTTGAAATTTCACATATACTCTCTATTTTATATTTAATTAGTTGATAAATTAAATAAAAAAATCATAACACATATATATAATTAGTTTTTGACATAAAACATAAATATCAAGTAATAAATAGATGGTATAAATATATGACTCATCACCACCACTACAATCATGATCATCATGCGCATCACAGACATCCTCATCAGTATCATTATCTTTAACATCATCATCATCACTAGAAATGTAGTCACCCCGATCGGCACTAGGAATTCATCCCCATCGCCTATTGAATCATATATATAGAACATTGTTGGAATAAATGTATCAAAAACCATAGCATACTCTAATGTAATTGATTGAAATTATGTTGTCCTAGATTTCAGGAACTCCTTAGTGAATAGTTTTCCTCTTTCATACTCCTGCATAGCTATTTGTTTAGCCTCAGTTGTTTCTACACAATTCTATTTAAATTTTGTACTACCAGGGTTTTATAAACACTTAATTTTTTCCAATGCCTAGTAGGGATAATTCTATTTTGGGTTCCACATTTAACTCTCCTCGGGTTCCACTACTACAAAATTTGGTTTATCTAGTGTTAAGGCTTGAACATTTCTTGCTAAAAGCATTATTAAAGACCCCCTTTGTCAGTGCTAGAAAAATCACTATTAAAGGGGGTCTTTAATAGTGTTTTTTAGTGATTCTAAATACCCTCCTTTAATAGTACTAAAAAATAGCTGTTAAATGGGGTTCTTTATCAACACTTGTAAAAAAGGGCTAATAAAGGCCCCCTTTAACGAAGCTAATAAAAAATCACAGATAAAGGGGGCCCTTTATCAGATCTAGTAAGAAAGAGATGATAAAGAGTGCCTTTATTAGTACTTATAAAAAAGAACTGATAAAGTTTATATTTCAAAAAAATCATTACAAATAATATATTTATATTGATATAAATATAATATATATATATTAAAATATTTTTTAAATAAGGATAAACAGACATTTACACTTAATATATAATATATTTAGTTAAAATGGATTATAAAATAAAATATATATATTTTTAATTAATAATTTTCTATTTATTGTCGAGTAATGGTCTTTTAATAACAATTTAATGTTTAAAAAATCAAAAAATTAACAAAAGATCTAAAATACATTGAAAACGTTACACAAATTTCAAACTAACATAAATTTTGATATAGTAGTCCATTTGATCTCTATCAAATATCAAATAAAATATTACATTGATATCTATGTGTTACTATATAATAGGAAACCCTTGTCACAATTTTTTAGGCCAAAAAAGGACTCCAAAACTGAGTTTTTAGTCATGGTACCCCAATTTTATATCATTCGATGGAATTTAATCCTTGTTTAAGAGGGTATTTTTGACTATTTTCATTGGTGATTTTATTTATTCCTTAGTATTACATTCATATTGATATTATGGTTTTAAATTTATCATTTTTCAAAATGTAGTTTTATTTTTTATTAAACATATGCATATTTTCTTATATTTTCTTATAATAGATCACTTGTATAAATACATATATCAACATATTTAAATAGAAATGTATTTTTAAATATATAAATAATATTTATTATTCATTTTATTTAAAGTAAAAAAATTATCCATTTTATTTACCTTATAAAAATGCATTCATATGTATATATATACCTATAAAATTAATATTTATATATAAATGTGTGTGTGTTAAAAATTAAAAAATATATATTTATATGTATATTCTAATATATGTAAGTAAATAAATATTATAAAAATTTGTTTAAAATAATATATAACCATTTTTTGCATTATAAAAACATATATATAATTTTTATATATACATATATGTGTGTATTAATAAACAAATATATATTTATAATATAGTATAGTATATGTAAATGATTATAATATATAATATATTTAAAAAAAATATAAGTGTATATATATATCACACAAAAACATAAATTTTAAAAATATATTTAAAAATAACTATATAAATATATGACTAAAAAATAGATTCAAAATATAAATAAAAACAAAAATAAATATCATTAATCAAAAAACAAAAAAAATATGGTGTAATGGTAAAGGCATTCAATCTTAAAAGGATAGGTGCAGGGTTTGAATCCAGGTGGGTACAAGAGGTTGGAAATTCATAAAATGACAATAAAGGGGTGATGGGGTGGAAATCACTGATAAAGGGGGTCACTATTAAGGGGGTTTTAGAAGCACTGAGGAAGGGGTTGGGCACATAAATTTTTTAAGAAAAAATAATAATTTTACCCTCTTTAACAATTCTAAAAAATACTTAATAAAGTGATGATTTATCAGCATGTTTTTAGCACTAATAAAGGACCCATTTATCATCGCTTTTCTAATGTTGATAAAATCCTAGGGCTTTTAAACATGCTCTGGTATTCACTGCTTTTTTAGCACTGATAGAAACCTATTCTAGTTCTGTTAAAGGCTGTTTTTCTAATAGTGTTCTCATCACCTAATATCTGTCTCAAATGATCATTTGACCCAAATTTTTCATCTTATTTCTCATTAAAGACCTCCAAAACATGATATTAATAATATAACTAAGTTATTTAATTATTAAATAAGTATAAAATTTTAAAATTTCTATAATAATACTAATATTTTTTTTTCATTTATAACACTCAAATCTTTCTACTTCCTACTCATGCAAATAAATTTCACTCAAGGAACAAGGTCTTCAATGTTTAATACCACCCATTGTCATTGAATGCAATAAAAAATTATTCAATTATATTTTATTATTAAAAAAACTAACTCATTCTAAACATTATTTAACCAATCAAAAATATAATAAATTAAACAAAATATCACCAAAATTAATCATATTATCCCCATCAAAGAAAAACTAAAATAAATCAAAATAAAATTAATAAAATTAGATTATTTTAGTTAAGGTATATTTGGATTAGTTTTATTATTTTTGAATTAGGTTGAGTTATGTTACTTATATTCAATTTAGTTTTACTAATTTATGTTCATTTTTTATTAATTCAACTAGTTTTGGGTGAGTTCATTTTGAGCAAGTGCATTTTAGGATAATTTTTATCTTTTATAACCAAATCATCTTTTTTGGTTTGTTATGATTAAAACATACAAATTTGGTTTAGTTTGGATAAATATTTTTTAGTTTAGTTTGGTTCTATTCATTTCAAATTTATTTGGAATAATTTATTTTGATTGAGTTTAATTTATGGTTATTTTCTATTATTTATCTCAAGTATTGTTTTGAATGATTGATTAAATTCAATCTGGTTGGGTTCAGATCAATTTTATCCATTTTTTTCTTTCTATTCAGTTATATTTTTGTTAATTCAATTTAATATAATATGATTTATATTTGTTCATAATTTTTGTTTCAATTTAAGTTAGTTAAGGTTTGATTTTATTTATTTGTATTAAATGTAGTTTTATTCAAGTCCAACTAGTTTAGGTCTATTATGGTAACTTTTCTCCCATTTTCTTAAAATTGGAGAATATGGGATTTGATTTAAATAGTTGTTTTTCTAGTTGAATTTTTATATGAAATAGTATTACAAAATTTAAAAGCGTTACAATGGTTTTGTTAGTTTTTATGAGTATCCCATTTTTGAAATTGAGTGATTCATATTTAATGAATTGGGACAAAAACATCTAATAACTTTGTTTTATATAAAATATTTTTGGAAATGTTACTTTATTGGAATTAATTCATACAATAATCATATTTGAGTGGAGCTTTCATGGTGTTAAAATTGGTGGTTTTGGTGAATATCCATGTAATATTTTGGTTCAAACTTTAAATGATCTCACAAGTATATAGTTTCTAAATATATAGTTCCAAATGATTTGAAATAAGTGTGTTCAATTTATAATAGGTTATTTTGAAGATTTTAAAAAGTGTTAGGTTGGTCTCAATATTTTTTATATCTATTCATTACTAGTATTTCAAATTTTTTATTTATTTTTAGTAATTTCATTACAATTTAGTTTATCTCTATTCAATTTTATTTCATTTGGTTTAGTTCATGTCATTTTATTTTAGTTTATATTCATTCAACCCATGTCACATCTAATCTATTTTTTTCTTCCGAAGATAAATTTTATATTTTTATATGGATTTATTAAAAAAAATAGATAAGTTAGGTTAAGAACTATTTGATTTCATTATATTCATTACATGTCTGTACAATTTGAAAATGTTCAAATCAATTGGGTTTAGTTCACTTTAGTGTGGTTAAGTTAGGTTATATGTGGTTATTTCCATATTTGGTAATACTCATTCATATCAATTATTATTATTTTTTTGTGGTTTTGATGTGTGTCTAGTTTATTTTTGGTATAAATTTATTCAATTTTGTTCAATATAGGTCATGTCAGGTTGTTTTGTTTCATATCAATTAAATTCATTTATATTTGGTATTATTTTCATTAGTTTTATATGGATAGTTTAGGTTTATATCTATTAAATTCAATTCAATTTATTTTATTCAATTTCATGTAGTTTAATCCTAATTGATTTGGATTTATATAGTTATAATTTTTTATGAAATAGTAAAAGTATTATAATAGTCATATATTTATTTGTGGTATTGTATTGATTTTATTTGATTCATTTCCAATAATGTCTAGTGTGATAGGTTTGATATATTTTTGGTTTGCTTGTGTTAATACCAAATAAAACCCAATTGTTCATAAAAATATATGGTTTCTTTAATGATTTTGTATGTTAGTACAACACAAAGTGTGCATGTTCTTTATATAATAATAGTTTTTTATTTCTTTCTGATGAATCCAAAAAATGAAAATTTAATACAAATTATAATTATTTAATTTTCAATCAAACCCCATTAAATTTGAATAATAAATTAAATTCATTAGTCTTCTAATAAATGGTCATTTCTTGGTATTATGAAACTGTACAGTTGCTGAAGATTGGTATACCCTCTAACTCAGTACCAAGTCTACTCCTCTAATCAATATATAGCTCACGCTTATATGATCTCCATAGTTCCTTTAATTCCATCAATTTCTTCATCTTTATATCTTGACTATATAAAAATTTAAATCAAATCTATGAGAAAAATATTAATTCATATAAATAAAATTATAATATAGAATTCAAGTTGATAAATTTTCTTACCCAAATCGCATCCCATGAATTAACATTGATTTGAATATTTAAATGAATCTATGATATTAGTTGAACCAGAATGATGTTACCATACTTAGATAACATTTCCATGAAACTTCTACATTGTCTAAAATTTTTACTAATCAGTTTTTTATCATTGTTATACTCTGCCATGATTTTTGTTTGACAGTTCCAGACTTCACACAGACAGGTCCTCCCATGTCACCTATTGGAATATCCTTTTGAAAAATAACAGAGAAAAAAATAGATTTAATACAGTGATGAAAGGGGTTTTATCCATTTTACCCTATTCAATATTTTATTTACCTAAGCATTCAATATAGTGTCCACACGCAAGGTCGATCTCTCGAGGAGGCTTCTTCCACGCACTATATTTATATTTTCACAATTCATAAACTATCTAATATAAAACTATAATACTAATATAAATAGGGGGTTTTAAAAAGATGAATAAAAAATATATAATATATATATATGTGTGTGTGTGTGTGAAATGATATATAGAGTGAAGTTAAGATAAAGAAGGAAGGAAAATATTCTTAGGAGGTTGTAGTGATTGATATAATTGTTTAAAAATTATTCTCAATGTTTAACTCATTGTAGTCATCAAGACCTGTCATGCTACACCCTCTCTGTTGAAATATAATTACCCCATACTGAGACCTCTACATACGGGTTAATTATCTTCTTAAATTCAGATAGGATACCTCTTTTCCAACTATAACTTATAATGTCCCAGATCCGAATGCCACTCAAATTGTGCCATGTATCTCGTTGGCCACATGGCCTCAATTTCATTTCCCCAAATGCCAGAGACTACCAACAAGAATCAAGGGATTAAGGTGTGATAGTGGAAAAATATTCCCTCGTTGGAAGAGTGTAACATAGAATAATAATTAATAATGAAATAACAAAAGTAGTAAACGGCTTACAGTTGAAATAAATAGCAGAAGACTGATAATATAAATAACCAAGCATCGTTCGATACAAAAGATGATGTCTCATGATATATGTTCTAAGAAAACAGCCAAATAGGTACATTGTATAAATCCACAATATATGTTCCAAAAGAAAAAAGAAAAAAAAGAAAACTAATAAGCATTGAAAGCCTCATCTCGGTCCCATGCTCTCAAACTCCTAAACAACAAATCAAGTACCTATAGTAGGGAACTTTCCCTTATCGACTTCTGCAATCATATAATCTGTTTGGGCCCAAAATCATGACCCAGACAGGGTGTGAGACTAAATCCTAGTAGGAAACCAACAAAGGTCTATGCCAATTTTTCAATGAATATATATAACGGGTAGTGTACAATAATGAAAGTAGTAAACTATGAGTACTCAAAAGCGAGCACAACATATGCCTCAGAAGATAATGTAAACATGTATAAGTGAAGACCGAATCCAATCTTGTGCTTTTTCTTGGAAAATGCATTATAAGTCATTCATTTCATTATTCAAGTTCTGTGAATTATATAAATTATTAAGGTCTGTCCTAGGCCTGATGACCCCCTGTATAAAAGTAATCATAAACTCGTGACACAATAATCATTTAATCATTTTCTAATAGAGCCTAACCAAGGTATCCCTCAATGGATCCTAGGTTCGATAAGCATTTTAAATAATTCCCAATGAGCCTGACCACCCTATATGTGGTTCTCTCATGGTCTTTACCTAATTTAACCTCTTTATCCCATCCATTATCTTTTAACCAAAATAATGGTTCACCCAAGGTATATAATATGAAATTATTCACATGATCCTAACCTTCTCTTTTAACAAATATTGTGTCTCTCCCATTGCTAATTATGTCTTTTCACCATTTAAATAAATTACACATTCCATCTCAAAAGTGTCACATGTGAATTAAACTATCACATGGCTTTAATAAAATCAACTCACATGGGATCAGTTTACAAAATAACCAACACATGTAAATTCAACTATTACATGGTTCAACAAGGATAAATCAAATGGGAAAAACATATAACAAGCCTATTGTGCAATTTAAACATTTACAAGGCTTAACATAATAAGTATACCATGTGGGAATTCATATAATTAGAAATTCATTTTTAACAACCTAAGAATGGGAATTCAAGTCAAGACTCATAGGAATTCTCGTCCAAATGGCCATCCAAGGGAAACACACCCATGGGGTGTCCCTAAATCAAGGTTCAAAAACCTAAACATGCTTTCAAATTATTCAATTAATTACCTAATCATCAATAGTCAATGTCAGGGTTCATTATTCAAACAAGTGACGCCCTAAAAGTGAGTGTGTGTCAGTCCAGCATGTATAAACATCATAAAAATCCATGAAAGGCATAAGACCACCTAACTCACACTCGTATGATTCTCCTCATCTAGTTTCGGGCTCTAATTCGACCTAGAACGGAGTAGATCGACAAAATGGGTATAAATTCTTAGCCTTAAATAACTAGATCGAGAGAATAAATCAGGAAGAAAAGCTCAAGAGGAATCGATTGCTTGATGAGTGGAATCCAATGCATCTAACAGTGTTTGAATAGAATATCAAACAATGAGATGGGATGAAAAATCATGTTCAGATATCCTAGGCATGTTTCTCATCGAAGGGGGTCCATTTCTGTAAATTTTTTCAAAAACGACCCCACTTCCCTATTTAATAAATTTAAAAAAAATTATTCGGCATGTACTTGAGACTACACGTCATGTCAACACAATTTCTTGGCCAGACCATTACATGGTCGTGTACTAGTATTACATAGCATGTAGCCCTCCCTACATAGCATGTATAAAAAGTACATGACTTGTAGTCCTTATTCATGTCATGTAACGGGCCTGTAACCATCCCTTGACCTCTTTTCCTCCGTTTTCTTAAGTATAAACTAAAAATGAAAGATCTATACCTCAAAGGAAGAACTAGGTTTCTACAAATTTTCCTCCTTAAAGTAATTTGTCCCCAAATTTCCTTCTAAGGGTGGTGAAGGAACATTAGAGAATAACTCCATCCATTGAGAATGTACATCAGCCTCCCTTTCCCAAGTCTCATCCTAAACTTGGTCGTGATACCATAGCACCCATACCAAAGGAACATATCATCCACGGAGAACCTTTGTGCTATGATCCAGAATACGAATAGGATGCTCCTTAAAGGATTCATCTTCCTGTAACTCCACATTCTCGGGATGAAAGCTATGAGATAGGTCTGAAAAGTAACATTAAAATTGAGAAATGTGGAAGACGTTGTGAATAGACCTGTACCTTTGAGGTAATTGAAATCAATAAGAAACTAGCCCTACCCTCTCTAAAATATAAAATGGAATGACATATCTCGGCGAAAGCTTACCCTATCTCATAATCCTCTTGTGTCCCAACCTCAGTGCAACTGATAGAAAAACTTTATCCCCAACCTCGAACCCCATAGGTCATCTATGGTGATCGACATATGATTTATGATGATACTGTGCAGTAACCATCCATTTTCGAATCAACTGAACCTACTCAATGGTCTCCTGGACAAGATGAGGTCCTAGCATTACTACCTCTCCTACCTTTAGCCAACATAGTGGTGATCATCATGACCTCCTATATAAAGCCTCATGTGGCACCATCTTAATAGTATCCTAGAATCTATTTTTGTAGGTCAAATCAACAAAGGGTATGTGTGTATCCCAGGAACCCCCAAAATCTAGGATATATGCCTGAATCATGTCCTCCAGCACCTGAATCATTTACTCTGACTGTCCATCTCTCTGGGAGTGGTAAGTTTATCTCAGAAGTACCTATGTACCCAAACACCTCTGTTTCCCTTGCCATAAATGAGAAGTAAAACAAGAATCTCTATCTAAAATGATATAATGAGGAACCTTGTGTAGTCGTACAATCTCCCAGATGTACAACCTCCCAATCTCATAGACATTGAAGGTTTCCTTGATCGGTAGAAAATGTGAGACCTTCATTATCCTGTCAACCACAACCCATACTACATCATTACCTCGAGGAAACCTTGATAAACCTATCACGAAAGCCATCGCAATTTCATTCCATTTCTACTCAGAAATGGGTAGTTGCTGTAAAAGTCTAGTTGGTATTAGTGTTCCGCCTTCACTTGCTGACAGGTGGAAAATCTCATGAAAAAACCAGCTATGTCTCCTTGCATACCTAGCCACCAATACTGACGATGTAAATCTCAATAAATCTTAGTAACACCATGATGCAATGCCCAAACTAAAGAATTAAAATCTTGCATCAGCTCCTTTCACCTATGGTCCAACTAGGAGGAGGTTCCTTACCTACCACACTCTCCCATAGAACTAGGCCTTCGTAATTTTATAGTTTCCTAAACTCACTCTATCCAGTAGAGTAGAGGTAACTGCTAAGGATGAAAGAAAATTCTATCCTTGTTTATTGTGAACCTCCAAGTGCATCTCATAGAACAACCTCATAAGTTTTCAATCTCTACTAGCATATTGCACTTCCTACATATGAGTCCTCTTGCTCAGTGCATTAGCCACTACATTTTATTTTCTAGGTGGGTAGGATAGATCAAAGTCAAAAGACTAAAGATATTCCACCAACCTTCAATGCCTCTGATTTAGATCATGCTAAGTAAATATGTACTTGAGACTTATGTGGTCTGTATACACCAAAAAATTCCCCCCAACAAGTAATGCCTCCAACAATGTAAGGCATGAACAACTTTGGATAACTTGAGATAGTGTGTTGTGTAGTTCCTCTCATGTGGCCTCAAATACCGAGACCCATACACAAGTACTAGATCCCCCTACATAAGCACTGCTAACAGCCCAATACCTGAATCATCATAGTACATAGTGTAATTCCTACTCAAATCTGAAAAAATCAGTATCGGTGCTGACATTAATCTCCCTTTCGGCTTCTGAAAGTCCATCTCGCAAGAATCTTACCATACATACTTCACACCCTTCTTTATCAAATCCATAATCGGTGTTTCTAAATGTGATAAGTCGTTTATAAAATACGTATAGTAACCATCCAACCCTAGAAAACTCCACACCTCAAAGACATTCTTGGGTTACTCTCAGGTAACTACTACTCTCACCTTCTCTGGGTTCACTAATACTCTTGTCTCTGAGATTATGTGACCTAATAAGTGAATTTTATCCATCCAGAAGTGGCACTTTTAGAGATTAACATATAACTAATGCTCTCTTAATGTACTAAAAATGATCTCAAGATGTGTGGCATGGTCCTATCGATTATGAGTGTATACCAAGATATAACCCAAAAAAACCACAACAAATGAATCATGATATGGATGGAACACTCATTTCATCAGTTCCATGAAGAACACTAGATAATTCATGAGACCGAACGGCATAACCACATACTTTTATAAACCATATCTTCTTAGGAAAGCTGTTTGAGGTATGTCTGATGATATGACATGCACTTGATGATAACCAGATCTCATATCAATCTTAGAGAATATCCGAGCTCCTTGGTGATAATAGAAGAGATCATATAATCACAGAATATTATAACAGTTATTTACCATTAACTGGTTCAATTTATGATAATCCATGCATATCCTAAGGGTATATTACACCTTTTTCCAAAAAGGACTGGTGAACCCCATAGAGAAGTATTGGGTCAGATAAATCCCTTTACCTCCAAATCCTCTAGCTTCCTCTTAAGCTCTTGAAACTCCATCGTAGATATTATATAAGGAGGAATGGATACCGGTGCATCTCTCAGTACTAGCTTGATAGAGAAATATACCTTTTTTACAGGAGGTAAACTTGAAAATTCATTCGGGAAACCATCATTGAAATGATCAGCCACTGCTAGAACGTCCATATGACGTGTCCCCTGGTCATCCAGATATAAACTATAAATATTTTCCATTATCCCACTCAACCCACATTACTCAGGTCCATCTCGGCTATCCTGGAAATCGCATTCACCCTTGTGTATAAATGATCTACCCTCTGGTGACATAAAACCCAACCTATAGTGATAGTAATCAATAAAGTCTTGAAAGGACACTAGCCAATCCATTCCATGTATAACATCAAAACCTTTCATCTCTAAGAAATAGAGATCCAAAACGAAGTGACATCCACCTATCTCAAGGGGAACTCCTTACACTATAGCACACCTACCGTTCTAATACTTAATGGAGTGTCTAGTTTCATAACGTCATCATAAGTGAAAACAAAGAGCAAAATGATGTTCACAACAGGAACAAATATGAAACTATATGAATCCTCTATATAAAAAAGTGTTGAAGCTAAAATGAATGAGAATAGTATAATAACTTTGATAGTAGAAGGTCTGAGATCCTTCTCTTGTTTGGTCTGTTACACTACAAAAGTATGTCCAGTACCACATCCATATGACACCACCTGGATTCCCTGATCTGATTCGCTCTACTATCTCTGAAAACCTAGGGTCTGGTTACCATGGCCATGACCACTACCTCAGGTTGAATGGCCTGACATATTCCAGTTCCCTGAATGGTGAGAAGCTACTGACCTTGTTCTGGAACATGGAGTTGGTGTAGATCCTCTATCACTAGATGCTGGTGGAATCTTCCTACAAAAACAATGTAAGTGGCCCATCTTTCCACAATCTTGGAACTTGAATGGGTCCATCGAGAACTGAGGCATAGTATGCTCAATTCTTCTACACAAGAATCGCCTCACCTGGCTACTAGAAGATATGTTATGATTACTAGATTCTCTACATGTAAGCTCCAGACAACGCTTCCTACTACTAGTCGAAACAGTACTAGATCTCGGTACCAAAATGACCTAGCTTTCACCTCTAGATTCCCTCTAATTCCACTCAGTAATCAGTGTCTAGTTCACTATATCATATACAATAATCAGCCAGAATAAATTCCCCTCTGAGAAAATGTCATACCTGAGACTATCCTTGAAGTTTTTAGCATTTGATAGATCATCACCCATCAGAATATGTGTGAATTTCTAGAGATTAGTAAATCAGGTAGAGTAATCCATAACTGATAAAGAACCCTGCTCCAGATTCATAAACTCATGGGCTTTGTCGACCCTAAAAATCTCGGGATAGAATTATTCATAGAATAATATTTGAAAATCTTCCCATTTCATGTCCACCTAACTCTCTATCTGTGTGGTAACATCACACCACCTCTTGGAGGAATGAAACAACATATAAGTCACGAGCTTGAACCTCATATCAGTAGGTATATCAAGATGCTCGAAGATCGATAACATGGCCTCTAGCCATGACTCTGTAGCTTGTGACCCACCTTCCCCAGAAAACATGGGTGGATGATGCTACTGGAACACTCATGTCAATTCTTCCATTGGTGTGGCAGTTTTTGGTTCTCCATGAAAGGTTTGCATGAACCTCATAAATCCTTCATGGAAAATTGCATCAACAACTACATTTAGTATAACATTTGGTGCTGGAACTGGCATGACTAGGGTGTCCACTAGTAGCCCATGGCCTACCACCTCCAGGGTATAATCATCACTGCTCTCCTAGCAGACAACTAGAGGTCTTCATGGAGGCATTACTTTTTAAAGTCCATAACATACACCTTAGTATAAGTTATTCATCAAGGTACGTAGTTAAAGAGCGCAAGAACTAAACAGGAGAAGAAAAGCCTCAAAAGTTAATAAAATATGAGTACATGGTGTTTAGGAACCACATACGGTGTGTACACTTAATTCCTTTCATGGTCGTGTACTACTTCCGGCCAGGACGTGTAAACACCCCAGGTACATGGTGTGTAGGTACTATACACAGCATGTACACTTAATCCCTCACATAGTTGTGTAACTCCACCAGCCTTGGTCGTATAAACTTTATAGGTACACAACATGTCAAGATGACAAATGGATTGTACTCAAGTCTTCCCATCTGGATATGTACTTTTACATGGCTAGATCCACACGGGTGTTCCTATGTAAAACTACACGGGGTTTGCATAAGGTACACATCGTGTTCTGATCAAGACTCAACAACCTGTTTTTTCTTTCACATAGTTGGACACACTGTCAAAAACCACATGGTATGTACTCAGAGTACACGTCATGTGCTTAAAATTTTATTTTCTTCTCGAACATAAGAACATATGGCATGTGTTCATGAACCCACACGATTTATTGTCTATGTTTCTGGATAGTAATCCTTGGAAACTTCCTCAAAGCCCCTAGTTTGGAAAATTAAAGAAACGATGTGCCAATTTCCAACCCATGGGGGCCATACAACCCAAAAATCAAAGTTTGGCATCACATATAGCACATAATAACAAAATATATATCCCATGTCCAAAACATGATCCATCAAATTCGGATCCAAGAGGTCCCATACTCCTCAGGGACCAAAGTTTGATGTCCATCTAATTAAACCATAAAATTTATTAATACACCTATCACAACAGAAGGAATATCTATCATGGTACCTATCACAATAGTATGCATCTCTAGCACAACATCTATCACAATAGCATGCAATCAGTAATTCTCTCTAAATGTCCTGGCAAGAATGCAAAGCATGTGATTTATAACAAGTGTATATATGATGTGTGAGATGGAATACCCTCATATCATCATGTTGCAACAAAATAGAACCAAAATGCTATCAATAATAACTGTACAAAACAAGTGTGTCACCCAATGGTGAAATTGAATAAACTATAAAAGCTCAAAATCAAAAAATTACAATTTTGTTCAAGGTAATTTTTCTTTACCTTATACATGGGGTAGATACTCTCAAGCATATCTTAGTACCAGATTCCTTTCATTTTCATCTATTTCTATCAACACCAAACAATAAATTAAACCATAAGAGGAAATCCTCGGATACCACTTTGTAACGTCCCAAATCCGGAATTCCACTCAACGGGTGCCCTGTACCTAGTTGGCCACATGGTCTCAAGTTCATTTCCCCAAATACCAATGGATGATGAATAGTAGTGAGGGCTTAAGGTGTGATATTGGAGAAACTATTCCCTCATTGGAAGATTTTAACATAGTGGAATAAATAATAATTCAATAACGGAAGAGGTAAACATCATACAACTGAAATAAACAATATAATACAGATAAGATAAATAACCAATAATGTTTCCAAACAAAAGATGATACAGTATGCTATATGTTCAAAGAAAATAGCCAAACAGGTACACTGTAGAAATCCACAATATATGAACTAAAATAAAAAAATAAACCAAGGAAACTAATAAGCATCACAAGCCATGACTTGGTTCCATGCTCTATGACTTCTAAGCAACACATCAAGTACCTATAGAAGGGAGCTTTCCCTTATCGACACCTGCAATCATATAATCTGTTTAGGCCCAAAAGAATGACCTAAATAGGGTGTGAGACTAAATCCCAGTAGGTAACCACCAATGTTTTGTGACAATTTTTCAGTGAATATATATAATAGGTACTGCACAATAGTGAGAGTAGTAAACTATGAGTACTCAAAATCTAGAACAACAGATGTCTCGGAAGACAATGTAAACATGTATAAGTAAAGACCAAATCCAATCTTGTGCTTTGTATTTGTAGACACATCATAAGTTATCCATTTCATTATTCAAGTTCTGTGAATTATATAATGTCTTGAGGTCAGGCCAAGGCCTGATGACCCCCCGTATAAAAGTAACCATCAACTCGTGACATAATAATCATTTAATAATTTTCCAATAGAACCCATCCTTGGTATCCCTCAATGGATCCAAGATTTTCTCATCATTTTAAATAAGACTCAATGAGACCAACCACTCTATCTATGGTTGGCTCTCGGTCTTTACCTAATTTAACCTCTTTAACACGTCCATTATCTTTTAACAGAGATAATGGTTCACCCAAGGTATATAATATGCAATTAGTCACGTGATCCCAACATTGTATTTTAATCAAGATTGTGGCTCACCATTTCTAATTATGTCTTTTTATCATTTAAATCAATTACACATTCCATCTCAAAAGTGACACATGTGAATTAAACTATCACAAGGCTTTAAAAAAATCAACTCACATGGTTTTAGTTTAAAAAATAACTAACACATTTAAATTAAACTATTATATGGTTAAATAAGGATAAATCACATGGGAAAAACATATAACAATCCTATTATGAAATTTAAACATTTAAAAGGATTAACATAATAAGTATCTCACGATGGAAATTCATATAATGAGAAATGCATTTTTAACAACCCAATAATGGGAATTCAAGTCAAGCCTCATAGGAATTCTTAGCTAAATGACTATCCAAGGTAAACTCACCCACGGGTGGCCCTAAATCAAAGTTCACAACCCTAAACATGCTTTCAAATTATCCAATTAATTTCCTAATCATCAATAGGAAATGGAAGTGTTCATTATTCAATCAAGAAACACCCTAAAAGTGGTCATGTGACACTCTGGCATGTATAAAAATCATGAATATTCTCAAAAGGTACAAGACCACATACCTCATACGTGTACGACTCTCTTCATCTATTTTTGGGATCTAATTCGACCTAGAACAAAGTAGATATACAAAATAGCTATAAACGCTCGATCTTAAATAACTAGATCAAGATAAAAAATCAGGAAGAAAGGATTAAGTGTGATCGAGAGATTAACAATTAAACTACAATGCATCCTACGGTGTTCAAATCAGAGATCAGACAACGAAACTGGAAGAAAATACCATTCGTATCTTCTAGGCATGCTAGTCGTCGAAGGGGGTCTATTTCTGTATGTTTTTTTAAAAACAATTCTACTGCCCGATTTAATCAATTAAAAAAATACATGGCATGTACTTGAGACTACATGTTGTGTGCGTAAAATTTCTTGGCCAGACCATTATATGTCTGTGTAATGGGATTACATGGAATTTATCCCTCCCTACACAGTGTGTACAAAAAGTACATGACATGTAGTCCCCATTCACGTCGTGTAACAGGCCTACAGCCATCCCTTGACCTCTTTTCCACCATTTTCATAAGTATAAACTAAAAAGTAAAGATATATACCTCAAAATAAGAACCATATTCTTACATCACTACTCATGTCATGCTCTATCATTTTCACAACACAAATAGTGAAGGGAAGGAAATTTGATAAATGAAAAGAAGAACTTGGTGATAGAGAAAATAGGGTGAATGATCATAATAATAATTTTAACCACCAACAAATCTCCTTGAATTGAATAATTATATTTGAAATAGAATCACAATAAACTCATTCAAGACACCATTCCCTCCCTCAAATAGGTGACGAGGTTATTTCTCTGTTTTTATTAGAGTTGAGAAGGGAACAACGGTGGGAGAAACACATAAAATAATAAAAAAATGGAAGAAGGTTATGAATGAAGAATAATGATAAACTAATATATATTAAAAATACAAATAACTATTAAAGAAAAAAACTCCTCCTTTCCTCCATGAAATGGACGCTTCTTTAATTTGGAGAAGAGATACATATTTATATGGAGAAGGGGTGTAGAATTCTTGCTCAAAATATCGACTCCAAAAGTGTATGAGTTTATAGCCTAATAAATGGATGAATTTATAACAATTTTCTTGATAAAATATGTTCCCAAATATCTCTTCCATTCACCATCAAAATTTCAGCATCATTAACCCCTGTAAAGGTGTTATGGCCTATTTACTCCGAACATTTAATTTTGGTCGAATATTTTTTAAATTTTCCCCCAAATTCAAGCATCCAATGGCCACCTAAATTATATAATTTTATCAATATATTTATTGGAAGAATGAACCATTGAAATATTTTTCAAATACATATTTAATCACATTTATTGTAGTTGTGGATATTTAGTTATGCTTCAATGAATTGGGTGGGGTCCACCATGTCATCTAGAATATTTCTCCAACTTTACTGATTTTTTTGGGATTCTAGATAGTCTAATAAGATCTTGGTCTAGAATAAAAAGTTTATCCCATAGATCTAGGAATCTTATAAAAAATAATTCAATTTTTATATGTATATTAAAATATATAACCAAAATACATAAGTGATTAAATGTAGTTAAAATTCCCGAATTAGCCCATTTTTTCATTTAAGCTCCAAACACTTCAAAAACCTAAAAATGTGACAATTGACCATTAAATAACATTATGGTGGAATTAATAACATTTAATTACATAATAAAATATATGAAAATGTTATCTTCATAATTCCCCCACACTTAACAGTTTCACTCCCAAGCAATTATCATATATTCAAATCAAAATCCACACAATAGTCAAAAATGAGAAAACATCAACGATCATTCCCAAAACAGAATTTTATCATGTCTCTTATATGAAAAAAAATTCCATATCATTTTCATTCCTCATATTAAAATTTTTCAACCTCATAAATCCATCTATGGCCCAATCACAACCTATCTCACCAAGGATGTTATGTCACTCTTCACTCAAGAGAAATTAAATCTGGAGTTATGATCATACATGGAAATTACATGTATCACCATAGTATTGTAAAAATTATAATTTATCCACGGTGTGAATCATTAAAATTAATTCAATCATGAAGAATTTTTCAGGTGAATTCAGTGGCCTAGGGTTGGGGGGGAAATGACTAAAAAAAATAAGGCTAGAAATATGAGGTTTGACTCTTAAGTACAATGCATGAATAATTCAAGTGAAAACATAGGAAATTCCTCACTAAAATCCCCTTAATAATGTGAAACACAACACCACCCCATTTTTTTGAAATGATACATGAGTCAATAGGTGATTAAAAATAATGATATCATCCATGTTATCCTCCTTTTTTTATAAATCTCTAGAAAGGAACAACTTTATTTCTTTTTTTTTATTTTTTTCATGGAGGATGAGTTGAAAATAGAATAAAATGAATGGATGAAAATCATGACCTTTATTTTAGAGAGTTACATGATTTTTAAAATGAATAACAATTAGAAATTCAATCTCATATCTATTTTTTTCATTTTTTCTTTGAAGGAGAACCGGGTGAAACAAATAAAACATAATTAAATGATGACTCAAGCCCAATTCTCACATTATCCACTGCCCAAAATGTTGACACACACCTCACACCACCTAAAAATAAAATAAATCTCAATGAACACACACAAACTTCTCTTCCCCCATACTCAAACTTGAAATATCCATGCAAAAATACCAAGAGTGTGGGTAGGTAAGGAAAAATCGGCTTGTAATGTGGCTTAAACAAATAAGACAGTTAATGGAATATAAGGAATAAATAAGGATATATGTAAAGTTGGGTCTCAGTATAATATGTGGCTAGAAAAAGTGGTTCCTTAATCATGTTAAAAACATTCCATGAAATCCAAAGCCTCGAAATAGAAAAATCACAAATTCTAGTTCTCACATAAAATCCAAGTTTCTCTCAAGAATGTGTGGGTATTATGAAGAATATATCAAATTGGTTTAGAATACCTCAAATGATGGGAAAACCATTTTTGAGTTAGTGTTTCAGGGTAATGTATTTCAAAAATCAATCAAACTCATAAAAATTCTTGAAAATCAAATTCAAAGAAAAAGTCTTCAAATCAACAATGATTTAAAATCTATTTTTTTCAAAAATCATGTTAATTACCACAAAATAAAATAAAGTGTAAAAAGTTATAAGAATATTAATTAATGATAAATGTTCCTAAAAATGAAAAAAAAAACTAAGTTGTTTGATAGTCCCCCCACACATAAAATTTACTACCCCTCATTTTAGCTAAAAAAATTAAATAAGGGCAGAAAAACTAAAGAGAAAGAAATATACAACCTAAATTTATTTTTGAATGGAAGCTTTGAGTTAATATCCTAGATACTACCACATTAATCCTAAATTAAATAAATGGAAAAATTTGAGAAATATAATTAAAAAGAAATTTAAATAGGAAAGAAAATGGATAATACTTGGTTTGACCCCCAAGCGGGTGCTAGGTTTTTATTATCCCTAATTTGGTAGTCACAACAGTTTAACCCAAATCCAAAGGTGGATGGGGTTTTTTGATTAGAAAAAACCAGAAATTATTTCTTTTAGTGATATTAATCTTGAATCTGTAGTGGAGGATCCCATGGATAGAGTACATCAACCCCTCCCTCTTTTTCATGTTGTACAACTTAGATGATGGGGGAAGGAGAAAGAATGAGTCCTCATCTTGGTTGTCATCTAAGGCCTAATCATGTGATGTTATTTCAAAAAATTAAAAAAAAATGTGAATTTAGAAAATATTTCCACTTGGATATGATTAAAACATGAATAATCAATAAATAAATATTCCCCTTCAAGTAGGTCATCTTGAAACATTATCTCTTCTGACAAGGTCACTTGAAATTATTTTTATTTAGAGACTTATTCATCATTTTCCAAAGTAATAGAGAGGTATAGAGATACATATACTTCTTTGAAAAATATAGGGAAATACCATACCTTTTGGTCTTCAAAATAATCTAACCAATTATCTTCAAAATTATGTGGTGTTCCCATAGTTGTATCAACTGGAATGTCTCCTTTAGGATCCTCTTCAAGCAATGGCCAACAAGAGAAAATTGGATCTTCATGTTGTATGTTCTAGTATCCATAGGTTCTTCAACATCAAATGTAGGTGGAAAATTTTTTTCCTATTATTCTTTATCTTGTATCTATTTTTATTGTTGTTTTAGTCATAGAACATTAACTTCTTCAACTTCAATAGCTAGTGATGCAACTAGCTTGCTTGCTTTTTTGAGAATTTTGAGATTATCATGAATTGTCAATTCTTGTTGTTCCATTTGAATCATTAGGTTCCCTTACCTTATGGGAAATTAATCACTAGTCTAATAATAAGAAAATTCACTGAAATAATCCATATTGACATATGAAAAAAAATCAATAAATATTTTTTTTCTTTT
Source organism: Viscum album (assembly GCA_963277665.1). Classification (NCBI taxonomy): domain Eukaryota; kingdom Viridiplantae; phylum Streptophyta; class Magnoliopsida; order Santalales; family Viscaceae; genus Viscum; species Viscum album. The sequence goes on from OY728150.1 coordinate 963,900,255, forward strand.
TTATGAAAAACAGTGTGTGTAAGCTCTTGAACTTCCTATAAATAGAAAAAAAATTGATGATATTGGTTTTATAAATTTTACCCTAGTCAATATTTTATTTACCTAAGCATACAATATAGTGTGAACACCCAGGTTCGATCTCTCGAGGAGGTCGTTTCCACACATTATCTTCATATTATCACAATTTATAAACTAACTAATATTAAACTATAATACTAATATAAATGGGGAGTTTTGAAAAGATGCATAAAATATAAATATAATATATATATATGGAATGAAACAAAGAATAAAGTTAGGATAAATAAATGAGTAAAATGTTCTTAGGAGGTTGTGGTGATTGAAATCATTGTTAAAATATTATTCTCAATATTTAACTCAATGTAGTGGTCAAGACCTGTCACACTACACCCTCTTGTTTGAGATGTGATAACCCCATAATGAAACCTATGCATACAGTGTAATGATCTTCATAAATTAATCTAGGATATATCTCTTCCAACCATCACTACTCACTTCATGCTCTACTATATGCACGACACAAATAGCGAAGAGAATGAAAATTGATAAATGAAAAGAAAAAACTTAGTGGTTGAGAAAACAGGGTGACCGCTCACCGTAATCATTTTAACCACCACAAAATCTCTAAGAATAGAATAATGAGACATGAAATAAAATAAAAATAAACTCATTAAATACACCATTCCCTCCCTCAAATAGGTTTCTTGGTTAGTTCTCCATTTTTATTGGAGTTAAGAAGGGAACAACGGTGGGAGAACACATAAAATAAAAAAAATTAATAAGAAGATTAATGAAGAATAATGATATAATAATATATATTAAAATTAATAATAACTATTATAGAAATAAAACTCCACCTTTACCCCATGAAATAGATACTTCTTGAATTGGTAGAAGAGATAAATATTTATATGGAGAAAGGGGTGAATAATTCTCCCTCAAAATATTGACTCTGAAAGTGTCTATGTTTATGACCTAGTAAATGAAAAAATTTATAAAATTTGTGTTTTTAAATATGTTACCAAATATATTTTACATTCACCCTCAAAATTTCAGCATCTTGGACCATCTAACAAAGTTTTTATGGCTGATTTACTCCAAACATTTAATTTTGGCTGAATGTTTCCTAAATTTGCCCCCAAGTTCGAGAATTCAATGGCCACATGAATTAAATAATATCTCAAAGATATTTATTATAAAAATTATCCATTTAAATATATTTCAAATAAATTTTTAATCTTTTTAATTGGAGTTGTGGATCCTGGGTTATGCTCTAATAAATTATGTGGGGCCCACCATGTCATCCAGAATATTTCTCCAACTTTACTGATTTTTTCAGAATTCTAGTAGGTCGAATCAGATCCTGGTACATAATACAAAGATTTATCCCATAAATCATGGAATCTTATAAAAAAATAATCATTCAAATTGGATAAGTATGTTAAAATATATGATCAAAATACAGAAGTGATTAAATGTAGTTAAAATTCTAGAATTAGGCCATTTTTTGCATTTAAGCTCAAAACACTTAAAAAACCAAATAATGTGACAATTTACCATTAAATAAAATTATTTTGGGGTTAATAATAGTGAATTATAGAATAAAATATATAAAAATGTTTTCTTCATCGTAAACATTACAACTATAATAAAATTATTTTGATATAATTTAATACACTTGTTAACTTAAACCTCATCTAGGTTGGTCATTAGGCTTGGATGGATATTTGGGTTTTGACAGCTCAATATACTATGAAGGATATGCATGCTCCAATGCATGATATTGGTCATCTAAAAGCTGTGTAGTATAAGTTAAATATTATAATCATAAAATCCTTGATGGATAGGAGTGGGAAATAGAGGTGGAATAGAAGTTGTGGGAAAAGGATAAAAGGGATGTGGAACCGTTATAGGATATGGAAATGATATATGAGAGGTATATTTTTATTGAAATGATTGTGAAGTAAGAGGTGGGAAAATATCTAGATCCTCAAGTGAAGGATGAGGATAAAGTGTGTTAGATGGGATATCTGTTATAGATTCTAGGTTTGAATGGCTATAATGTGTGCTCTGAGTATTAGCCCCCCCCCCCCATTATTAGTCAGCCTATTAACCCCTATCATTAGTGTCAATAAAGATAAATAGTATTCTAAGTGAATTTACCTAAAATAAATTGTATAAATAATAATAATATTGCATTTAAGGTATTATAGTTGATGAATATTTAAATTATTATACTCACTAAGGGAACCATAGGAGGTAGTCCTAGCTCTTTCATTCCTTGATAATTATAAAACAAACTTTTCTTATGTTCTTCTTCAATATAATTCATATTTTTCATAGGAATGAAATGAAAAAAATATTTTATAAGATATATAAAAATTCAATTAAGGTAAAAAAGGTGGTAGGAAATAATTAAGACATACTAATTGGAAATCCAAATAATGACAAAGAGGTGACATGTCATAACCAAAACATAAAAATATAATGTCAAAAAAGGAATAAAATGTACATTTAAAGGAAGAACCATATACCAAATAATAATAATGAAATGAATACCATTCAGTCTGTTTAAACTAGTTTTAAAAAAATGGTTTTTAACCTATTTTAAAACTATTTTGAACCAGTTTTTAAAAACTATTTTAAACATATTTTTTTTCTAATTGTTTGAAAAAATATATTTTTTAAGACTAGTTTAATCCATTTCATAACAAAAATTAAAACTATCTTTTAAATATATTTTTAAAACTATTTTTTAACTATTATTAAAAAAAATAAACCACTTTAAACCGGTATTTGAAAATGGTTATATAATTGTTTTATAAAAAAATTAAATATATTCTATTTTATGAATGGTTATACATGAATTATAATTTCATGGTATTTCATGAAAATTTAAATATGTTTAATCCTAATATAATTCTATTTTAAGACTATTTATACATCAATTCGGTTAATTATGACATGGATTTACTCAAATTATCAGTTCGGTGTTGTTATTTGCATAAAATAACTTTTTTGAAGTGAAATAAATCTAAATAGATGTAGAAAAAACAAAAAAAAATCATACTCCCTATAACACCTATAGTTTGGGGTAATTTTCCCTTTTATTATTTATTTTGAAGTTATATAATTTTTGGGTTGAGTTATGGGAGCCTCTAGTTGGTTTTTGGTGTGTTTTGGAAGCATTTATGGGGGTACATAGTTTGAGCATGGTAAGGGGAAACCATGCAGCTTCTTTGGGAAACCATGTAAGGGAATATAGGATTTTCTAGTCAAGTGTGAAGTCTTTATAAACCATGTATAAAACCTTATAACTTTGTAATTTTTGGTATAGTGTAATTTTACAAGGTTGGTTCATAGTTTTTAAAATTATAAGGCACAACATTGTGGCCATGTGTTTCTTCCAGTAGCACTTGCACGGTTGGCACATAATTTAATAAATGGTGACACTAACCATACGATGGATTTATTAAAATGTGAAAATTGTATTTTTTTTCCAATTATAACTTAAAAACTCTAATGATTCTCCCATTTTCCTAGGATCTTGAACCATAGGACTCCTCTAGGATATTTGGGTATCTCCTCTACCTCTGGAAACCAATTTCTATGGATTGAAGTGTGTTTGATTAAGGAGATTGAAGGAAATATCCATATACTCTCCTAATTTTTCTATTCCATCTACACCCACTCATTTTAATTTGAATTTAACTATAAATTGGGTATTATATTCTCTAATCTATCGAATATATTAGGTTTTGATAATTATTTTCTGGTATTTGTTGAGGGAGTGAGAAAGGGCATCTGGATTTTCCAGATCATGTCCTGATTATTTGTGTTCCTATAGATCCTTAGTCACCTGTATGGATTATCTTATTTATACTCTTATTATATAAATTTAATTATATTTTTTAATTAAATTCTTTTCTTGTATTTTCAATGGAAATATTGGATGATTTTATTAAATAAACCCCTTTTAGTTCTTGATTTGGAAAACATTTGAATTGGAAAAAAATTTGGAAAACCCATTTCATTTATGGTTTTAAATTATGGTTTTGGTTTAATGAAAGAAAGATTTTTTATATAAATTTTTAAAGAGAATAATTGATTTATATGAAATAAATGGATGTGATAAATTGGGATATGAGGAATGGTGTTTACTAACTTTCATTGGATGTGGCCATTAAATAGTGCATGGTGCCAAACTAGAGGCACTGAGAGGATTATCACCAATGACCATCTTGGTGGATGGATGAGTTACCCATCATGTGTATTGGAACTATCAGGGAATGAATGTCTGTGTGTGTGTGACATTTTTAATGAGTATTACAATTTCAATAAATATATATACTATTTCTACTTTAAGTTAAATTTTTTAATTTTGGTAAACTACTTTTGATGTTCATGTCTTTTGTTTTGTTATATTTTTAACTATGAGATAACATGTTCTTATCCTAGTGGCATTATTTGGGAAGTATCTTGGGGTCTTCCTACTGGTTATTATTAATCACCCACTATATAGGAACTTTGGTGAATATGAAGATGTTTTTCTTTATGAAATCTGTAAAGGAAAGGTCTCTTATTTCTATAGTAGAGAATTATGATGCTACATTTTTAGAGTGGTGGATAAATCTTGGATTCTTATAGTGTAGTGGTTGGAGTTATGAAACATTAGTTATTATTTCATCAGGTTGTCTTTTATTTTTCATGGGATTCCTTGTTCTACCATTGGCTACTTCTCTATTTTTTTTGGTTACTGGTCTTTTTTAGCTTAATAGTTTACTCTCTATGCATCATATATATATTATTGGTTTTTATTCATTTTTTTCATGATAGGTGGTTTTATTTAAAGGTAAAATCATCCCTAAATGTCTTGGTGAGAACTTAGCATTTATTGTTAGTATTTGGTGTCTGGTAGAAGTCATCTAAGGTTAGTTTCACGCCAACTCTTTACAAGATAATGGTTAGGGTCAACATATTAAAATGGTACTAGTTTTGTTCAGTCTATCATATTCGGGGTGATAGGAAGGATATAAGAAATTTTGGAACTTTAAATGTATATAATAAAAATATATATCTAACCTATTTATGATGAACTTCAAGTTACTAAGGTGGTTTAAGTATAAAAGGTGTTTTTAAACACTGATAGTAGTGTTTTAATCTCATCTTCATGGGATTAACTAATGAGTGTAGAACATCATGAATTAGTAATGATACTTCCCACTAGGGATTCAATACTCATATAAAATTTTATGATTTATGTAAATTGGTTATAATGATTATTTATTTTACTAGTTTTCAATATTCTAAGACTTAAATTTACTAGTTTGTGATGAATAAGTGGTTTTTTGTTTTAACTATAAACAAATGGATCCAGTTAGATTCCCTAGAAACTTACAATAAGAGGTTGCAGATAATGTTGTTACACCTAAACCATACGTGAACCAACATCTTTTATAGAGAATTGCCCAATATTTTCAATCTATTGTTAAAAGAAATCAAAATGGAAGACCATAAAATATGGATCATTCTGTTCAGTTTCAAAAATAGAATCCACCAATCTTTCAGGGGGATTTAGAACCTGAAAAAGAAAATCATGGATTAGAATAATGAATCAGATCTTATATTTTCTTGGAACCCTGGATGATATAAATTTCAAGTTAGTATCCTACATTATAGAGGATATTTCATGATAATGGTGGGATTTAGTTTTATAAGCTAAATTTAACCAAGGCCTTACATGGGAAGGATTTGAAGAATATTTTAATAATAAATTATACCCACGCACCTTTAAGATAGCTATAATTATACATTTCTTTAGTATTAAGAAATATAATCTAGAAATGATGGAATATTTAGAAAATTTTATGAATTTGGTTAATTTTTTTAGAAGTGGATACTGGAACATACTTGAAGGCTTTCATTTTTGATTCTGGACTATGATCATAAATTTATTCTAAGATAGTGGTGCTCTATATTATTGATTATAAGAACATGGTTAATAGAGAGACTGTGATGGAAAGGGATATAATTGGGAATCCTACTGGATAAAGTACATTGCTCTACATAGATACAAGTGGGAAATATAATGTTGGGAACAAGTGGAATAAGGACGCATACTTCCTAAAAATCATAGCATCATGGAATCAAACAACTGGATCAGTTAACTTTCCACCACACCAATGTAACAAGCTCATATTTTTTATTCTTGTATGTTTTATAATTAATAAAAAGTTTATTTCAAGTAAAATTATTTCATAACTGTAATTAAATGAGGCATATTAAGCATTATTACCCTAATACTACAAATTCAATTTCTCATAATACAACTCATGTGCCTTAGAAATATTATACTATTACTATATGATCATGTTAGAATAGTTCTCATCCTTTGAACCTAGTGATCTAGGGTGACTCTAGGAATAACCTGACTCTTTAGATGATGAAACTATAATAAAGAAGAAAGGAAAAATAAGGAATATGTAAGTGGTTATATGGTGATAAGAAGATTATAATAGAGGATAAATCTTATCCTTCAAATGTACAAGGTACTATTCTTTTTAACATAACACTTATGCAAGTTCAGTTTGATACTAGTACATCCCACTCTGATATTTATTAATGTTTCTTTAATAAAATGGGGGTGAATATTGAGATGATACAACATGTAATGAATATCTAGATACCTCTTAGGTAGAGAGAGTGAATGGGATTTAAATGTACATCTTGTTATATAACCATATTTGAAGTCCAGTTTTTTTGGGAATATTCTACTTTGGACATGGATATCTTTAACTTAATATTAGGAATGGATTTTCCAGTTACTTCCAAGACTCATATTGATTTTTATACATGATAATCAATGTTTACATCACCTGGTATAATAGTGCACCACTTTAAATGAAGATGGGATGTGAATTCTAGAAAAGTAGGACCTTTAGCACCAATGGTTGGAACTATTTCTTATAAATTGGTAGAAGACACTTTTGGGGACTAATTATATAGTTAAGACTATAATTTTTCCTTAAATTATGGATTGGTTCTCTTATGTATTTCTCAAAAATTTCACTGTTTTTCTACATGAGAGAGAAGTATAGTTTTCAATTGATCTTTTTATGGGAGAAATTTATTACACTTCCATAATATATAATAGAACTAATGGAATTGAATTAATTCAAGGTCCAATTAGAGAAATTGGGAAGTAAATGTTTCATAAGACTGATCACATTTTCTTGGGATGTTCTAGTTATTTTTATAAAAAAGGTACATAGATTATTTCATATATATATATATATATATGTGTGTGTGTGTGTGTGTGTGTTTATTATAAACTAAATTAGGTTCTAAAAAATAATATATATTCTATTCTATGAATTAATTTTATTTTTGATCAATTTAAAGTTTCCCAAGGGATCTCTAAAATTTATCTATAGTATGAGTATCACTCACTCTAGTTTAGGAAATTGGGTATTCAAAAGATAACTTTCAAGAGTTGTTATATCCATTTTAAATAAATGTTTAAACCTTTTTCTCTTATAAATACCATATTGGTTTTCTGGTAATTGATGAATATTTTAATTTAACGGTACCTAGACTCTTTTATTGTGATAATTTTAGATGAAATTATTTTCTATTCTCAAACTCAAAAATAAAATATATAACATTTATAGATTGTTTTGATCATTTTACAATAGAACTGTTTATATTAAAAATTATTTAAATTCAATTTCTATACAAAAGAACTTTTCTTCCATGGACATGTCAATTCTGAGAAACTTGAATCATTAGATTTCTTAAAATATATATGTTATTGTCTCTTGGAAACCATCAAATAACATCTTTTAAATATAAATATTTCTATTTCTATAATCTTTATATCATTACTTCATTAGATACTTATCTTTCCTTGTATCACCTATGATAGCACTAATAAGATTAGTAACTCCACTATAATGGAGTAATGATTGTAAGCAATACATTTTAGAGCTTAATAGTAGGCACATTTTGGAACCCATTCTTTTCTTTCCAGAACTTTCAAAAAGTTATGTGGTTTTTTGTGATGTTTATGGATCTAGACTCTACTATGTTTTCATGAAAACAAATCATGTCATAGATTAAGAATCATGAAAGTTATGAATTTATAAAAATAATTATCATAGCCATGACTTGGAATTGTTTTTCGTGGTTCATGTTTTGAAAAAATGGATTCATTGTCTCTTTGTAGATAATACCATTATGTACGTAGACCATAAAATCTTGAAACACTTATTTTCTCAAAGTAATTTGAACTTGATACAAAAAAGATGGATGGAATATCTCTAGATTTTTGAATTTGACTAATTGTATACACCAGGTAAGGGGAATTTCATGACTGATTCTTTAATCTAAAATTTATATAATCAATTAGCTATAGAAGCTTGTGATTTTTGGTAACTGATGAGAATTATTACTAATATGAATTTGGATTTCACTGAGTATAATGAAGTCATATTCTCTTTTCCAGTGACACTCATACCTAATTTGGTAGAGAAAGTTAAGGATGATCAGAGAAAAGATCTTGGTTTCCTTACTATTATTTCAAAACTTAATGGTGGGGAGACCATGGATAACTAAAAACAAAATATAAACTTGATATTTTATTTTAATGATCAGATATTAATTATACCCTACTATTAATAACAAATTCTTTCTATTTATCTCCATTCTAAGTGTAAAATTAATCTAGGAATCCAAAATATGTACAAGGCTCTAAGGATCCATTTTTTTGGGTCAGGTATGAAATTAAATGTGGTTAATTATGTTATGAAATTCCTAACTTGTCAGTGGTTCAAGGGTGTAAATCAATGATTGGATAGAATTTTTTAATCTTTAGTTATACCCATATATAAATGGAAGAAGATAACTATAGACTTTTTCACATGTTTACCACTAAATATTCAGAAGAATGATTCAATTTTGGTGATTATAGACTGAGTCACAAATACATACCACTTCATTTTTATTCATGGATTCAATATATTAGATGAATTGGCAATGATATACACTTGGGAAGTAGTAAAATTGCATGGGATACCCATTTCAATCATCTCTAACTGAGATCCTCAATTCACCTCTTGGATTTAGAGATCACTTCAATAATATTTGGGTACCCAATTGACTATGATCCTGATGTATCATCCCCAAATGTATATAAAATTAGAACAAATGATTTAGACACTGGAATACATGATCCAAGATTGTGTTATAGATTTTGGTTTCTCAAGGGAGGATCATTTGGCCTCAGTATAGTTTTTTATAATAGAAAATATCATATCATAGTATATATGGATCTATTTGAGGCAATGTATGGTCATCCATATTGATATCCACTTTGTTGGGTAGAGACTATAAAAACTACACTATTTGGACATAGACTTGTACATGTTTGTTTATTTATACTATGATTAGGTACTCTGATATGAGGGTATAATCTCCTCATAGTACCACCTTAGACGTGTACTTCTAATTAGCATCCTATGGTATATGAGAACGTGCACTTGTGGTCACAGGGTAAACCGATCCAACTTTTATAGAGTGAACCGGGGTAGGACATTAAAAAGTGGTATCAAAACTTGTTTTATTTTCTTTACTATTTCAGAGTTTGGTAGACTGGATATTTAAAAATGTATTAGAGCCTTTGATGGATATCATGTTGGTTCATCGAGAACGCTTGTTCTGGTAGGAAGTAATAGTTACTAGGGCTAGGATTCTTGTTTTGGTTTTTTATGTTATAGATGTATATGATTTTCACCTTAAGTGACACACATGGGTGTTTGAGGTTATATGATTTTTTATCATGTTTTGGTTCTTTCTCCATTATAAAGAGGCTAGTGATTGGATTTAACTCTTGTCCTATAGATTCAATAGTCATCTCTTGCATCATTTTAGGTATGTAGGATCCACATGTTATAAGACTAATAGTGGGACTATTTTTATTGATTCCCAAGGATTAACTATTTAAAGTGTTAACAATTGATCATATAGAACTTTCCTATATAAGTACTTGGTTTCATTACACTTGGTTGGGTATACATGTATATAGATTTTATTTCAATTGAAATTCATGTTTATCTATTTTGATAGATTTGATGGTGAGGATAATGACTCATTCCTCATGCACAGTAGGAGAAGTGAACTCGGTGGGCCGGCATAGCACATAGTGCCTCAGAATTAGGACCCTTGTGGGTTTTTCTTGATAGGTATTGGTTATTTAAAGTGTTAGTAACAACCTATATGGTTTTCTTTTCATATATTAGAATATAATTCTACTTAACTGGACCATGGATTTGTTTCTCCTAGTATGGTTCATCTATGATAATGTCATTGTTTATGGGATGATTCAACCAGTGAGACCTGAACCTACATAGAGTAGTCTAATGTAATGATTATTTGCGAGGATGGGTACCCTATTTATGGGTGGTGGCTCAGCATATTGATGTCTTATATTTTTATATGAGAAATTGTACGATGTTTTTTGGGATGTGGCCTTCTTTGTGTTTTGAGCTATATACTAGTTGGATAAACCTTGTGACCCTAATGATACTTGATTGGTAAGGATAGGTGGGAGGCCTAGAGACCCTTACTTTTGACCCAGACCCTACCAAGTCTGTGTTTGGTTTGATAGAGGGAAAACCTCAAGAGGGTTTAGACTAGTTTGGTGTTTCTTTAGAGATGGGAAGAACAAGAGGTTCTTCAGGGTATGAGACGGATTCATGGTAGGTTATTAGGCTATATAACATAGGTAGGATGATGCCAAGGGATTATGAGGAATTACCTAGAGTGATTAGGTATCAAGACTAGTTTTGATAAATAAGACTTTTTGGGTGTACGGACTTTTTGACTAGTGGGTGTGGTTTTAGGGGTAGGACCAAGGTGACATGTGGACTAGTGTGTTTGCACACAATTCTAGTATCAAAGTTATAGAACTGGTGGATGCTTATGACTAGAATGGAACTAGGTGGTGGCTAAGTGTGTGGATGAGGTTTAAAATCCTTGGACTGAGGATGGTCATATGTGGTTCTATAATGACTCCATGAGGCCGACAATTGTTTGATGGATCATGTAATAAGTGAGTGTGTGATTTTAGTGAGAAGTTCTTAGGGATATACTAGCATTTAGAGATTGAAATTTCATAGATCAAAATAATCTCCATATCAATGAAGAAATATTTGTAAGACCATGAGTTGGTAGATGTCTTGAGTGTCATGGAATGGTCAACCCAAGGATGGACCATAACATGCATTGTTAGGGAGATATAGTGTCAAGGGTTGGCAATAGGTAAGCTTGGATCAGGAGGAGTGGAAATTTTGGTTAGCGGTAATCTCATTGGGAATATGCTTGAGGATAGGTATATGTAAATTCATATGGTGGAAAGTTCACTATTGGTTGCTTCAGGGTGTTAACCCTCATTATGAGTTAAAACTCAATGATTTCCATGAGAACTATTCATAGTAATTGGAAATGGTCCATGTTCTAGTGGTGTGGGTTAATTCTCTGAAATGAGTGGGTTTTTACATGCTAATCATTGCATTCGATGATAGATGGAGCATGGTCTATGGAGTTGGTGTTCATTTATGATTTTATGATAAGGATACTCCTATGGTTGGGAGTATCAAATCAATCATGGTGATATGACCCTTATGCAGACAGGTTCAATTATACTGTGGGAAACACATCAAGTGGGTTGGTGGATAGCTATAGATGTGTTTTGATAGGTGATTCTGATGGTGGGAAGTGTTGTGGATCAAAATCAGCTATTTTTGGTTGAGTTATATTTTGTGGATCACCATGAACCTAATAATGAATTTTGGATGATGTTGTGATGTCTCCAGATAGATAGGTGTGGTTAGGCATAGTCTTGGTAGTTTTTTTATGGTTTCAAGCATTGTGTTAACCTTTGAAGGGTTGTACACCTTATCTTTAGAGTTTTGTATAGAAACTAAATTGTCATTCAGAAGTATAACATAATGAGTTGAGGATGAATTGATGACCATGGTGGGTCAATATATGTGTTTGAAAGACCACTAAATCTTCTCAAGGATGAGAAGTGTTATGGTGGGGATAGAGTTAAACCTCATGTCTTTTCAGGCTACAAAATTTAGGGTAAATTTAATTTTTTTCAGAGGCTCATGAGGGGTAAATACTGATCTTTCTCCTATTAGATAATCTCGAATATTTTTTTGACCATTTAATTGGTCATGGAATATATTTTTTCCCCTAGGATAAGAGTTTGATGGGAATATTTCTAATTTTTATAGAATATTTAATATTTAATAATCAATTAAATAAATATTAATTTATTCACATGCATCTAAATGTTGATATCTTTTCATTGGAGCATTGGATTTAGATTCCTACTTTATGGTTGAGTCTATAATGTTGGGGTTCCTAGGTGAAGTATAACTTTGAATCGAACATAGAGACAAGGAAATGGACCCTTTTCTTTTTCTTTCCTTTTTCTTCTTTTTACTTTTCCTTTTTATTTTTCTTTTCTCTTATTATCCCCTAGATTCTAGTGCATTCCCCTTAGGTAAATTTCTTCATCTCATCAAAGAGAGGTTGATTGGGAGTGAGAGGGAAAAAGAGATATGGAAGGATGTAGATATATTTGTGGAGCTCAAAAAGATTTAAATCACCATGCAGTAGCTATAGGTCATATATCAGACAGATGCATCGATAGTTTCCACCTAAAGGTGGGAAATTATTTTATTTTTATACCATAATTCTGATAGATTTTTTTAGTTTTTAAATTCCTATTATGAATATGTAGAAACCCTGTGAATTGATCTAGGATTAATCAGGGAAAACATGTGATTTATGGTGATTGCAGGGGTTTTCATTTGGGAAATCTCAATCACATGGAGTGTAGTTTCAAAAACGCATGTTATGTGTTATTTTTTTTAGGGAGGATGAAGTTTTTGAAACTACACATCTTGTACATGGAGCGCACACCGTATAGTAGTACATGAACATGTGGATGATTATATGAGAAGATGGATTTTTTGGGAATACATGTTGTGTACTCTGAGTACACTCCGTGTAGTGGGTAATATCCATGTGGTTGAGTACTTGGTAAGAAATCACATATAAGGGAGACATTATTATGTATTAGTATATGGTCTGACCTCATATATTCCCTGTTTTTGTATTAGTACATGGTCATACACCATTTATTCCATAGACATGTAGTAGTATACGGCCAAACCCCAAGTTTACTCTGGCTATGTATAATTACATGGCCAAGGTAGAGGTTTTGGATTACACACTACATACTCGAGGTACATGTCGTGTACTACACCCTTGTTACCCATTTGGGGGTTTTGGGTGATTTTTCAACCTACAGTCATAATTGGACAAAAGAGAAGTCCATTTAAAGTGCTTTTTTCAAGTATAACATGATGATGGAACCCTTGGGGTGATTTGAGGACTTTCAAGATTCATTTCAAGGAATAAAATCCATGATAGAAATTTTTTCCTTCGATAATTGAATCCAATAGTCTCCGAAGAGTGAAACATGGGATTAAATCTAGATGAGGATCATGAGAATGGTTGTAAGAAATTTTATGGGATCGATAAGGCCCTAGACTGATATACCTTAGGACAATTTATAGCTAGGGGGATCAAGTTGTGACTTAAAGAGATAGGTAGGTCAGGTGTTCATCCCAACCTAGAGTGGCTTGAAAAGGGGATGGGATTTAGGCCATCACCTTTGGGAGGTTTTCCTACCAGATTATTAGTTCATGAAACATTAGAGACTAGGATCTGGGAAGTGTTTTCTTAAGAGATTGATGATGGATTGAGAGACTAGTCTATGACTGAGGATCCCAAAATGGTTGCCTTCACTTAAGAGATGATTTAGAAGACCCAGATGGGTTCCCATTCATGAAAAAACCTAAATAGGCATGTATTTATTTGAGTAGAGATGATTTTAGGTGTAACCTTAGAAGCATTGGGAACTGAGGGGGCCATGGTTGTTGAGATAAGGTATGCATGGGGAAAACCCACCTTTTTTATAATTTTTTATGTAGCTTGGTTTGTGCTCAAGGGGTGTTTGTGACATTATGGACCTGGTATAAGATTATGGAGTAGTTTTCCTTATAGAAAAAGTTGAGGAGTGTTTTATTTTTCTATACCATGGGGATTGTTCTATTTCCCCTTTTGGTTGAACTCATGTGTTAATTGTAAAGGTATATTTTCCCCTATTATCATGTGATCTATGAAGATTGTACTATACCATAGGGATGGGTAAATATCTATAATTAGTTAAGCCTATGTGTCATGGGGATGGCTATATTTACCCCATTGTCCTGTTCTCTATGGTATTTATTCTATACCATGTGGATGGGTATATTTCCCCAATTGGGTGAGCCAATGTGTTAGAGGGATGATTTTGTTCCCCCAATGTCATGTTCTCTTAGAGTGATCTGGGAACAAGTATGTTATTCATAGATACACATGATGTTATGGGATCACCCAGACTCACTAGGGGATCATCCATAGGGATTCAATTGGTTGTTGTGGTCATCGTGATGTTCTCAGAGAAATGTTGGCATTTTCTGAAGCTGGTATGATTGATCAGGGTCGCGAACCTAAGGATTGATGATGGGCTTATTTATTTATTATTTTTATCCCAATTATTTCTTGACTAGGATGGGAATACTTCAGGAGAATTTACTTATGATTGTAGTTTATAGGGTCATTGTTATCGGTGGCCTACTGAGATTCATTTCACAACCCTAATACATGAACTTTGGTATGTGTACAGACCATATGTATGATTTCATATTAACCATGAATGTATGAAGGATATGGAAGATTAACAGGATATCCTGATTTATGGGTTTCACTCATGTGGAATCTTATGATTGGGATAGAGAATATCGACAAGGTTTTGGAAACTAGGTATTCGATGCTATTTGAAGTTGATAGTAGTTCCTAATGTATTTATTCTCAGTTTTTTATTTTGTATATGTGAGTGACCCAGTGGACGGTCATTTTTTGTATGTATGGAATTGTTTTTAGGCCATTACTGAATCTCATTTATTGCAAACTTATTTATATTTATTGATTCCACTTTCAGTTTATTGAGATACATGATATTTGGTTATTTATACAATGATTATAAACTCTTGTACGAGGGTATATTCTATTCAAAGTGCCACCTTAGACCCTCACTACTATTCTATAAACTCGCATATGAGGAGTCATTCCTGAGGTCACATGGTGAACCGGTCCAGATACTATTCATTGATCGATATGGGGAAGGATGTCACACCATCGTCCAGTTAGTGGAGTCATGCAGATACAAGATCACTGCTTATATCCAGCCATATAAATTTTAATCTTTTCCAAATGGATGTTAAAATTTTTTTTTAATTTTTTTATTTATGAAAAATTTTTTGTTGAATAACCACCTAGTTTTGAAGATTCAAAATTTTTAAATCGTGTTTCTAAGCTAACCAATGATATTTATGGTTTAACAAATTCCCCTTAGTCTTGGTATGGATGGTTAAATAAATTTATTTTAGAAAATAATTTTAAAATGGGAAAAGTCAATTTAACATTATTTTTGAAGCATATTTCAAAATATTTATTAATTTCTTAAATTTATATTGATGATGTTATTTTTCTCTATAAAATATTTTATCTATAATAAATTTTCAAATTTAATGAGAAAATATTTTGAAATGAGTTTTATGGGAGAATTAATGTTTTTCCTTGGTTTTAAAATTTCTCAAAAAAGGATGGTATTTTTATATGCCAATGAAAATACACTAATGAATTTTTGAAATATTTTGGTGTTGATAAATTTAAGTAAATAAGTACACATATGAGTAATTCTTGTAAGATAAAATTGGATGAAATTGTTAAATGGTTTGATAACAATATTTATAGAGGTATTATTAATATCTTTCCCTACATTATTGTAACCCATATGAACATCATGTTTAGTGTTTTTCATTGTAATTTTTTTCAATCCAATCCTAAAGAATCACATTTAAAATATCTTAAAAGAATTTTTAAATATTTAAAAGTTCATAAAAATCATGGTTTATTTTATTCAAAATACAACTATTTTGAACATTAAAATTTTTTGAACGGTATTTTTGGATGGTGATAATTAAATAGAAAAATTACAAGTGGGACTTAATCACCTACTTGTAAAATCTCTAATCTCTTGGAGTATTACGAAGAAAAAAAATTCCCCTTTCTATAAATGAATTAGAATATATATCTATGGGGATTTGTTGTTACCAAATTATATTGATGAAACACACTCTCTTATATTATGAGATTTCATATAATCGTGTTCTAATTAAGTGTAATAATACTAGTTCTATTAGTATTTCTATAAATTCAATTAAACACTCTCCCACTAAGAACATTGACCTTAGGCACCACTTTTTAAGTGACCTATTTAAAAAAGTATATATAGTGTTATAATTTATTAGAATATATCTTTAATTAGCTGATATTTTTACAGAACCCCTCTCTTGAGATCATTTTGATTTTATTAGGGGTTTAGGAATGGTAATCTTGTGACTCTCTAACTTAACATAAGAAATAATGAGGAATTTTCATCTCTATATTTCTCCAAAATTAAATTTATTCTTTTATGAATTGTGCACTATATACTTGTTCTTTAAATTGGATTTAAATATTAAATTTGTTTGATATATTGTGAAACATATTGATCTTTATTATTGATTTTATTGATCTGTGTTACATTTTAGGTTTAATTACTTTTTTCCTGCTATTTTTTATGTTTGATCTTCTCATGAGATCATTATCTAATGGGATTAACAAAATCATTGGTTCTAGAAAAATCCATATGACCAGCCTGTGTTGTTGGTTCAGACCCATTTTGGCTGGATAAGGGGGGGGTCTTTTAAAACACCCCCTCCCCTCTTCCACCCAATTTTTTCTCTTCTCTAACCCTCATAACTTCCTTCAAGCCTTTGATCCTATTATCCATAAAAACTTCACTCCTTGGTATGTTTCTTGTATTTTTTAGTCTTTTCCATTAGTTTCACTTTGATTTCTCTTGCTTATAACCCTATTTCTCATTTCCAAAGTCCCACACTAAATTTTTTGTTAAATCATGGAATCTTTTAATTCATAAAATTAATCTTATAAATTAAAAGGAAGGGGTATATAACCATCGTATCCTTCTCCATTTGAGAAGAACAATCCCATTTGGCATGAAAAACTCATCATTCAAGGTAGGATCATCGATCCCTGTTGGTTTAAAATTTCTTATCTTGATTTAAAAAGGGCTATTGATTTAAAAGGGTAGTGTTCCTTATTCCAACCAACCTCTAGAGATGTTTTTTACTCATCCTTAGTCAAATAATTTTATTCCTATATTGTCTTTTACCATGAAAATTATTAGTATTCCATAACTTTTAATGTATAAGGAACTTCTTTTTTAGTCACTTCTCTTGAAATTTCCAATTTCATGGGAATTACACACTTGGGTCCTTATTCCTTTACCCAAGGTAAATTTCCATGTGACCCATCCTTTTATAAGTGATACACTCTTCTTTTTATCTTAGGGAAATATTTCTCCTCCTTGGTTAATCACATAAACATATCTCTCCAAAATAGATCTATTGGGAGGGTTATTCAAACATTGATAGCCCCTCATCTTGATGACCATGATACCAATGAGTTCATCGATATCTATGTGTTATAATTTATTTCAATGGATGTACATTTCAATCGAATAATATTTTTTGTCTAGTTATGTACTATATTAAATCACACACTCTATGGTCAAAGGTATTACCTTTTGTCTGCTTCCTCTCTCATCTATTCACCTATTTTCGAATCGGCCTTGGTGATATTCTAGTAAAGAAACCATATTGTGATAAAATTTTGAACCTCCTAATTTTCAATGTATAATAATTTTATGGAATCCATGGAATCAAGAGTGAATTTATGATCATCCATGGCTCCTAAAAAATTACTCTTCTTAGATATATTCAAGAGTCCCTAAAATTATTAGGCCTTAGAAAATTTTCATAGCCTACCCACTAGATGATGATAAGGGTGAGGAAGATGAACATGATGAGTAATATGAAGAGTCCAGTGATGATAATGATTATGATGTTAAGGTCAAGGCTAAATGTGATGATGTTATTGAGGTAGAGGATGATTCTCCTTGATATAATGCTCTAGGTGATAGGGATTTACCAAATTATGATTCTCTATTTCTTGCTCTACCATCAGGATGGGAGTCCTTTAATAATAAAATGAATCTATATAAATAGATACTTGATAATAATTTCATCTAACTTGAGAAAACTATTGATTTGTGACTCCCATACATTGATCACACCACCTCTTTCCATCATGACTATATGGAGTGGGTCACTTCTACCCATCATGAGCATATGGAGTGGATAGCTACAGAAACCCGGGACATCACACATTCTATTAAGCATGATATTTTCTATCATGGTCATAATTTATATTATTCTAAGAGATAATAGGATCTTATATTTTGTTATGGAGTTTTTTTTTATTTATTTTTTTTTGTGGTTTTTTTATTTTATTGTATGGATTTCTTTTATATCTCTTGACTTGAAATTTTAAATGGATTTCTTTATGCATGAATATTTTTTATATACCTTATCCTTTTTAGAAAAAGAACATGATATGTATCCTTAAAACCCATTAATAAAATTAATATGGTAAAAAAATCCATTATATAGTAATAACACTATATCAAAGATACCGTGGTGCATAATATGAAATATGTCTCAAGAAATTAAATTTGAGATAATAAACCCCTTACCTTAATTCACGACTTCCACTAAAGTGAATGAATATCATGTATAAAAAAATAATTATCTTAATCAAATGTTTAAAAACCTTATTAATATCTATATAATTTTTAGAAATTTCATTTATAATTATTCTTTACATGTATATTAGTTAGTTATTATCTATTTTCAATATTGGGTGTGAGTAATCTTGATCATTTTGAACTAGTTTCAAAATAGAATTGTTTCTATTCATTCTTTTATAAAATTTCATCATTAAAAAATCATTCAAGGAACTAAAATTTAATCTTAATGACTATTATAATTTTATAATTTCATTCTATGGGAGTTTTGTTTGCGATCCTTATAGATGAGATCGACAATGATCATGTTTTGTTTATTTTTAACGAACGGGCATTGGTGTCTTAATTAATGTGTTTAATATTAATGTTACCATGAAAAAAACCAAAATAAAATCATTATTTTCTTATTTATATAATATATTATAATTAATTATGTTTTTATAGTCATTCATTATATTATTTTATATCATTTTTCAAGTAGGTGGTTAGACTATTCCAAACATGAACATTCCAAAATTAATAGATGATTATGACGTGATTTAGTTATAATATCATTATTAAAAATGAATAATGATATTTTATAGGTTTTATATAAGTTATTAATAATAATTTCATATAATTTTAAAAATATTTATTGGTAGAAAATATTACAAAGTATGAATAAATTGTTTTCCCTCTAAGTATGATCGTTTTAGATGGTTGAATTTATAATGATCGTTAGTACTCATATTATTAATAGGTTTTCCAATTTTTATTAACATAATATTAAAAAATTTATAAAAATAATACTTATCTATTAAATCCAATATCATTTGAATCCCTTAAAGTAGGTGATGAAAAATGGAATACATCATTTCATGGAGACGGTAGTCTGTACATCTGCATAGATGATGATTTCCTTTTATATAGAACAAGAAAAATGTATAATATGGTTTATTATTCCAGAATCTAAATCATTTTATAGGAATCATACTTTTTTATTAAATTCCATATTATTACCATCCATTTAATATGGTAAATGAAAATGAAACATGAAGCTTCCTAGAGGTGGTAGTCTGCACATAATAATGTCATTTTTATTTCCCTCAAGGGAAAAGGGGAATGGTAGTTAATGGTTATTACCACAATATAACAAAATTAAGTACAATAGAAGTACTAAATTCATCATGAATATTGTTAAAAAATATTTTAATGGAAAATATAGAAAATAAAAAATGTTATGGAAAAGTTATAAATTCTTGACAACTTTGAGATTCCCTTGAAGGATTCATTAGAAAGGGATGAAATAGTAAAAACGCTTGTATCCATAAGATTAATTAAGTTAAATAGGACTATAGGTGAATTAAAATGAAAATAATTTCAAGAGGAAATCAAAACATTGGAAGCAGACTAGAAGGGGTGGTGAGTGGCCCCTTTTATAAGTGGTGAGAATGACATATTTGTAATTATTTCATGTTAATATAAATGGAGCACATGTTTCATATATTAAAAAGACTCCAAAATGGAAAATACTATATTGGAGATAATTTTTGTATAACACACACCCCAAACGCTTGATTATAAACATTTTTTCAAAATGTTATGCCATATACCCCTTTATTAACCCTTTTTACCCTTTTTGGATTTTACTATGGTAACTTTTTTTTACCTAATTAATTATTTTTTTATGAAAAAAAATAAAATGGCCCTTATTAGAAATAATGGAAATTATAATTCATAATTTTAAATTCATTCTATTATATTCACCATCTAAAAGTGATAAAATTTAATATTGATATAATAAATGTATAATGTATTAAAAACAGTTTTGGAGAATAGCATAACTTAATTTCAAAAATATCAAGAACATATTTGTAAACTAAAATAAATATTTAAAATTTTAAAATTTATCCAATAAAATACATATTTTTTATAGAAAATGTTTTTATAAATTTTCAAGTCATACTTATATACTAATATTTTCATAAAATTCATGGTATTTTTAAAAATGATATTTTTCACTAGTCACCTAAAAATAAATAATTTAAGAAAAATCTAAAAAATAACTATAAGATAAATCTAAAAATGAATTTAATTTATTCATACTAAAATTATAAAATTTTAAATTAAAACTTTTAAATAAAAGTATAAAAAATATAGTGAAAAATATTTTCATAGGAAAATAACTTTTAAAATATTCACTATTTTTATTAATATTTACTATAAATTACTAATTATTTTTTAGTTTATTTAAATAAATCATGTAAAAACTAATTTATAAAATATTTTTTTATTAATAAAATGATATCATTAGTTTTATCAATGCATTTGTAAATAAAATTTCTTTTTCTATAAAAGAAAAAAATGTGAAATGTGTAAAATAAATGTTATAATAAAATAATAAATTAATAATTACATGTTTATTTCATCCTAATTTTTATTTAAATAGCCCATAAATATTTCTTTTTAATATCTATGAAAAGTTAAGCGTAGTCAAGGGTGGTGATTCCTCTATTATGAATTTTTTTGGCAATTTCCACAAGCTTGAACTTCTCTTTGATTTTATTCCACTCATATCATAATTGTTAGATTTTTCATTAGGCTCGGAAAAGAGAAGAACCTATTGAATATATCACCTTTATAATTTTGGACAAATTAGATTTATAAGGGATACTTCTATTACTTGATTCCATTTCTTTCCTTTTTCTTCGTAGATTTCATAACATGGTTACTTCCTTTTATACCATACAATTTAATGATTATATTATAATGATAAAATAATATTTTAACATATAAAAGTTTTTTTTAGTTTAGTGTTGTTGTTATAACAAAATATTAACATAATATTTTTTAGGGAAAATACATAGTGAAATTATGGGTTGTTACATTCTCCCTTGCATAAATAAATTATGTCCTCTCAATTTTAATTATA
This sequence comes from Viscum album, assembly GCA_963277665.1. Lineage (NCBI taxonomy): Eukaryota > Viridiplantae > Streptophyta > Magnoliopsida > Santalales > Viscaceae > Viscum > Viscum album. The sequence continues at coordinate 963,922,076 of OY728150.1, forward strand.
CCTAACTTATAAATAGTTTAGGGTTTCCATATGATATACATCAATTTATACTTAATTCATAATGAGGTTTCATCCACACTATCCTTAGTATCACTAGTGAACTCAAATTTTTCTTCATAAAAAGAGTATAACTAGTGTTGAGATTTTCTATAACCATTTGTGCTAAATACCCCAATATAATGGGAATAATTTTTTATTTGGAGTTTATAACCATATATAATAGGTGTTAATGGGTTGATTTTTAGTTGTTATTTTACAATATTAGAAATTATCAGGTACTTTATCTAAAGAGATTCAATCCATGTCTAATATCACATCAAATTTGACAAAAGGACGGATAATGGGATTTTATAGGAAGCACATTCCTATAAAAATTTATTAGAGAGAAGTTATATAATTGGGATACAAAAAAGAAACCACTAACATTTTTTATTAATAACTCAACATTTAGTCATCAGGTGGAAAATTTATGTTTTTAGTAACCATTCTAGGAACAGAGGAGTAGGTTGAACATGATACGAATACAATACTCATAGTTCATGAGTGGGTGAATAGTGTTCATCATTGAATGTCATTTTAGAAATCCACTTCCATAGTTATGGTTGCATATTCTATCCTTAATCTTGGAATTTGTTGGCTTCTTTCATCCTTATTAGTCCTTGTATTAGGTTATTGACATGCATAATTCCCAAGTTCCCCATATTAAATATAATAAACTATTAGTGGTTCCTTTGGTTAAACACTATTTCCTTTCACTGTTTTCATTGAGATATTCCCTTTTAAATATCAATTATTTCTATATGCACACCTTTTCCACACATAAAACATCTCTCATATCCTTTAACACATTCCCCTTGGTTATTCTTACCAAATTGTTAACTTAAAGTAAATTTAATCTTATTTCCTTCATCATATTTATCAAATGAACCTCCAAGAGACTCCATTATTATATTATTTTGTGTGTTTAGAAACTCAAACAATTTCACATTGTTAATAATAATCTATGATAGTTGATTAAGAATAACCACCAAATTTCTCACTCTATCTAATATCCCTTTTGGTTTCTATTTGGGACAATCATCGCATTGTTCATTAAATCCATTTTAATATTGGTTCTTTTGGGAATCAATAATTATTAAAATAAAAAGTATTTAATCAAGATTTATAAAAAATTAACACCATAATATAATTTTTTTAAGATAATTACATGAAAAATTCAATCTCAAAATTCCTTAATCTTTGAAATTATTACGTTGTCTTTCAGCTCAACCTAAATCACACTCGGTTCAATATAAGTTTCTTTTGGTTGGGTTCTATTATATTACTTAACCTAATTCATTAACATAATAAATACTTTATTATGGATTGTAAATATAATATGATTAACCAAATCATATCCTCCAAGAGTTTCAAGTTAGGTGTAAAGTCTTAGACCCACTCATCATGCACCATATTAAAGATTGATTTAATACTCAACCTACCATTTTCAGGGTGATTACCCCTAGGTGAATCTATGTCTTTCCAATATCCACTTCCCAGTATCCAGTCAAGGATTTAATTTCTAGAATAACCAGAGAATATCTACTTTACCAAAACTTTGGGATATTATTCTATATATACTTATCCCTGTGGGTTTTACTAAATTTATCTTATCTAAATCCCTAAAAAATTAAATATTACCTCAACTAACCTAACCTTTAAACTTGCCTAGACCCTACTCTAATACCATCTATGATAGCCTATGAACATATCTATCTCATAATTACATGAATTAAATAAAATATTTAATTATATTAAATTCAAATAATCATTTAGTTTTAAAGTTTTATATAATTATGAAAAAATATTAAATAATAAAACTTATGTCTTTTTCAATTAATGTTCATTTTTACACTATATAAGAAACTTCTTAATCCAAAATAAATATTCAAAATCTCCCACAAATTATTCACACAAGATACTCTTCTAGACACATCATACATATTACTTTTCTTCATAACCTTTGGAAATGGAAACAAAATAAAAGGGTGATCTCATATGCTTTATAAGGGTAATTATAAGTGATAAAAATCAATGATCATAAGTGATCATAATATGGGAATATGATTATAATTAGGATATATAAGAGATTCATAACTAATAAAGTTTATATCATAAATCATTTCATTATGAATGGAATAACATAAGAATATATATTGGAATTTATGTATATTATAAAGGGATAATAATAATAACCCTGATTATATGTGTAAAAAATAATCTTGAATAATTGGATCATTACTTAAAAATATGGATTATCTTATAAAAGATTCATAAACATGGAATGTGACATAGCCTAAAAATAACAGTAACTTAGAAAGGTGGAAAATCATAAGCATAGGAAACCTTATAATAAAACTCATTATACTATTGACTTTCTGAAAAAATCATTATGTGCAGGGATTAAAATGTGATAAAACTCATTATGTCCACACCTTTGTGAATAAGCTCCTTATATCCACGCCTTACTATCTCATGAGATATCGAACTTAACCAATATATTATAGGGAGATATAAGACCCTTTCCATCATCATCCATACATATGTGTTTAATATAAAATCAAACATCATAATATCATAAAGAACCCAAGAAAATAAAATGGGTTTAATATCCCTTTTAAGTAGAATTATAAAATGAAAACATTCATAATTCTGTCAATAAACATGATAAACGTGTGGAATGTAAATGGGTATCAAATGATACTAAATAACATTATAGGTATATATCATTCAATTGAGTATATGGTATTTACACCATATAGATAAAGGTTACATGATTTCGTCAATAATTACGCAAATAATTCAACGAATGGCATCTAGGTGAACACCATTTAATAAATGAAATGGAAAATATGGTATTCATAATGGAAAGGCATTATAAGAAAATTAATTCTTATCCGCAATGGATAGTTATGAAATAAAAATATAGTGATGGATCACTCCTATTATAGAAAATAAATTTTCATTAATCATCTATAGAAAACAAATTTGGATGCTAACATTTGAATAATATCCTTGATTTGGTATAACATATGACAAAAGATATTGACATAGGTGAAAAACACTTTTTTAAGAGAATTAAAAAAATCGCTTTAGAAATAAATAATATCCTTGACCTTTTCAAAATATTTATTTTAAAAAAGTATTTTCTAATAATTTTAATATTATAATTTATTTTATAAACCAATAAAGTGTAGAGAGGAATTTTCATAGAAAAAGAAAAAATAGTATAATGGTTTGTTTGCATGGAAAATGTTAAAAAGATATTATTTTTACACTTTGATGAAAAAGATCCATTTGGAAAATATTAAAAATTTATTTAATAAATGTTAATGAATGTATAAATTACTATAAAATTAACTTAATAATTTATTTAGGCATATATAATGACATTTTCAAAATCATACAATGAATACCGATGTGGAAAAGGGAGGTTCTCGATCAAAAAGAATAGATAAGGACATTTTCACTTTTGAGAAACATTTCTGGTAAAATATGAGTTTAGTGGAAATGAAATTTTGAGGGGAGAAGTAAAAACCCATGAAGAACCAAATAAAATTATTTAGGTTTGAGAAAGAATAAAAATTCCCTAGATGGATTATCCCTCAAATAAAATTTTAATTTGAAAATGAAATTTGAGAAGAAACTTTCACATATTTGGTAACATTTAATTTGAAAGACCTGATAAGATAAATCCTTAATATGGGTATGTAATTCATTTAATTATCATCAAAAATATTATAAAATTACATCTATATAATTATATACACCAAAAAAATAAAACAATTGGAAGATATGGCATAAGTCTTAAAGTAAGAAAATCGAGATGAGAAAGCCTTACAGCCTTGATATCCAATGTATTATAGTCAATTTAAATAAAGAACAAGATATGTATCTTCAAAAACCATGAATTAAATTAATTTATAAAAATACTTCTAATAGGATATAATAATACCATATCAAAGATATCATAGTTTACAATATGAAATATGTATCAAAAAATTAAAAAATAAAATAAAGAACCCCTTACATTAATTCATGACTTCTGATAAAATGATTGAATCTCTTGTATAAAAAAATAAATATATTAATAACCTATTTCATGACCTTATTCATATATATAATGTTTTATAGATCTCATTTATACTTATTCTCTACATGTGTATTAGTTGGTTATTATCTACTTTTAATATAGGTTGTGAAAAATATTGAACATTTTGAAATAGTTTCATAATAGCAATGTTATTATTCATTATTCTCCCAAAGTTTATCATTACTATATTATAAAAGGTAATTTAATTTTTTCTTTATAATTATTTATCATATTATAATTTCATTCAATGGGATTTTTGGTTATGATCCTTGAAGATAAAATCATTGATGAGCATGTTTCAGGGATTTTTAACGAACGACCATTGGTATACTAATGAATGAGTTTAATATTTATGTTACCACTCCATAATCAAAATAAAATCATTATTTAATTAATTATATCATATATTAATAGTAATTAAATTCTCATAGTCTTACATGATATTATTTTTTATCATTGTTCAAGTAGGTGGTTAGACCGACCCAAACATGAATATTCCATAATTAATGGATAATAATGAATTATTTTAGTTGTAATATAATTATTCCTGAGAAATAAATATTATTTTAGGTTTTATTAAAGTGATAAATCAAAATATAAGATAATTATAAAAAAAATTAATGGATAAGATACTATTATATAGAATGAATAACTTTTTTTCCTCTTAGTATGCCCATTTTAGAAGGTTGAATTTACAACAATAATTTTGTGATCATATTATTAAAATATTATGCAATTTGACTTAATATAATCCTAAAAAAATCCTAAAAACATATTTATCCATTAAAACCATTCTCATTACCACCAATGAAAATCATTGATAAAATGAATATATCATTTCCTAGAGGTGGTTGTCTACACGTAGGCATGGATGATTTCATTTGATATATAATGGGAGAAATTTATAATATGTTTTATTATTTAATAATCTAAAACATATTTTAAATATCATACTTATTTATTAAATTACGCATTATGACCATACAAGTAATTTTTTCAAGTAAAATAAATCATGACGTTTCATGGAGGCGGTAGAACACACATACTCAAGAATATCGTGTTTGTTTTTCTTAGGGGAAGGGAATAAATGTGAATAATAGTTATTCCCAAAAATATAAAAACATTAAATATTCTATAATTACTTAATTAAACATATAATATTGGGAAAAAATATTTTAAATGGGATGATAAATAAACAATGTTAGGGAAAAGTTAGTACTTCTGTTGAGAATTATGTGGTTCCCTTGGAGGATTCCTTGGAAAGGGAGGACTTAAGAAAAAATATTTTTTCAAGAAGATTAAATAAGGGAAATAGGATTATATTTGAAGTAAATAAGAATATAGTTTCAATTGAAAACCAAAATTTGGAAGTTGTATTTAAGGTGTGGTGAAGGGCCCCTTTTATAAGTGGTGAGAATGGAATTTTTGTAATTATTTCATCTTAATATTAAGAGAGGACATCTTTAACATGCCAATAAGGCTCTAAAATACACAAGAATGGAGTTATGATAATTTTTTGTCATGAAAACTTCAAATACTTAATTATAAATGTTTTATTAATATTTTAGGCCTTTTACCACTTTTGTTAACCCTTCATACTATTTTTTAACTTTTATTGCAGTAACTGGATTTTACCAAGGCAATTCATTTTTTATTCCTAAAAATGGATATATTATATAATTTTGAACTTAATATGTCATATTTTAAATCAATTTCATTATATTTCCTTTATAAAAGTTATAAAAATTAATTTTAAAATAAAAAAATATGATGTATTAAAAGCTGTTTTATAGAATAGTTTAACTCAAGTTTTAAAATATCAAAAAAATAATTATTTTAATATTTATAATTATTCTTATAAAATTAAAAAAATTACTATAAAATTAGTTCATAAATTTTTAATTCATACTTATATACTAATAATGTCACAAAAGTCACAGTATTATTCATATCAAAAATTTATTTCATTTATTTAAATAAAGTTTTTAAATATTAAATTTTATAAAAAATGAATTTTTAATAATAAAATCATCTCATTGGTTTTATCAATGCATTAGTAAATAAACATTCTTTTTCATTAAAAGTCGAAATAAAAAATGTATAAAATAAATGTCATAATAACTTATGTCATTAAAAATTACATGTCTATGTCATCTTAATTTCTAATTACATATCCCTAAGAGATCTTTGTGTAATACCTAAGAATAAGGTAAACTCTGGTGGTATTTGAGGTTGGTGATTTCACTGGCATGGATCTTGTTAAAATTTACATGAGCTTGAACTTCTCTCACATTTGATTTCAATCATATCATAAATGATGGATTTTTTCTTGGTATTGGTTTTGTTAAAACCCTAATAAATATACCTCCTTTAAAATCTTAGAACAATGAGATTAATAATAGAGACTTATATTAATTGGTGTCATTTCTTTCCTTTTTTTCATAGATTTTGTTAAATGTTTTCATCCTTTTATATCCGCTAATTTAACTGTTATATTATAATGGTAAAATTTTGTTTTAAGATATCATAATTTCATTTTATTTTAATTTTTCATGTACATAAATATATTAATGTAATATTTATTTATGGAAAATATATAGTAAAATTTTAGGTCATTACATTCCTCTCCTTAAATAAATTACATCCTTTCAATTTTAATTATTCTTAACTAATTAATAAGCAAAGGGTGTCATAAGATATAAATGACTCTAGGTTTAATTTATAATTATTCATCATTTTTATTATCCTTTTTATTATTAGTGAACTTATCCTTTTTCTCATAATAGGAATATAACTAATGTTGATTTTTTTAACCTTTTATGCTAAATACCCCAATATAATGGGAGTAATTTTTGAAAAGGGAGTTTATAATTATCCTAATGAGTGGTTATGGGTTGATTTTTAGATGTGATTTTCCTATATTTCCAAGTATCATGGCCTCTATATTAATAGATACAACCCATTCCTAATATCAAATCAAATTTTACTAAAGGATAATTGAATTTTATAGGAAACAAATTCCTATTAACATTTATTATAGAGGATTTATTTACTTGGGATGCAATAATGGTACCTTTATATGTTTTTATTAATAATTTTACATATATTAATTGGGGTAGTAATTTATGGTTTTAGTAACCATTCTAGGTACAGATGAGTAGGTTTAACAATATATGAATACAACACTAACAGTTATTGAGTGGTTGATCAGTATTCCTCATTCCATATCATTTTCAGAACCCGCTTTTGTAGTTATGGTTTCATTGGAATTCCAATTTATTAGAAGTGTTTGGTTCTTATAAAATTTTTAACCCTTATATTAGGGAATTGACTTATATAATTCCCAAGTTCCCTATATTTAAGATATTTAACTATTAGTGGAACCTCTAGATGAAAACTTTTTCCTTTCACTATGTCCACTAAGATATTCGCTTCTCCACAAAAAAAAATTCCTCTATGACCTAATTTTATACACATAAAACATATTTTAGTTACTTCAATACATTAAACTTGTTTATTCTTACCACATTTTTTACATGGAGAAAATTTAATCTTATTTCCTTCATCTTCTTCATCACCTAAACCACTATAAGAGACTACATCTGTAACACACTGAGATTTTAAAATATGAACATCATATTTGATAATGCGTATAAAAAAGTGTATAAGTTAATATAAAATCTTTATAATTTATAATATATTTATTTTTTAAAAATAAATTCAACCACTTAGATAGCTTGCAATGCATACAACACCAGGTTTGAATGAAATGTGATACTCTATTAAAATGTTATTATTCAAACATTACCATTATAAACTAGTCATTCAATTAGAGGGTATTAATATTACACACTAATTTATGAAAACTATATGGTTTAAAATTTTATAATATAAATAAAATGGATATATATTGATTAGAGATAAAATTATAACCATTTGAAAGAAAAGAAATGTTTTCTGAAAAACTGTATTTTTTCTGAAAGGTGTAATAGTCATGCATTGTTCACATATTTAAAATTAATTTTTAAAAAAAATATGAAATTTATTTTAAAAAATAAACTTAATATTTAAAATAATAATATCAAAATTATCTTAAGGTAAATTATTGTGATTTTTCTAAAAATTGTCTTTTTTTTATGAATAGTGAAAATACTAAATTTTAATTGAACAATTCATTTTCATTTCAATTGTTTATAAAGTTAAATTGTTTTTTAAATTGTTTTTTAAGTAAAATTAGTGCATTTATATATCAATTAATCCAATATAGTTTATTATAATCATTTTTGTATTGAATTTTGATATAAAAACTTTATAAACTTTTGACCATTTTCTCTTTGAAAACCAGCTTTCTCGTCGCGTCTGTGGGATTAATGTTAAATTAGATTTTGATAATTATTTGAATGGAATTTGGAAAAATGGATTAAATGTTTATAATCATAATAATTTATATAACCTAATAAGTTAAAGTTAATTTTTTACAATAATAAATAGTAAAAACTGTGAAATTATTTACCGCGGTTAAGGTAAAAATGGGTTTGTCAAGGGTTAAACTAAAAAGATAAGGGTTAAAATGAATTAAAAACTTGAATAAACTTTATTTTATAGAAATATTTAAACCTTATAATGTATAAGTATATATAATACTCCATTTTTTACTCTTTTGTGATGTGAACAAAGTGGGTAAACCTTTTTCTTTTTGAAATTACAAGTGTGTCACTCACCTCAACTATAAAAGGTCACACCCTCTTCTGTCTAATTAACATCTTAAAACCATTTTTTAGGCCAATACCTATCAAAATAAATTCCAAAATTTACTTCACCTATCCTATAATCCTTATTTTTTTTATAAATACAACCTAGAAAATATTTTCGTGCAAACCTAAGGAGGATACCTAAAGAAAAGGTTACATTATTCAAAAAGCATTTTTATTTTATTTCTTTCTACACCTCCTTAAATTATTATTAAAATATGATTATATAATAAAATAATTATATTAAATATACTTAGATGTTTTCATTTCATGTTCATGACCAAAATCCATCTCCACTTTCATAAGGAAATCATCATTCATGTATACAACGGATTACCGCCTCGCAAATTGATGTAATTCATATTTCAATTAAAAACTCTTAAGGTTGGGTATGATGATGTATATAGATAATATATAATATATTTACAACAAAATTATACCTATCTATTCATTATATTATATATATATATATTTACTTTCTATTTCATAGGAGATACGATAACATCGCTCGTGTGTACGGCAGACTACTGCCTCGCAAAATGATGTGATTCGTATTTCATTAACTCTTTAAATGGAAGATAATAAGGATAAATATAATGAATATATGTTACACTAATTATATAATTATTATATTAATTAAATATCCATAATTATAAAAATACAATATAAATCATTTTCTTTCTTACTCTTTAAGATGATAACATCATTTTTGTATGTGTGGACTATCAGCTTCACAAAGTGATGTGACTATATTTTCATCACCACACACTACGGGAAAAATGGGTATTTGCGACGGGTTATTTGCGACGGGATTTATCCCGTCGCAAATAGCCCCGTTAAAAACTTATTTGCGACGGGGGTATTTGCCCGTCGCAAATAAGTAGCCTTTTGCGACGGGATAGCTTTCCCCGTCGCAAAAGAACTTGCGCGCTTTGCGCGCCAAATCGCGGGAAACATATTTGCGACGGGCGGTTATTGCCCGTCGCAAATAACCGGCGGCGGTAAAAGGTATTTGCGACGGGAATATTCTCCCGTCACAAATAGTATGTCGGCAGGTGGTTATTTGCGACGGGTCCCATCGCAAATAACTATTTAACCGTTGACCGTAATAAATGATGGCTAAGGTATTTGCGACGGGTACCGTCGCAAATAATCTAACCTATAAATACCCCCATCCGTTTTTTTCAATTCATTCTCAAACTCCATCTTCTCCTTCTCTCAAAATTCTATTTCTAGAGTTCAGCGTTTCTCAAGTTTAATTTTTTTTTCCGGAGTTGATATTGAAGTTTTCAAGAACGATCAGAGATCAACCTCAGATCAATTTTCAAGGTATTTATGTTCATTTTAATTTAATATTTATTTTAAATTTTTTATTAGTTTTAATTATTCTTAATTAGTTGTAATTTAATTATGTTTACATTGTTTTGTTACTTAATAAATTTAAATTATTAGTATTGTTCATAGTTAATGGTAATTAGGAATAATTAGTAATAATTTTCAATAATTAAGAATAAATATTAATAATTAGTAATAAATACCAATAATTAGGAATAATAACATTATTACATTATTAGTATATTTATTATTAATATTAAAATAATATAATTTTTTATATTATATACAATTCTCCTTTCATCTGTGTGTTTTCTGTCTCCACATGTATTATTTGTATGTGGAGACAGAAAACACACAGATGAAAGGAGAATTGTATATAATATAGAAAATTATATTATTTTAATATTAATAATAAAATATACTAATAATGTTATTATTCCTAATTATTGGTAATTATTTCTAATTATTGGTAATTATTCATATAATTACTAATAATTAGGAATAATTAGCAGTAATTAGCAATAATTAGGAATAATTAGTAATAATTAGTAATAATTACCAATAATTAGTAATAATTACCAATAATTAGTAATAATTACCAATAATTAGTAATACTTACCAATAATTTGTAATACTTACCAATAATTAGTAATAATTACAAATAATTAGTAATAATTAGTAATAATTATCAATAATTATCAATAATTAGTAATAATTACTAATAATTAATAATAATTACCACTAATTAGTCATAATTAGGAATAATTACCAATAATTAGTAATAATTAGTAATAATTAGTAATAATTAGTAATAATTAGTAATAATTAGTAATAATTAGGAATAATTAGTAATAATTACCAATAATTAGTAATAATTACCAATAATTAGTAATAATTACCAATAATTATCAATAATTACCGATAATTACCAATAATTGGGAATAATTATCAATAATTAGGAATAATTACCAATAATTAGGAATAATTACCAATAATTAGGAATAATTACCAATAATTAGTAATAATTACCAATAATTAGTAATAATTACCAATAATTAGGAATAATTACCAATAATTAGGAATAATTACCAATAATTAGGAATATTTACCAATAATTAGAAATAATTAGTAATAATTACCAATAATTAGTAATAATTAGTAATAATTAGTAATAATTACCAATAATTAGTAATAATTAGTAATAATTAGTAATAATTACCAATAATTAGTAATAATTAGTAATAATTAGTAATAATTACCAATAATTGGTAATAATTAACAATAATTAGTAATAATTACCAATAATTGGGAATAATTACCAATAATTACCAATAATTACCGGTAAATTGTAATAATTAGTAATAATTAGGAATAATTACCAATAATTAGTAATAATTAGTAATAATTACTAATAATTATTAATAATTAGTAATAATTAGTAATAATTACCAATAATTAGTAATAATTAGTAATAATTAGTAATAATTAGTAATAATTACCAATAATTAGTAATAATTACCAATAATTAGTAATAATTAGTAATAATTAATAATAATTACCAATAATTAGTATTAATTACCAATAATTAGTAATAATTACCAATAATTACCAATAATTCGTAATAATTAGTAATAATTAGTAATAATTAACAATAATTAGTAATAATTAGTAATAATTACCAATAATTAGTAATAATTACCAATAATTAGTAATAATTAACAATAATTAGTAATAATTACCAATAATTAGTAATAATTACCAATAATTAGTAATAATTACCAATAATTAGTAATAATTAATAACAATTAATAATAATTACCAATAATTAGCAATAATTACCGATAATTACCAATAACTAGTAATAATTACCAATAATTAGTAATAATTAGTAATAATTACCAATAATTAGTAATAATTAGAAATAATTAGCAATAATTAGTAATAATTAGTAATAATTAGTAATAATTACCAATAATTAGTAATAATTTGTTATAATTAGTAACAATTAGTAATAATTACCAATAATTAGTAATAATTAACAATAATTAGTAATAATTACCAATAATTAGGAATAATTACCAATAATTACCAATAATTACCGATAAATAGTAATAATTAGTAATATTTAGTAATAATTAGTAATAATTAGTAATAATTACCAATAATTAGTAATAATTACCAATAATTAGTAATAATTAGTAATAATTACTAATAATTAGTAATAATTAGTAATAATTAGTAATAATTACCAATAATTAGTAATAATTAGTAATAATTAGTAATAATTAGTAATAATTACCAATAATTAGTAATAATTACCAATAATTAGTAATAATTAACAATAATTAGTAATAATTAGTAATAATTAATCATAATTACCAATAATTAGTATTAATTACCAATAATTAGTAATAATTACCAATAATTACCAATAATTAGTAATAATTAGTAATAATTAGTAATAATTACCAATAATTAGTAATAATTAGTAATAATTAGTAATAATTAGTAATAATTACCAATAATTAGTAATAATTACCAATAATTAGTAATAATTAACAATAATTAGTAATAATTACCAATAATTAGTAATAATTATCAATAATTAGTAATAATTACCAATAATTAGTAATAATTACCAATAATTAGTAATAATTACCAATAATTAGTGTTAATTACCAATAATTAGCAATAATTACCGATAATTACCAATAATTAGTAATAATTACCAATAATTAGTAATAATTAGTAATAATTACCAATAATTAGTAATAATTAGTAATATTTACCAATAATTAGTAAAAATTAGTAATATTTAGTAATAATTATTAATAATTAGGAATAATTACCAATAATTAGTAATAATTAGGAATAATTACCAATAATTAGTAATAATTAGTAATAATTACTAATAATTAGTAATAATTAGTAATAATTAGTAATAATTACTAATAATTAGTAATAATTAGTAATAATTACCAATAATTAGTAATAATTACCAATAATTAGTAATAATTAGTAATAATTAATAATAATTACCAATAATTAGAATTAATTACCAATAATTAGTAATAATTAGAAATAATTAGTAATAATTAATAATAATTACCAATAATTAGTATTAATTACCAATAATTAGTAATAATTACTAATAATTAGTAATAATTACCAATAATTTGTAATAATTACCAATAATTAGTAATAATTACCAATAATTAGTAATAATTACCAATAATTAGTAATAATTACCAATAATATTAGTACTATGAAAATAATAAAAAAATTATATAATATTAAAATTATCAATATTTGTAACAGGTTTTGCTTTATTCTCAACATATTTAATTCTTAAAGGGTCAATTTTTAGGTCTATCTCAATAATAAGTTTGCATCAGTCGTGTATGATGTAAACTCTATAATTATCCTAGCTTGAGTGTTTTTTCTAACAAATTATTCAAAACCAGTAATGCTTTTATATTTTATAGAAAAATATGGAACAACGAGGTCGTCAACAATCATTATTAGGTGACCGCATATGGATAAATCAACGTAGAAATCCAAATGGTTCTGGTTTAAATCCAGTATATGTAGAGGGTGTGGAGACTTTTTTATCATTTGCGGCATCAAATCCAGAATTTGTTTCAGAAGGCAAAATAAAATGCCCTTGCTGAAAATGTGCATTGAGAACGTTTGACACGTTTGACAAAGTGGGGGAACATCTCTTTCATTTTGGTTTTCAACCAGATTATGTTTTTTGGTATCAACACGGTGAACGCAGTTCCAGAGCAGGTGATACCAACTTGATTCCGGATCCATACCGGTTTCAAGATTTAGTACATGATGTTGCAGGTTCATCTGTTCAACATACAGAAACTCCGGCTGATATAGCTTCAAATCCTAAGTTGGCACCGTCTGAATTTTATGATTTGTTGAGGTCTGCTGAGGATGCATTATATCCTGGCTGCAAGATGAGCAAATTAGAAGCAGTTGCAAAATTTATGGCTATTAAATCAGATAAAGGAATTTCAAACACCTGTTTTGACCAGATATTTTCTTTGCTTAAAACACTGTTACCCGAAGGAAATGTTTTGTCTGCAAATTACTATGAGAGTAGTAGGCTGGTTCGAAATTTGGGACTTACTTGTCAGAAGATTCATGCATGTTCAAATGACTGCATTTTATATTCTGGGGAAAATGAGTCGTTGGATAGTTGTCCCACATGTGGGCAATTGAGATATAAAGAAGGACAACACGGGAAGTCTGGTTTGATTCCTGTAAAACAGTTGAGATATTTTCCTCTTATATCCAGACTTCAGCGTTTATTCATGTCTAAGAATACAGCGACAATGATGTCATGGCATAAAGAGAATATTTCAACCGATAAAAGCTTGAATCATCCAGCCGATGGTGATTCATGGAAACATTTTGATAGAGTGCATCCATCCTTTTCTTTAGAAGCTAGAAATGTTCGACTGGGCCTTTCCACTGATGGTTTCTATCCGTTTGGATCTTATGGTAGTCAATATTCATGTTGGCCTGTTTTTTTAACTCCGTACAATTTACCTCCATGGATGTTGATGAAGGAGCCATATATATTTTTGACTTTACTAATTTCAGGACATCCAAAGAAAAATATTGATGTTTATTTGAAACCATTGATTGATGAATTAAATTTATTGTGGAGTACTGGTGTCAGTACATATGATGTTGCAACGAAATAGAATTTCATACTGAGAGCAGCATTGATGTGGACAATTAGTGACTTCCCGGCTTATGGGATGTTATCTGGTTGGAGTACACATGGTCAGAAATCATGTCCTTACTGTATGGGAGAGAATAGAGCATTTATGCTCATTCATGGAAAGAAACCTTGTTATTTTGACTGTCATCGCAGATTTCTTCCAGCTGATCATCCTTTTCGCAGAAACAGATCTCATTTCAGAAAAGGAACAGTTGAAAGGGATGAACCTCCAAAAATGCTATCAGGTTCGGAGTTAAAATCAGTTGTATTTTCATTACCTCCCATCACTTTTGGTCCCACAATAAACCAACAGAAAATTTCTGGTTTTGGGAAAGAACACAATTGGATTAAACGTAGCATATTTTGGGATTTTCCATATTGGTCTGATTTGTTGGTCCGACACATGTTAGATGTCATGCATATTGAGAAGAACTGTTTTGATATTTTGTTTCATACAGTTTTGGATACGCCAGGAAAGAGCAAAGACAATGTAAATGCACGTTTAGATCTTGCCCAAATTTGCAGGCGTCCAGAATTGGAACTGTTTGAGAATGTCAGAACAGAAAGGTTACTGAAACCAAAAGCAGCTTATACACTGTCTAAAGAAAACCATTTATTATTTTGTCAGTGGATTGCAGATTTGAGACTTCCAGATGGTTCTGCTTCCAATTTGGGTAGATGTGTAAAGAATGGTCATATTAATGGATTAAAAATTCATGATTGTCATGTTATAATGGAAAGACTTCTACCCATTGGATTAAGAGGTCTGTTGAATTCTGTGATTTGGGATTCCATAACAGACATGTCTCATTTTTTTCGGGAAATTTGTGCGGCTACAGCAGATTATGATGCTCTAGGAAAACTTGAAAAAGATGTTGTTGTAATTATATGTAAACTGGAAAAAATATTTCCGCCGTCTTTCTTCGACTCAATGGAACATTTTATGTTACATTTGCCATATGAAGCCAAATGTGGAGGTCCAGTACAGTTTCGATGGATGTACCCATTTGAAAGATGCATGCAAAAATTGAAAAGAAAAGTACGTAACAAAGCATCTCTTGAAGGATCTATTGCAGAAGCTTATTTGCAAGAGGAAATATCTTTTTTCTGCTCCCATTATTTTGAATTTGAGTATCCTTCAAAACACAACTGAATGGGACGGAACGAGAGGAATATTGATGAAATCGATAATCAATTATCTATTTTCAACCAGCCAGAGCATGGTTTTGGTGGAGTTTATGAACGCTGGCTTTCAGATGATGAAAATCATAGAGCTCATACGTATGTTCTTCTCAACTGTGAAGAGATGACATCAGTTGTACTGTAAGTGTTTATATCAATTATTCTATCATCTATGTTACAGTAAATAACTTTGGTTTTTATAGGTTGTATGATAATCATATCAAGAAACAAATTCCACAAATTACAGTAGCTGCTCTTGAAGAACGCCGACTGAAAAATTTCTCTCAGTGGTTTCAAAAACTGGTAACATAAATTATTTATCTTTTAGCAACTCATTCAATGTATAGTTTACTATATTGATAATTATTTAACAAATTTTCAGGTGTCTCGACATGCTGCTAAAATTGACAAACGGCTGTGTGTATTGAGTAACCCACCTTCCAAACTTGTTAAAACTTATAATGCATATGTGGTGAACGGATTTCGATTTCACACACATGCATATGGGGAATCGAAAAAAACAATGAACAGTGGAGTTAGCTTGAGAGGATCTCATCATCGAGAAAATAAAGTTGACTTTTATGGCATACTTGATGAAATCATTGAACTCTGTTATCTTGGACAACATTACATAACCATGTTCAAATGTCGGTGGTTGGATACAGAGAGAGGCGTGCGTGTTCATACGACTCATGGAATCATCGATATTAAATGTAAAAGTGTTCTCGCATTAAATGAACCATTTTTATTGGCTCAACAGGCACATCAAGTTTATTATGAAAAGTACTGTGCTACATCAAGAGACTTGACTGATTGGTGGAGTGTAATAAAAATCAAAATTCGAGACAATCAGTTTAATCAAAGTGAATGTGCTTTCACTGATGTGCAATGAATTGATGTTTTTCAAGAGAGTACTCAAAATAAATCTTTTTTAAAAAGAGACATGAGTATCGATGTTGACACCCCACATTTAAGAGTCGGTGATGACGATGATGTTAATGATGTCACATATGAATTTGAAATGGTAAGAGATGAAGCAACTGTAACTCGAATGGATATCGATGATATTGAGGAGGAATATGAAGATGACATTGACATATATGAAGATGATGATGAAGATGAACACTGATAGAATTCCATGGTATTTATATACAATCATAATATGTATATATGTATATATAATAGTAATTATCAATTATTTGATAACAACATTAACATTTTCTGTTTCAGATGGACGACGCCACATTTCGTGAGTTGGCGAATGCTGACCTGCCTTTCGATGCGGATGAGTTGCTGGCAGATGACCCTCAGCCTGCAGGCGCTCCAGGGAGTACGCGGAGGGGGCGCAGTCTTGCACGATTGATGATTCCTGACCCCGTCCCCAAACGACATCCACGTCTTGGGTTTGATCCACGCACACGGAGGTGTGATAACCTGTGTGATAACCTGTGGATTTGACTAAGATTTCATTAATCTATTCACATAATAAATGTTTATTATTTTTACAGTTTTCCGCATATAGTAGTCGAACAGGGCAGTGCTATTTTGCGCAACTATTTCTCTCAGCTGTGGACCACATGGGAGCAGATTCCCATTGATGTGCAGCAGGCCATGTTCGACCATTGGTTGGTACGTACGTAAATAAATAATTTTTATTTTGAAAATTATTTCATTTCTAACTTGATATTTTGATTTATTTTTAGGGTTTATGGTATCCGATCGAGGATACAATGTGTGACACCATCCACGAGGCATGGGAGGTGGTCATGCGTGATCGCCTTCGTCAGTTTTTTCACAATTTAAGAAAAGCTGCCATGAAGAAAGCAGGAGTGTCAGATTTTGACGAGTCATGTAAAGCACACCGACCAGAGTACATTTCATCCCATGTATGGGATGGATTATGTGCGCACTGGTTGAGTGGTGCCTTTTAGAGGAGATCATCGGTGGGGAGGCAGAATCGGGGGAGGCAGGAGGTGACTCATCAAGCTGGGAGTCATTCTTTCAGTACTCATAGATAGCATCTGGTACGTACATTATTTATAAATATTTTATATAACTATAAATATTAACAGTTTATTTTTTATTCTTATAGGCTGTCGAGCACCCCGATATTACGGAGTACGACGTATATAGGAGGATGTATAGTGATCCTGCTACTGGGGATCTCAAAGGTGATCGTCAGCATCACATCGTGGTCAGTATTATTTGTTTTCAAGTTTAAAAATTAACTACATATAATATATTCACAATTTTAATTTTAAATTGCAACTACAGGAGTCATATGAGGCCGCAGCGTCACAGGCCCGGCCTGAGAGTCAGGCCGAGTCATCAGATCAGACCACTGGCCGTCAGTTTGATGAGGCGGCATAGATGTAGGCCACCCAGTATGCCTTCGAGAAGGGCTGGGTAGTTGGTATCAGCTCTCGACTGACTCCCGGAGATTATTATGGCAGTGCTGCGATGTCGGCGTCCAGCTCGAGAGGAGCTCGTGCATCTTCTTCTGCTACACAGTATGAGGATCAGTTGCGATCTCAGACTGCACTGATAGAGAGTCTCCGACAGGATGCGTCAACAGCATGAGGAGGAGCGTTGACGCCAGCAGCAGTTGTACGAGGAGTAGACGAGTCGGTGGTAGCAGCAGCATCAGGAGCAGATGGAGTACATGCGCCGACTCACTCATGCTTTAGGGATGGAGTTTCCTCCACCACCATCTGCAGATCCCCCCCCCCCTCTCCCCCTCCTTCAGATTAGAGTTTGTTTTTATGTTATAAAATTTGTGAAATCAAAATATGATTTTTTTCTATTCGTAGTTTTTGTCTCATTATAAAATATTAATAATATTATATTTTGAAATAACAATATTAATATGAATAATAATATTATTTATATTTTATAATATTAAATTTTATATATATATTATAATTTTATAATATTATAATCTAATAATATTTTTTTGTAATACTTGAATTATTTTAATATTTGAATGTAAAATAATTCTATTATTTTTATATTAATTAAAATAACTTATTAATATTTTTTTTATTTATGAATTATAATTCTAATATTATTATATTAATTAAATCATTTATTAATATTCTATTATTTTTTATTTTTGAATTATAATTCTATTATTATTATATTAATTAAAATAATTTATTAATAATTTATTATTTTTATTTGTGAATTATAATTCTATTATTATATTAATTAAAATCATTTATTAATATTTTATTATTTTTTATTTTTGAATTATAATTGGATTATTATTATATTAATTAAAATAATTTATTAATAATTTATTTTTTTTATTTTTTTATAGTATTTGCGACGGGATACTATGCCCGTTGCAAATAGTATTATTATTATATGAATTAAAATAATTTATTAATAGTTTTTTATTTTATTTTTTAAATAGTTTTTGCGACGGGTCCTGTCGCAAAAACTATTTGCGGCGGGCCCGTCGCAACAAGTATTTGCGACGGGGCCCGTCGCAATTACTATTTGAAAAGTTTTTTACAAATATACGGAGTACTATTTGTGACGGGGAGAATCCCCGTCGCAAAAAAAGGCTTTAGCGACGAGCCCGTCGCAAATAATTGTTGTTGCGACACCGTTTTCAGCAACGGGTCATTTGCGACGGGCCCCCGTCGCAAAAATCCATTTACGACGGGATCCCGTCGCAAATGCCCCGTCGCAAATACCTGTTTTTCTAGTAGTGACACCATATGGATGATATATATAAGTATATTTAAAAACATAATATGTTATATATGTAATTATTATAATTATGAAAAGATAAAATATTACTTAACTTCTTTACATAATGCATATTGAAAAATAGAAATGTTACTCATGTGTATGTTTGTTCTATCATCTCTATGATTGTAACGTAGTTATTTTTTCATTACCATATTTTATTATTGGTTTTAAAAGTATAATTTATGTATAAATATGATAATTATTTAATTATTATTAATCTTGATATATTTAAATAATTACCTCTTTGACCATAGTCAAGTTATCAAAATCATTTTTGATACATGAGCCAAATATCGTCGAAACATCTGATGTAAACATAATTGATTAAGTAATCATATATAAATAAGTGAAATAAAAGGAATAATAAACCATAAAAATTTTATTAATAAATTAAATAATTAACCTAATTTTATTATTTAGTAAGATAAATAATATGTGCGATGATTCAGACTCAGGGTAAGGGTTTCTCATCTCGCTTTTACTTCTGTGAGACTTACGCCATATTCACCACTAATTTCTTTTATGTGGTGTATATGTTGAAATTTTCTATTTTATATATTGAATTAAATTATCTCCATATAATTTAATGTTTCATTTAAAGTTATTTATTTCATTGGGATTATGATACAAAAGTTACCAAAGTGGTAATGGTTAATTTCACAATCTCATTATTCGGGATTGTTTTTGTTTAAATATCCCATCACAGAATTATATGATATTTCTATTTTAAAATCAATATGTTTTCTTATAATATGGTTTTTAATAATATTTTTAAATTAATGGTACCATTTTTCCTCTCTTTTGTACTTAAAATTGTTCATAAAATATTTTCAAGAAAATATGACTTTAATTCCATCTTCGGTCAAAAATCATTTTTCTTCCAAAATCATGTTTTCTAAAAGTGGTTTCAAAAATGTTTAATCATTCACTGAATTATTAATTTAAAACATTTTTACTCATGTTTTACTTTTTATAAAATTAATTAAAAAATTAATCTTCTTTTCATTTTCTGAATGAGGCACTTTTCTAACCTTTTTACGATGCTAAAGGAATGTTCTTTTTAACTTATACAGCATGTACAAGATTACCCTCCATCATGACCATAATTTATTTAAATCTTACTTTAAAATTTTACAAGTTTCTTTTTAAATAATTTTTTTTCCTAATATTCTGAAAATTATTATTTTTTAAATTTATTTTCAAATAAATGGATGTTCATGATATTTTATGAAATTTCTTGTTTTAAGAAAAATTTGATTTTCAAGGAAAGGTTATTTTCCTCAAGAAATTTTCCAAGTGATCTTTCAAAATATTTTTCTATCTATGAAGACATTATTGGATGTTAATTATGATTTAATGGGGACATACACCAATAATGACATCTTATTATTTCTCCGGGTGGTTTATGATAAGTTTTACTGAGGATATACTATGTTGATACCTTTAATTTTACTCTGGATGGTTTATTATTATGTTTATTGATTAGGGAAAATATTTATATTTCATATTCTAGTTTAAATACAAATATTTATGCACATTTATTTCACCCCTTTCATATGAGGAAGGCATTGGACTTATACTACAAAATATTTAGTTTCTTCCAACAGGGACATATCAATTGGTAAATATACATTTTCTGTTGGTAAAACGTTTTACCAACATATATGTTCATATCACTAAACTATTGGTAAAATAGTTCTATTAAAATTTTAATAATACCAATAGATAATTTATATGTTATTTAAAGTGTTTAGCAATAAATAATTATGATAAATTTATCGGTTGGTAATATTATTACCAACATATAAAATCTATTTATAAATTACATTTGAAAAAAGAAATTATAAATTTTTATTACTAGTAAAATTTAATATTATATTTTTTAATTTATCATATATAGTAATCATGCAGATTCAAAATTATAAAAAAAATAATTATATTAATAATGAAATTTAATATAAATTGAATAAATAGAAAAAAACATGTTCAATAGGATCCATCACACCCCAACACACCCACCCCAGCCTCAACAGGACCCCCCCCCACTGTGACCCATCAATCCCATACATGCCTCAGTATCAGGAAACTACTCTAGCAAGCATCTCATCCATACCTCGCGAGCAGCCCATCTATGCCCCAACTTTAGCGAGTAGCTCATCCTTGCCCCAGAACTAGCAAGAAACTCTAGAGAAAAACTCATCCTTTCCATAGTACCGACTAATATCTCTAATAAGTATCTTCAGTGAGAATCTCATCAATGCCCCAACGAACAGCTCCAGTGAGCATCTCATCCATTCCCCGGTAAGTAGCGAGTAGTGAGTAGCTCATCCATGCCCCAACGAATATCCTATCCATGCTCTAGCACAAAATCGAGTACCAACGAGAATCATTAATTCCCTACTATACCACACCCTTCAACTCCAATATCTACATCAAAAAAAACCAAAGATCATACCCACAAAACATCTACATGAATTGAAACCAAAATATAAATAAATGGAAGTATAAAAAAATTATTTGCATAGTGATAATTTTACATCAATCCCGTTGATATCTCAAGAATCATTAGTCTTAATGACTCAAATCTAGGCATCATTTATATGCTTGAAACACTTAATAAAAAGGGTCTAGAAATTTTTACTTTTGAGAATCATTTTGAAAAAAAAACAAAAATTCAATGTTATCTCTCACATCAACTATCACTATTGTGGTTCACACTAGAAACATGGTCCAAGAATTAAATTCACTCAAAAATGACATGAACAAGATAGTTAAGATCATCTAAATATCACAATGGAAGTATGAAATGGGTCATTCTAAATCATAGATTTGGTTTTCTGGAAGAAACTCATCATCAGTACATGAATTTTTCAGAAATATAAAACTCTATAAAAATAAAATATAAAACAAATTTTGTCTCCAAATCATATCCAAATATAATTAAATCAATAATTTTTTATATTTTAACAAGAAAAGGGGAACATTAATGAGTACCTCATCAATTTTTGTAAGAGTCTGTTAACTCCAACATTGTTTATCTAGTAATAGAATTCTAGAAATCTGGTAAATATTCCTTGTTGATACTCCTTACGATCATTCGATACATGTAAATTTTTTAGGCTACCTATAAAATCTATGAAATAGTACAACCAAAATAGTTTTGAGACTCCTTACAAGTTCTCGATACCTGTAAATTGTAGAGGATTCCTATAGAAGCTGTGAAGAGTCCATCAAATGCAACATTATTTTTCCAGTAATTGAATTTCTTGTATGGGTCTTGATGGAATAAGAAGCATAAGAACAAGATATGGTTCCTTAAAGTATAAAGGTTCACCTAAAACAAAATCAAAGAACCAAATTTTAGACTCTGAACCTATGAAATTTTAATGGAAATATATATATATATATATTTTTGGGAAAAATGGATCCAAGGTTGTCTTCATGAACTTTGGAAACAAGATTGGTCGGGGTCTATAATTTATTTTTCAAAGGAAAAATGATCTCCATTCAAGTTCAAATACCAATCACATAATCTTGAATGTAGTTAAATCAAGTTATTACAAATCAATTAAAAAAATTGAACTGCATACCTATGCTTCTATGTCAGAATGGGAAAAAGATCCAATAGAGGATCTCAAAACAAATACAGTGATTAATCAAGGTATATCTCAATAAGAATCACTTATAGGTGAGAGTAATCCCTTTTAGGAAGTGATGATTACAAAAACCATTGCAGATGAACTATCCAGGATTTAAAATGCTAAATTGGGAAAACCATTTCTCAAGTAGCTCATTTGATGGAAATGGTTTCTCAATGCGTGCATGAATGATGAAAAATATGAAAGACCAAAACCCCAAAATAAAATTAAAATTTATTTCCTTGGTAAAAAAATACACCAACACCTCTCTATTAAAAGATGTTTCAGAGAGTTTTTTATCATTGTTCTATTCTATACTTCAAATGACACTATAAAGATCTTTCCCTAAAAATTACTTTGAATTATCCATATTATAAAACCGGGCACTAGAAAATTATTGAGGATATCCTTCAGTGTAATAAGTGTTTAAATATGTACTAGATTTTGGAATATCACTCCACATGAAAACCCAAAAAACACTAAATAAAATTAAAAAATCCCCCATTACTATTAGTGAAACTAGATAAACAAGCAGAACATGGACAACCTAAACGATACATAACAAAATTTCTAAGAATTGCTGAAATCGTCATACATAAGCTCTAAACACACTAGTAAAATTAAAAAAAACTAAGAACTGCATTGTCAGGTCTTAACCATGAAATAAAAGATACTGATTCAGTAAAAAAACCCATTGGAAAGAAAATTTGAGCAGCCAACCTCAAATTGTTCTAATAAATAAAAACCCCCCACTTCCAATTTCTTCCTCAGAGTTGCAGAATCTCCCCTTACAACTATCTATGAGGTAGAATACATTTTTGTAAAATTATGATGGGAATTATTAATTCCTACAATATTAATATTTATGTTCTAGGAATTTTTTTAAAAAAATATAAGCCTCTTAGAAGTATGTACTTGATATCAACTTTTCACCATATAAAAAAATCAACCATGAGTTCAAAAGACAAAATGGGGAAGAAGAAAAGTAAAAAGGATGTTACCAACCTATCAAATTGATTACTTAAACACTACCAAACTAACCCCAACTCTTAGATTCAGATATGGCTAAACCTGAACTTGATCTTTTACTTGTATCTTCATCCAAATACTTTTGAAAACCATAACTGTCATTAAGAACTGCTTCCAATTACACATTGTCATTGTGTCACCTTCTATTAATAATTTTCACTTCTTTGTTATTGATAGAAATGGTCTTCACTATATGAATCATATAGGTCTCAAAATTATCAATTTCAAACTGTGCATGTATGGGTGTGAAATTTACCAACAACCCCTTTTTTCACCACCAAGATCGACATGCATTACATATTGTTGGATTCTAGGGAGGATCATTGTGCTAAAGAGGGGTTCCTATTGGAATTGTTTGTTAGAAATTAGTCGTGATAGTGTGCCAAGGAATAACTTAATTAGGTATATTTTCTCATCGTGAGAAGGTGAAACCATAAAAATATGTTAATAAATTCAACAAAAAATGCTTGTGTAAAAGGGGATCATATGCATGGTTAGAATTCATAATGTTCATACAAACAAATGGTGGCACTAATAAAGATATATCCCACAATTAATTAATTATCTTCCTAGCCACCTCACCAATTCATGGTGGATTAATACATGACATGCTATTCAATCATAATGGAAATAAGATTACATCACTGGAATAAATTATCTGAATATATTCATCCAATACACATTTTTTACTTGATGAAGTGGTATTAGTGGGTATTATAGTTGGAAAAAAGAAGTTGTATCTAATGAAAAAATCAATTTTATTACAAAGCACATACATCACATGCTTTTAAAGGCCCATAACAGGGAATTCATAAAGAAATTAACCTTTGAAAATAAATTATGTTCAGGGATAGAGAAAAAAAAAAGGAAAATCCAACTAGTAAATAACATTAACACTACTGTCAAAGTTCTTTGAGTTCAAACCCTAAAAATATTAGAATATGTTGATAGGTAGAGTCAAAGGTATACTACTAAAATTGTTACTCTTTGATTCCTACACCACATAAAACACACATAAATACAATTAAAATCTATTGAGAATTTACACCAAAAATACATGACTATTAATTCAGAACAGCCTACTATGATATTAAAAATATAGAACAATCTAATGTTCATAATGTACCTAAATAATTTTTTCATTTCAACATCTAAAATAGGATAGATGTTTGGACCATTGATGGAATTGTTATAGTAAGAGGATCTAAAACAACTAAACAATTGATTGAAATGTATTTGTGTGTGTGTGGAGTCTAAGGAATTCATGTGTCATTCCCCAAAAAGAATATATAAAAATAAAGTTATTTTAGCCATTTATTGGATCACACCTTAGTGATTTTAATTTAAGACAATCATTCTCTCCAGTTGAAGAATTTTGTAAAAACCACTAGGAAAATTCTGGAATTCATGTTTGAGACCATTCAATGGAAAAATACACACTTATTTGTTCTTATTGTAAATATATTGACAAAGGTCAACATAACTCTCATGTTATGAAAACCAATGTATGAGGTTATTCATAAGTTTTTCTCATTTAACATGACCATTAAATCAGATTAAAATACTATGACATTAAAATTTTAGTTTTCAAAGAGTATAATAATCTATGAGGGAAATACAAAACTTGAAAAATAAATTGAGCAACAACACGACTATTTAAGATACATAATTCTGTAGGTCATGTCCATATCATTAGAGTGATTTTAATATTTAATATCAATATCCTACAAAGTGACACTTATGTTGATTTTGGTTATGTTTGAAGTATTTCCAGTGATGCTCCATAACACCCAGCCAATATTTAGCTACATCGATGCTCTAGCAGCATCAACATCATGCAGCCTTATTCTACCTATCTATTTTAGACCAACTAAATAAGAAAACTCTATAAAGAATAATATTTTATTAGCACCATCACCCCATCCTAAAGAACCAAAATAAACAAGCACGGGAAATCAAAACATAACCAAAAAATGAATAAACCTGAACAAAACCTTTTTCTAAACATGAGGGGATGGATGCCTTACATTGGTGCCCAAAAGGTGAGGATAGAACCATTTAACCACCTCCATTATCAGTATTAGGTACAGAAAGCTGAACCGGTCGAAGTCTAGTGGGATGAGCTTTGTGGCCATGATTCAAAGATTTGGACTGCCTGAGGTTTACTATTGGCTTGGTACCAGATATACATGGCCAGTGAGGAGGTGAATTTTTTTAAGTGTGTTTAGATAACTTTAAAGAAGGATTAAAGAAAAAAAAGGCAAATAAATAGAACCTAGGCCTTGTGTAATATAATGAAATGGGATTTTTTTGAAATAAAACATTAGTAGTTTTCTCAATTGATTAAAAAATGATATTGAATCATGTGTTATCTAAAATAAATTGATGTGGGTTATGTTTGTCTGATAAAATTATTCATGTGATATTTTTTAAATTCTTTGATGAGCCACACTCTACCACAAATGATGACGGGGTAAAAGGATCACCCACAAAACCTAAATCTACAGCTTCATTGACACCCCCTTGTCCAAGATTGAAAGTTCTTAATCTGTTTTTGCTTCCAAATTCAATGTAAACCCATTTGGATAAGGTTGAAGACATTTTTGTTTCGGTATCATAGAGAAAGACATGCTTGTGTCATAGAGGATGGTCTTTTGTATGTAAAATACTAGTCCAAACTACCATATAACGAAACAAACTAAAATTGAATATTAATTTTTCATTAGTTTCATCATTTTTTATGGAAAAGGAAGAAATTGATATCTCAGAAAAAAATTTACCTCTGGTGCAGTAGAAGATAGGGAGAGAGAGGTCCATGATAAATGAAGATTTATTGAAATAATTAATAGGATATAATATTAACCAAAACAATAATGGGGAGTGGAAATCCAATAATTGAACAAAGGGAAGTGGAAATCCAGCAATAGCAATCAGAGAATTTAGGGTTTCTATTGAACCTTGTAGGGCACCTAAACGGATTGGATTTTGTGTCACATGAACATCATTGGGGAAGATTTTGGATCACAGGGAGATTTTGGGAATGGATTTGAGGTAGATTTGTGAATCCAGGATAGTGTGGGGTAGACTGATCAGGGTCGGGACACATTGGGGGTTGGGATGGCTGTGTATAAGGCAATATTATTGTATGATGTCCAATGGTGGGAATGGATTCCACAGGTGTTGAATGTTTGTCCAGTGCAGAAAATGAGCAATAGTGATGTGTATTTGGTGTAGGTAATATACGATGACACTTGATGAAGATGGTGAATTAGGTTTAGGTGACTTCCTGGGGCCGCGGGATTCATCGCTGGTGATGTGACGATGGAAAGAGTGGTGAATTGGGTCACAGATGACTTCGATGAAGGGTGGAGGGATTATTTCATAGATGATGATGATGGGAGGAAAACAAATGGTGGTGATGTGTGTTGGTGGAAGGTGTTTCCATGATGGGGGCGGTAGGACCTGGCGAGCGGCTGGAGTTCGGGGTTTCTCGCACAGTGGGATCTCCCGACACGTCGGTGGATCATGGATCCATTGGGAAGAAGGGTGGAGTAGTTGAGCAGGCCATGAGTGAGATACTCCTGGGCCTATGGGCCACTTAAAATATAAATAAGGTCCTATAATGGGTTCTCATCCCTTATAGGGTTAATGGGACACTCATTATAAGGATATAGTTGTGTGTGAGAGTTGTTTGGTTGTATTTGAACACCTAATACCTAATATAATATAATATATATATATATATATATATTATTAAATGTGAAATAGTGAGAAATATAAACACTATTAAGATTTAGATAAAATTGAAAATTAAAATCAATTAATGCAATATTTTTAATATAACCTCAGTAAATAGATATTGACTTTGGTTATAAAAATAATAATTTGTATAAAAAATAGGTTTCCCTTAATTGGTTATTAAACAAATATTTATTATTTATTGGGTTTTTGTAATATTTTTTATTTATGGAAATAGATGTTTTGTTAATAGTTATTATTAATAATAGATTCATGCATTGCTAAAAAAATGTTGGTATTAGTATGATAAAACAACAGATATAACTGTTGGTAAAATATTTGTTGGTATTGAACCTTCAATATCAATGGATATATTTATTAGTAAAAACAAGTGTTGGTAGTCAAAATTAATACCAATAAAACTTAAAATCAGTTGGAATTACTTTTTTTACCAATAGATATATTATTTTCATTAAATTTCTGTTAGAAAAAGTCAAATATTTTGTAGTGTTAATAAGTGATGGGTGGGCCCGTTATAGCCCCTCTATGCATCGGCATGTCTCATTAGACAAGGTATATATATTTTTTGGATAAGGCCTTACCCATTTATATATATGTCTTAAAACAAGTCTCGAAAGTATTTGATGTATTGGAACAAGACTTGATGGTATGTTTTAGATGTCCTACATTATACATTCCATCATTATGAATTCAATTATTGATATTTATTGTGATTATTTGATTAGTTAGAATATCCATGGTTAAGTTTCATACTCAAGTGATTATTTATATGGAATTATTTCATCATCTTGTATTCCTTCAATATTATGCTCACATTATTGATTAAATAAGAAGTGATTTAGTTATTTACCTTGTCATATTGATTATGCCACATTTATTCGTATATCCCATTATACGCCTACCCTTACTGAGCATCTGAGATCAGCCATTTATTATGTTTAATTTTCCCTAAGATATGAGGGAGTGTTTTGTGATTGATATTTCGGGATACACTAAGGGGAATAATGGAATTCTAAAAGAAAATTATTTGTGCAATTTATGTTTTAAAATGTAATATAAATTTTAATTTTGTATCTAGTTTACCAAGACTACTAAAATATTTGGTTCTTTAGGATGTGATTACTTATATATTATTCTAATATAATAAATTAGAAACCAGCTCCAGACTACTGGGGTTGGGGTCTATTGGGAAAAAATCCCTCAAGGTATCATTGAATCATTTTTTAGGTGATTGTGTTTGTTGAAAAAGTCGGCCTATGTGTTGTTTTTGTTGAAAAAGTGGGACTCAATGTTCAGTTTTTTTACAAAGGTGGTTTTAATAGAGATTTTTTGAGTTCAAGATTTGTTTTTGACAATTTATATTGAAAAAAGGACCACGAAAAAGGAATGGATAATCTAGAGGCGGTATAAAAAGAATAGATATAAGGTAGCACCATTTTCCAATATTTTTTAAATGGAGACAAGTGTTTTTGGAAAAGGGAGTCACACTCTAGTGTTAAGTCGGATTGGAATTTTTCACACTAGGGATTTTTCAAAATCATAACATCAAAATATAGCGAAGGAAAAAGAGTGGCATGCAAGTCATGAAGTGGAGTGCAAGTCATGAAGTGGCGCACAAGTCATGAAGTGGCGTGCAAGCCATGAAGTGGCGCGCAAGTCATGAAGTTGTGTGAAAGACATGAATGAAAGTGAAAGTCATATTTCATCACATCAAAATATAAAAAAAGAAACAAAATCGATGTGCAAGTTAAGAAGTGGCACACAAATCATTAATGGGTGTGCAATTCATGAAGTGGCGTGCATGTTATGGAGAGGTGCGCAAGTGATAAAGTGGCACACAAAGTGAGTTGTATACCTCATGCACTGGGTCACCAAAATTCCTATAAATATATGGCTACCCTCCTTATTTAGAATAATATCAATAGTTAGAGAAAATATGAGCTCTCACAAGTTCTGAGTGGCGCGTAAATAGTGAGTTGTGTGCAATCGGTGAGTTTTGCACAAGCAATAAGTGGTGCACAAGTAGTGTCATGCAAGTAGTGAGTTTAACAGTCAGTGACACACAAGTATTGGTTTGCAAGAATTGGAGCACAAGAAGTGGTGTGAAAGAAGTGGTGCGCAAGTATAAAGTGTTGTGCAAGTATAAATTGGCACACAGGTTGGTTTTCCCGCAACAAAGGAAGTAGCTGCACACTAGATAAAGTAGTACACAAGTCACCATAGGGTAGTGTGAAAGTTAGAAGTTTCCTAGTACACCTATGGTAAAGGGGTATTCATCAGTGGATAAAAATTGGACTTCAATAGATCATCTACTTATAGTAGATGATGCATTCATTTTTGATAAAGAAGGGACCTACAAGTCTATAAACCATGAGTGGATCATTTCTAGAGAAGTGAGTAAAGTAAGATGAAAAAGTTTATCCTTTCTACTGGCAGTGGTCCAGAGAGAGATAAATAGGGAGTGGAACAAGGTAAATTAGTGATCTAACCCTAAACCTTGTAAAGGTAGTGATTCTGGGCATAGAATTGATCTAGCCCAAATCTTGTAATTGGTAGTGAGATTTAGTGGATTTGGTACATCAGCACATAGTCGTTGTATGCTTCATGGATGTAGCCTAGTGAGGGTGAACCAAGTAAAAATATGTGTTTCAGTCTGCTTTCTTTCCTACATTTCATTCAAAGCATCATCATTAGGTAAATATGGGGAGAATAATATTAGTATTAACACATAAGTAAAAACAAATTTATCCTTATAATAAAGAGGTTAATATCCAGTGGGGTAGGAATAATTTTAAAAATAATATTCATACCCTGATTCACCCCCCCCCCCCCCCCCAGGGTATCTAGGCCCCTTTTGGTCCTAACAATTGGTATCAGAGGGAAGTTTTATTTTATCAGATTTGTTTTCTCTGACTTGGTTCATCCAATTATTAACGATAAATATTCATTCTGTTATTATCTTTGTGTGCCATGGGAAAGGGAAGAACTTCAATGAAGAAGAATAAGTCGGGTGATATTACTCTGAGTGGAAGTGTCTATGGAAAGAGTGTGATTCAGTTGAAGGAATCAAGTAGTGAACAAAATAATGATTTGGATAAATCATATAGTGAAAATACTTTCTCATTCAATTATGATAAAGGAATGAGAAAAGAACATAATATTCCAAGTGATTTTGGAACTACTGATGATGAAGAAACTCCCAAAAGTCAACAAGTGTAAGTTGTCCATGAAACAAATAAATTGGATGAAGAGATTAAATCAAAAGATATTTGGATCCCAGCACTGGAAATTGAGGTCAAAAAGCTAAGAGGTTTAAATCAAAGGCTTATTTATATGGCTACTGATCTGAGGGCGAAGAATGATTCTCAAGGAAAATAACTACAAAATATTTCTAGAAAGAAAAGGAAAAAATATGATTAAAATAAAGAGAATCATAAGTCATATGAAGTTCAAAATATGAAAGCCAGAAATTATAATCTTACTACATAATTGTCTGAAAAAGTTTAGAAGAATCGAAGGCTAGAACAAGAGAATTCATGTTGTTCTAATTTTGTTTCTCAAGAAAAAAATAAAATAAAGGAGCAAAGAGACATGGTGGATAATATCACATGTTAATTGGAAGATGAGATGAGTATATGGAAGAATATCAAGAGGGAACTTAATTCTCAACTTGAGTTAAGGGAAATGAAGATTCAGAAGTTGTAAGAAGATCTAGAACTAATAAATAAAGAAGTGGAGAAATACAATGCTAGAGAAAATCCTAAAATTAACTTTGCCTTGTACTTACTATCTGATTATCCTTTAGTAGGTATTGATGAAATTAAAAGAAAATATGTTATTTCTGAAGAGAAAGGAGAACATATTTTCTTATCTTAAAGGAAATACAGCCTGGAAAAAAACTAGAATTGGATTATATGAATCTTCTCCCATATATTATAGGAAGAGGGTCGTGAATAGTTCCAAAAATAGAAAAAGTGATTAAATTTATAAAGACATACCTAAAAAGTATTTTACATGAAGTAATGATATCATGTGCTATTTCTTTGGGATTCATGGTCATACATCAAGCTTTATTTTAGAGGCTCAAAAATACATCTCATGCTGTGAAGATATAAATTTTTCTAAATCTAAGAACAAGAAGAAGAATCATGAGAAATCATAAAGAATAGTCTCTCAGAAGAAAGTATCCATGAAGTGCTCTTATTGTGTAAGAATGGGACACACCATGATTATGTGTTAAGAATCCCAGGAGCTCAATGTTAGAAGAAGAACGCAAGATAAATCAACATCTCACCTAAGAAATTATGATATGCCATATGACTTTGATGGAAGATGTTTTATTTGTTCCAAACATGGTAATTTGGAAAGTCATTGTAACAATAATAAATTGGGGAAGGAAAAGGAACCCAGAAGGAGATCCCTAGCATAGGCAGTGTACAATGAAAAAGCCTATACTAGAAGACAACATGGTAAGTTGAAAATAGGTTTACAGTCCTAGGGGAATCACATGGTACTCAATGAAATGTGTATCAATCGCTTCCTCTATTACACTCACAAAAAATACCCTAGAATAGATGCAGACAATCCTGGAAGAAAAAGGGAGGAGATGCCCCAAGTGTAATTAAGAAGAATGTAAAGTCAGTGGAAGACTCAACCCCAACAAAAAAAGGTGTCATGACTCGAAAAATTGATAAAAGAATTGTGACTAAAGAATGTCCTGTAAAATTCATATGTCATGCCATATATTGAGAAGTGAAGACAACAAAAAGAGATCACTGATATAGGAAGAATCAAGATCATATGATTAGTGGAGAGATTCCTCCTCAAAGAAAGAGTCATGAAAAAAGGGATATTGGTGAAGAATCAAAGAAGTAAATTTATACTAATGGGATTAATTCCAAAATTGTGAAAAAGACCAAGCATACAGAATCTGAATACCATAAGAAGAATCAGAATGTGGGTAAAGATTTCCTAGTCATATGTCTAGAACAATTGAAGTTGTCTAGTTGGTTGGAGCAGGAAAGGAAAGAGTGACCTGCGTTGTAAGAAATAATCAAAGGGTTGACCCATCAGGATCAATCAAAATCCTCATATTAAGGGTTTAAAAAGATCTCCTCTCCCTATGTGTATAAATGATATTAACTGATGTTCAAGTTTTTTAGGTTCAAGGGGAGATATGATCTAAGGTAAATTGACATCAAAAGATAAAAAGTAGTGATGTGATGTGATCCAGAATATCAACTGATTCAAATCAGTTACCAGAACTAAAGAAGGAATTTGGAAGAATTCCATGAAAGGAGTTAAATTTATATGGTTACATGAGACAGGTGGAAGTAATTGAGTGCAATAGATAGTGATTGTTTTATTAACTTTATCTTTTGTTTCCTACACCTAGTTTGACTCATTAGGCTTAGAGGTTTTGTGGATGGCTCATTGTAAAGTGCCACATGAGAATAAATGATGTTGGAGAATGAGAATGATTTTGGGTCAAAACTTTAGTCTCAACAACAAGAAGAGTTTCACATCATTTGGGGATATCTCTATCTCCCAATCAGATGCAAGATCTCCATGGGATATAAAGGATGGATGTTTATGTTCAAGAAGAATTATTAGGGGAAGAGAATAAACACTTAGGTTATTCATGATTATCTATTTTGTTATAATAATATGGTATTAGCTAACTATTTTCAGGATACCACGAAGCTGCAAGATAATATCAAAAATGTTTCAACAAGAATTAGAGAAAAGTAGTTGAAATAAATGATGTCACTAAACAATGACATAGTGAAAATTTGTCTGTTGAAAGTGATGAAGTGGTAAGAGACTCATGGGGAGTAGAAGTGGAAAATGATAATTTAGAAGTAGATAATGATAATGACCATAAAGAAGTTAAATCAATATCAGCATGAAATTTGAAGAGTCGAGCTGAAATTAGATTGAAAGATATAATTGGTAATTAGAGAGTGCTAGTGAAAACATGATAATGAGGACAGAGTTTGTTGGGTTAAGAAGGCTTTATATGGGTTTAATCAAGCACCAAGAGCATGGTATTCAAGGATAGATAAATTTCTGAAGAAGCACGATTTCCAGTGTGGCAGAGTACGTTACAATTTATATGTGAATAATGACAATAATCAAAGGATGATGGTGTTGGTGACACAAGGATGGAATGACACATTCATTTCTCAATCTAAATATTCCAAGGAGGTATTGAGAAGGTTTGTAATGGAAATTATAAGGAGATGAAGACTCCAGTGGATACCTGGATGAAGTGGTCATGGTTTGATGAAGGCAAGGAAACTAATAACACAGATTATAGTCAAATCATTGGAATATTATCATACTTGATGAAAAAAAGTCCTGATATTGTCTTTTCCACATGCCAAGAAGCAATATATCAAATAAATCCTAAAAAATCCAAAAGATTGAAGTGAAAAGGATACTTTGGTATATCAAAGGCACTGTGGATTCCATTTTGTTGTATAATGACAAATCACATCCAGAGTTATTGGGATATACAGATGTAGATTGGGCGGGTTCAGCAGATGATAAGAAATCTACATTGGTAGGTGATTTCTATCATGGTATATTTTGAATTTCTTGGATAAGCATGAAGCAAGATTTCATTTCATTGATCACTGCAGAATTTGAGAACATTTCCACCACTCAAGCATGCACACAATTATTATGGATGAAGTGGCAGCTTGATGACATGGGATTTGAAGTGAATTCTCTGATCTGAATCTGGTGTGACAATTCGAGTGAAATCAATCTTAGTAAAAATATAGTTCATCACTCAAGGAAAAAGCACATTGAGATCAAATATCAATTTATCAAGGAGAAGGTGGAGCAAGGGATTGTGAAGTTAGAGTATGTTCCTACATAGTTATAGGTTGCAAACATTATAACAAAGGCCTTACCCAAATAATAATTCAACAGGCATCGACTGGCTCTAGGAGTTCAGTCAACTCCCTGTACTTGAAAAAGTGTGGATGTGGGACCCCTTCTTCCCAAGGTATGGTGTGTTTTTCCCTAATTTACTGATCTGTATTCTCTACTCTATTACAGACCACAAAGGAGTGACCTTTGGGTTTATTGAAAAAGAGGAGAAAGAGTGTCTTCTAAAGGGGGAGAAACTATGGATAAATAAGGGAGAAAATGTCTTAGTCAAAGACATGGGGAGAAGCTGATAGGTGGAGCAACGAGATAGGGGGAGTAGGAGTGTCTCCTAAAGGGGGAGAAACTATGGCTAAAGAAGGGAGGAAATGCATTATTCAAAGACATAGGGAGAAGCTGACAGGTGGTGCAGTGAGATAGGGTGAGTAGAAGTTTTAAATCTGACGATGCTAACAGTGATCATTCAAAGAAGATATATCACGACAGCTAAGGTTTGTGATGAAAGAATCTGTTTGGTGTCAAGAATTGGTGTCAGGAATAAAGTGATTAATTGATGAACTTTTCATTATACTCTTGTTTCTCATGTCGAGCATTACTCGTGTTATCTTAGAGTATGTGTTGAGCAAATCTTTGATCGTTATCAGAATCGCAAGAGGTGAATAGTGGTTAATGATGGAAGAATATTTAATGAGGTATCGAATTATGAAAGTGTTTTAAAAAAATCCAAATGGGAATATTGTTGGTAAAAAATCCCTCAAGGTATCATTGAATAATTTTTGAGGTGATTTTGTTTGTTGAAAAAGCGGGCCTCCATGTTATGTTTATTGACAAAGCGGGCCTCTATGTTTAGTTTGTTGACAAAGGGGGTTTTCATATAGAGTTTTCAAGTTCAAGTGTTGTTGTTGACAATTCATGTTGACAAAAGGACCACAAAAAAAGGAATAAAAGATCTGCAGGCGGTACAAAAAGAATAGATATAAAGTGGCACCATTTTCTAGTGTTTTCCAAATGGAGACAAGTGTTTTTGGAAAAGGGAGTTATGCTCTGGTGTTAAGGAGGATTGGAATTTTTCACATCAGGAATTTTTCAAAATCAGAACATCAAAATATGGAAAAGTAAAAAGAGTGGCATGCACTACGGGAAAAAAGACTTTTAGCGACGGACTTTTTGCGACGGGAATAAATCTCATCGCAAAAAGTCTATCCAAGTGGTTATTTGCGACGGGGGTAACAACTGGTCGCAAATAACCGATTATTTGTGACAGGATTTCGTGTCCCGTCGCAAAAGGTTTGGCGCGGGTAGCGCGCCAAACCGCACGAAGGGTATTTGCAACTGGGGGATCCCCCCGTTGCAAATAGTTAAGTATTTGCGACCGGGCCTGTCGCAAATACCCGGCGGCGGTTAATAGCTTTTTGCGACGAGATGTCATCTCATCGCAAAAGGTGTGTCGGTAGGGACTATTTGCGACGGGTCCCGTCACAAATAACTTTTTAACTGCCAAGAGTAATTAATGCGGGCGTAGGTATTTGCGACGGGTCTCGTCGCAAAAGTCACTATTTGCGACGGGTTACCCATCGCAAATAGTCATGTCGCAAATAATCTAACCTATATATAGCCCCATCCGTTTTTCTTCTTATTCCGCTCAATTCCTAGATCTTGTTTCTCTCTAAACTCTGATTTTAGAGGGAAATTTTTTCTAAGTTAATTTTTGGGCACGAAGAAATTGTGAAGTCGTCTACATCAATAGTAAATCAAGTTTAAAGGTATTTATATTTTATTTAATTTATTATTTATTTCAATTTTTTATGTTAATTTTTATTATTGTTGATTAGTTGTAATTAAATTGAATTTAAATTGTTTTGTCATGACTATTTATTTGTACTAATAAATTGAAATTTTTAGTATTAATTTTTAATAATTAGTATTAATTAGTAATTATTAACGATAATTAATAATGTATATAATTAATTTGTAGTAATTAATAATAATTGATAATAAATAATAATAAATACTAATAATTAGTAATAAATATTAATAATTATTAATAAATAGTAATAATGAGTAATAAATAGTAATAAATTCTAATATTTAGTAATAAATTGTAATAATTAGTAATAAATTGTAATAATTAATAATAAATTGTAATAATTAGTAATAAATTGTAATAATTAGTAATAAATTGTAATAAATACTAATAAATTGTAATAATTAGTAATAAATTGTAATAATTAGTAATCAATTGTAATAATTAGTAATAATTAGTAATAAATTGTAATAATTAGTAATAAATTGTAATAATTAGGAATAAATTGTAATAATTAGTAATAAATTGTAATAATTAGTAATAAATTGTAATAACTAGTAATAAATTGTAATAATTAGTAATAAATTGTAATAATTAGTAATATATTGTAATAATTAGTAATAAATAGTATTAATTAGTAATAAATTTTATTAATTAGTAATAAATTGTATTAATTAGTAATAAATTGTATTAATTAGTAATAAATTCTAATAATTAGTAATAAATTGTAATAATTAGTAATAAATTGTAATAATTAGCAATAAATTGTAATAATTAGTAATAAATTGAAATAATTAGTAATAAATTGTAATAATTAGTATTAAATTGTAATAATTAGTAATAAATTCTAATAAATTGTAATAAATTGTAATAAATTGTAATAAATTGTAATAATTAGTAATAAATTGTAATAATTAGTAATAAATTGTAATAATTAGTAATAAATTGTAATAATTAGTAATAAATTGTAATAATTAGTAATAAATTGTAATAATTAGTAATAAATTGTAATAATTAGAAATAAATTGTAATAATTAGTAATAAATTGTAATAAATTGTAATAAATTGTAATAATTATTAATAAATTGTAATAATTAGTAATAAATTGTAATAATTAGTAATAAATTGTAATAATTAGTAATAATTAGTAATAAATTTTAATAATTAGTAATAAATTGTAATAATTAGTAATAAATTGTAATAATAAGTAACAAATTGTAATAATTAGTAATAAATTCTAATAATTAGTAATAAATTGTAATAATTAGTAAAAAATTCTAATAATTAGGAATAAATTGTAATAATTAGTAATAAATTGTATTAATTAGAAATAAATTGTATTAATTAGTAATAAATTGTATTAATTAGTAATAAACTGTATTAATTAGTAATAAATTGTAATAATTAGTAATAAATTGTAATAAATTGTATTAATTAGTAATAAATTGTATTAATTAGTAATAAATTGTATTAATTAGTAATAAATTGTATTAATTAGTAATAAATTGTAATAATTAGTAATAAATTGTAATAATTATTAATAAATTGTAATAATTATTAATAAATTGTAATAATTAGTAATAAATTGTAATAATTAGTAATAAGTTGTAATAGTTAGTAATAAATTGGTATAATTAGTAATAAATTGTAATAACTAGTAATAATTAGTAATAAATTGTAATAACTAGTAATAAATTGTAATAATTAGTAATAATTCGTAATAATTAGTAATAATTAGTAATAATTAGTAATAATTAGTAATAAATTGTAATAATTAGTAATAAATTGTAATAATTATGAATAATTAGGAATAATTAGTAATAATTAGGAATAATTATGAATAATTAGTAATAATTAGGAATAATTATTAATAATTAGGAATAAATACTAATAATTAGAAATAATTAGAAATAAATAGGAATAATTAGGAATAAATAGGAATAAATAGGAATAATTAGCAATAAATAGGAATAATTAGTAATAAATAGGAATAATTAGTAATAATTAGTAATAATTAGTAATAATTAGTAATAATTAGTAATAATTAGTAATAATTAGTAATTGTTAGTAATAATTAGTAACAGTTAGTAATACATAGTAATAGTTAGCAATAAATAGTAATAGTTAGTAATAAATAGTAATAGTTAGTAATAAATAGGAATAATTAGTAATAAATGGAAATAATTAGTTAGTAATAGTTAGGAATAGTTAGGAATAAATTTTAATAAATTTTAAGAACTTGAAAAAATTTCCAGTGGATTGACGGCACTCCTTTTGCTCGACGAATTTTCTCCTTTTAGCTCTCACTGACTCAAAACATTATGAAAAATGTGTTGCTACATAGGCATATTCAATCTCGTATGCACGATATTGGATATGCATTCTTAGTATCACATTTTTTATAATGTTTTTAGGCAGTGACAGTTGGAAGAAGACGATTCATCGACGAAAAGGGGGCTCTTTTGTCCAACGGCTCATTTACTTGCATCTTTGTCACACTGAAATCACAATGAAGAATCTGGTCGGAGATACGCATATTCATTCTTGTACATACGAGAATGAATATGCATACCTTCGAACATATTCTTCATTGTGATTTTAGTGTGATAAAGATGAGTGTAAATGAGTCATCGGACAAAAGAGTAGCCGTCAATCTGCTGGAAATTGTGTCGCCCTTAATTAATGGTAATTATTAAGTAGTAGTAATTAGTTATATTTTTTTTCAGATAGTGTTTTTATAATTTCAAAATATTCAAAAACAGTGATGATTTTATATTGTGTAGAAAAATATGAAACAAGGAAGTCGACATTAGTCATTATTAGATGATCGCGCTTCGATAAATCAGTGTAGAAATCCAAATGGTTCTGGTTTAAATCCTGTATATATTGAGGGTGTTGAAGCTTTCTTAGTATTTTCATCATCAAAACCAGAATATATTTCAGAAGGCACAATTAAGTGTCCTTGTAAAAAATGTGCTCTGAGAACGTTTGACACATTTGACAAGGTTGGGGGACATCTCTTGCGGTTTGGTTTTTAACCATATTATGTTTTTTGTTATCAACATGGTGAACTCAGTTCCAGAGAAGATACTAATAACTTTATTCCAAATCTATCACGGTTCCAAAATTTAGTACATGATGTTGCAGGTCCATCTCTTCAACAAACTGAAACTCATGATGATATCGATTTAACTCCTGAGTTGGCACCATATGAATTTTATGAGTTTTTGAGGTCTGAAGAGGATGCATTATATCCTGGTTGCAAGATAAGAAAATTAGAAGTGGTTTCCAAATTTATGGCTATTAAATCAGATAATGAAATGTCAAACAAATGTTTTGATCAGATATTTTCTTTGGTTAAAACATTGTTACCTGAAGAAAATGTGTTGCCTGCAAATTACTATGAGTGTAAGAGGTTGGTTCAAAATCTGGGCCTTAGTTATTAGAAGATTCATGCATGTGAAAATTATTGCATCTTATATTCTGGTAAAAATGATTCATTGGATAGTTGTCCCACATGTGGACAATCGAGGTATAAAGAAGCTAAACCGGGGAAGTCTGGATCGATTCCAGTAAAATAGTTGAGATATTTCCCCCTTACACCCAAGCTCCAATGTTTATTTATGTCTCATAACACAGCGTCAATGATGTCATGGAACAAAACCTATATTTCAACCGGTAAAATCTTGAATCATCCATCTGATGGTGATTCATGGAAACATTTTGATCATCTGCATCCGTCTTTTTCTTTAGAAGCCTGAAACGTACGATTGGGTCTTTCTACTGATGGTTTCTGTCTGTTTGGTTCTTATGGTATTCAGTATTCATGTTGTCCTATCTTTATAACTTCGTACAATCCACCTCCATGGATGTTGATGAAGGATCCCTATATCTTTTTGACCTTATTAATCCCAGGACATCCGAAAAATAATATTGATATTTATTTGAAACCATTGATTGATGAGTTAAATGTATTCTGGAGTAATGTTTTTAGTACATATGATGTTGCTGCAAAACAAAATTTCACATTAAAAGCTGCATTGATGTGGACGATTAGTGACTTTCAGGAATATGGCATGTTATCTGGCTGGAGTACACATGGTCTGAAATCATGTCCTTACTGTATGAAAGACAAAAAAGATTTTATGCTCATCAATGGAAAAAAAACCTTGCTATTTTTACTTTCATCAAAAATTTCTTCCAACCGATCATCCTTTTCGAAGGAACAAATCTCATTTCAAAAAAGGCACAATTGAAAGGGATGAACCTACAAAAATGATCTCAGGTACAGAGTTAAATTATGTTGTATTTTCATTACCTCTCATCACATTTGGACCAACAAAAAACCAATAGAAAATTGATGGTTTTGGGAAAGAACATAATTGGATAAAACAAAGCATTTTTTAGGATATCCCATATTGGTCTGATTTGTTGGTCTGCCGCTTGTTGGATGTCATTAATATTGAGAAGAACTGTTTTGATAAGTTATTTCATATAGTTTTGGATACACCAGGTATGACCAAAGATAATATAAAAGCACGATTAGATCTTGCCCAAATTTGAAGGTGACCAGAACTTGAACTATTTGAAAATGTCAGATCACAGAGGTTAATAAAGCCAAAATCATATTATACAATATCCAAAGAGATTCTCTTATTATTTTGTCAGTGGATTGCATATTTGAGACTTCCAGATGGTTATGCTTCCAATTTGGGCATATGTGTTAAGAATAGTCATATTACTGGATTCAAAAGTCATGATTTTAATATTATAATGGAAAGACTTATGCCGATTGGATTCAGAGGTTTGATGAATTCTATGATTTGGGATTTGATAATATAAATATCATATTTTTTTGAGACATTTGTGCAGCGACAACAGACTATGATGCGCTAAGAAAACTGGAAGAAGATGTTGCTGTAATTATATGTAAACTGGAAAAAATATTCTGTCGGCTTTCTTTGACTCAATGGAATACCTGATATTACATTTTCCACATAAAGCTAAATTTGGAGGTCCAGTATAGTTTTGATGGATGTACCCATTTCAGAGATGCATGCAGAAATTGAATAAAAAAGTACATAAAAAGTCATCAGTTGAAGGCTCAATTGCTGAAGCTTATTTGCAAGAGAAAATTCCTTTTTTCTGCTCTCACTATTTTGAATCTGAATATCCCTTAAAAAAAACCACATGGGACATAACGAGGGAAATTTTAATGATGAAATGGACAATCAATTATCAGTTTTTAATCAGCCAAATCTTGGCTTCGGTGGAGTTCAAGAACGATGGATTTTAGGCGATGAACATCCCAGAGATCATACATATGTTCTTCTCAACTGTGAAGAAATGATAGCATTTGTATTTTGAGTGCTTCTATCACTTATTTTAAAATTTCTATTACAGTATGTAAACTTTTTTTATTTGTAGGTTATATGATAATCATATCAAGAAACAACTTCCATGAATTACAGCAGCTGCTCTTAAAGAACGCAGACAAAAAAAATTTCTTAAGGGTTTCAAAAACTGGTAATATAAATTATTGATGGTTTAATATCAATTTATTTTACTATTTATTATATTGATAATCGTTTTAAAAAATTCCAGGTGTCTCAACATGCTGATAAAATTGATAAGCGACTGTGTATATTGAGTAACCCACCATCCAAAATGGTTAAATATTATAATGCATATGTGGTGAATGGTTTTCGATTTCATACACATTCATATAGGGAATCAAAAAAAACAATGAACAGTGGAGTTTGTTTGATAGGATCACATCATAGAGAAACTGAAGTTGACTTTTACGGCATTCTGGATGAAATTATTGAGTTATGTTATCTTGGACAGAATTACATAATGATGTTTAAATGTCGGTGGTTGGATACTAAGAGAGGCTTGCATGTTCATTTGACTCATGGAATCGTCGATATTAAATATAGAAGTATTATTGCTGTAAATGAACCATTTTTACTGACTCAATAGGTACATCGAATTTATTACGCAAAGTACTGTGTTACTTCAAGACACCTGAGTGACTGGTGGAGCATAATAAAAATTAAATCTCAGGAAAATCAATTTACTCAAACTAAATGTGGTTCTGCTGAAGTGGAAGGAATTGAAAATTTTCAAGAGACTACTCAAAATCCATATTTTTCACAAAGAAACGTGAATATCGATGATGACACCCCACAATTAAGGGTCGATGGTGATGAAGATGTTAATGATGTTAAAAATGAATTTTAAATGACAAGGGATGGTGAAAGTAAAACTCATATGGATATTGATGATGCCAAGGAGGAATATGAAGACATTGACATCGTCAGATATGAAGATGATGATGAAGGTAAACATTGACATAGTTAAATATTGGTTATGATCATAACTAAAATATGACTATATATGATAGTTATTTTTAACTATCTACTAACAATAATCATTTTGTGTTTCAGATGGATCCTGATCTATTTCGTGAGTTTCAAGAGGCTAATCTACCTTTGGATGAGGGGGATGTGGGACCATCTGACCCTCAGCCTACTGGTGGTTTAGGAGGTACGCGGAGGGGGTGTGGTCTTGCGCGACTGATGATTCCTGACCCTATCCCCGAGCGACGTCCACGTCTTGGATTCGATCCATGCACACAGAGATATGATAACCTGTATATTTTAGTTAGCTTTTTCATTAATTTATTTATATATATACTAATTGTTTGATTATTTATTCTTCTTTCACAGTTTTGCGCATGTAGGTGTTGTACAGGGGAGCACTATCTTGCACAATTTTTGTTCTCAGCCATGGATCACATGGGAACATATTCTTGTTGATGTGAAGATCGCCATGTACAATCATTGGCTGGTACGTAAATAAATAATATTTATTTTGAAATTCAATTAATTAATAACTTGATATTATAAATTATTTGTAGGTTTTATGGTATCCCATCGAGGATAGAATACATGACGTTATCTATGCAGCATGGGAGGTGGCTATGCATGAGCGTTTGCATTAGTTTTTGCACAATTTGAGAAAGACGACAATTAAGAAAGTAGGAGAGACAGTATTTAATGAGTCCTATAGAGCCCACCGACCAGAGTACATTTCATATTAGGTTTGGGATAGATTATGTGCACACTGGTTGGGTGGTGGATTTCAGAGGAGGTCTTCATTGGGACGGTAGAACCGGAGGAGATAGGAGGTGACGGATCGAGCTGGTAGCTATACATTCAGTACGCATAGAGAGCATCTGGTAAGTGTATTTTTTTTAAAATTTATATAACTTTAAATATAAACATTTTATTTTATATTTCTGTAGGCAGTCGGGCATCCCGATATTAAGGAGTTCGACGTTTATCAGAGGATGTATAGTGATCCTGCCACTGGAGAGATTAGAGGTGATCACCAACATCGGATTGTGGTTAGTATTATTTTTTCAGTTTTACAATTAACTGCATATAATATTTTCACAATTTTAATTTCAAATTGTAATTTAAGGAGTCATATTAGGCTACAGCCTCTCAGACACAGGCTGAGGGTCAGGACGAGGCGGCTAATCAGACCAGTGCACACCATTTTGACGAGCCAGCATGGATGCAGGTGACTCAGTATGGCTTTGAGAAGGGCCGAGTAGTTGGTATCGACTCTCATGTGACTCATGGTACTTATTATGGTACTACTGTGATGTCGGCGTCCAGCTTCAGAGAAGCTCGTGGAGAGGCATCATCTTCTGCCTCACAGTATCAGGAGCAGTTACGAGCTCAGAATGACATTATAGAGAGTTTGCAGAAGCAGCAAGAAGAGATGAGTCAGCAGCAGCAGCCGCAGAAACAACAGCACAAGGAGGAGATGCGTCGATGGCAGCAGCAGCATCAGGAGTAAATAGAGTACATGTGTCGTCTGACT
Organism: Viscum album; assembly: GCA_963277665.1. Classification (NCBI taxonomy): domain Eukaryota; kingdom Viridiplantae; phylum Streptophyta; class Magnoliopsida; order Santalales; family Viscaceae; genus Viscum; species Viscum album. Next base: position 963,966,999 of record OY728150.1, read on the forward strand.
TGTAGTTTAGGGATTGAGTTTCCTCTACCATCTCCTTCAGCTCCTCCACCTCCTCCAGAAGACGACCCCCCCCCCCCGGTGATTTTTTTTATGTTAAAAACATTTAAATTTAACATTTGTTGCAATATAAACTATTTATAGTTTCTATCTTTTCTATTGGTGCAAATATTAGATAATTTAATTTGTAATATTTTATGATTTTTTTGGGAATATTGATAATTTTAATATTTTTATATTTTTTATTTTTTTATTATTTTAATAATATTAATAATATTATTTTATTAATCATAATTTTATTAAATATATTTTTTTCAGTATTATATTTTTTATTTTTTGTTTATTTTACTAATAATAATAATAATAATAATTTGTGATTTATTTAATATTATTTTGTAAATATTGAGAATTTTAAAATATTTTTATTTTAATTATTTTAATAATATTAAAACTAATTTTTCAAAAATCATAATTTTATTAAATTTATTTTTTTTAAAAATTATTTATTATTTGCGATGGGATCTGTTGTGACGGGTTCCCGTCGCAAATAGTCTAAATAGTTTTTTTTAAGTATTTGCGACGGGATTAGGGACCCGTCGCAAAAAGTATTTGCAACGGGCATATCACAAATAGTCTAAATAAATTCGTTTTAAAAAAGTATTTGCGATGAGATTACGGGACTGTCACAAATACTTTTTGCGATGGGATCATCGCAAATAATATTTTTTGTGACGCTGTTTTCTGCGACGAGCTATTTGCGACGGGACCCCTTCGCAAAAACTTATTTGCGACGGGACCCCATTGCAAAAACTTATTTTCGACGGGACCCCGTCGCAAAAACTTATTTGCGACGGGTTCCCATCCCAAATAGTTCGCCGCACATATCTAGAATTCTAGTAGTGATGCAAGTCATGAAGTAGCATGAAAGTCATGAAGTGGCGCGCAAGTCATGAAGTGGCGCGCAAGTTGTGAAGTGGTATGCAAGTCATGAAGTGGCACGCAAGGCATGAAGTGGCATGCAAGTCATAAAGTGGCACACAAGCCATGAATGGGAATGCAAGTCATATTTAATCACATCAAATATGATAAAGAAAAGAAAGTGGCGTGCAAGTTAAGAAGTGGTGCACAGGTCATTAAAGGGCGCGCAAGTCATGAAGTGGTGTGCAAGTTATGGAGCGGTACAAGTGATAAAGTGGTGTGTAAGGTGATATTGACGCCTCACACACAGGGCCACCAAAATACCTATAAATTGATGGATACCATCCTCATTTAGAATAATCTCAACACTTAGAGAAAATATGAGATCTGGTCGCACAAGTGTAATTGGACTGCAAGTTATGAGTGGTGCGCAAGTAGTGAGTTGTACGAAATTAGTGAGTTGTGTGCAAGTAGTAAGTGGCATGCAAGTAGTGGAACTCAAGTAGTGAGTTGCACAGTTATTGATGCTCAAGTAGTATCATGCAAGCAGTTGTGTGCAAGTAGTGGTGTGCAAGAAGTGCCACGCAAGTATAAAGTGGCATGCAAGTATAAATTTGTGTATAAGAAGAGGCACGAAAGCAGTGGCGTGCAAGTATAAATTAGAATGTGGATTGGTTTTCCCACAACAAAGGCAGAGGCTACACAATAGTTAAAGTGGCACACAAGTCACTTTAGGGTTGCGTGAAAGTTTTAAGTTTCCCAGTAAACATGTAGTAAAGGGGTATTCATCAGTGGATAAAAATTGGAATTCAACAGAGCATCTACATATAGTGTAGGATGCATTCATTTGTGATAATGAAGGGACCTACAAATCTATAAACTGTGAGTGGATACTTTCCAAAGAAGTGAGCAAAGGAAGAAGAAGGTGGTTATCCTTTTTACCGGCAGTCAGCTAGAGAGAGATAAATAGGGAGTGACCCTTGGGAAAGCAGTGTTCTAACCCTAAACCTTTTAAAGGCAGTGATCCTAGGTATAGAAGTGATCTAGCCCAAATCTTGTAATTAGAAGTGAGATTTAGTGGATTTGGTACATCGGCACATCTACATTGTATGGCCCTTGGATGTATCCTGGTGAGGGTGAACCAAGTAAAAATTTGTGTGTCATTCTTCTTGCTTTACTATATTTCATTCAAAGCATAATTGTTAGATAAAGATGGTAATAATAAGATCAGTATTAAAACATGAGTGCAAACAAAGTGATCCTTATAATAAATAGGCCAAGATCTAGTGGGGTAGGAATAATTTTAAAAAGAATATCCATACCTTATTCACCCCCCTTATCAGGGTATTTAGGCCCCTTATGGTCCTAATAGGGTTGCTACATTTGGTATCATAGGTAGTTAATTAAAAACCTTGGAAACTGGATTAAGAAAAAACATATGTTAAGGAAACATAGTCCTTTGATAAACTTTAAGGATAAGTATAGAATAAAATTATAAAGTTTTGGTAAGTAAGATATTATATGGGTTTTTTAGAAATACATCTATGTTTGGATACTAAAAATGGATGTGGTTATAGCACAAAGTTACCTGGGGATAATAACTCTAAAAATGGCTCATTGGGCTAGTTATGATCATCACCTGATGCATGAAAATGTGCCTTTCTATAGTCATAGTTTGATATTAATAGGAGATATACTTATGATAATTCACATATTCTTTACAAACCATTATAAAGTATTTGAAATTAAAGATATCCCCAAATAAACCATGTTTATGATTATGATATTATCTATGCATAAATTTTTCAATTTATGTATATTTTTTTACAAATTTGGGATTATTCATTATGTTTCATAATGTTATTCCATTGTTTATAAATGGAACCTATAAAATGAATGGGAACTATGTCAATTCATGTAATCAAAATAATTATAATGATTATTTCTTTGATAAGCTTAAGCCAATATTTTTAAGGGAACTAGTCTCCCAAACATTATCATCATATGAGGACATAGTATCATGTTCTGAAAAGACAGAGAATGAATTTTCTAAGTATTATGGATTCAAAGGGAAGAAATATAAGAATAAGGAGGCAGTGAAAAATATAGATAAAGGAAAGAAGATAAATTATAATTTTCTCACATGTGATAATTTTGGAAAAAAACACCCTGGTACTTTCTTAAAGGGATGGGAGTTTCTACAAGTATGGAGAAAAAAGACACTATACTTGTTATTTAAAGGGAAAGAAAAAGGTTTCCAATTTTTAATAATTTAACTATAAGGATTAAACTTCCCAAAAAAATTCCCCAAGAATCAAAAAAGTATACCTCAAATGTATCTAATGGATCATGGTGAAGTTTATGATATTACCGTAGATGATATGGAATGATTAATGTGCTTCTGTTTGGATTTAAGAATTATGTCATTTGAGTAATTTATCAATGATATCCTAGTTATAATAATTATGAAATGAATAAGTATTCTATTATAGTACTTTTTCATTAAGTATTTTAAAATGTATGTTTAACAATACCAGTGGTCAATAAAAATGATTCAGTGGAAAGTTTAACTTCTTGGAAAAAGCATGATTGAGGTAATGATAACCCTTAATATGTTCTTGATATTGAGATTATGAAGTTGGGATAAAGATATTATTTGTCACATACATGACTTATTTTAAAGGAAAATTTAATTTAATTTCCATTCTTGCATTGTTTTGGGGGGTTTCCCATGCATTTTTTGAGGAAAGGGTGAGTTTTTATGATTTGGGCCAAACCGTGATCCCATTTCCATATTTAAAAACCAATTTTGTTTATTTAATATCTTTTTCAATTGTTATTATTATTTGGTGATTCCAAGTCTCACCTGAGCCCAATGAACCTATACATTCCCCCATTCTCTTTCCCCCCCTTTTTGAAGCTTGTATGTATAGCGAATTGGGGAATAACTTCTTAGGTTTTCTCAAATCATCCATATTTGAATAGGTAACTTATTTCCATCATAACTCTTTCAATTATTACTCTTTTCTCCCAATTTTAATTCTCAAATTATATTCTCAAACTTATTCGAACCTCAACTTCATTTTTTGATGTTTGTAGATTCGGATACTAGTGTATTTGAGGCGATTTTATCAATATCCCTCAAGTAAGTGGGTCTCCTTCATTCTTCCTTCCATTTTATTAGGGTTTGTTTTCCTTTTTCTTAGGCTTTATTTCAATTATTCATGATTTTTTAATATAAAGAAATTTTGGATTAAAACCTAGGGTTTTATCTTTGATTTCTTGGCCTTTTCTTTTGGTTTTATGCTTGATCTAAGTCCCTTTTGGTGCGGTGGTGGTGCGGTTGAATTTTCGCACAAATATTCGAGGGTTTTGATATTTTTGGTAAGTGATTCTATGGGTAATAAATTCTATATGAGTTATATTTTATGAATTTATATTTTTAGTACACTTATAATCCATTATACTTGCTGTGAAATATGGTTTTGGTGATATTTGTTAAGTAAATGATTTTTGGGTACCAATTTTGTGTTAAATTGGGTGTTATACATATCTATTTTATATTATGCCAAATGGGATTGTTTTATAAATAATTTAATGGGTTTATATAAATTCTTTAGGAGCTTAAAATTGTTTTTTGATGAATATGGGTATGCACATGGTGTTAAAAGTGGGGTTTTAAAGGTATTTTGTGTGCAAAACATTGTTAAGTTTTGTGAAGTTATTTTATTGAAATCTGAAAGGTTTTATTGAGTGGTGTAAGTGGTGAGAAACATGTATAGCTACTGTTTTTAGTTTAATATGACCATAACTGATGTTTTTTTTTGTGATAATGGTTTTTGTTATCATGAGATAATGGTATGAGCACAATGGGGGAAACCTGGGTACCTAGGTGGGCGGATATGTACAAGTATGCTAGTGATTCGTATGGGTTTTGTCCATGTTTCACTTAGTATTTGGATTATGAAAACTCTAACTAAACTATATGGATGATTTTTGGGGACCAATAGGTTATGGGTGTGTTCCCTACTAGTGGCACGTGCATGGGAAAGGATTTTGACTTGGATATTTTACACTGAGGTACGAGGTACATAGGGCCAGAGACTATCTAGTGCCTAGGGGTGTTCCCGGTTTTGGTGCTCATTGGATTTGGGGTATTTAAAATTCTATTAGGGTGTTTTTGGCTGTAAATTATGGTATATAAGATGTCTTATTTAAATGTGTTAACATTTTAAAAGTTTTATTTTGAAAACTTTTTACAATTCAAAGTTTCATTTCTTGGAATTTATCGCTGATTTTCCTTACATATTAAAACTGCATGCTTTTCACCTTGTATTGCATACTATTTGGAATATTTTGGTGTTATCCTACTGAGTTTAGGATCACAACCTACTTACACCCCTTGGGTGTAAGTAGACTTGGTCATGTTTGACACAGGTAATGGAAATTCTTTGGGTGATGGCGGTTCGGGGTGTTAGTTCCCATCTGTGGTGCGGCGTTGTGGAGACAGCTTATGGGTGGTGACCCCTTGTCGTGTGGAGTCCTTGGGGATATTTTGATTCTATTTAATTCTGTATTTAGACCTATTGTATTATGTTTAGACCTATGTATTCATTTCTATATTTTTTCTAAATCTTGTTTGGTATGAATTTTTTAGATTCAGTTTGTCGATTTTTTTTTATGTTTTATGTATCCATATTCAGGTAAATCATTCCCAAACCAAAATATATGATACCTGGACACTTTTTCCAGCCTATGGGGATAGGGAATGCCCTTCAGGCCTTGTCATGGGCTATATTTGGTGCTGGTATTAGTGGCGAACCGATTCGGTTTGTGACATTATTGATATGGATAAAGTAAATTGGATAGTATTAACTGCCTTGGAACTGATTAATGATTTTTTGAAAAAGAGGTTTATGCTATCATTGATGGAGTTAAAAAAAATTGGATTTAAGGAATATATAAAATAATATTTTTTATTTAAGGAATAAGGAATCATGCAAGTTTTCAATAAGGTTTTATGCTAAGTCAGGTTATTATAATGTTTCAAGAGAATACATTATGAAGGTATTCACATTTTTGGTATGTGATGATTATGATCTACTTAATTTTGTTTGGGTGATTAATGGTAAGTTAATTTTTTAAATTTAGTGACCTTTTATAAAGTTTTGGATCTTAATCTTTTGGAAGGGTCAAAAGCTTAACCATTTATGAAATGGTTTATGTTGAACATTGGATGAGGTTTTAGAGATTAATGTATTACTTCACCATATGAAGATTTATGTATATTAGATAACCTTTACTAAAAATTTTGTTAAAATAATAACTATATATCTAAGTAATGACTTATCATTCTATTATGGATCTTACAATATGTTAAAAGTTAATTTTAGTGCTTTGGGCATAAAAATTTTGTCTTTGATATTCATTTATTATTGTAAGAAATGAAGTGGAAAATGGTCTAAATACAACCAAAATTGTGAAATTGTGCCTATGAAATCAATATATATCAAATAAATATATTTTCATATATTCTCGGTCTATATGGTAAAGTAATTCCTCATCTCTAAGAAAAGGATATTGAAACAAAATTCTATCTTAATGTATTTATTTATTTTGAATTGATATCCTTTTAAAATATCACATATTTATGGTTTTTAGCCCTTAACTTTACATTTATAATTAAATTTCTTGTGATCAATGACCTCTATCAATCTCTATAATTATTTTTTCTTTTCTTCAATGACCATATCTTCACTTCCCACTAATGTTCTCCTACTTAGAAACCTAGTTATGTGTTATTCCATATAACCATTATATTTTACTTATTTATTATAAAGAGGATGTTTTATTAACCCTTTTCAAGATGTGATATTTCAATAAATGTATTTTCAAATGAAAAACCTTGATTACCGAGATCAGTATTAAATTGTGAGGATGCATTTATTTAAGGGAGTAGAATATAACACCTCAAAATTTTCAAATATGAACATCATTTTTGATAGTGTGTATGACACAAAACACCAAGAATAGAAGGTAATATAACATCCCAATAATTTATGATATATTTATCTTTTAAAAATAAATTCAATATCTTTGATAGTTTTCAATGCACGCAACACTATGTTTGAACGAAACACGATACTCTATTAAAATATTATTATTTAAAGATTACCATTATAACCTAGCCATTAAATAGAAATATATGAATAGTAATAAATAAATTATTAAAATTATATGGCTTATACATTTATGAAATAAATATAATTGATATCTATTTATTAGAGATAAAATTAGAACCATTTGAAATAAAAATAAATGTTTTCTGAAAAAACTATTTTTTTGAAATGTAGATTAGTCGTGCATTGACCGCATAATTTAAAATTATTTTTTTCAAATTTTCTAATATTTATTTGAAAAAATAAAATTAATATTTTAAATCATCATATAAAAATTATCTTAGGTTAATGTTTTGTGATTTTTCTGAAAAGACTCATTTTTTAGATGAATAGTGAAAAATACTGAATTTTAATTGAAAACATCCTTTTAGTTTAAATTTTTTATAAAGATAAATTTTATTTTAAATTAGTTTTATAGTAAAATTAGTTCAACTTATATCAGTTAATACAATTTATTTCATTGGAATCATTTTCATATCAAATTTGGATATTAAAACTTTGTAAACTTTTGAATATTTTCTCTTTGAAAACCTGTTTTCCCATCACGTCTGCAGGATTAATTTTAAATTAAAATTCTCCAATTATGTGAATGGATTTTTTTAAAATGGATTAAATATTTTTAATCATAATAATATATCATATCTAATAATTTAAACTTAATTTTTTGACCATAATGAATATTAAAAATAGTAAAACTTATTTACCATAGTTAAGGAAAAATGGGTTTACCAGGGATTAAACTAAAATGATAAGGTTTTAAATGACCTAAAATCTAGTATAAAACCTATTTTATTGAAATATTTAGACCTAATAATTTATAATTCTCTATAATACTCCATTTTTTACTCTTTTAGCATGTGAAAATGTGGGTACACTTTTTTATTTTCAAAAAATAAAAGTGTGTCACTCACCTCACTTATAAAAGTTCACCCACTCTCTTCTCTTATTTACACCATAAAACAGTTTTTTTTTACCAAGACTTGTAAAAATAACTTACCAAGTTCTTTAATATCATCCTATAATCCTTATTTTGTTCACAAATCCAACCTAGGAAGGCTTTTGGGGCAAACCTGAGGAAGATACCCGAAGAACATGTAATATTCTTCAACGAGTGTTTTTATTTTATTTCTTCCTCCACATCATTAAATTATAATTAAACCATGATTATATAATAATAAAATTATATTTCATATAATTAGAAGTTTTTTTGATAATTTAATAAACTAAAACCATCTCCACTTTCATAAAATGGGTTATGAAATCATTATTCTTGTGTACGGTGGACTACTGACTCACGAACAGATGTCATTCGTTTTTCCATTACCGCCTATCACAGTTGGATTTTATGATGTATATAGAGTATATATATGATATTTATAACATAATTATACCTATTTAATAATTATATCATATATAAATTTTTAATTTCTATTCCCTAGGGGATACGATAACGTAGCTCATGTGTATGACGGACTACCACCTCACAAAGTGATGTGATTCACCTTTCACTAACTCTTTACATGGAAGGTAATAGGATAAATATAATGAATATATGTTATATAAATTACATAATTATTATATTAATTATATATTTATCATTTTTAAATTATAATTTATATCATTTTCTTTCGAACACTTAAAAATTATAACATCGTTCGTGTACGTGTGGACTACCGCATTCACGAAATGATGTGACTCTCTTTTTATCACCACGCCATATAGATGATATAAATAAGTATATTTAATGAAATAATATAGTATATATGATATTATTATTATCATTATGTAAAGATTAAATATCACTTAACTTATTTCCACAATGATCATTGAAAAATATAAATGTCACTCATGCGTATGTACGACTTACCATCTCTATGATTTTAATGTGGTTCATTTTTCATAGCCATATTTCATGATTTATTTTAAAGGTATAATTGGTGTATTTATATGATAATTAATTCATTATTATTTTTCTATATATTCTTAAATAATTAACTCTTTGACCATATTCAAACTATCAAAGTCATTTTTGACACATAAGACAAATATCGTTCAAACATCCAACTTAGACTTAATTGATTAAGTAATCATATATAAATAAGTTAAATAAAAGGAATAATAAAAATTTAAAAGGTTATTAAAAAATTAAATAATAAACATAATTTCATTATTCATGAAGATAAATAATGTATGTGATGAGATGGACTTAAGGTAAGGGTTTCTCGTCTCACTTTTAATTTTCTGAGACATAATCCAAATTCATCACTAATTTCATTTTTGTGGTGTCTATAATAACATTTTTATGTTATATAATGAATTAATTTATATTCATGGTATTTAATATTTAATTTAAAGTCATTTTATACATGTTACTTATAATACAAAAGTTACCAGAGTGGTTAGTATATATTTTTCAATCTCATCATTATTAGTGATTATTTTTGTTTAAGTATCCCTTGGGGGAATTCCATGATGTTTTTATTTTAAAATCAATCTATTTTATTATAATATGTTTATTAATTAACTTTTTTAATTAATGTTTCCTTTTTTTTACTCTTTGGGATTTAAAATTATTAATAATGTTTTTTAGGAAAATCTGACTTTAATTCCCTATTCAGTAGAAAATAAATTTTCTTCCATAACCAAGTTTTATAAAAATGTTTTCAATTTTTTTTAGAATTATCCAAATGATTTATTAAATAAATTATTTATCCATGTTTTAATTTTTAATTTTTTTTTAAAGTATTCTTATTGTAATTTTTTAAACAATGCACTTTTCTAATCTTTTACGGTGTAAAATGAATGTTCTTTTAAAATTATACGACATATATAGAATTACCTGTCATCATGACCATAATTTATTTAAAGATTCATTTGAAAAATTACAAGGTTATTTTTAAATATTTTTTTCCCTAATATTCTAAAAATTATTAGTTTTTTTAAAAGTGATTTTTAAATTAAATGATGTTAATAATATTTTTTGAATTTTTTAGTTTTAAAATAAAAAAGGGTGATTTTCAAAGAAAGGTTTTTTTCCTTAAGAAATATTCCAAGTGATATTTTAAAATCATTTTCCGTCTAAGAAGACATTATTTGATTTTAAGTATGATTTAATGGAGATATACTCTAATGACACCATCCTTATTATTTCTCTAGATGGTTTATGATCAGTTTAACTGGGGATGTACTATGTTGATACCATTCATTTTACTCTGGATGATTTATGATTAAGTTTATTGATTGGGGAAAGTATTTTAATTTTGTATGTTAGTTTTAATATGAATGTTTAATTAAATTATGTTTCACCCCTTTCATATGAGGAATGTATTGGATTAACAAGTGATGGGTGGGGACCGCTATAGCCCCTCGATGCATCGGAAGGTCTCATGAGACAAACTAGATATGGTTTTATCCAAGGCCTTACCCATTTATATAGATGTATTGAAACAATCCTCAATTTTATTGGACTTATTGGAACAATCCTCAATGATAGTAGATGTATTGGTACAAGCCTCGATGGTATGTTTTAGATGTCCAACATTATTCATTACAACATTATGAATTCATTTATTAATATTCCATGTGATTATTAGATTATTTATAATATACATGGTTAAGTTTCATGATCATGTGATTATTTACATGTAATTATTTAATAATCATTTATTCCTACCATATTATGCTAAAGTTATTGATTAAATGGAATGTGTTTTGGTTATTTACCATGTCATATTGATTATGCCTTATTTATTCATATCTTTAATTGTATAATTATCCTTAATGAGCATCTGATCTCACCCCTTTCTTATGTTTTATTTTCCCCAGGATACAAGGAAGCATTTTTTTTATTGATATGCAGGGATACGCTAAAGGGAATACTAGAACCTTCCAAGAAAATTATTTGTGTATTTTATGTTTTAAAATTTAATGTGAATTTTTAGTATGTATCTAGTTAACCAAGACTACTAAACTATTTTTTCATTTGGGATGCGATTACTTGTATATTATATCAATGTAATAAAGTATCCATTGGATAATAGTTACTAGGGTCGACGTCGCTACACCATCCTTCCATTATTTTGACTATTTGTAAACTCAACTATGTTGGTGGTTTTAATCATAATTTTTTGATATATAAATAGGAATAACCACATGATTTATCACTCTAGCTTTTATCCCATTATCACTGGGACAATCTCTGCATTTTCCATGATATCTATTGTTAACTTTGTTACTTTGGGCTTCAACCATTATTAAAACCAAAATTATTTAATCATAAGTGGTGAATAATTAACACCATAAGAGAATTATTGTATGATAATTACAAGAAAATATCAAAAAAATGTATTACTCCAAAATTATTACATTAGATTTCAGTTTAACCAAAATCACTCTTGATTCAATCTAGTTTTCATTAGGTAGGGTTCTCTAATATTTCTTAACTTAATTACTTAACATAAAAAATCCTTCATAATGTCTTTTAATGAGAATATAGTTAAACAAACCATATCCTAGGAGAGTTTCTAGATAGGTGTAGAGTCTTAGGCCCACTCATCATACACCGAAGTGAATATTGAGTTGATACCCAACCATAATTTTTAGGGTGATTTCCCCAATGTGCATATTCTCCATAGCCATATCCACTTTCCAATATCCATATAGGGATTTAATATCTAGTAAAATGACACAATCTCTATTTTACCAAAACTTCTTGGTGTTATCATATACTTGTAATTATCCCTTACACTTATCCCTAGGGTTTTTACAAAAAAATATCTTATCCTAGTCCCTAAAATATTCAACATTACCTCTATTATCCTAAAGGGGTATGATGAAACTTAACTTATCAGCCCTTAAATTATTCTCAACTAACTTCCAAACCTATAAAGTTATTCAAACCCTACTCTTATACCAACTATGAAATTCCATGAACATATCTGTCCAGTAATTACATTACTTAAATAAAATATTGGATGAAAATACATTCTAATGATGTTTTAGGCTTATATGTTTATATAATTAATACAAAACATTAACCAACAAAACTCATGTCTTTTTCAACTAATGTGAATTTTCCCATTATATAAGTAATTGATTAATTCGTAACAAGTCTTCAACATCTCTTAAAAACTTTCCACAGAAGATACACTTATAGAGACATCATGCATGTTACTTTTCTTTATAACCTAAGGAAATATAAACATAAGAAAGGGTGAGTTCAGATGCTTTGTTATGGTAATCATAATCGATAACAATCAAATATCATAAGTGATAATAAGATGGGTATATAGGTATAATAAAGATATATAATAGATCCAAACCCAATAAATAATATATCATAAATCCTGGCATAAATCATGGAATAACATAAGAATATATCATGGAATTTTCATATCTTAAAGAGCCAAAAAAATAATAACCTAGCTTAGAATAAAAAAAATGGTAATATTGAATCATGGGAGCATTACATAAAAGTGTGAAATATATTATAAAAAAGACATGATAATGGAATTTAATATAACATGAAAACAAAACAAAACATATAAGGGTAGTACAATCATAATCATAGGAAACCTTGTGAGAAAACTCATTATGCCCACACCATTGTAAATGAACAAATTATTTCCATGCATTAAAATGTGAACAAACATATTATGCCCATGCCATTGTGAACAAACTCATTAAGTTTTTACCTTACTATATCGTGAAATATTAAACTTAACCAATGTATTGAAGGGTGATATAGGACCCCACAAATCATCATCTATACATATGTGTTCCATATAAAATCAATCATCATCATATCATAAAGAAACCATGGAAAGAAAATGGGTTTTAAGTTACCAATGGAAATGACCATATGGATGGCCTTACCACTTGTGGTGAATTTCAATTCACTAAAATTTCCTCCAAGTTGTTAATTTTTCTTGAATATTTTGATGGATATATATAGCCTTGCGGTGGAGGAACCTCCATCCCCGGTGTCGTTTGATGTGGATTCCTCTACTCCAGGCATCCTAGACCCTCTGCTTCCTATTCTTACTTTTGAATCTAATGCACCGATGAAATTTGTATTTTTCTAGATCTCTCCCAACCTCCCCCATCCCATCTCTTACTTTGGATTGAAGGTGTTGAAAAATGGTTTCATAATCTTTCTTGTCCCATCATTCCCAACTTATGATACTTTTTTCACATCCACATACACGTCGCATCAGAATGTAGGTGGAAAGGATCGAATCCTACATGAGATCTTTAGCTGGATTCCTCATATGGTGGTGTATGGGTATCAATTTTAGGAGATGACCATTAATTATAATCTTACATCTCTCCAAACATCCATCCTATTGGTGCCCCCCCCCTCCTCTATATCCAAAGGAATCCTCCCTTAAATGAGTTTCTCATTCCCATGCAAGCACTGTTCCTCTACACCAAGTAAGCTATTGTATGGAACTATTTCCATTCAAGCCTATTGTGGATCCCCATTTTTAGGCCATTGAGGTCCTACTCAGATCAATAACTCTCATATTTATCCTCCCTTGCATCATAAAGGATGTATCTCTAGCCACTTCTCTCTCATCCCTACCTTCTAGTCAGAAATACCCCTTGGGGTGTTCTTTATAAGTCACATTGGACTAGACGGATTCTTCTAAGCATGCCTAGGGTGATGTTTCTAACTCCACATGCCCAATGTTTCAAGTTCCACATATATCTCTCCTATAAACATCTCAAATTCCTAATCTGCATTATCACATGTCGAAGACAATGAATCCCTCCTTTCTCCTCCAAAATCGATTATGGCTAGCGACATCTATACCGTGTCTACTTCAAAACAAGCCTCTTAATTCTCAAATTATTAGTCTATAACCCATGCCATGCCAGGGGAAAAACGAGGATCTCCCTCTTTAAATGATCCCATTTGTTATTTGTAATTCTCGTGGCATTGGATCAGGGGTAAATATTGACTTCTTTTCCACATAAATCTCCAAAAACAAAACTATTCTTATTGCAGTTCTTCAATCTAAGAAGGATCCCTCGAAAGTGTTAGTTTTTTTCTCATAGGATGTGTTTGATCTACTCTATGCATGTTGAACCCATGAACCTCCATAAATGGGTATTTTGGCATAATTTTTTGGCAGTTGATATTTTGGTCACTTCTAATCATCATATCATGTTGAAGGTTATTAATGGGAATGATACATGTTCTCTCTCTTTTTTTTTTAAGAAGGTAGTGCCTTGGTCAAAGACCAAAGCACAATTTATTGAATAAAAAAGAAAGAAAGTTAAAAAAGACTAAAATATGGGATTTTCTTACAATCTCTATCAAAAAGATGAAATAAATCAGCTGTAAGGGCATCCATCCAAGTCACGTTCTGGTGAAAACATTTGTTGGCAAGGGCATCAGCAACAGCATTCACTTCACGGAAGGCATGAGTAGCAAAGTAGTCAATCCCACGAAGCGAATTCAGGAAATTCATCCAAAGAGTGGTAAGCGGCCAGGCTAGATGAATCACACCATTCCAAATAGCTTGGACAATGGTGGTATAATAACTTTCAATCCAAAGATTTATCCATCCTATTTGGAGAGAAAAATCAACAACATGAATGACCCCCAACATTTTCGCTTCCAAAGATGTAGCAAAACCACACCCACTATAGAAACATCCATGGCACTAACTAGAAGAGTCTCTATAAATCGCTCCACAGCTGGAAGGACCGGGATTTCCCTTTGAGGCACCATCAACGTTCACTTTGATCCACCCTGGCATCGAGGATTTCTAGAATACTTCAAAGGTACGTCTGGGATGGGGATAAATACCCGCAACACGAATATGGTGAAGAATCTCTAAATAACCAACAGAATTGTTGCAGCAGTTTTTTTGGATTGAAGCAGCCTCTTGAATCGCTATGAGAATTCAAGATTTTCCTGCATTGAGACTTAATGAGTGTTTATTATAAATAATATCATTTATGATGTACCATATCTCATGTAATATTTCTTCCACATCCATAAGAAATATTTTTTTAATTTTTTATGAGGCTTCACGGCCAATACACTTTTTCAAAAGCATACAGATCGAGTCAGAAGAGGTCCATCTACAGATAAATAAGTCAAAAATGTAATTCCATAAAGCAAAGGTCGTAGTACATGACAAGAAAAAATGATCAGAATCCTCCCTGTGTTGATTGAAAAATTGGCATTTAGAACAGAGTTGAATGCTAAAAGTTTGCAGAGTAACATCAGTGGGTAATCTATTATACGCGATATGCAAAATAAGAGTGAGCCTTGAAGGTTTGATCCAAGGCTTATTAAAAGAGATCACCCATTGAAAATTGGAGTCAATTCTAGAGAAATTGTGATTGTAAAAAAAATTGAATCAATAATTCCATTTGGAGAGGGTTCCCAAACAAGGAAATCCAAAGAATTAGAAAAGGGGTACTTGTCAATGATCTAGGTGATGTTGTTAAGAGGGTCTTGCCTATGAAGTTGCAGAACATCTTTGATAGAGTGACTAGTATCCTTGGGGGTATTATTAGAAGGTAACATAGTTATCAAGGGGGTACCAGTCCAATTATCAAGCCAGAAATTGATGTAAGAATCAACGCTAACAATCCATCTAGAGTTTTCCATAGTCTTATGATAAGAGTTCCTGATGGATGGACAAATCGAGGAATTGATGAAATTAAAATTCCCCTTCAAAAGTTTATTAAGGAATCTATGTTTTAGAAAATCAGTAGCCTTAGAGTTAGATTTAATTAAACGCCAAGTGTGTCTAGCTTGAAGGGGGTCATTAAAAAATTTTAAATTTTTAATACCAATACCTCCTTTGTCAAGAGGTTTACAGCAGGTCATCCAAGGAATAGTAACAAGTTTCTTTTCAAAAATACTTCCCATACAAATGAAATTTTTTATAAAGGTATTAATTTTCTTAAAGGTACCTATCATCCACTTATAAATAATGAGGTAATAGACCATTTTAGAGACATCCACTCTCCTTTTTTTATGCTAAATGTAACCCAAGATCTAGATATGTATTTTGGTATGAAATTGGGAGCATTGATCTTGGGAATGTGTCCTGGATTATTGGATGGGACTTCAATGTGATCATTGATCCGTCATAGAAAAAGGTTATAGGGATATATATAAAGAATGGCATGAAATAATTCTATTAATTCCCAGCTCATAATGGCCTAGTTTATTTGGGGTTAATCGTAGATAATTTTACCTAGTGTAACAATCAAAAAATACCCCACTGTATGTGGTGTAGTCTTGACTGCTACATGGAAAACATCAATGCCATCTCTACTTATCTGAATACAAGTGTCACTCACCTAGTCTGGGCTCTATCAGACCATTATCAATTAATGGTCTAAATTTCTCCATGATTTAGAACCTCAGGAAAGTTCTTATTCTATAAACAATAGACAGTATACCCTTCCTTGCAATCAGTGGTACATTCCTCATAGAGAAAACCCATTCCAGACAGGAAGTGGGTCAGATTTCAAAATAAACTCAATCGGCTCAAGGATGAAATCCAAACATGGATAAGGGATCAACCCTCAAACATTAAATAATTAGATAATGTGGAATTTGAGATCAATAATGTTGAATCTAGTCTAGAAATATGTTGGAATGCTGATCTTTTCAATGATCTTCTTGACAAAAAAAACCATCTTTCTAGAATGCTCCTGGAATAGGAATTCGCTGCCTGGGAAAATTCCAAGAAATTGTGCCTGAAGGCTGGAGATAGAAAAACTACATTTTATCATTCCTATATCAAAGAAAATAATTGTGTGGGTGTTCCTAACATATGTCTGGAATATGGGTCCTTCACTAACGACACTAAATTGGTGGGTAGGATGGTCTAGTATCCCTTAAAAAACATTTTAGTAGGTGTTAACCCAAGCATGTTGAATGGGTACCCAAGAGGTCCTTCCATTTTGTAGGATGTTATTCCCATTGTGGTTTCTGATACTATTAATCATGAACTAGAGAGATTACCTAATGAGGAGGAGTATTGTGATGCAGTGGTTTCTCTCAACTAGGAGAGTTCCCCAGATCCGGATGGGTTCCCAGGATCCTTTTATGTTGCCTCTTAGAATCTTATTAATTATGAGATCACATAAATTATTCATTATTTATTCCATGGAGGTAACATGCCCCATTTGATGAGTGAAACAATGCTTATTATCATTCCAAAGGTAAGGGATCCCTCCTCCATTAAACATTTTAGGCCAATTAGTATGTGTAATTTTTTTACAAGGTCCATGAAAGTTTTCTCAATAGGCGACTCTTTATACATCTTCATGATTAGGTTTCAAAGGAACAACATGGATTAATCCAAGGGATATCCCCCCACTACCACAAAACAGGGCAAGAGAAGTGCTTCCCTTTATCAGCGCTAAACAGAAAGCGCTGATAAAGGGGTATTCCTTTATCAGTGCTATATAAAAGTGCTGATAAATGTTACATTTATCAGCGCTAAAATAAGTGTTGATAAAGGGTACACCTTTATCAGTGCTTTTTTTAGCACTGATAAAAGGAAACATTTATCAGCGCTTTTTTATCACTGATAAATGAATGTTTTATCAGCACTTTTATTTTAGCGCTGATAAAACATACCTTTATCAGCACTTTTAATGAGTGTTGATAAAGGTTCCATTGGTTTTTATTTAATAACCCTAACAGGCCAACCTCATCTGCACGCAGTCAAGCTCTCACAGAAGCTGAACCAGGCCCCTCGCCACCGTGACCTCATCCTCCTCATCTTCCTCATCCTCCTCATCCTCCTCTTCCTCCTCGTCCTCCTCGTCCTCCTATTCCTCCTCGTCCTCCTCCTTCCTCCTCCTCGTCCTCCTCCTTCTTCGTCGCCACCACCACCTCCGCCCCTGCCCCCGATGCCGTGACCCCCGCTACCTCTGCCGCCTCTACCCTCACTGTCGCGACCGCCACCACCTCTGCCATCGTCGCCACCTCCACCTCTGCCACTGCCGCTTCCTTGGCCACCGCCGCCACCTCTGCCTCTGGCGCTGCCTCCGCCACCACCGCTACCATTATTGTTATTCATTTTCAGGTAAAATTTTTTTCTACCGCTTTAATTTAACGTGTGAAATCCTGATTTAAGGTGTTATTGCAAGAGTTAATGGATTATTGATATTATTGAGTTCATTATTTAATCCTTGCACCTCAATAACCACTTATTGAATCTTGTTTCAGTGGTTAGATGTTCTTGAACTCTTTTATGGACACCCCTTGAGTGTGCCAAGTAAAATTATCCCTTTAATGCCAAATTATTAATTTCCCTGAACACCTATTTAGCTTATGTCAAATCTTTTAAATGAGGTTTCCCTTGATAAAAGGGTATATAAATGGAATTTAAGACACATTATAGGTGTTTGGCCTAGATTCTTAATGGAATTTACCATGTAGGAAATTTCCATATTGATTATGGCCCATTTTGAAGACCCTTTGAGCCTTATTAGTGAATTTTCCATTATTGGTAAAATTGAATGTGTAATAATCATGAGGAATGAATTTTACATGATGGATTTATTTTAATTTAATGAATTAATTAAATTAATTGAAATGGTCTATAATGGGTTGAAAGGGAACACCATCTACTGCATGTTATATAGAATGATAATTGTGTATTTCATTTCGTTGAATGGAATTGTACATGGATAATTGGACATATGAGATGTTTTTCTTCATGTTTTGTAATATAAATATGAATGTGAATAATTCCTTACTTATACAAATGGTCCTAATTAAATTGATGGATGGGAGGTAATTCCCCATTCTAGTTAAAATTAAAATAAACCTTTATAAAGGATAACATAAGATGGTAATGTAATTGTTGAGAATATAGGAAAATCACACTCCCTTACATTGGGTGTTGAGTATAACATATCGCACCACAAATACTAATAGGATGTTGGGATTTTTTTCACCACACCAATTTCTTAGAGTTATTACATGATGGCTTACTCCCCATCCTGAGTTCCATCTAGTTCACATTATTCTATGCTTGATCACTATTATGGTTGGATTTCTTTTCTCGAGGCATGTGATCCTTTTGATTCCTATTTGGATTTGTTTGCACCTATGGTTTGGATAAAAATTAGTGATCAGATAGTGATATCTATCAATAAATTTAAATTTATTTTCATGCATTGTCTTTTGGAGTTTGTGGGATGTGGTAAATGGTGTAGTCAGTTTTAGATTATTTTATTATCATGGGTTTCCCCTATTTTATGTTTTATTTTCAGCTGGAAATCTTCTCTGTTGTGCGCCTCTCCTCTGCCACGTACGCACCTCTTCCATGTGCTTAATGACACCTTCGCGGTGAGTTTTCTCTTGTTACTCATTGGTTTCCTCTTGTTCTCATGTTATTACTATTTGATATTGATGGTTATGATGTGAAATGTACGGGCTAAACGCCCCGCTGAAAATCGTGGTTGTTGGTGGTCCTTGTTTGCGCACTAAATGAATTGAATGTTGGTTGGTTCTTATTGAACATTGAAATATTTAAATTAGTAATTTACATATACTTGACTTGTGAATGAAAACCCCAGGATGATAAAACTTCTGTGATAACCCCTGAATTAACAAACAAAACTAAATAAGGGATGCTTTGTAAAATCTAAAATTTTGATTGTTTGGTTTGTATGGTGTTGCGATTGTGATCACAATTGTGTTTTTGTATGGTGTTTCGGTTGTTGGCATGATTTATATGCCATTTGTTTTCCATGTTGTAGTTCGTCCACCATTAAATATCAATCCAAACTTTACCCATTTGAATGGCACCACCACTTTGTTACTAGTGCAATTCCACTGAATCCTAGAAAACCACTTCTAGAGGGCTCTATGAGACACTTTAAAATACATGGAACATGCTTTACCATACATGAATTTCATATAGATTTTAATTCCACACAACATTTATCTCCAAAATTTACACCACATGACTAATCTTCTGACTCAAACTTGGAATAAGTTTCATTTTAAATGTTACATGTCATGTGAACCTAGGTCACACACAATATATCTCCAAGACATATACTTCATCATAAAACCATGTACATGCCATGAAATAATGGTAGAACCATATGACATCTGTTTTACTTCACTCACACCATGTATAGATATCATATATACTTGATGTGTATAGACTATACACCCCTAGTGGTCATGTAAGGACTACACACCGTGTATTCCACAAAAATTTGATGCATAGCTGGTGAGGTGACTCAATATGTATCTAAAGTACACGCCTTTAGCTCAAGTTGTTCTAAATGTCATGTATTTTCAAAGGCATCATTCAGTCTTTGTAATACTAACTTGGAATAAATTTGATATATGTCAGATTAAATATGGTATCTTATACATACATGATGTTCACCCTATTGGACACGCCATGTATATGGATTTCACATGTGTTTAAAGGCATTTGTACCATGATTTGTTTTTATAAGACCCAAACAATGCTACCTGATTAATTAAAAAATAATATTAGGCATGTTCGAGATCGAACCCATAAAGACGATGTATATGAATAAAGAATGAATGAATTCCAATCAGTTGACAAAAGAGCATGAAGATGGCGTGAAAGAGTTTATCAAGTTTGCAGAAGATCATGCATGTGACCCTTCTCAAATCCTTTGTCCGTGTTTACGCTGTTGTTATTTAAGACAAATTACTCTAGAGGAGTTGGAAGAACACCTGATCTGTCACGGAATAAATCGAAGTTATACATGTTGGAATAAACACGGTGAAAAACGAATGTAGGTAGTGACTCAGAGAATATGACATTTTATAGATCATCTGATATGATTAGAAGCATGAAAAGTGAAGACGATTTTATGGAGGGTGTGATTACAGATGTGAATGATGATGAAGATCATATTGAGGAAATGACAAGGATAGTTGAAGATGAACTTCATGATTGCCCAAAATTGTTTGAGAAGTTAAAGAATTGTGCAAAACCGCCATTGTATGTTGGTTGTACTAAATATACAGCATTGTTATCCGTATTGAAGCTGTATAATTTGAAAGTTGGCAATGGGTGGAGTGACGCCAGTTTTACAGAACTACTTTCTCTCCTGAACGACATGATCCCAGAAGATAATGAAATCCCAAGCTGAACATACGATGCCAAACAAATGCGACGATCGATGGGTATGATCTCTAAAAGAATACATGCTTTCCCGAATGATTGTATATTGTTTCGCAAGGACCACAAATCACTTAAAGAATTCCCAAAGTGTGGTGATTCCCAATACAATAAAGATGATTCTAGTCCTACGAAAGTTGTATGGTACTTTCCAATCATTCCTAGGTTTACATTCCTATATGGAAGTGAGAAGACTATAGGACAATTGACATGGCATGCAAATACAAGAATTAAAGATGGGAAACTACGTCACCCGGAAGACTCTCCTCAGTGGAAGAGAATTGATCATGAGTATCCTAAATTTGGGAACGAGCTGAGAAACCTTCGTCTGGCGTTATCTACAGATGGGGTGAATCCTTTTGGTTCTCAAATAAGCAGTCACAGTACATAGCCGGTTATGTTGGTAAACTATAACTTACCATCGTGGTTATGCATGAAATTAAAATACATCATGTTATCAATGCTTATATCAGTACCAAAACAACCGGGTAATGATATTGATGTTTATTTGGACCCATTGATCGAGGATTTGAAAATATTGTGGGATTCAGGTGTTACGCTGTATAATGCTTACAAAAATGAACATTTCACTTTGAAAGCCATGTTGTATGGGACGATAAATGACTTTTCTGCTTATGGAAATTTGTCAGGATATAGCATTAAAGTAACTCAATGGTGTCCCATTTTCAAACAAGGTACACGGTCAATTAGGTTGAAACATTCATCAAAAACTGTGTTTCTAGGACATCGCAGATTTCTACCCTGACGACATAAGTACTGATCTTGCATGACATCATTCGAAAGAAGTTCAGAAGAACGTACAGCACCGTCTCCACTAACAGGTGATCAATTGTTTGAGAAAGTAAAATATTTGGACACTACTTTTGGTAAACTGTTTTCGAAAAACCTTACGAAAATTGGTTGGAAAAAGAGATCAGTTTTTTTTGAATTACCATACTGGAATTGTCTGTATGTCAGACATTTTCTTGATGTTATGCATATTGAAAAAAAATGTATGTGATAGTGTCATCGACACGTTGCTAAATGCACCCGGAAAAATAAAGGATGGAATTAAGGCTAGATTGGACATGGTTGAGATGGGAATACGAGAAGAGTTGGCACTAGTTAAGGGTGAAAAACAAAGATTTCTTCCTCCTGCTGCTTACACTCTTTCCAGGAAGGAGAGATATCAGTTTTTCAACTTCTTGAATGACATAAAGGTTCCAGAGGGGTATTCATCAAATACCAAGAACATTGTGTCAATGGGCGATTTAAAATTAAAGGGTCTGAAATCACATGACTACCATGTTTTGATGCAAGATCTAATTCCTATAGCTTTACATTGCATTTTTCCCAAGAATGTTCTCCATACATTAACGAATCTCTGTTTCTTATTCAAAGTTATATGCAGCAAAGTTATAAACCCGGTGAAATTTCCAACTATGGAAAGAGAAATTTCCGTCATATTATGTGAATTGGAAATGTTCTTCCCGCTGACATTTTTCGATATGATGGTTCATTTTATGGTTCATGTGGTGAGAGAGATTAGACTATGTGGTCATGTACATTATAGATGGATGTACCCCATTGAATGGTATATGAATATTTTGAAAGGGTATGTCAAAAACTGAAGTCGGTCAGAGGGTTGTATTGCGGAGAAATATATTGTTGAGGAAGCTGTTGAATTTTTTACCGAATACCTGTCTGGTGTGGAAATCGTTGGCCTAATGAAATCTCATCACACTGAGCGGCTTGAGGGTGAAGGAATTTCTGGAAGAGAGGTTTTCACAATCAATATTATAGATCGGGAGCAGGCCCACCTTTATGTTTTTCATAACAGTTTCGACATTGACCCATATGTTCAAACCCACAAAGAAATTCTTAGGCATTTGAATCCTTCTGGGGCTAAAAAATGGATATCAGATACACATAATCGACAGTTTATAGGATGGTTTAGAGACCATATTTTTAAGCAATTAGATGAAAATCCAGACTCAATTTCAGAATGACTTCGATGGCTAGCTGGAGGAGCAAGTGTGTACGTATTATCTTACAAAACTTATGCAGTTAATGGTTATACACTCTATACTAATGAACATGATGAAGATAGTACCATACAGAATAGTGGGGTTACACTTGTGGATGAGGTGATGCAAGTTTCCGGTGCTAAGGACAAAAATCCAATTTATGCGAATATTCCATACTTTGGCATCATCAAACGAATATGGGAGTTGGATTATACGAAATTCAAAGTGTCGATTTTTCAATTCAAGTGGGTTGATAATAGGAGTGTTGTTAAAATAGATGAATTAGGATTCATGAAAGTTGATTTCAGTAAGGAAGGGGAGAAAGATGAACCATTAATAATGGCATCACAGGCAGTGCAAGTATTTTATATTCCATACCCCGCAAACCGAAATTGGTCAATTGTTTTGTTATCGACAAAAACAACTGAAGGGTCAGATGAAAGTTCAACGGAGGTTGACCCTTTTATAGTAACTTCACAATCATTTCACAGTGGTCCCAATGTAGATAGTGTTTTATATGTCAGAGGAGACCACAATGAAGGGATTTACATAGTCGATAGAGGAGTCAAATCTCTTCAGCCTTTAAAGAAAAAAAAGAGAGTAAAATAATCAGGTTATTTATTTATTGTAACATACATTGTGTTACGTTATTTTATTATCTATTCACTGCTGTTTTTATGTAATATAAATTAAATATTAAACCACTTCTGCAGATAATGACTTTTGCACCTGCTGATGTGCCCAATCACGAGGCACAAAAGGTTTCTCAACTAGATGCTGGTGGTCCCAGTGCAGAGCAACAACAGGCTTCTCAACCTGTTGTTGTTGGTCCCATTACCAATGCTAGCACTCCGGGGAGAAGATATTGATGCTACTTATGAGGAAATGGTTGGAAATGAATCCTTGAAAGCGCAAAAAAACAAGAGCGTCGTATTTTGACAGTGTTAGCCAAAATCCTTAAGGCAAAAGCAAAAGGAATCAAATTTGAGGTGGGATGGAATAAGGGAGGCCAACATGTTAACCCCAATAGAGCCATATTTAGTAGCTACATTGGAATCGTCACTCGAAAACGCGTGCCGATTGATGTACAGTCGTGGTACCATGTTGTCACCGAGCTGAAGACACTAATATGGGAAGAGATTACGGTAACATTATGATATAATTTTTTTAATTTATTAAAATAAAATAAAATACCAAAACATTGACTTACTCTTCATCATCCATTGTAGAGTGCATTTATAGTAGATTCCTCGCACAAGGAATATGTATTAAGAGTTACAGGAAGGATTCATAGAGGTTTCCGCACAATTTTAACGAAATATCATCTTAAAGATGTATAAGCGAAAATCAAGCTGCACCCACCTCCTCTTTACGCACACTTGATATCCCAAGGAGCGTGGGATGCATTTAGCAGCCATCATGGGGAGCAGGATTTTCAGGTAAATTGTGTGGGGTAATACGTTGTTTGACTTTTTCTTGTATTCATCACTCTGATTAATAGTTTTTTATTTATGAAACAGCTACTGAGTGCTAAAAATAAAAAATGCACAACAGAACCAGCGTACCCTTACCGTAAAGCAAGGACGAGGTACGCTTAACTTGAGAAAAAATTGGTACGTCTTTTAAATCTACCCTACTACTAGTATGTGACATAAAAAAACACCATAACCATATTTCTTTGTTTATATGCATATTGATGCATCGAAATCGAAAGCCATATCCATCCCATGCCATGTGCTATGGAAGGAGGCTCGTGTAAATAAAGAGGGGATACTGATAGATGAAAACACACAAAAAGTGTGGGAAACATGTGTAATTATGACATAATATAAATTTGATTTTCTTTAAATCACTATTACATTACAATAACTACTTATTTTTCTATATTTTCTATCTGAAATAGTCATAAGAATCAATAACAACCACACCAGATGCAGACATACTTTCAAAAGCCTTGAATCAGCCAGAACAGTATGGCTGCGTCAGAGGTGCGGGTTTTGGGGTGACACCCCAAACATATTTTAAAAAAAACAAGCGTAGGATCAAAATGAAAAAATGGAAAAGCTGCAAGAACAGTTATCTATTTTTCAAGAATAATTACAATAATAGAGATAGATGATAGAAAAATTGATGGGGGAGAGGCAAAGAGAAGAAACAACTCAATAAAAAGTCGTGCGTGAAGATCCCGCTCCACCCCCCACCAGCTTTGAGGCAAGCCATTCCCCTAAAAAACCTGACTTAGATGAGGTGATCAATGTTTTAATAATTGTTTCTGTGAAATGTGATTTACATAGACACTGATACCTTTTCTGTACTAATATTACATAGGGTGAAAATGACTGTGATTTATATTTATCAACTCCCACCTATCACCTTGTAGCAAGGGCTACGGTGTTCAATACGCAAAACAACATGCTACACAACAGACAGCTTCCAAAAGATCATCTTAGAGTGTCAATTAATGTAGCTAATGAGCTGAGTGCCAAGCTACCTATTCCAAATGATGATGAAGACATTCACACGGTTGAAAAAGTTGTTGGAACATTCATCGCATGGCCAACAGTTCTTGTAAAAAAACATATCGACAAAAGGTATCCATTTCCAATTTATTTTTCAATTTGTACCTTTAACATTTAATGAAAAAAGGTCTGAGCCGATGAATTTTATTACAGAATGACAAAGACTGTGGGTTGAAATGAAATATCAGCTCAAAACTATCTCAAGGATCAACCAACCGGTTGAAACGGTCTAATGAGAGCACCTTCACCCCGCCCGTTCTATATCCATAGTTAATATCATTGCAGGCTCATGTGGATACAAAGTTGAAAGACGGCAATACTCACACAGTTGATTTCAAAAAAGATATGTATGGAGAGGAAACATTAGATTTCACTAGTGCTGAAAATGTAAATGAACTCCTCAAGTAAGAATGGCTAGGCGCCTCAGTTGTAAATGTATACATGAGGTAATTTTTCATGATTTGATTTTACAAAAGTTGATATACTCTGATAATTATGACTAAATACATTTTATATTTGTCGTATACGTATATATGAAAAACAATTGAAGGTATTTCCCCATGAACAAAAATTTGGACTCGTTAGTCCTCACACCACCTCTTCAAAAGACGAAATAGATTCTGATAAAGAGGCTGCAATAATGTCATCCCTGCTCAAATCGTTTGAAAACAAAATTATGGATGACAGACTTTTTAATACCAACGATGCAGGGGTAAAACTCTACAATTTAATCATATTTACTATATTTTCATTTCTTTCTTTACTTATTCCTTTTTGTATTTTTAGGGAGCATTGGATGCTGATTGCAGTCAATTTGGATACTCCAATGATTTATTTTCTGGATTCAATGCATGGATATCCAACAAACTGATCACACATGATGGCGTTTGTTAATTTGTAATACACTAGATCCAACATTTTAAAACTAAACATCTAGTTATATAATTTATGTTATCTTTTAATGAGGATTCTGTTATGATAGGGCGGTACATCAATATCATATAATGCATGGAATGAATCTAGGTAATAAGGATGAGCAAGCCTATAATATCTACAACTGGAAAAGTATCTGGGTATATATAATAACATTGCACTATCCAAACACATATCAAAACAAATTACTTATTGTTTTCAATGTTTTTTCAGTGTCCAAAACAAAAAAACAGAAAGGACTGTGGTTATTATGTTTGTAAATTTATGAAAGAGATCATATTTCATCAACAAACTAGCATCCCTAATGAGTTATTTTCAAAAATAATTACGAGTTCATTTAAAATATTTATTAATCCTTTGTGTATTTATATTTTTTCAGTACTACCATGACTGTCACAAAAACTCATATTCAAAAGATGATATACATGTGTTTAGAAATGAATGGGTAACATACCTGATGGAAGATTGTACACAAATAGGATAAAGGTGAATTACTACTACTTATGTTATCTATATATGATCATTTATTATCCTCCAACCTTCTTTGGTGAATTGAGAATGCTCCGATGTATTGAAATCGTAATTTATTACTCAATGTTTTCTATCCCCGGATTCATATTATTGATCTTTGAACAAATCAATATTGAAGTAAGGCATGATGGTGTGCAGTGTGTATGGGGTGAATAACAAAACCACTGAGGATCAACAAAATCAATTTTCCAACAAATGATGGATGGAAACAACAAATATTGTCTATATCCACCATTTTCAGTTAGATATAAGGCCTGAATATAAATATTGCTGAAATTAAAGTAGAGGGATCAGATTCAACATGCAGAGATAGTATTTGAGCACATATGTACCCCTTGGTTCATTTTTAAGAAATTTTAATGTTTCGTATCACGTTTTTTTGAACTTGTATTTGAGCACATGTGTTGTTGTTTGACTTGTACAATTATTTCTAGGTAGATGCATGAGATAATTGGTATCATTGAGGGATTTTTTGGAACCAAAATATGTGTCCCAGGATAATTCAAGTAAGGTAAAGGCTGGTTGAGATGAAATCCAAGCTCAATTGACCAGTACATCATCAAAAGAATCAACCCTATGATGCGCCATCATGTAGAATATGGTCCTCGTGATGTTTTGAGGTGTTTATGGAAGGTATGGGGAGTCTAATGAGCCCCTTGGACATCATAAATAATGTTTACAGACAGCTCCACCTGTTTTTTGTGCCTCGTGCCTCTTTACAAGGATCACGCCATTTACATGGTCCATCTTAGCACATATGTCCCATTCATCCCATTGCTACTCTTGGAAGAACCTGGGAATCTGACAATGCATAAGCCCCACAAAACCCATACTCATCCAACCGAGAGTATTCCTAGTGTGAAGGGAAGCTAACCATGGGCAATACCCACACCATACCTCTTTTAAATATATGGGTTTTGATCCTTGTATTCTAAATAGGGTACGTAGGAAGCCTCCATGAGGTTAAATCTCAACCAATGGTAAACCATGTTGACCCCCTCACTGGGGTACACCTTCGCTTATTTTCCCTCCTGTTTTTCCCTTAGTGGAATCCGAATAAGTCTTAAAAATGAGAAACCATACCTTTATGGGATGCACCACACTTGGTTTAGACCTCATTGGGCATTTTGATCCATCTATCAGGTAAACATTCCAGGTACTCCCTCCTAGAGATGTACCTACCTGATCCACCTTTATAAGTGTTTTAATCCACCCATTACATCTCTATAAGACATTAAATCATGACCCTCTATCCTTGTGGGATGTTAAACTCATGGAATACCACAAGTTAAACATGGGTTTCCATTTCGTTGAGAGTCCCTTTGACGAAGATGAATACATGTGACCAATGTTCTAGTGTACATACATTCCACTGATTCTCAATGTGAATACTTTCCTAACCGAAGTATTATTCCCTGGAATGACCCTTTGGAATGTCATGATATAATCATTGTAATTAACCATCATCCATAAAGAGATGGAACCAGGAACAAGTTTCACAAACAACGTCTTATTCTATAAGGGAGACTCATACTAGGTAATGAATTCTGAGGAGGAATCCATGGATGGAATGAACAAAATCCCATCACCCTGTTTCAATCAAGGAGAATACATCTCTTTATAAGTTATTAATGTCACTCACCTTTGTAACGAATGAATGTGTGGTATAATGCACCGCCATCGAACGTCAACATGCTCCAGGAAACGTGCCCCTGCAAAAAGTTTCAGAAACATGTGGCATGCTCAATCATACATGGAATCCCATTTTCTCATAGGGACCTCTCCAAAAACAAGATGTAAAATGAGGTTCCCTATAAAAGACTATAGTAGAATTAAATCCATGTAAAAAGATAATCTCAATTAAAAATTGATTTTTGATTTTCTTATAATTTTTTTCATATAAAATGTATATAAATTGAGATTATTTGGTTATCCAATTGATCAAAACCCATATTTAATTCTTCCATCAAGGGGTACACGAAAACCTAACCTAATATCCCAAAGAAATCTTGTCCCACTTCCATGTCAGAACTGTAAGTAGTTGAAGAAAACCCGAAGGTCTCTAATGCTCGGATTTGATGTATTGGTATGTATAATAATGAGATAAATTTTCATTGATATCTCATCTAATACATGGACACAAAAATCTTCATGGTATATCATATAACATCTGATTAGTGCATTGGTACACTTCTAATGGGGAATTATGGAATTCTATAATAACAAAAAAAATCATCGAAAAAGGTACAATATACCAGTTCTAATAGGTGTTTCAGACATGTATTGGGGCTAGAGGGATGTCATTGGGTTTTGGGAGGATATAAAGGATGATTTGGGTAGTCATTCTATTGAAATGTAGTAGCATTAGTCTACTCATAGTGTGAAAGGATAATTCACAACATGAATGCATTTAATAGGGTGATAATGGTTGTGAATGGGGAAAAGGGGTCAAGTAAGGGTTTGGACCCAAAATATATTGATTTAACCACTTGGTTCATTTCATGTAACATGATTTAAAACTTATTTTTATGTGGGTGATGGGTTTATAAAGTATAAAACTCCTCAGTTTTCTTCGTTTGGGCACCAAGTTCTTAGGGGTGGACAAACCCCATTCCCCTCCTTCCTTCCCCTTAGACCTGAGTGCATTATCGGTTGTTCATCATTTTGAATCAATGTGGTATCTTCTCCTACATCTTCCTTGCTTCTATAACTTCTTGTCCAAAGATTTTCATTCAGTTTTTAGGGTTCTAGGTGTAATTATTATACCATAGTATGGATAAATCATTTTTCTTTCATGGGACTTTTATATATAACTCTTAGAGCATGTCTCAAAATTTCATAAACTAGTAATAAATCATTATTTGATGTAGATTATATTTTTTGGAAGATTTATTTATGGGTTTTAAAAAATTTAGGCTTAATTTGTCATAAATTTAGTAATATAGATTGGGGATTTAGTGTTTTCTAGTCTTATGGGTGCGTCAGGAGTGGATCACACCTAGTTTCTCAACATTCTGGCTTTGTTGTATTACACGATGAGTTTGGCGCCTATTATACCATGCGGTATTTTTGGTTAAAATTAACTAATTATGTAATTTAATGTTGTTGGAAATTAATAAATGTGATCATGGACTTATTTGTTATAATGACCCATATTTTACATACATTGTTAGTACTTCAAAATTTAAGTACACTTATTAAAACATAAAACAAAACCATGAAAAGACCGTATAGGTATAGTGTCTTTAGAAACTGGGAAACCTAAACAACTGGTTCATAAAGCATCTACACTGTCTCCCATTTATTTTATCATATCTATAGTACCTTTTGGAATATCTTACTTAATACCCTTCTTCCTGACCTGGGGAAAGAAAACATACAAAAGGGTGAGCTCAAATGATCAGTAATGGTAAACAAAAGAAATATCAATCACATCAAATTCATAAGAACATAACATTTTTGAAATCTTACCCTGGAAAAGAGATCATAATTTCATAACATGGGATAAATCATGGTAGTGAAATGTAATCACAATAATCATAACTTAAAACATGGAACTTTGTGTCATACACACATAATCATATAGAATCATTTCTTATTAGTCAAGACTCATTTCCAATAATATCTTAGTGGACAAAGTCCATTTCTGAACCGAGTTCACTCCTCGTTTTAGTCCTGTTTTACTGAACCAGTTTAACCTGTCGTTCCAGCCCTGTCTATATCATGAGATATAAAATCTTTACCTAATGAATTGGAGGGAGATATAGGTCCCACCCCTCTCATAATGATACCATTCTTATGTGTGCCGCAAAATCATAAACCATACATCATAGCATAACCCATGTAATAAAAATGGGATTCTTAAACATCATGAAATCATAAAACAATTCATATAAGATAAAGGAATTCATAAAAATAATTACATCACAACATAATCAAATCAATTTAATAATAGGGATAGAAACATAACCCTTTATTATCTTAGATGGAAAATAATTTTGATAAAACACTTGAACTCCATTCTTGAGGAAAATATCCTTTCAACTTAAAAAAAACTTTTCCTTTCTTAACATGTCATACAATTATAAACTAAAAGAATTTGATTAAAAATAAACTTGAAAACTTGTAAAGGAAGATTCTTGGAAATAATGTTTTAAAAATCCATTCATTCCGTATAAGTTAAATAAAACATTCTTCTCGTACTTTTGTCGGAAAAGTCAAAAAGTACTTCGTACGAAAAACGACAAAAGGTTCCTTTCATATACTTTAATAAAAACTCACCGAAGGGTAAAATTGGATATAAACTATTGCAGAAGGATATAAATATTACATATTGAGGAAACATGGATGTGGATGATAAATATTCCCCAGTAAATTCTAAAGTATAGACAATCTCGGATAAAAATCGAGATTGCGAGATTTTCCCTTACCTTAGGTCTGATTTGCTTCGTAAGTGTCTGAACCTCCTGTATAATGATTTAAATAATGTTATTTACTTATTCCAGAATCATACTTATTTTTATGATATCATATATGGTCATATTCTTAGCTTCTTATTAGTAATATTTCATTACTACGTGTTATTCGGGTGTTTATTACTTTTTGTTCTTATGCGTGTTTTGTCGAATAAATTCATTTTTTTTAGGTTATAGATACCTCATTTCCAGAATGGTATTAGTGTAATATATATCATATTCATTCATTCAATTCATTTATATAATCATTATGCAATGAAGATCATGTAGAACGAGTCGCATCACATCGTGGAGACGGTATTCCATACGTACGCACGAGCGATGATATTATTCCCATGATCGTGGAATTGTATTGGAGTGTATATATACTATTTCATAATAAACATCACTTTACAATAATCATATATAGTCATTATTTACACCATTATACCAATCCAAGTAAGGTGGTGGTGGAAAATAGATTACACCCCGGCGTGGAGACGGTATTCCGTACGTACGCACGCGCGGTGATTTCATTTTCCGTAGGATGGATAGATGGTTAAATAGGGTTGTTTCATACTTATAATAACATATCAGTATATTATTTATACTGATGTTATTAATTCATAATAAAACAACTAAAGAAGAAGAAGTGGAAGAAGAAATAAAGTTGAAAGAATCGGTAATGGACATTACCTCTTCTTTGAAGCGCCTCTTTGAGATCTCCTCTTAGGGCACTAAAACTGGTCTTTGAAGAATACCGTGACCTCTAGGATGTTTCTAGGAAAGTTTAGAGGAGATATTTTCAGGGTTTGTCCAAGATTTAAGGCTCAAAGTGGTGTGAGGAAGAGAGGGAGGAGGTTCCCTTTTATAAGGGAGGAGAGGGGCACCTTTGGAATAACTAAAAATATTATTTTATTATAAAGACAAATTCGGTTTTTAATAGCTCCAAATTGATATATTTAGAATATAAGGTGGGGATGGGTCTAAAGCCTCTCATCCAATATAATTTATACAAGTTTAGTTATCAATTTTAACCTTATCATATAGATTTAACTTTAAGTTAGATAATTTAACTTTTACCGTTACTTCTTGTTTTCTTACACTATTAGGTTAATAAACTTACTATATCAAGCCAAACGAACCCCAAGTTGTTTATTATTAATATATATAACCTTATATAAGTCATTTGGCCGAAACTTAGATTTTTAGGAATAAAATAACAATTAATAATATAGTATTTGTTTTAAAAACAATTTTATGTCAATTTTGACACTATTTGGTAATTGATTTTTGTGAAAATAATAATAGAAATATTAGTTCAAAAAAATTAATTAAATAAATAATAACATGTCATATTAACATATAAAATTATTGTAATTAATAAAAAGTCTCAAATTACATTTATTTGGGTATTTATAACATCAATTATGTCAATATTTCATTAATAAGATAATTACTACATCATCATTGTGTCCTAAATAAATTAAATTATTTAATGTCTAAAAATTATAAATAAAATACCATTATGTTTGAAATCTTTTTATATTTATAATGAATATTTATAGTCGAATTTATCTTATGTATAACCCTATATTAAAAATGATTTAGTTATTAAACTTTGATTTTAACTATTTTAACCCTTCTTTAAATAAATTGATAATAAATGTCCTAATCTAATCCAAGTGGGCCTAAATGGTCATATTTTATTCCTAAGGTTGTTTTTGGTCGAATTACACTTATCCAATAGAATTAGGACATGTGTTAGGGTAATAATAATAACATTTTTACTCTTAATTACCCTATTTACTTTTAACCGTGGTAAAAAAAAGTAAAAAGTTACTATTCACCAAAAATTATTTTCTTCTCATTGAACCACATTTTATTCCTTGATATTAATCGTGTCTCTTGAATTTTCGAAATTCTACTCACATAAGCAGTAAAATTAAGTTTTATGAAAAATTCAGTTTTTTTAACTACCACTTAGTGGTTTCACTATTCATCAAAAAATGAAAGTTTCCAGAAAAATACCAAAAATTAGGCCTAAGATATATTTGATATTATGAATTCAAAAATGATATTTATTTTTACCAAATTCAAAACATATCAGTTACATTAACTAATTTAAAAATTAATTCTCATCGTCAAAACAAATAGCGTGTTTTTAAAAGATAATAACTATCAAAAGATTGACATTTGTTTATGTCTAGTTTAAATGTGAAATTACATCCAATGAACAACATTGTATTAAATTGTAAAAATATATTCTAAATATACTTTAAAACCACTCAAATTAAAAATTTATCACTATAAATTATTTCGATTAAAAAAGTTTTTTTTAATTAAAATTTAGTAATTTCTCTATTCATCAGAATATGAAAGTTATCCGAAAAGTACCAAAATTTCACCCTAAGCTAATTTCGTTATTCCGAATCCAAAAATGAAGTCCATTTTGAAAAATAAAATTTATAAAATTTCAAAAAGTGGTTATTACTATTCATAACGGCTAGTTTTAATAATATTTTAATAGCATATCGTTGTTTAGTGAAACTCGGTATTGCGTACGACGCAAGCTATTGAGGAAGGTCGCGGTTGTGTGTAAAGCAAGCCAAGCTAGTGTTGTGCCTAGTGAAAGATTCCTTTTATGATTTATATAACATAAAAACAAAATATTTCTCATAAAAGTCTAGGGTGTTACATTCTACCCCCCTTAAAATGAATTTCGCCCTCGAAATTAGTCACTTTGTAACAAAAAGATGAGGATACCTCTCCCTCATCATATCCTCAAGCTCCCATGTAGCTTCTTCTAATTGGTGGTTCCTCCATAAAACTTTCACCAAGCGAGTGGTCTTGTTCCGTAGGACTTTTTCGCTACGATCCAAAATCTCTATCGGCTGTTCTTCATAAGAAAGATCTTGCTCCAGCGGTACAACTTCTGAGTCGAGTACATGTAAAGGATCAGGTATGTACTTCCTTAGGAGAGATACATGGAACACATCGTGAACTTGAGAGAGATTCGGTGGAAGCGCCAATCAGTAAGCTACCTTTCCAACACGATCCAGTATTTCGAAAGGACCGATATATCTAGGGCTCAACTTCCCCTTTTTTCCAAATCTCATGACCCTCTTCCAGGGAGATATTCGTAAGAACACTTTATCACCCACTTCAAACTCTAGGTATTTTCTTCGGTTGTCGGCATAACTTTTCTGTCGACTCTGAGCTACTCTTATGTGTTTTTGAATAGATCGGACCTTTTCTGCCATCTCATCAACAAGATCAGGTCCTAATAGCTTTCTTTCCCCAACTTCATCCCAGCAAGTTGGAGTCCTACATTTCTTTCCATAGAGAGCTTCATAAGGATCCATCTGAATACTGGAGTGAAAGCTATTATTATAAGAAAATTCCACCAAAGGTAGGTGTTGATCCCAACCACCTTTGAAATCTATAAAGAAAGCTCTCAACATATCTTCTAGAGTTTGAATTGTCCTCTCATATTGACCGTCTGTCTGAGGATGGTGAGCAGTGCTAAAACTCAACTCTGTATCCAGAGTATGATGAAGACTTCGCCAGAACTTCGAGGTAAATCTCGGATCCCAATAAGATATAATATAAAGTGGTACTCCATGCAATCTTACCACTTCCTTTACATATATCCTGGCAAGCTGATCCAGAGAGAAATCCTCTCTAATAACAATGAAGTGTGCAGACTTTGTAAGACGATCAACTATGACCTAGATAGCATTATTGCCTTTGGATGTTTTAGGAAGTCCTATGAAAAAGTCCATAGTGATGTTTTCCCATTTCCATTCGGGTATGGGTAATGGTTGTAACATCCCCTTAGACTTCTGTCTCTCAGCTTTAACTTGCTGACAAACCAAGCATCGAGAGACATATTCAGCAACATCTCTTTTCATGTCATCCCACCAGAAGTACTCTTTCAGGTCCCTATACATCTTCATGCTTCCAAGATGAATAGAGAATGAAGAACTATGAGCCACATCCAGCAACTCCTTTAATTCTGGAATGGGAGGAACTCAAACCCGATTCCTGAACTTTATTATCCCATCACAATCAAGGTTGAATTCAGGAACATTTCTCACCTTCTTTTGTAACTCGACATCTTCTTTCTATTCCTATTGAATCTTCACATGTATAGATTGTTGAACATTCATTTGATAAAGATAAGATTTCTCCCCTTCCATTAAAATTCCAAGATCCATCCTTTGTAAATCCATAAATATTGGATCTTTTGTGATCCTCATCATGGATAAACTGGCATGGTCTTGTCGACTTAATGCATCTGCCACCTTGTTTGCTTTCCCAGGATGGTAATGAATTGAGAAGTCATAATCCTTAATCAGTTCCAACCATCTTCTTTGGTGCATATTCAGCTCCTTTTGTGTGAAAATATACTTTAAACTTTTATGATCAGTATAAATGTCACACCTTTCTCCATAAAGATAATGCCTCCAAATCTTTAATGCAAAGATTACCGCAGCTAACTCCAAATCATGTGTTGGGTAATTTTTCTCATGGATTTTCAACTGTCGTGAGGCATAAGCTATCACCATATCATTTTGCATAAGAACACACCCCATCCCCTTCTTGGATGCATCACTGTAGATCACAAACCTTTCTCCACTAGAAGGCAGTGTGAGCATAGGTGCACTGGATAACCTTCTTTTCAACTCCTTGAAATTCTCTTCACATTCCTCCATCCAAACAAACTTAACTCCTTTCCGAGTCAACCGGGTGAGTGGATTAGATAATCGTGAAAAATCTTTCACAAAACGTCGATAATATCCAGACAAACCAAGAAAACTTCGGATCTAGGTTACTGTTGTTGGTCTCGACCATCTTTCGATAACCTCTGTTTTGCTGGATCCACAGATATACCCTCTTTTAAGATTATGTGACCCAAAAATGCAACTTTTTGAAGCCAAAATTCACACTTGGTAAATTTGGGCTAAATATTCTCCTTTCTTATGGTCTTCAATATAATTCTCAAGTGATCTTCATGTTCTTCCTTGCTCTTTGAATAAACAAGAATATCATCTATAAAGACTACCACAAACTGATCAAGATAGTCTCTAAAGACTCTATTAATCAGATCCATGAATATAGCAGGGGTATTAGTAAGACCAAATGGCATCACTATAAATTCATAGTGTCCATACCTTGTACGGAAAGTCGTCTTTGGTATATCCTCTCTTTTTACCCTTAATTGGTAATACTCCGAATGAAGATCAATCTTGGAAAAGTATTGA
The DNA here is from genome assembly GCA_963277665.1 of Viscum album. NCBI lineage: Eukaryota > Viridiplantae > Streptophyta > Magnoliopsida > Santalales > Viscaceae > Viscum > Viscum album. The sequence goes on from OY728150.1 coordinate 964,003,995, forward strand.
GATACGCGTAGTTGGTTAAATAAGTCATCAATGCATGGGAGAGGATATTTTTTCTTGATAGTGATCTTTTTAAGTTCTCGATAATCAATGCAGAGTCTCATTGATCCATATTTCTTCTTAACAAATAGAATAGGTGCTCCCCAAGGTGACACACTAGGGCGTATGAATCCCTTATCAAGATTCTCTTGGAGTTGCTTCTTCAATTCCTGCAACTCAATTGGGGCCATTCTATAAGGAGTCTTTGAAATAGGCAAAGCACCCGGTACGAGTTCTATTGAAAACTCAACTTCACGATTTGGAGGAAGACCCGGCAATTCCTCCAGAAAGACACCATCAAACTTCCGTACAAGGGGCATATTATTAATTGTGAGTTTCTCACCAACCATTTGAGATAAATAACCTTCATTAAGTGTAATCAAGACCCATAAGATAGAAGAAATTTCCACTGGAAGGTTATGTTCATCCTTGCATCGATAGACGATCAAAGATTGATCTGGAATATGAAATGTGACTTCCCTTCTTTGGAAATTGATATGAGATCCATATAGAGAAATCCAATCCATGCCAAGAATCACATCAAATTCCACTATAGGAAGGATCACAAGATTTTCAGGAAGCACTTTCCCACAAACTTCAATCGGGGAAGAATTATAAACTTTTGATGCGACTGTTGTGACATTAGGAGTTGTTACAGCTAACTCAACATCTAATTGTTGAGGTAATTCGGTGATACTCTTAAAAAATTATTCAGAAATAAAAGAGTGGGTGGATCTAGAATCAAATAAAACATTTGCTACTTTAGAGTGGATGGTAAGTGTACCTTTCACCACATCGTTATCGTACTCCACATCGCTGATAGAAATTGCATGTGACTTTCCTTTGTCTTTATCCTCAAGATTTTGTTGATGTCGATCATCATCAACAACCCTTGGATTAGGGCATTTATTGGCATAATGCCCCATCTCCTTGCACTTGAAACATTGAAGTGTAGTAGGTTTATTCTATGTGTCCCTTCCGTTATTTGCATCATTAGACATCTTATTCCCATCATTGCGGCATTCAAATGCCCGATGACCTTACTTTCCACATTTGAAACATTTACTTGTCCCTTTAAGACAACTCCCTTCATGTTTCTTTCCACACTTTGAGCATAAGGGAAATCTCATCTTCTTTTCAGTGTTCTCTTTAGATTTTCCTTTGAATTCCATTTTCCTCTTCTTATCAAACCCATATGACTGATGGGTTACTCCAATCTCCATCTCAACTTTGAGAGCACATCGAACGATTTCCTCATAGCTATTGAAGTCCCTTATGGCTAAGTCCCTTCGAAGACTTGGTTTTAATCCACTAAAGAATCGATCGATCTTACTCTCAGGTTGGATAATAATACCAGAAGTGTACCTTGCAAGTCTTGTAAAATTTGCTTCATAGGTACCAACAGATTCATCATCCTTTTGCTTCAGTTCAAGAAACTCTTTCTCCATCTTTGTTTGGAGAATACAAGGGAAGTACTTATTGAAAAATAAGTTCTTGAACTCGTCCCATTCCATGGACTCAATTTCATCCCTTTGCCTCGTATACTTAATAAGATTCCACCATTTATCAGCATCTCCTTCCAAACGATACACTGCTAGGATGACTTTATCATGTTCAAAACATTGAAGAACTAAAAATATCTTTTCAGTAGTACTAATCCATTGTTCATCAACTAATGGATCAGTAGACCCGCTGAAAGAAGGTGGATGCTGCCTCATGAAGGATTCAACAGAATGTTGCTCATTACTTTGCTCGTTTGGAAGTCCTACATAATTCATAGCCTGAGAAAGTTGTGTGATCATGGCTACAAGATTTTTCATTCCAGCTCCCATAACGTTTGGTTGCTCAGGGGGACAATCATTGCAATACCCGTCGCATTTCGCATTAACACGGTTCCTTCGGGTTCCAGCCATTGACTAAAACCAAGAAGAATAGTGTGAGCAACACTAATTATAATAGGAAAACCACATAAAATTTCACACTTAAGGTCTTATCCTAGGTTATTCATGGTCATTTCTAAAACACTAAGATTGTGTTCTATGCTTAGAATTATCCTTAGGGTTCTTACTAAGGCTTTCACATCCTAGTTTCCAAAGGTTGACTATACCTTTCCTCTGATACAAACTATAACGGTCTGGAATTACTTCTAGTGGACTATAATTGATACCTATCAGGGAACTCCATGGGTGGATACACCCCCTGGGTGGGACACACCACCATCCCCAGTGGCAGCCATTTCCACATGAAGCCCTTGGGCGGAGATCCATGCTTCGTCCAACGCTCACATGTGAGAGTTCCCAAGGATCGGATACATTCCTACCTCCTTTGCCTCTGATACCAACTATAATGACCCATACTTACATACATTTTTAGTACTTCAAAATTTAAGTACAATTATTACAACATATAACAAAACCATGAAAGGACCGTATAGGTATAGTGTCTTTAGAAACTGGGAAACATAAACAACTGGTTCATAAAGCATCTACATTGTCTCCCATTTATTTCATCATATCTATAGTCCCTTTTGGCATATATTACTTAATACCCTTTTTCCTGACCTGGGGAAAGAAAACATACAAAAGGGTGAGCTCAAATGCTCAGTAAGGGTAAACAAAAGAAATATCAATCACATCAAATTCATAAGAACATAACATTTTGGAAATCTTACCCTGCAAAAGAGATCATAATTTCATAACATGGGATAAATCATGGTAGTGAAATGTAATCACAATAATCATAACATAAAACATGGAACTTTGTGGAATACACACATAATCATAGAGAATCATTTCTTATTAGTCAAGACTCATTTCCAAGACTATCTTAGTGGACAAAGTCCATTTCTGAACCGAGTTCACTCCTCGTTTCAGTCCTGTTTTACTGAACCGGTTTAACCTGTCGTTCCAACCCTGTCTATCTCATGAGATATAAAATCTTTACCCAATTCATTGGAGGGAGATATAGTTCTCACCCATCTCATAATGATACCATTCTTATGTGTGCCACGAAATCATAAACCATACATCATAGCATAACCCATGTAATAAAAATGGGATTCTTAAACATCATGAAATCATAAAACAATTCATATAAGATAAAGGAATTAATAAAAATAATTCCATCACAACATAATCAAATAAATGTAATAATAGGGATAGAAACAGAACCCTTTATTATCTTAGATGGAAAATAATTTTGATAAAACACTTGAACTCCATTCTTGAGGAAGATATCCTTTCTACTTCAAAAACACTTTTCCTTTCTTAACATGTCATACAATTCTAAACTAAAAGAAGTTAATTAAAAATAAACTTGAAAACTTGTAAAGTAATCTTCTTGGAAATAATGTTTTAAAAATCCATTCATGCCGTATAAGTTTAAAAAAAACATTATTCTCGTACTTTTGTCGGAAAAGTCAAAAAGTACTTCGTACGAAAAACGACAAAAGATTCCTTTCATATCCTTTACTAAAAACTCACCGAAGGGTAAAATTGGATATAAACTATTGTAGAAGGATATAAATATTACATATTGATGAAACATGGATGTGGATGATAAATATTCCCCAGTAAATTCTGAAGTATAAACAATCTCAGATAAAAATTGAGATTGCGAGATTTTCCCTTACCTTAGGTTTGATTTGCTTCGTAAGTGTCCGAACCTCCTTTATAATGATTTAAATAATATTATTGACTTATTCCAAAATCATACATATTTTTATGATATCATATATGGTCATATTCTTAGCTTCTTATTAGTAATATTTCATTACTACGTGTTATTCGGGTGTTTATTACTTTTTGTTCTTATGCATGTTTTGTCGAATAAATTCTTATTTTTATTTTTAGGTTATAGATACCTCATTTACATAATGGTATTAGTGTAATATATATCATATTAATTCATTCAATTCATTCAATTCATTTATATAATCATTATGCAATGAAGATCATGTAGAACGAGTCGCATCACATCGTGGAGACGGTATTCTGTACGTACGCACGAGCGATTATATCATTCCCATGATCGTGGAATTGTATTTGAGTGTATATATACTATTTTAGAATCAATATCACTTTACAATAATCATATATAGTCATTATTTACACCATTATACCAATCCAAGTAAGGTGGTGGTGGAAAATAGATTACACCACGGTGTAGAGACGGTATTCCATACGTACGCACGCGCGGTGATTTCGTTTTCCGTAGGATGGATAGATGGTGAAATAGGGTTGTTTCATAATTATAATAACATATCAGTATATGATTGATACTGATGTTATTAATTCATAATGAAACAACTAAATAAGAAGAAGTGGAAGAAGAAATAAAGTTGAAAGAATCGGTAATGGACATTACCTCTTCTTTGAAGCACCTCTTTGAGATCTCCTCTTAGGGCACTAAAATTGGTCTTTGAAGAAGATAAGGACCTCTAGGATGTTTCTAGGGAAGTGTAGAGGAGATATTATCAGGTTTTGGCCGAGCTTTAAGGCTCAAAGTGGTGTGAGGAAGAGAGGGAGGAGGTGCCCTTTTACAAGGGAGGAGAGGGGCACCTTTGGAATAACTAAAAATATTATTTTATTATAAATTCAAATTCGGTTTTTAATATCTCCAAATTGATATATTTAGAATCTAAGGTGGGGATGGGTCGAAATAATCTCATCCAATAGAATTTAGACAAGTTTAGGTATCAATTTTAACCTTATCATTTAGATTTAACTTTAAGTTAGATAATTTAACTTTTATTGTGTCTTCTTGTTTTCTTACACTATAAGGTTAATAAACTTACTATATCAAGCCAAACGAACCCCAAGTTGATTATTATTAATATATATAACCTTATCTAAGTCATTTGGCCGAACCTTAGATTTTTAGGAATAAAATAACAATTAATAATATAGTATTTGTTTTAAAAACAATTTTATGTCAATTTTGACACTATTTGGTAATTGATTTTTGTGAAAATAATAACAGAATTATTAGTTCGAAAAAAATTACTTAAATCAATACTAACATGTCATATTAACATATAAAATTATTTTAATTCATAAAAAGGCTCAAATTACATTTATTTGGGTATTTATAACATCAATTATGTCAATATTTCATTAATAAGATAATTACTGCATCATCATTGTGTCATAAATAAATTAAATTATTTAATGTCTAAAAATTATAAATAAAATACCATTATGTTGGAAATATTTTTATATTTCTAATGAATATTTATATTCTAATTTATCTTATGTATAACACTATATTAAAAATGATTTAGTTATTAAACTTTGATTTTAACTATTTTAACCATTCTTTAAATAAATTGATAATAAATGTCCTAATCTAATCCAAGTGGGCCTAAATGGTCATATTTTATTACTAAGGTTGTTTTTGGTCGAATTACACTTATCCAATATAATTAGGACATGTGTTAGGGTAATAATAATAACACTTTTACCCTTAATTACCCTATTTACTTTTAACCGTGGTAAAAAAAAGTAAAAAATAACTATTCACCAAAAATTATTTTCATCTCATTGAACCACATTTTAGTCCTTGATATTAATCATGTCTCTCAGATTTTCTAAATTCTACTCACAGAAGCGGTAAAATTAAGTTTTATGAAAAATTCAGTTTTTTTAACTACCACTTAGTGGTTTCACTATTCATCAAAAAATGAAAGTTTCCAAAAAAAATACCAAAAATTAGTCCTAAGCTATATTTGATATTATGAATTCAAAAATGATGTTTATTTTACCAAATTCAAAACATATCAGTTACATTAACTAATTTAAAAATTAATTCTCATCGTTAAAACAAATAGCGTGGTTTTAAAAGATAATAACTATCAAAAGATTGACACTTGTTTATGTCTGGTTTAAATGTGAAATTACATCCAATGAACAACATTGTATTAAATTGTAAAAATATATTCTAAATATACTTTAAAACCACTCAAATTAATAATTTATCACTATTAATTATTTCGATTAAAAAAGTTGTTTTTAATTAAAATTTAGTAATTTTCACTATTCACCAGAATATGAAAGTTATCTGAAAAGTACCAAAATTTCATCCTAAGATGATTTCGATATTACGAATCCAAAAATGAAGTCCATTTTGAAAAATAAAATTTACAAAATTTCAAAAAGTGGTTATTACTATTCATAACGGCTATTTTGAATAATATTTTAATAGCATATCGTTGTTTAGTGAAACTCGATATTGCGTACGACGCAAGCTATTGAGGAAGGTTGCGGTTGCGTGTAAAGCAAGCTAAGATAGTGTTGTGTGTAGTGAAAGATTCCTTTTATGATTTATATAACATAAAAACAAAATATTTCTCATAAAAGTCTCGGGTGTTACAGTTGTGGTTGGTATGAACTGAAGATAGTTTGTTGGACTTCTGGTTGAGGTAAGGGCATTGACCTAATTGTGTCTCTTCGTTAATTGGTTATTTTATGTTTTGTGCCTCACTCTTATAATTCCATTTAGCAACCTCATTCTTTATTTCATTATTGTATTACTAACATAATATTTGTTTTATTATGTAGGTGAAATATTTTTCCTCAGTTTGAACGCTTTGTTCAGAAATCACTGCCATGAACGACAATTTTTTAGAGCGGATGGATGGAAAAAGGATGGAACATCATTGTTTTTTAACTGTTTGTTGGATAAATGTAATTGTAACCAAATTAAACATTGTTTGAAATGTATATAGCAGTGTGTTGTTTTGTATTCATGATTTCAATTAAATGTATGTATCATTTTTGTTCTTTTGTGCTTTGTGTGTGGGTGTTGTTTGTGTTGTGTGCAGGTGTTTGTGCTCTAGGAAGGTGTAATGTGTGCAGATGCTGGGCAAGTTCTGTGTAGGTTATGGTTTTTCACAGGATCTTTTTCCTTTATCAGCGCTAGTTAAGCGCTGATAAATGGATAATATATCAACGCTATTTTCAGCACTGATAAATGTATAATATATCAGTGCTGAAAATAGCACTTATAAAGACTACCTTTATCATTGATTGCTTAGAGCTGATAAAGGGTACCTTTTATCAGTACTTTTTTTAGCGCTGATAAAAGTCCCCCATCAGCGCTATTTTTAGCACTGATAAAGGGGACCCCCTTTATCTTCACCGAGATTAACAACGCTTTTTTAGCGCTGTTAAAGGCAGATTTTAGCGCTATTATAATCCATATTTGTAGTAGTTCCCCCAGGTATTTATTGATCTGGACCAAGTGATGATCGCAATAATAAAAAATAAGACCTTTGTATACAACATTTCTATTAAACTTGGCATGGATAAATTATATCATATAATTGAATGGGGATTCATTTTGAAGGTGATTTTGTGTATGGGGTTCTCTGGTTATGTTTCTAACTTATTATTTTATTTCTTCAGATCACCATGGTTCATGGTTACTTTTATTGGTTAAATATGAGGCTTATTCAAATTATTGTGAGTCCTAAGGCAGGGGTACCCTCTTCCCCTGATTCTTTTCATTATGGTCTAAGACTCCTTTAGTGGACTTATGTTCAAATGTATCTAAAATAGACTGATCTTCCCCTTCAGAGTAAGGAGAAACTTTCATGTCATTTATTACCTTATTTTTGAGTATGACACCCTAATATTCATCAATGAAAGTAGGAGGTCCATTCTGGTTATCAACAAAGCTATGGATGAATATTATAATTGGAGTGATCAACACATCATCTATAAGAAGTGAATTATGTACATTTATAACTACTTCTCATAAATTTGGGCTAATATTATTGAGGATATTATAATATTTTAATGGAAATACTTCTCTATGGATTACCTTGGAGTGTTGGTATCTCTTATAGGCCTCCTCATTCATCACTTTTACACCTTAGTTTCCAAAATTACAAGGAGTATCAACAACTAGAAGAGCCACATTTTGTCTTTTAGAGGTTGTATAACTTTGATTAATTGTATTCTTACTTATATCCTAATGTATGCCCTATCTATCCTTAATTTCCATAAAACTATTATCCTCAACATTGAAAAAATATTGAATGAATTTATTTGGGATGCTCACATGGAGGATCGATTCCAGTGGGATTCTTAGGATAGATTTGTCCAAGCCAATTGGGATATGAGGTATTGGGCTTAGAAGTGTTTTTTGAACCATAAACAGCCTTTAATCCAAACTATCATGGGAATCCATGGAATCTAGATAACTATGGGGAAATTTTATTTTTCACAAGTATGATAGTGACTTAAGAAACCCAGGAGTAAATGTTTAGAGCCTTTGTAAGTCGCTAAAGGGGCACATTCCATATCTTCAAATTCACCCCTGGTAGATTTTTGAACGTGGGGAGATCAATTACTGGAATGATAATTGGGTGGGTACTCAACTTGTTTTCTCAGGCTGTCTTACACATAATATATTCTTCCATCAAGCCTTTACCTATCTTCCCTTCATTCAGGCCACCCTTAACAATCTTCAGTGCTACGTATTCAACTAAATTCAACTCTCATCCAAACCTAACAACTTGGTGTTCATTGAGAGTCCATCAATTTTTTTCTTGTCCAAATATTACTAGATTCTCCTCCAAGAAGACATTTTCAATGGAATGGGTGACCTTATCTGGTGAAAGTACATTATAATAAATTTCAAATTTCTATTATAGTGTATATGGAACCATGTGATCCCAACTGATGAGGTGGTCAGGAATAAGGGGATCTATTAAGTGTCCAAGTGTTTATATTTTAGCAGTCCCAAAGAAGAAATGACTAAACACCTATTTTTTTAGAGTTACTGGGAATGTGATGTGTGGAGTGGATATGGTAACCTCATTACCATCACCCATCCAGATTTCAATGGCACCATGTACTCTGAGGCATGGTTTTAGGGTGTGGAAATGAATGGTATGAAATAGAAGGCAAGGGTCTCCCTTTTTCCATGGGTTGCTGGTGTATTTGGACTGCCAGGAACAAGGCACGGGTGGATGGAATCCCTAGCTTAAGATTTTCCATTAAAATCTAGTCCAGGTGTGTTTTTTTGAATTGGATTCTCTCATTAAGCACTAAGATACATCTCACTCTTCGAGGGCGATTATGAGTGGAAGCAAGGATAGCCCCTCCCTATAGAGAGTGTCTTAGTCCGGAATATGGGTTCATTGGATCCCCCCTATCAATGGTTTCAACATCAATATTTATAGATCCTATCATTTGTATACCATGAAAGGAGGGGATGTTGTTTGTGACTCTAATGGCTCGGTGATCATTTCATTTAGTAGATTCAATGGTTGAGGAAACTCCCTTATGTATAAGGCTCTCTCCTTTATCAATGGTCTTGAGATTTTCCTTTCCTCCAAAATTACCATTAATGAAATCAAAACTTACTCCTAGATTATCTATAACTATCTACAAGGAATGTTTGATCCCCCCTGGTCCATTGTTTATCTTGTTTAAAGATGTAGGAACCTCATTGGACGGGAAAGCATGAACCATAAATGGAATGAAGGTAATTTTTTGGCTGATTTAATTTCCTATAAGGGTAATTATAATTACCCTAATACATTTTCTCTAGTATAGGATCACTTCTCCTTTAGTGTATCAAGTTTGTTAGAGCATATGTTCTTAGACTCCACTACTCTAGGCATCCTTCACCTTACTATTTACTTATTTTTTTATTAATAAAATATCTCCTACTTTGATGAATGAAAATGGGTTTAATATCCCTATAAAATGAAATCATATAAGGAAAACATTCATAATTCTATCAATAAACATGATAAACCCATGTAATTTAAATGAGTATCTAATGATACTAAATAACTTTCTAGGTAGATACCATTCAATGAAGCATTAGGTATTTACTCATTATAGATAAAAATTTTATGGTTTAGTCAATAATTTCCCCAATCAATAGATGTATGGAATTTAGGTGAACACCCTTAAATAAAATAAATGGAAAATATGGTATTCATGATGGAAAGGCATTAAAATAAAATTTATTTCTATTCATAGTGGATGGATAGGAAAGAAAAAGTTATTGATGGTTCACTCCTCTGTTAAAAAACAATATTTCATAAGTCTTCCAGATAAAAAATGGTGGATTATAACTTTTAAAAATAACCTTGATCCAACATAAAATATTCTAAGATGTTGACGTAATTAAAATAACTTTTTAGGAGAATTAGAAAAATAATATTAGAAAAAAGGAATATCCTTTACATTTTAAAAATATTTATTTATAAAATATAGTATTATAAAACATATAGGATTCTAATTTTTTAGAAACCAATAAAGTGTAGAGAATAATTTTCATAGAAAAATACTAAATGGTATAAATGTGTGTTCTGAAAGAAAACATCAAAAATATATTCTTTTCACACATCGATATAAATAACCCATATGGAAAATGATACAACTTTCTTTAAATTTTTTTAAGGAAATTTAAATATGTATCAAAATTAACTTAATCAATTATTAAGTCTAATATAAGGACATTCAAAAAAATATCCAGTGAATATTGATATGTAAAATGGAGGCTCCTGTCCGAGAAGAAGAGATGGGGTCAGTTTCACTTACAAGAAATGATTTAGGTAAAATATGATTCATGGGGAAATAAAAGTTTTATGGGAAATATGAAATCCCATTAAGAAATAAATAAAATTATGGGGTTTTAATAAAGAATAAAAATTCCCTAGATGAATTATCTCTCGAATAATGTTTTGATTTAAAATGAAATTAGAGAAGAACTTTAAGGGATTTGGTAACCTTGGAGTCGAAAGGCTTGATAAGATTGGTACTTGATATATATCTATTATCCATTTTATTCAAGTAAAAACCTTGATAAAATTTCATCCATTTAATTATATACACTATACACAATAAAACAATTAGTGGATATGGAATAAGTCACAAAGTATGAAAATTGAGATGACAAACCCTTACAATCACGGTATCCTTTGAATCAAAGTCTGTTTAAAGAAACAAAATGACATAGATCCTTAAATACAATAAATTAATTGAACATGGTAAAATAAATTCATTGTTCAATAATCACACCATATCAAATATATCACAGTTAACATTATGAAATATAACTCAAGAAATTAAATATGAGATAAGTAACCCCTTACCTTACTTTTTAACTTCCACTAAAGCACTTGAATTTCTATTATAAAAAAATATTAATAACCTATTCCATAAACATATTAATATATATAAACTTTTATAAACTTCATTTTTAATTATTCTATACATGTATATTAGTTCCTTATTATTTATTTATAATATCAGGTGTGAGTAATCTTGATCAATTTTAACTAGTTTCGTAATAGAAGTGTTGTCATTCATTCTTTATCAAACTTATCCATTACTATATCATAAAAAAACTATAATTTATACTTTAAATATATTTATAATTTTATAATTTCATTCAAGGGTAATTTTGGTTATGATCCTCAAAGATTAAATTGGTGATGAGCATGTTTCAGTGATTTTTAATGAAGGGGTGTTGGTATCTTAATTAATTAGTTTAATATTAATTTTACCATTTTGGAGCCAAAATAAAATAATTATTTACTTATTTATGCCATATATTTTCATTAATTATGTTCTCATAGTCATCCATGATATTATTTTATATCATTTTTCAAGTAAGTGTCTCGACCAACCCAAACATGAATATTCTATAATTAATAGAAGATTATGAAGTGATTTAGTTGTAATATCATTATTCCAGAGGAATAATGATATTTTTTTTAGTTTTATTAAAGTGATACATCATAATTAAATAGAATTATAATAATGGGTAATGGATACAAAACTATGACATAATATGAATAAATTGTTTATCTCTCTTAGTAAGCTCATTTTAGACAGTTGAATTTACAATGATCATTTGTTATTCATATTATTAATTAGTTGTACAATTTGTATTAATATAATACTAATTATTTTATAAACATAATATTTACCCATTAAAATTTTCTCATGACCATACATGAAATTAAATGATGAAAAATTAAATACACCATTCCATGGAGGCGATAGTCTGCATGTACATATGGATGATGATTTCATTTTCCATAGAACAGGAGAAATTTATAATATGGTTTATTATTTTAGAATATAAAACATGTTATAAATATAATAATTATTTATTAAATTCCACATTATGACCATCCATTTAGTTTGGTGAAGGAAAATGAAACATGACACTTCATGGAGGCGGTAGTTCGCATGTACTCACGAATGTCATTTTCATTTTACTTAAGGTGAAAAGGTGAAGGTGGTCAATGTTTATTCACATAATATAAAAATATTAAGTATAATATAATTACTGAATTAATCATATAATTTTGAGAAAAATATTTTAAATGAAAACATAGAAAAGAAACAATGTTAGGGAAAAGAAACTACTTACGTTGAGAACTTTGAGCTTCCTATATAGGATTCCTTAGAAAGGGGTGACTTAGGAAAAAATCTTACATCTAGAAGCTTAATAAAGTGAAATAGGATTATATGAGAAATAAAAAAGGTAATATTTTCAATACTAAAACTAAATTTTTAATTTTTATTGAATTGGTGGTGAGAGGCCTCTTTTATAAGTGGTGAGAATGACATTTTTGTAATTATTTCATCTTAATATAAATAGAGCACATGTTTCACATGTCATGAGGACTAAAAAATGGAAAATATTATAATTGAGAATTTTTTTGTTTGATCCACACCTCAACCACTCAATTATAAACATTTGTTAAACATGTGAGGCATTTTACCCCTTTGGTTAACCTTCTTTAACATTTTTTGGTTTTATTGGGGTAACTAGTTTTTACCTAAGTATTTCCTTTTTTGTTCCTAAAAATAAAATGGTCCTTATTGAATAATATATACCTTATAATTAATAATTTTAAATCCATTTTATTCTATTCACTTTATAAAAGTGATAAAAATAATTTTAAAATAATAAATGCATAATGTATTAAAAATAGTTTTTGTGAATAGTGTGACTTAAGTTCTAAAATATCAAACATAGGTTTGTAAAATGAAAAAAATATTTTTAAATTTATAATTTATATTTTAAAATACATATTTTTTTTAGAAAGGGGTTTTATAAATTTTCAAGTCCTACTTATATAATAATAATTTCATAAAATTCATGGTATTTGTAAAAGTAGAATTTTGAATTATTCAATTAAAAATAAATATTCATAGAAAAAAACACAAAAATTAATCATAAAATAATATTTTTATTATAAATACAAAAAAAAATTTAAATTTTTCATATTCAAATTATAAAATTTTATAATTAAACTTTTAAATAAAAGCATAAAAATATAGTGAAAACAGTTTTCACAGGAAAATAAATTTAATTTTTTTAATTATTCTTATTATTATTTCATATATACTAATAATTAGTGTTAATATATTATTCATGTAAAAAATATATTTATTTTTTTTAAATAAATTTCATAAAAATTCAATTTTATAAAAAATACATTTTTAAGAATAAAATGATCTCTTTTGTTATATCAATGAATTGATAAATAAACATTCTTTTTATTTAAAAATAAAAATGTAAAATATGTAAAATGCATGTGATAAATAACTTATTACATTAATAATTACATGTTTACATCATCCTAATTTATAATTAAATATCCCATCAATATATTTTTGTAATATCTAAGCATAAGGTAAGCTTTGGTTGCAGTTGTGGGTGGTGATTCTGCTAGCATGGATTTTGTGTCAATTTTTATGTATTAGAACTTATCTCATATTCAATTTTTATCATATCATAAATTTTGGAATTCATCTTAGTCATGGTCTAGGGATAACCCAAGTGAAGCTATCATCTTTCTAATCTGTGACAAATGAGCTTCATAAGTGAGACTTCTGCTACCTGGTGACATTTCTTTCATTTTTTTATATATTTTAAAATATGGTAACATACTTTTATACTGGATAATTTAATAACTACATTATAATGGTAAAATTTTATTTTAATGTATCACAGTTTTGTTTTATTTAGGTGTTTTGTATAGAACAAGCTACTAACATGATATTTATTTAAGGAAAATACAAAGTGAATTTTTTGTTTGTTATAATGAACATATTCAAACTTCTTAACTTCATAACATCAAATATTATGATTTCAACTTCTATTGTATACTTATAAATATTTTCTAAGTTAATCATCCTCATCCTTGGAACTCTATTCATCAAAGTTTTTCCTTGAAATTCTTCAATAATGTAACTTATACTTTATTACTTTACTAGAAAATCCTAAACCCTTTTGGGATAAAGTGACATTTTCTTCATTACGATAACTAATATTTTTAATTTACCATCCTACCCTAAACTATTTTAGAATATAAATCATAATTCACTTTTTAATTTGACTCGTAAAATCCTTAAATAAATAGTGATATTCGCTTGTAATTGTAACTAAATGTAACTCTTTACATTTCTATTTACCATCACACATCCTGAACTCTTTTAGGGTATTAATTGAAAAAAAAATTAATCTTAGACTAATATTTTTTTTAAATTTTAAAATATATAAGTTTAAACATACTCCCATTGTCCTCTTACTCACTATATTCCATTCATAATATCTTTCTAGGATACATAAACAACTTTGTGGTTAGAAAATAATGTTTATTTCCTTTTTAGTAGTAATACTTAAAAATAAACTATTTCATACATTTCATGTATGATATTCTATGTGTTTTAATTATTTCTTGAAAATAATATTTTATTAATTAAAATATGCCACTAAAATGGTGGGAATCATATTCCATCATATTTTAACAAATAACTAGACAAACACTTTATCCAGGATAAACAATTTTATACTTAACTTCTTCTCAAAACATGTTATATAAAATGATGAATCATAAACCATGTGTATCATTTCATGTTTTTCATAACAAACATTTTTCATATAAAAATGTATTTTATCATATAAGAGACATAATATAAAGATGCACATCCTTTCCTTAGATTCTTCAGATCTTGATAAACTCTTTTACAATCAAATATTTGTTTTAGAAACTATTTTCTTCAACATTTTAATGAAAAATAAAATATATATCAATTATTCCATTTATTTTAAACTCTTTTATACTTATAAAATATAAATTTTTTATCATATACCTTTTAAATTTTTATAATTAATTTCTTTAACATACATACCTAACATAAGAATACCATGGTGCTTCTTAAAATCCTTTAGGTATTTTGAATAATCCGTCATACAGATGTATTATTCCTCCTTCCTAACCACCCTAGATTTCAATTATGTCGATTATATTATTGAAGAAGCATTATTCAACTTTTCAAAAAAAATTATTCTTCTATTTTGAAATTTTACCCACTATTTTTTATCATACAAAACTTATAATCTAGACATCATATGTCCAGTTCATCTATATTCAACACCTTGAGAATATCAAGTAAAATTTTCATGAATTCATTTACATTATTGAAACATTTACGTAAATGAAAATAGGAAAAACTCCCTAACCAGAATAATCCATTTTTATCCTCCCTTAAAGTTTGTTATAGAATTTAACAAATCATAAATTATTTTTATTATAAACCCTATATCATTTTATTTAAACAACCATTTTTTACATTCTCTACTCTAGATAAAAAATGAGAAAAGTAGAAATCTTATGATATATTCAACTAATATTGAAGTATCTAGGTACCTAATGCAGAAACACATTTACTCCATTATTTAGACACTACATTCAAGCTTGATCATTCATTTCTTTCTCTTTATTTTTCTTATATTATCTATTATATTTAAAACACTTGTAAAATATAAAGTTTTGTATCACATAAAATTAAAAAAGAAATGAATTATATAAAATTTATACCTATTATGGACCTTTCACTAGGATTATTGTAACCTCTCAGGTAATCCTAACAATTTATTCACCAATGGACAATTTTCCCATGATTAAAACATTGTCCTTCCTTCTTCTTTCTCAGCTTGATAGGCGGTGTAGACTCTACACTATCACTTTTCTTCCCATTTTATCCAAAACATTTACCATTTGTTTCTATATAATTTTCATTTTACTTGATCTTATAATGTCCATGTCCTACTCAACAATCCTCAACATATTTAGGAGGTTTGGAAATGGTTTATAGTGTTCATTCATATTATAATTCACAAAAAACTATTAAAACTTTTCTAGTAGTGACTTTATAATGAAATCCATGGGAAATTCAAGATTAAGGGGTGCACTTAGCCTTTCAAAATCAATGACATACACAATAATATTGACTATATGGGTGGATACTAATGTTCCTACTTGTTTATAAACTACTCTAAAATTCAGGTATAAAAAAGAAGTTTCTACCAATTAGTTTTTATTTTTCGAGGATTGATCTCAAGGTAAAGTTTAATGATGATACCATTTTCCTAAAAAAATATTTTATTGTATGAGTAGGAGGGTTTATAATAATTAAATAAGGATATTAATTAAATGGGGTCTCGTTAAAATGATGAATCCTTTTAAAATTCATCATACCCATTAGTGGGACAAGATCCATATTTCACTAAGAAAAGATTCATCTGTGGTATTTCTATTACCACTTAGTTATTTTGGTAGGTTATCAACCCAATAATATCATATATGAATCTTGGATAGTCAAGTGGATAACTCTCTGTCCATCCCATCATATGGATAACCCCAACTCTATTCCTCTCATAACCTAATCCTACTAGGGTCTCCCATCTAGTGTAACCCAAAACAAGCATAGAGAATAGGCTAACAAGGGACAATACAATGGCTCCCATATATGGAATGAGATGCCCAAGGATGATTTAGTGTCACCCATCCTTTCTTTCTGTATAAAATATAATCTAGGGGCACCCAGTTATGACATGACTTTCTGGTTGGTTGATCAAGGTCTTGACAAGTTCCGCTTTTTAAGGAATATAACACTTGGTATTTTAAGGGGATTCAATATCACTATCTTAACTCATGTTATTCCCTTTAATGTATTAATGATTTTAGTAATTTTTTAGTTTTTAATAATATTCCCTCCACCTGATCAATATATTCAAACCATATTGATTTGTAACTCTTTACACAACCCATAAGTTTGTGTTTCTCAACCAAAATATATGTCATGTATTTTTACGAATATCCAAATGTATCATATGAATTAGGTATATGAACATTTAATATAAAGTAATAGATTTACATGAAATTGAAGATATCTACATGAGTAATCACAAATTGATAGATTTCCAACCCAATTAACCTTTATGTAGAAGGAATAATTCACTAGGACGATAGTTAGTCTAACCCCAAGCCCCTCTACCTAGGTAGGATTTTATTAAGAGATAATCCAAGTTTTCAAAACACAAAAATCTAATATGCAAAAACTATATTTAATAAATAAATTAATGTTCATAACTTAAATAAAAAACATGGTCAATGTAGATAAAAAACTCAATTTGTTTTCAATCCAAGTAAGTAAAGGAAGGTATTATTTCCTAGAAGTATTTTAACATTTAAACTAAATCACACATAATTCATAATATAAACAGTTTATGACTATGAATAAAATAGGGAATGTCATTTAAATAAATGAAATATTAAAATTTTTAAACATGTGATAACCATTTATGAACAATTAATAAATAAAATCTAGCTATAAATATTTTATAATGTTAGCTTTACATTTTGGACATTCTATAATTTTTAATAAACACTTTATATTCACTTTAATATGAAAATTTCATATTCATCATTATATGGAATTTAATTTTAAATATATGATATTATCAATAATTATAAAAAACTTATAATTACTTTTCTATTATGTAAACATTTTACATAATTTAAATACCATATTCATCATTATATGGAATTTCATTTTAAATATATGATATTATAATAAATTATAAATAATTTTATAATTTATTTTCTATTCTATAAAATTTTTTCATAATATAAATATCATATACTTAAAATTATTTAAACCATAATCAAATCAATCATCAAAACTATTTTGATTTAATTTAAATAATATCTAAATAGGACCACTTTAATTCGAAAAATTAAAATTAATTAATTAAGTAAAATTCATAATTTAAATATAAACATCTTTATATTTTTACATTATTTATGAAATTTATAAACACTTTATAAATTATTCTAATGATTTATAAATAAATGCTTTTATTAATTGATCTTATGATATGATATAAAATTTTATTAAAATGTATTTGAAATATAAACATTTATTAATTAATTATAAAAAATTTATAATTAATTAATTAACAAACATTTTATTAATTAATAAATATCCTTAAAATACCTTTTATTATAATTTATAAACCATTTATAAATTAATCATTCAATTTAAAATTAGAAAAATTAATAAAACTATTTTTCCTCAGCACCGCGGCTTGCACTAGGTCATAATAGTTCCTCTAGAAACTTAACTTTTTGTAGCTAGGATATGTAATGGTAAATAATTCCATTATGGTGTACACTATGATGTAGTTTTCTTTCTAAAGTTGTTTTAAAGAAACATGGAACATGTGTAAAATGAAATCTGCAGCACACCATAGTGAAGACTAACCGATTATTTTGAATGATTTTTAACACTTAATGCATGAAATGAAACGGTTTCACCATAACAACCTAGTGAATGTAGAGTGGAAATTTTTAATTCATTAACACTTAACAAATATTCACAAATTGTCGACTCTATGTTGTAGTGGCAAGATGGGAAAGATGTGGTGACTTTTGATAGAGTGCTCTATTATTTGGTATTCTTCATTTCTAAAACATGATTTCATAAACTAAGATAATGGATCCCTTTGATGCCACTTTTGGTTTTCTTTGTGTTTTTATTAACACTTAATCAAAGAAATAGAAGTAAAAGAAATTGAAAATCCAATATCTCCATGAAAGAAATATGAAACTAAAGAAAAAATAGAAATTAATAATACTATAAATATAAAATCTTACACCAAAATCTTTAAAAGCTCTTTCCAAAGAGTATTATAAAGATCACAGAATTGAAAAATGGATTCCTTCTATCTCTGTAGGCATCCAAAAGTTAAGAAAATCACTTGTAGTGTGAATTGGATCCTCCTTCACTCCACAGTATTCTATCACCTCACTTGTGCTAAGGTGGAAGAAGAGGGAAGCTTTGGATTCCAAGATTATTACCCAGGAATCCACATTTTATCCTTTATCACATAGAAATGGCTTTCTATAGGCTCTGAGGACACTCCTTAGTGATGTATACATTAACTCATGTGTTATAATGCATGAGTTAATTATTTGTCATGTTCATGCATCATATTAATGAATTCTTCAAACACTTACTTGTTTCATATTATCAAACGACTCTCTAAATGATATCATATGTGAGATAATGGCCCAAGTAATGGTTTTATGCATGAAATCCAATTTCATGTATGCCTTAAAAGTGGAGGAAATATTATGAAAATCTTATTTTCATGTTTCCTTTCAAAATTCCATACAATATAGCCTACTATATCACATACAAAAAGTATTTAGGGTATGATAAATCCTTCACCAAGGAAAATTAAATACAAGGCCACCAGATCTCCTATAAGTTAAATTTTTTTTAGTTTTATTTGAAATTGTACATTTGTATACTAAATTGTACGTATCAATGTAATTGAGAAGTATTGAAATATTTGTAATGTAAATTTATTTAAAATATTAATTTATTGTAATATAAGTTTTTTTGAAATTTATTTATTTTGTTGTTCCAGTGTGTTGTTCATGTAGTTTCACACTACTATAATTTATTTACTTTATGAGTGCTAGAGGTAGCACTAATAAAAGTCACTTTTACCAGTGCTATAAATGAAACTAATAAAATCACCTTTTATCAGCACTAAATAAATAACTAATAAAGACTCATTTTATTATCACTAATAAAATATACTCACTTTTATAATCGTTAGAAACATCAATGAGTTTTTAGAACTAATAAAGCCAAAATGTGTGTTGATAAAATCCTGTATTGTAATAGTGTTATTAAATGTTCTGGTTTTGTATTGTAGGTAATTGATTCCAACAATAGGCAAGGGGTTTAATATTCTAATCCATGAAACTCTTTAGATAATTATCAGAATAAATTATAATTTTTTTGGAATATTTGATAAATATTATCATGGATTCTAGTGTAAATATTATTTATTATAGCCATTTGTTCTGATTTTTGTCTTGCACTACTAGAAATTTGACAATTTGCGATGGGCTATTTGTGACGGAATCCCTTCACAAATAGCGTGTTGCAGAAAACGGAGTCCCAGCTAATATTTTTTGCGACGGGCCCGTTGCAAAAAATATTACTTGTGATGGGAAGTGGACCCATCGCAAATAGATGTCTGATTAAATACATTATATATAAAAGAACCTTTAGTGATGGTCCTATCGTAAAAAGTATTTATGACGAGATATCATCCCATCACAAATAGATTATATGTTATAAACCTGTTGTGACGGGCCCGTCGCAAAAAAAATTATTGCGATAGTAAAGAGACCCATCACAAAAAAATTAAAATATATATATATAATCTATTTGCGACAGGCCCCTGTCGCAAAAGGTCCCATCACAAATACTTAATAAAATAAAAAAAATATTAATATTATTACAATAATAAAAAAATAAAAAATATTAAAATTCTATATATTTGAAAATACTTAATAAAATAAAAAAATACTAAAATTATGATTAATGAAAAAAATAATAAAAAATATTAAAAATATTAAAATTCTCAATATTCAGAAAAAAATATATAAAAAATCATAAAATATTATAATTATTATTATTAATAAAATAAACAAATATTAAAAAATATAATACTAATAATAAATATTAAAATATTAAAATATTAAAAATACTAAAAAAAATTATGCAATATTTGCACCAATATAAAAGGAAAAAACTGTAAATTGTTCATAATACAAAAAATGTTCAATTCAAATGTTTTTAACATAACAGAAAAATTATTGGGGGATAGTCTTCTAGAGGAGATGGAGGAGCTAGAGGAGATGGTGGAGGAAACTTCATCCCTAAACTACGAGTCAGACGGCGCATGTACTCCATCTGATCGTGTTGCTGCTGTTGCCATTAACACATGTCCTCCTCATGTTGCTGGTGCTGTTGTTTCTGCTGCTGACGCATCTCTTCCTACTACTTCTGTAAACTCTCTATAAGCTCAGTTTGAGCTTGCAACTGCTCCTGATTCCGTGATCTAGAAGATGATGGCTCTCCATGAGCTCCTCTAGAGCTAGACGCCGACATCGCAGTAGTATCATAATAAGTCCCAGGAGTCAAATGAGAGTCGATACCAACTACTCGGCCCTTCTCAAAGGCATACCGGGTCGCCTTTATCTATGTCACCTCATCAAAATGGTGGGCACTAGTCTGATCAGCCATCTTGGCCTGACTCTTAGCCCATGTTTGAGAGGTCGTGGCCTCATATGACTCCTTTAGTTTCAATTTGAAATTAAAATAGTGAAAATATTATATGCAGTTAATTTTCAGAGTGAAAAAGAAATAATACTGACCACAGTCTGACACTAGCGATCATCTCTGATCTTTCTAGTGGCTAGATCACTATACATCCTCTGATAAACGTCATACTCTATAATATTGGGATGCTCGACTACCTATATGAATATAAAATAAATTTTTTATATGTAATGTTATATAAAATATTTAAAAAAGTTACTTACCAGATGCTCTCTATGCATACTGAATGTACGACTACCAGCTCGATGTGTCACCTCCCATCTCCCCCAGTTCTGCCGGCCCAAGGAAGATATCCTCTGAAATCCACTACTCAAATAGTGTGAACATAATCTATCCCACAAGTGATATAAGATGTACTCTGGTTGGTGGGCTCTGCACGAATCATCAAATACTGTCGCTTCTGCTTTCTTAATGGTTTTCCTTCTCAAATTGTGAAAACACGGATAGAAACGCTCACTCATAGACTGCTCTAATGCCTCGTGGATAGCGTCATGCATGCTATCATCGATGGGATACCATAAACCCTAAAAATAATTTATAATATCAAGTTATTAATGAAATAAATTTCTAAATAAATATTATTTATTTACATAGCAACCAATGATTAAACATTCCAAGCCACACATCAACGAGAATCTATTCTCATGTGATCTATGTCTGAGAAAAATAATTACGCAAGATAGCGCTCCTCTGTCAATCAGCTATATGCACAAAACTATGAAAAAAGAAAAAATAATCAAAAAATTAGTATATAAATAAATTAATGAAAGCTAACTAAAATACACAGGTTATCATACCTCAGTGTGTGTGGATCGAAACCAAGATGTGGACGCCACTCGGGGATAGGTTCAAGAATCATAAGTCACGCAAGACTGTGCCCCCTCTGCGTACCCCCTGAACCTCCAGTAGCTTGAGGGTCATATGATCCCAAATCCTCCTCATCCAAAGGTAGCTCAGCCTCCTCCAACTCGCGAAGTAGATCAGGGTCCATCTGAAACACAAAATTATTATTGTTAGCAGATAGATGAAAATAACTATTACAAATAGATATATATTAGTTAAGATTATAACCAGCATTTAACTATGTCAATGTTCAACTTCATCGTCATCTTCATATCTGACAATGTCAATGTCTTCATATCCATCATCGGTGTCATTAATATCCATATGAGTTTTGGTTTCATCATCTCTTTCCATTTCAAATTCATTTGTAACATCATTGTCACCATCGACCCTTAATTGTGGGGTGTCATCATCGATATTCATGTCTCTTTGCGAAAAGGGTGGATTTTGAGTAGTCTCTTGAAAAACTTCAATTCCTTGTACTTCATCGAAACCACATTCATTTTGAGTAAACTGATTTTCTCAAGACTTCATTTTTATTATGCTCCACAAATCACTCAGGTCTCTTGAAGTAGAACATTACTTTGCGTAATATATTTGAAGTGCATGTTGATCCAATAAAAAATATTCATTTACTGCAAGAAGACTTTTATATTTAATATCGACAATTCCATGAATCAGATGAACATGAAAGCCTCTCTCAGTATCTAACCACCGACATTTAAACATTGTTATTTAATTTTTCCCTAGATAACACAGTTCAATAATTTCATCCAACATGCCGTAAAAGTCAACTTTGGTTTCTCTATGATGTGATCCTCTCAAGAAAACTCCAATTTTCATTGGTTTTTTATTCCCCATATGCACGTGTATGAAATCAAAAACCATTCAGCACATATGCATTGTAAGATTTAACCATTTTGGATGGTGGGTTACTTAATATACACAGTCACTTATCAATTTTATCAGCATGTTGAGACACCTGAAATTTTTAAAAACAATTATCAATATAATAAATAATAAACCAAATTGATATGTTAAACCATAAATAATTTATGTTACCAGTTTTTGAAACCATTGAGAAAAATATTTCTATCGGTGTTCTTTAAGAGCAGATGCTGTAATTTATGGAAGTTGTTTCTTGATATGATTATCATATAACCTACAAATAAAATAAATTTACTTACTGTAACATAAATTATAGAATAAGTGATAGAAGCACTCACTGTACAAATGATTTCATTTCTTCACAGTTGAGTAGAACATATGTATGAGCTCTGTGATGTTCATCATCTGAAAGTCATCGTTCATGAACTCCACCGAATCCAAGCTTTGGCTTATTAAAAACTGATAATTGATTGTTCATTTCATCATCATCATTCCCCTCATTATGTCCCATGCGGTTTTGTTTCAAGGGATATTCAGATTCAAAATAATGAGAGCAGGAAAAAAAATCAATTTCCTCTTGCAAATAAGCTTCAGCAATTGAGCCTTCAACTGATGCTTTGTTATGTACTTTTTTCTTCAATTTTTTCATGCATCTCTCGAATGGGTACATCCATCAAAACTATACTGAACCTCCACATTTAGATTCATGTGAAAAATTTAATATTAGATGTTTCATTGAGTCAAAAAAATCCAGCGGAAAGATTTTTTCCAGTTTACATATAATGACAACAACATCTTCTTCTAGTTTACTTAGTGCATCATAGTCTGTTTCCGCCGCACAAATATCTCGAAAAAAATATGACATGTTTATTATCGAATAAAAAATCATAAAATTCAACAAATGTAACATCCCAGGTAAATAAAGAAATAATACATTTTCATTTTTATTAATATTTGTAAATTAAATATTAATTTTACTTTGAAGGGGTTTCTATGTTCTATGGCGTACCCGATACGCAACAACGGGTTTCTTTGAAATCTTATGTTGCACACTAATAATATAATATTGTTATTTTAAACGGTAGTTAATGCCTAGAAATTGTATTGGTGGGAATGAATAAAAATAACTACAATAATATTATACATGTTTTTTAAATATTTTTACATTTATCAAATAAAATTTAGAGGCTTAAAATTTGAATGAATCTAATTTTAAGCATAAATACTCTAATATTCTTTAAAAGGTCGATTTACTGTCTTTTGATGGAGAACCCTCTTTAAATATAGTTTTGGTCACTTTTATATTTTCTATTTGAGATAATAAGATTATTTTTTAGATTCGGGACATCAAAATTTACTTTGAGTAAATTTTTGGTATTTTTCTGATAAAAGTCATTTTTTATGAATAGTGAAAAATATTATATTTTAATTCAAAAGTGTCTTTTAATATAATTTATTTATATGGTTAGATTATCTTTTTAATTGGTTTTAAAGTGTAATTATATTATATTTTTACCAATTAATCCAATGTTGGTCATTGAAATTAATTTAACTTTGAAATTGGACATAAACATGTGTCAATTTTTTATAGTTATTGTTTCTTAAAAACAGGCGATTTGTTTTGACAATGAGAATTAATTTTAAATTAAATAATGCAACTTCTATATTTTTAATTTGGTAAAATATAAATCATTTTTTAATTCATAATATCAAATATAGTTTAGGCTGAATTTTTGGTATTTTTTTGAAAAACTTCAATTTTTGATGAATAGTGAAACCACTTAGTAGTAGTTAAAAAACTGACTTTTTCATTTAAATGAAATTTTACCACTTCTGTGAATTGAATTCAGAAAATACAACATATATTGTTGTTATTAGTAAGTAAAATGTTGTTCAATAATATGAAAATAATTTTTGGTGAATAGTAACTTTTGACTTTTATTTACCGCGGTTAAAGGTAAATAGGGTAATTCAAGGTAAAAAAGAATATTATAATAATACAAAATTACCTTAAAACTTATCCTAACCTTATTTTATGAGTCATTTATGACCATGGTCATATTTTAGTTGATTTTGGGACCCCATGGATCCACTTAAGCGTGATAATGAAACTTTATTTTAAATAACTTAAAGTAAAGGCAAAAATGACATAAACAAATATCCTTTTGTAAATTAATATTTACATGGGGTTATATAAGTTATCTTTTCGACTATAAATATTCATTGGAAAGATAAAAATATTTCCTACATCATGGTATCTTTTTATAATTTTTAGACATCAAATAAATTAAATTATTTATGACACAATAATGATGTAGTATTTACCTCATTAATAAATGATTTAAATAAATAAGATTATAAATATTAAAATAATATCCAAAACCTATCCAATTCTTATTGGATGATTTTATTTCGACCATTAGTCATATTATCTTATACTTTAATTATTTTTGTACCTTTATAAACGGAATATCATTTATAATAAAATAATATTTTCACACTTTCCTAAAGAGCCCCACCTCCCCCTTATAAAAAGCCATCACTTATAACTCATTCCTCACACCTCTCAAGCCCCTTGGCTTGTCCACCCCTACCCAAATAATCTCTCAATTTAAATCTCTTCCACCTAGAAGCCTTACCTTAGGTAGAATTCACTTCAAGAATACCTTTGGGTTCAAACCAAAGGGAGTTACCCAAATTAAAGGTAGGGGTAACTTCTTTTATTTTATTTTACTTCTACAACCCCTAAAATATTTGTATTCCTTTATTTTATAACAACACCAGTATCCTCAATATACTAGGATTTTTTTAGGAGAATTATTCGAACTACACTTACACACACCTCCATCTAATGGGTGAAGAACATATTGTTTCTGTGGATGGCAAACTAATGCCTCACGAAATGATGATTGTTCGATTATCACCTACCGCCTCTCATGGTGGCCATTAAGATGGAACTATAATTATATATGATATATATTATGTTTATGTTTTCTTTATTCTTACATGTTTTACATTTATAGCCTACCTTTTATGGTTTTTATAATGGGTAAACGTGATAATTTCATTTGAGGAAGTGCGGACTGCCGCCCCCTCAAAGTGATATGACTCGTTAATGCCATATGTGAGACGTATAAAGAATGGAGTTAATGATATTATATATTATATTATACTAGAATTATAATATAACTATGTATCATTATTTTTTCATTCCATTAAAATATGAAATAGAAATTAAAGTAGCATTCATGCGTACGTACGGCTTACCGTCTTCATGAACGGTGCATTTCATTTCTTATCTCCAAATGATATGTATTATTATAAATACATATATATAATGGATATATATGATATATATGATATTTAAATAATGAATATAATTCTATATATAATGTACTATTGACCACATGTACAACTTGTAAATATAAGGTGTTCATTTTTTACTCAAGTATCATATATCGACAAAACGACTGTTATTAACTTAAATGATTGCATAATGTTCACTACACCAAACTGAGCATTTAGCGGCGGTTTTTTAAACCGCCTATAAACCCCTCATTTTTTATATAGTAGTGACGCTACCCCCTCCCCCCCCCCACCCAACCCAGACCCCCCCTTCTCCCCCCAACCCCCACGACGCCATTTCTCCCCCAGACCGGAACCCTAGATAAGCTCCCCACGTGCCGCTGGTGACCTCACCACCCATAAGCATGCCCTACTGCCCATCAGTGTGCCTCGCTGCCCATCTTCACTGACCCACCGAATCCCTATAGGTATGGTTTCAAAATTTTCAATTATACATGAAAAGAACTTGAAAATTCTTTTAACAATTTCATATCATACTCATCACCAGTACTCATCAAACAAGACATATGTGTTGATTCAAGAAACGAATAATTAGGATTGTGAATTGGATTTAACCCATGATTTTAATTTAATATTTGATGTTTTAGTATATTAGGATGTTTATAAAGTATAAAATTTTAATATATTTTAGTCGTTTTTCCTCCCACTGTAATTTACTTTTAAAATTAAATCTAACCCCTCACATTAAAGATTATTTTATAGGAGTAAGTGGATGTTTGTGTGTGTTATTCAAAAATGGAGAGATAAATTTTATTTTAGTGTTTTTTTATATTTTATATAATTATGTTTTGATCTATGAGTGTACGAAATGATCAAGAGTTGAAAAAAAATTTATCTTTTTAGAGATATAATTTCTAACTTAGAGAGGGTTGTGTATGGAGTGACACCCAAAAAGAACGTGGAAAACCACACCAATAATTATTGAGATACCTTATATGGGCACCCAATATGAGAAAGAAAGTAGTAAAATTTCATATCAATGAGTGGTAAATATAATGGTTCTAGTTGTGTCTCGATAGGCATCCCTATGGTGACTATGCACTTAACTAAAATGGTCATAGAAAATGTTGAGTGGGAATTCCAAATAACTGGTGGTGGATGGTCAATAAAAATAGTTTAAAAAATGAGATGATTTATGTTTGTTAGAAGCAGTCTCATTCACTATATGTTTTTACCGCTTCCAGTGGAGCTAAATTCCTATTTTTCAACTTAGATCTGGTGATCTAGATTCATAATTGACCATATATTACACATCCAAACATTCTCACTTTTCCAACCTATAATATTTATTTTAACTCTTACTAAATTACACTTGTAATTTTATCCCATCCCAATGGAGATGACCTGGTATATACAAGTATTTTTCGGCATAGAATAGAGGGAGTGTTTATTACACCACTACAAATGATACATGTATTATATAAGGAAATGATAAAACACATTATATATTCCATTACAAATAATTTTAAGTGGAATTATAATGGTAATTAGTAAACTTAAAATATTCATGTATCATAGGATATATGATAATGAAAAAGTATATAATCGCACACATTTTTGTGTTTTATGATAATAAATGGTTATTATAAACACAATAGTATCCCTCATGAACTTGAAAATTGTTTATAACATGATATAAAAATGAGAACATAAAAATCATATAATATTCTAAATCTTGGGATGTGAAAGTAATCACAGATGACTAATATAGTAGTTTATGACCTTAAAATAGTGTGTGAAAAGTAGTTTGGACTAGTCAGTTTTGACAAGAGTGTTGTGGAACCCTATGTGATTGTTTGCAAGGTGGGGTGGGGAATCAAGGTTCTTTCCAAATTTATTTTTTCATTACTTTAAATATTTAACCCTCACCGGTCATCAAATATTATTCTTGTGTGAGCTAGATCATGATTAATCTATCACTTTTTTTTTCATTAACATTGAATTTCAAAAAAAAATATGGACCTTAATGCACATAAAAACACAAGGTTTTATTTACTTGTTTAACATGAACTAGGTTTTATCTAAATGGAACACACATGATGAAGTTTCAATATAAAAATATTCCCTATCAAATAATTTTTCTCTTAGATATAAATATTTTAGTTATGGACACTACATTCCAAGGAACATTTCCTTTATAATTATTTGGTTTTTGATCAATGGTCACCCAAGTGAAACTCCCTTTGCTTCAATCTACACACACTACTTCAAGGAAAAAATTGGTTTATAAAATTGTATTTCTCTTCCAGATTAGTATAGAAAGATAAATTTTTGTACTTATTTAATCCCAGGTTTTATGTGGTGTCGATCTCGATGTTTTTGTGCACTTTTTCTTCAAGTCCAGATGATACTGTCTTCTTGATGAGAAAGTCGATTAATTTAACTCCACATAATGAAAAAAACAACAATATAAAACTCTATATAAATAATAATTCTATCAATATAATTATCTTATTATTCTCTATTTTAATCACAATCAACTAGATTAATCATTGTAACTCCATAAACAAAAAAACTTTATCCTCAAACACCTCATTATGGAACTTTAAAGTTGATTAAATCTTACTTCTTTATTTTAAATCTTGATAGTTGTGGTATGTTCTTCCATTTATAGGTTCTCTTTGTGGTGTTGATTCATGTGGTTTCAATAATGGGCATCTATGATCAAGATCTTAATTTACCTCCCAATTGTAGAACATTTTATAGAATGCTTTTTTTCATTATTTTTTCTAAGCAGTAATTTTCATACTTAGATGGAAGGTCAGATAGAGAGAATGATCCAAATTCTAATAGATGTATTGAAGATGTTTATTCTTGATTTTATAGGTTATTGGGTGAATCATTTCCATTTGGTTGAGTTTTACTGTAATAATAACTATTGATTAACCATTGGTAAAACTCCATTTAAAGAATTTTATGAGTGTTCTTACATATCTCTATTATGTTGGAATGAGGTTGGAGAGTTAATTAATCTTAGACCAAATTTGTTGAAGAGAATGATAAAGAAGGTGTATTTGTTCTATGAGAAAATAAAAAATGCTCAAGACCATCATGTGATGGACCTGGGTATAGAGTTGTTTAAGTGAGATGGGTTTGAACCAGTGAACAGTAATTCATTTCTCTTTTTACAATTTCTTGAAAAATAAACCTAATTTACCTATTAGAGTGAGAAAACACACTACTTAACTCACACACACTATGGAAACAAAAATAGAAAAAGACACTTGATATATAAGTTTCACCACCCAAATTGATAATTTAACCCTTGGTATGATATAGAATCACCTAAGCCTATATGATTCACTAGAATCACCATGATAAATGCAATGAGAAGGGTATATCTTTAACTTGTATTATAACATTAACAGCAATTTCATCACCCAAAATATATCATTATTGTCTTCAATACCTTGTTGAGACAGTTCACACTAGGACCAAGAGAAACAAAGAAGACAACCCAACCTCTATATTTCAAAGAAGACATGTATTTTTCATATCCTTGTTATTCCACTTATACCTAACCACCGATGGGTCAAATATACATTTTATACTTACCTATCTACTTAAATAAAGTTCCACTTTAAGGTAAGAGTTTGTTTCCATTTCATATTCATAACTTCTATTCAATTATTATATGATTTATCAAGTCCTTACCTTAGTGATATCAAAGTTATGGCATCATTAGTTTGTCCATCTGTTTTTGTGGAGCACGAAATACAAAAAACTACAAGGATGAGATCCTTATTCTCATCTTCTTTTATGGATCTTTTTAATTTTCATGCTTTGGTTTTCTAGTGGGTGATTTACCATATGTATTTATATAGGAAAAACTTATGTAACATATTTATATATTTTTTCAACTAGTATATATGAATCTCTTTCCCTATTTAGTAGTAACTATGTGTTTTAATTTTTTTTAAATATTGTGTAAGAACATTGTGATATACATGGATAAAAGCTGGATCACATTACCAAGGAACACACCTCAATATGTTAAGGGTTTGAAGGAGTTTTTAGATTTTTCAATTTCTAATCGATTCGTTGAAGGGAGAATAAGATTTCAATGTCCTAAATGTAAATTTAGAAGATGGTTAAAGAGAGATGAAGTTTATGAACATTTAATACTAAAGCAATTCCTTGATTATTATTTTTGTTGGATTTGGCAAGGAGAATCTAACATTACAGAAAGGTTGAGCACTGATGTTAATCCACATAATGAGCTCCAAACTTTGTCAACAATGGAAAATTAAATGCAAAACCTCATAAATGATGCATTCGTCCCTACAATACACCACTATCAACATCAAAACATAATAGAATAACCAGATGAGAGTGGTACAAATTTCAAAGTGACAAGTGATTTTTTGGGGACTATAACACAACCAGATGAAGATTGTAATATATCATTGGATCCTACTCTTGATTCTGTGGAGACAAATGTAAGAGAAAACTTCACTGAGGAAAATGTTTTTCATTATTTAGTTGACAAAGGAAATCTAGATTTGTATAGTGTATTTTTTAAATATTTAAATCTTTCTTTTCTACTGAAGTTGTACCATATCAAATGACTATGTGGAATTAAAAATAAGGCAATGTCCATGTTATTGGAATTGTTACATGATGCATTTCCTAAAGTAAAAATTCATGAGTCTTTTTATTATATGAAAAAAGTTGTTAATAGGCTTCATCTGAATTATACAAAAATACATGTGTGTCCCAATGATTGTATGTTTTATTGGCAAGAGGATTAATGTAGACAGAATTGAAAAAAAATGTTCTTCTTCTAGATGGAAGTCAATGAGTGATGTTGGAAGTCTGAATTAACATAATTTCATGAAGAAGAAGAAAGAGAACACACCTTCAAAGGTTTTTCGTTACTTTAATTTAAAGCCTCGATTGCAAAGATTATTCATGTCATCGAAAACTACTAAACACATGAAGTGGCATTCTGTAGATAATAACAATGATGGGTTAATGAGACATCCATGAGATTCACAATCATGGAAGACATTTGATTCATTACATCCAGATTTCTCAACTAATCCTAAGAATGTTTGATTGGGATTGGATGCCGATGGATTCAACCCATTTGGGACTTTGAGTACCACTTACAGCATTTGGCCAGTTGTTTTGATCCCATGCAATCTGCCTCTGTGGATGTGTATAAAACAAACATCTTTTATCATTTCAATGATTATTCCTAGAAAAAAATGCCTGGAAATGATATTGATGTATACTTGTAGCCTTTTATTGAAGAATTATAGGAGTTATGGAGCAAAGGTGTTGAGACATTTGATGTTTCTTCTAAAACAATGTTCAAAATGCATGTTGCTTTAATGTGTACCATTAGTGAATTCCCTGGTCTCGGGAATTTATCTAGTTGTAAAATTTACACGGGTTTGGATTTTCCTATTTATAAATTTGATTTTGAGCCCAAACGGCTACCTCACAGTAAAAAATGGTGCTTCTTGTGCCATCAAATATTTCTCGATGCATCTAATAGATTTCGACTGAACAGGTCAAAATTTAACAGTTTCATTGATCATAGACCACCTCCAAAGTTGTAAAGTGGTTCTAAAATATTGACACAACTTGAAAATGTTGAAACAGAATTTGGGAAGGTTCATCATTTGAATGATAGTGGGAAACAGGTTTGAAGTGCATTGTCAAGTGAAATCAGAATGCAACAATGGAAGAAAAAAAGTATATTTTTCAAACTTCCATATTGGGAATTTAATTTTTTGCGGCATAATCTTGATGTGATGAATATTGAGAAGAATGTCTGTGACAATTTGATTTTCACATTTCTTAATGAGAATGGAAATTCAAAGGATCATCTCAATGCTCACAAAGACTTACAAGTAATGAACATAAAACGTGATCCTGGCTAGATGAGGATGAAAAGTATGCTTCGATAATTTTTTCAATGAAAAATAGGGATAAAGATACTTTATTTCAGTTTTTAAAGAATGTGAAGGTATCTGATGGGTATTCAAGTAACATATTGAGGTGTTTTGACTTGAAGAATCATAAGTTACATGGATTGAAAAGTCACGATTCACATATTTTGTTACAACAGTTACTACCATTGGCATTGCGTACATTATTACTTGAAAAACTTACTATTGTTGTACTCCAATTCTGCACATTTTTCAGACTAATATGTGAGAAATCTCTACATCTATTTCATCTTGAAAAACTCTAGGATATGTTTGTATTGACCCTTTGTGCAATGAAGATTATCTTTCCTCCGTCGTTTTTTACTGTCATGATGCATTTAACTGTGCATTTGATTGAGGAAGCTAAATTAGAAGGCCTCATTCATTATCGATGGATGTATCCAATTGAGAGGTACTTTATTTATATTTTTTTCAATTAAGTGAATAATTTTTTTCACTTAATTAAATGCATAATTATGTTTATTTTATTTCATAGATATCTTGGGAATTTGAAATCATATGTGAGAAATAAATCTCAACCAGAAGGATCTATTGCTAAAGGCTATTTGGATGAGGAGTGTCTTACCTTTTGTTATAGATACTTGGATGATATTGAGACAAGATTTAATTGATTTGGACGTGTTGATGACACCTCGACTTAATCTCAAATACATCAGAAATTAGAAATATTTCCTACTATTGGCCGATCAGTTGGGAGGACCTCAAATGTGACACTAATAGAATTGGAATTATTACAGGCACATAGATATGTGCTACTGAATAGTGAAATTGCAGGTCCATTTATTGAAGATTTGAGGATACAAGCAAAGAGACGAATGAGAGGCCGAACACGAAATGAGAAATATATAACAAAATCTGTTAATAAAGATCTTATAGAATGGTTTACATGATGTGTAAGTTCATAAATATTACAATTAATACGAATATTAGTTCGACACATATATTTTGTAAATCTAATAAATTATATTTCTTTTTTTAGATCATGAATACTGATACTCGAGTAGAGTTGTTAGAATATTTGAATTTTCTTGCTCGAGGTCCTCTAAAACAAGTGAAAGTTTGATGCTTACAACGTGAATGGATTTAGATTTCATACAGTCGATCGAAAAAGAGGTTTTAAAACACATAATAGTGGTATATTTACATTTGTTGAAGTGGAATACTATGGAAAGCTGACTAATATTATTGAATTAAACTACTACAGGCATTTTTCAATTGTTTCATTCAAATGCAATTAGGTCGATATTATCAGAGGTGTTAAAAGAGATTCCTTGCAATTTACTTCTTTGAACTTATCTCGCTTGATGGATGTTTGTGATCGTGAACTACATGATCCATATATATTATCATCTCAACAAAAAAATTGTATATTATATGAATTATGTTGTGGATAAAGTTTGGAGTGTAGTTTCTCACGTAATACAAAGAGATTTTTATGATATGGGTGATGAAGTAGAAGATTTGACCACTGAAATTGAATCTCATTAACAACAAGAAGCATAATTATTCGTCCATCATGATATTTAAAATATTAGTCTAGCAAGGATGAATGAAGTGGATGAAGTAATGGATCAGGAAACCGACATGACTGAAGGGGAAAATGAGTGTATGTACATTTATTTATTCATTCAGCAACCACTTATTTCATTTGTACAATCATTTATTATCATTTTTATGTATATTTTTTTGTTAGTTCTGGGCATATATTATCATTTTTAAAAAAAATTATGCATTTTTTTTGAAATATATGTTCTGAACTTAATTTTATTTGATTAAATGACAGGAATTCCAAGGAGGAAGTGATACACTATTTCATCCACTACTGCAACAGATGATGATCCATATGTCTCCCTCCCTACGTCATCTGAGCCACCAGCTGCCTGCCCCCCTACACCATCTCCCCCTTCACTATCTCTCACACCCTCTGTGAGCATCCCTTTAGAAGCTGAGTCATCGACTCCCCATTCAGCAGCCTCAGCAGTGGGGCGACGACGCGCTACTTCTAGTTCATCACGGGCATACTGGAGGATCATTGTTATAGGTACAAATTTTAATATAAATAAATTTATTTCACTTTTTTATACTAATTTTTTGTTCATTAAAGATGAAAAAAATTAAAATGTGGAAAAAAATATAAAAGTGCAGATATGTGGAATATGAATGGAGAGAAGATAGTTGTCCCATTTGATTCATATGGGGTCCCTATGGATGATGCTGCGGGATTACTTGGCCAAATTCTTGGCCAGTTGGCAGTGGAGCCCATTTTTCTTCCTATTTCTTATGATGACTGGAGAAATATGTATACAAGTTGGAAAAATGAAGTTTTTGATTTCCAAATAAAGGTAATTTTAATAAATTATGTTGTAATTTAATGTCATGTTATTAATATGTTCAAAATGAATTTCTGTATACAGATGTTATTCCACTTTACAGTTGCTGATGTGATAGCACTAAAGTGGACATTAAAAAATCTTGGTAAGAAATGGAAAGAATTCAAATTGAGATTGTGGAGTGATCTCAATGATACTTCATTGACCGTCCAACAAATGTATGAGAATCTGCCCAATGGGGTACCCAAAGAACAGTGGAAAGTTTTTGTTGACAGACATCAGGATTATAAGCAGATGCTATTTAAAAATATTTTATTATATTAACCTTATTTTACATTTATACATGTATATGAAGAGTATATGACATTGAATACATTACTATTAAATTGGATTTTATTTATTTTAGTATCTCTTAAGAAAGAATGCATCAAGTCGGGCTAAGCAAGTCATCCCTCACACTGCGGGGTCAAAAAGCTTTTCTAGAAGCCGATCAACTCTGGTAATATTTTCATTAGTTTAATTATTTATAAGAAAATATTATTTTTTTTAATATATTAAACTGTTGATTTATCGTTGTTTAATGCAGTCACAGAGTTTAGGGCATGAAGCATCCTGAACTGAAGTGTGGTTGGATGTTCACAAAAAATCTGATGGAAGTTTTGTTAATGAGCCTGCCAAAGAAGTTGGGGTATGAACTCATTTTTTAATTATAATAACTTATTATCTGTTTTAAATATGTTGATATATATTGATATTTTATTTATAGGTAAAAATTAAAGAAATATGGGATGCCAATCCTGGGCATTCCTACTCAGTCTCCCAGGATGACCCGGTTGCTAAAGTCCTTGGGAAGGAGAATCCTGGTAGAGT
The DNA here is from genome assembly GCA_963277665.1 of Viscum album. Lineage (NCBI taxonomy): Eukaryota > Viridiplantae > Streptophyta > Magnoliopsida > Santalales > Viscaceae > Viscum > Viscum album. The sequence goes on from OY728150.1 coordinate 964,039,827, forward strand.
GCGTGGGATGGGTTTGGGACTCGTACCATCTGAGGTATTTGGCATGAAATTGGGGATTGAAACTGCATCTACTCCTGGTTGTAGTCAGTCTATACCTAGAGATTCTCAGAGAGAGATTGTTTCCCTACGAAACACAGTTCAAGACCAGGGGGCTCAGATATCCTCTTTGTAGAAAGCATTGACTGATATACATCAGCAGATGGGCAGAAATCCCACCGGTGGTATTGCATCGACTAGTGGTGAGTAGGTAAATCACAAAAATTTAAAATCATTTAGTTTTAAAACTTTTATTGGTTTTAAGTTTAAATATAAATATGCAACACTATTTAATTTTCAATATAATGTTCTTACAGGTGGTAGCAGGAAGTGGAGATGGAGGTAGATAGGGTGACGATATCTGTTCATCATCAGATAGTTATTAGTATTATTGTTGATATGTGGACAAATATTGATATTTTTTTTGTATATGTATCATGTGTGGCACATAGTTTCCTCCAAACATTTTTAGGACCTAACATTTTCATGATTTCTCATGTTTCCTTTTTTGTATTTTATTGATTTCTGATGTTTCCTTGTATGTATTGATTTCTTAAGTGTGGTATGAACCATATATATCGACTCTTTATTGTGATGATTCATTTTTAATGATTAATTTTTCCTAAATTCTTTTTTTCATTATAATAACTTGTCCTACATTTTCTAGCCCAGTGCATTTACCACTACATTTCCATTTCTAAGAAGTACTTCTTATAGTTATGCTCTTGTATCAATCCCAAGGGATGAGAATGTGTCTCTTGATAACATGTTTAAGATATATCACCCTTTAGTGTGTCATAATCATAGTTTCCAAAATTTCAAAAAATAGTTGGAATCCATAGATACTGATACGAGATTAGGGGAAATTTTTCTACACTGTCTAAAATGGGGTTTTCCTGCCATTTCCAAAGTGGCCTCCAAGAACAGTCAGGCAGTGTGAATGACAGTGTCCATTATCTCAGTAGGCATGAAATGCTGATGGGAAACTCCCAGTAGATTCTGTAGAACCCCCTTCCCTATAAAAATGTTAAATAGACTACATGATCAGTTACTTACCATTCATAAAATCAACTACCCTATCACAAATAATTTATTATAAGCATCCATATTCCTTGCTAAAATATATCAACCCCCTTCATGAGACACTCTTCCATTTGAAGGAATGTTCCTGATCACTTCTATTATATTACGCACATCAAAATAACTAGGATGCATAATGGGAGTTACAATATATTAGGAGCCAGATTACATTCCTTCTAAGGAAACCACACTAAAGAATACTTTTCCAAATAAATCACATGAGAGAAATAAATATGATATTTGAACCTGATCCATCACTCTTAAAAAATTAGGAACCCTTATCCATGGGAGAGATGATTTTACCTATTTTCTATCTTTAGTGTCAAGTATAATAATTCCACATGGAATAACCCAAGCGAGAGATGATTTTACCTAATTCCTATGTTATGTTTCATTAATAATAATTCCACACGGAACACCAACATAAATTAATCCCAAGAAAATATTACCACATCATTATTCCCATGATAAAGGGTCTACCACCAACATACTACACCCCACATCTTTTGAGTAACTAAGGAATAAATAAATAACCACCCAATCATGTTCCTAAAGGACTGTAGGAGGGTTTAAATTTATCGACACATATATGGAATAAAAATCTAAATAGTTACTATATATATAGTAGTAATATATATAGTTTTATATATTTCATCCACCTATATTGTCAAGGTATGTGAAGATGTATATAGCTATATACTTATAATAATACTGATGAATAGACTGTGGAATAACTCAGACATCCCTAACCAGTCTAACGAGCCTGTGTGCTCATGTAATTGGGTACATGCCCTATATCCCAATAAAGTGAGAGATGCCAAGAAACAACACATGGGATGTTGAGTGCACCATCAGGTCAAAATTCTAGTCATATAATGTGGTGAGTAAATCACAATACTTATATAGTAACATTTTTGTGATACACCATGCTCAACACCTAATGTAAGGAATTGTGATATCTCCTTGCTCAACAATCTCATACCATCATGCCACAACCGCTATAAAGGCATATATTAAATATAACAAGCAAGGGGAATTACCTCAAATCCATATCTTCTATCTACACCATATACATAATAAAGGCATAATAATTTGTGTCATAATAGATAAGGAATAACCTTTTATTCATGTCTTTATCCATGTTCAATTCCCATTTAAAATATTACAGTTCGTATGAAGCATTTTATAAAGCATAAATCAAGAGCATGACATTAAAATTACTAAGGGTCATTCCTTTTAAAACTAATTGATTTATTTTAAGAAACGAAACCCATCATTAATTATCCATTTCACATTATCAGTTACATTTGACTCATTCAATTTATTAAATCATGGGAAACCCATATATAATCCCAATGGAGTCACTTATATGGTGACATGTTAATCTAGGAAATTTACCACTTTAGAAATTCCAACTATAAGTGGTCCAAACACCTAAGGTATGCCTTGGGTTCTATAAAATAATCATATATAAAGGTATATTACATTCTTAAACAATTCCATAAGATATGTGGGAGTACCAACATTTGAAAAAAAAATCATATTGTCCCATTTCACCTAGATCGCCCAATGGGTGACCATATAAGTTTCACACAACATGTGAACATCCAATCAAGGATCAACTAGTACATATGAGTCTGCAATGGTCAATTTTACATATAGAAATTCACCAATACATTTTATTATATACTAGTATTATGCCATTTGATGTGTTTATTTTCATTCCTTTACTCACTAAATGATGCATTTGGTTGTGCTTAGTTAATCAACTTTTTCATATTGACTGTAGTATGTATTCTGTTGGTGTTTTGGTATTATAGGAATGGTTTTTTTCAGGGCACTAGTACAGGGGATCCAAAAATTGGTTCTTTTTTTTCTAAATCTACTCTTTAGCGGCGGTTTTAACCACTGCTAACTGTAAGAGGTACATTTAGCTGTGGTTTTAACCACCGCTGTTGTCTTAAATTTAGCAGCGGTTTTAACCACCGCTATAGTCACCCATATTCCGTGCATTTTTTCGGCGGTTATATTGCTTGTCGCGGTGGTTTTTCCTGGCAGGGAATTACTTTTTTTAGCGGTTGTTTTAACCGACAATAAAAAAAGTCATTCCCTGGCCAGAAAAACCACCGTGAAAAACAATATAACCGCCGTGAAAATGCACCCACTACGACGGTTCCCATAAACCTTTACTAAACTGTAACACCCTGACCCCTCTAGGATAGAGCTGATGCATTACTTTTGATATTGGAATAGTTATAAGGAATGAAAATCATGAAGGAATGATCAATTTAGTAGTCTTGAAGAAACTAGATACATAGATGTTTCTCAAATTACATTGGAAAAGTTTACAAAATACACTACATAAAGAAAACTAAAAACTAGATCCACGAGAACTCAGTAAATGACCTTCTCTTCATCACCTATTGAGAATAAACAATGAAAGGGGTGAGATCAAACAATCATTAAGGGTTAAAAATAGCGAAATCATGAATACAATAATAAGTGAATCATAGTCAACCTGACATAATCAATATGGCATGGTGAATAAATGAAAAACTAATGCAATTAATAAACTCAGAATGAAACTACATCCATAGATTTTGTCATAGTGAAAACCTCATGGATAATAATAATAACGATTATTAATTGGACTTCATCTATCTAGAACATGAATCCATAATACCATAAAAATAGTTTAGTTATATGGGTAGAAACCTGTTTGATTTTTGGAAAAAACTCGAAGGGTTTGTCGCCAACTGATTTGCCTCATGAGACCTACCGATGCATCGAGGGGCTATAGTGGGCCCCACACACCACTTCATGTCCAAATAATTATTTATACATTGATTCAATACAATATAAATACGCATTTTCAATACCCTTATAGAGTAGAGTATACGGATTCATCAATATTTCCATAATTAAAATAACTTTCCAAATAAACACCGTATGTAAAATGGTATACGTCTTAGACAAAAAACATATCCATGATATGAGATTATGTATATTTAATATAAATATCATTTCAAATGTAAATTGATCTCAAATGGTCAGTAGGTACACCACATAAGGATTATTAGGTGCACCACACAAAGTTAGTCACAACAAAATAGCAGTTGAGACGAAGTGTCTTACCACAATGTAATCGGTCGAATCTTATGACCAGAACTTAATAACCATAAAATGAATCATTTAATAACATTAATATAAAGATAATAAAGTTATTATATATCAAATGGAAGTACACATATACCACATACAATAAATAAGTGCTGAACAATGAAAATCTCACAGAAAAGAAAGTGAGATGAGAAACCCCTTACCTTTTGCTCTAGTGTGTTCTTCGTTTGTTTTAATTACCTGAATAATCAAATTTATATCCATTAATTAATAATTACAGAACCTCCTATACATTTAATTGATTTAGTATAACCTTATTAGGTTCATTCATGACCCTTTTAATGGGTTTAATAGGTTCAATTTTATTGTTTTGGAAGCATTTTCTTCCTTGGTTTTCATGATTCGCTTACTTGCATTCATGAATGGAAGTTCATTTGAAATGTGGTCAAACATCCAGAATTTTTAATATATATTATTAGTGACATAAAATATATATAAATGATCTTATAATGATTCTAGGTTATATACTTGAGGATGAATCATTAGTTGAAAGTTTTTGATAAACACTTGGATTTAGCTTGGCAGTTTTGTATACAATGAACTTGTTTTATATTATTATTCCATATTATGAGTGTGTAAAGATTACAGAAAATTAATGAGATTAATTAAATATATTATTATCTGGTTCAATCATTAAAATTGTTTCATTACCAGTAATTAAGGAGAAAGTGAAGAACAAAACTCTGTCGTCCACAAAGGTTATAAATTGGAACCTCATGAATGTTGATTTCGTTTATAAAAATAAAAAGGGGGGAGCAAGAATATTGATGATTTTTTTCCATTAACATGATATAATTCAATTATATAGATTATATTGGAGTTTATCATGGTAATTTTGAAATAGGGGGTGAGAAGAGAAAAAAATAGATGAACTTGAAAATAAAAGAAAAGTTGAGAGATCCCTTATGAAAATTCAGCAGCCTAATGGCGTCGCTTAAAATTTTATAAAATGAAATGATGAGAACAAATGGGTATCTCATCATATTGAAATCAAAAGGTAAGTAATAAGAATAGATAAAATCAAACCCCAACATAAGATAATGGAAATTCAAATAGATAACATAAAAGAAGTGACGACTAAAAGAAGATAATGAAGGATTTCCTTACCTTGTAGAGTAACTCCTAGATATTGAAGGATGGGACCTTGGGGGATTAAGGACACCTTGAGAGGACTCCTAGAGAGGTAAAACCACCATATGTTCGAGTATGTGTGATTTGGAATGAAATAAAACGAATGTATTAGTGGGTATTTATAGAAAAAGAGGGGTAATTTTTTAATAATTTCAAAGGGACGCCTTATTAGTGGTTTTTGCCAAACCATGGGATTTCCCATGGTATTTGCCCATGGTTTTATCCACTTGGGACACCACATGTCATAAGTTACTATACAAAAGTTGACCATACTTTTATATTTAATTATTACATCATTATGATGTAATTAAACTACTGAAAACTCATAACTGTATTTTTACTATTCATGAAAAAATCATGTATTTTAGAAAAATCCAAAAAATTCACCCTAACCATTTTTAGATGTGTAGAATTCAAAAATGAACTTCATTTTTTGAAAATAATTTTCTATGTAATTTTAATTTAATTTTTAAATAAAATCATAGTTAATTCGAAAAATAACAATTTTAAAGGTATAATTAGTTCTATATCACATTGAAAAATTAATTAAGATCTCATTATCTTATTACCTTAAGAAAATAAAATATTATCTTTATTTACTATTTATGAAGGTCATATTACTATTCATTTTACTATTCATAAGGGTATGTTACTATTCATCAAAAAATCAAGTCGGTTCTATCAGACTCCAAATGACTTACTGGTCACAACTCTAGATGACTATTTTTTGAAATTAAAAACATAGAAGTGGAAAATTTATGTTTAATGGATAGCTTATAAGTTTCTACTATAATGTTTTGATTCACAAAATAAATAGTGCTTCATGCAATATAAATTATGAATAGAATTTATTTAATAGAAGCATACCATAAAATGTTTGGGGTGTTATATTATTCCCTCCTTCAGAAATTTCTTCCTCGAAATTTTATGTATAAAGCCAACCAAAAAGATGTGGGTGGTTCTTCTTCATGAAATCCTCTAGTTCCCATGTTGCTTCCTCCATATTCTGGTTTCTCCAAAGAACCTTTACTATACGAGTTGTTCGATTTCTCAATACCTGCTCCCTTGTGTCAAGAATCCTGATAGGCTTTTCACAGTATGAAAAATCCGGTTCTAGTTCTATTTCTTCCAATGTGAGTACGTGCATTGGGTCTAGCATGTATTTCTTTAATAATGATACGTCGAACACATCATGAACTCTGGAGAGATTTGGCGGTATCGCTAAATGGTAAGCTACAGCTCCGATTCTTTCTATAATTTCAAATGGTATGATGTACCTGGGGATCAGTTTCCCTTTCTTACCGAATCTTAAGACACCCTTCCATAGAGATACTTTCAGAAATACATAATCCCCCACTTGGAATTCCAAGTCCTTTCTCCGGTTGTCAGCATAACTCTTCTGCCTACTTTGGGTTGCTTTAATATGGGCTTTTATTTTCTTCACCTTTGTCGTGACCTCTTCAATAAGTTCTGGGCCTATAAGTTTCCTCTCACCAACTCTGTCCCAACAAGTTGGAGTTCGACATCTCTTTCCATATAATGCTTCATATGGAGCCATTTGAATACTAGAATAGAAACTTTTGTTGTAGGAAAATTCCACCAAAGGAAAGTATTGATCCCACATACCTTATAAGTCAACAGAGCATGATCTCAGTATGTCTTCCAGAGTTTGAATAGTGCTTTCAAACTGTCTATCAGTTTGGGGGTGATTTGCAGTACTCAGACGAAGCTCAGTATTCAAAGCCTTCTGGAGACTTTTCCAGAATTTTGATGTAAACCAGGGATCTCGATCGGAGAAAATATATATAGGTGCACCATAAAGTCTTACAACTTCATTAATATAAATTATTTCCAGGCTCTCAAGCGATAAATCCTCTCTTATAGGAAGGAAATGTACTGATTTTGTTAGGCGATCAATAATTACCCATATTGCATCATTCCTTCTAGGTGTCCTCGGTAGTCCGATGAAACAATCCATCGTAATGTTATCACACTTACACATAGGAATAGGTAGAGGTTGCATCACTCCTTTGGGGTGTTGTCTCTCTACCTTCACTTGTTGACAAACTAGACACCTTGACACGTAGTCATCAATTCCCCACTTCATATTATCCCACCAAAAATATTCCTTTAGATCTCTATAAATCTTGGTGCTACCTGGGTGTATAGAAAAATTTGAGTTATGGGCATCGTCTAATAGTTCCCTTCTTAGATTAGGTACCGATGGAACACATAACCTCTTCCCAAATTTTAGAACTCCTTCATACATGAAGTCATCCAGTCTCCCATCCTTGACAGCATTGATTTTCTTATGTAGATTCTAATCATCAGATTGAGAGATTTTTATCTTCTATAATAAAGATGGTTTAGAAAAAATTTGAAAGAGAAAATATGTTTCCCCTTACTTAAAAATTCCCATATCCATCTTTAGTAGATCCAAAAATATAGGATCTCTCTCAATCCTCATTTGAGTCAAAAGTCTGTAATCCTTCTTACTTAAAGCATCTGCCACCTTATTCGCCTATCCTAGGTGGTAGTGTATTGAGAAATCGTAATATTTGAGTAACTCGAGCCATCTTCATTGCCTCATGTTGAGTTCTTTTTGTGTGAAAATGTATTTCAAACTCTTGTGATCTATGTATATCTCACATTTTTCACCGTGAATATAATGTCTCCATATTTTCAGAGCAAAGATTACAGCTGCTAACTCAAGATCATGAGTTGGATAATTTTGATCATGGGTCTTCAACTTTCTTGATGCATAAGAAATAACTTTATCATTTTGCATAAGGACGCAACCCAAACCATTTTTTGATGCATCACTATATATTACAAATCCATCACTTCCAGATGGAAGAGTCAAAATTGGATCATTGACCAATCTTCTTTTCAATTATTTGAAGCATTCAGTAAATTCTTTTTTCCACACAAACTTAACTCCTTTACGTGTGTTCTTGGTTAGCGGGCTATCCAGTCAAGTGAAATTTTGAATGAAACAACAATAGTAACCTACTAAGCCAATAAAACTACATACCTCAGTTATGTTTTTTGGTGTGGGCCATTCTGGATTTCATTTTTCTTTGTGGGATCAACTAGGATTATATCCTTAGAGAAAATATAGCCTAGAAAAAAAACTAATTGAATCCAGAATTGGCACTTGCTAAACTTCCCATATAATTTATTTCTTCTAAGAGTTCTAAGAATAACCTGCAAGTGATTCTCATGGTATTCATAGATTTTTGAGTATACCAGGATTTCATCAATGAATACCACAACAAATTTATCAAGATATTCCTTGAAAACTTTATTCATTAAAACAATGAAGACAGAGGGTGAATTTTTCATTCCAAAAGGCATCACCATAAACTCATAATGCCCATACCTGGTTCAAAATGTTGTCTTTGGAATATCTTCCTTCCTCACACACAGCTGATGATATCCAAATCGAAGTTCAATCTTTGAAAAGTATTGAGCTCCATGAATTTGATCAAATAAATCATCAATCCAGGGAAGAGGATACTTATTCTTTATTGTAATAGAATTTATTTCCTTGTAATCAATACAAATCCTCATGGATCCATATTTTTTTTTGACAAACGAGACTGGGGCTCTCCAAGGAGAAACACTAGGTTGGATAAATCCTTTTTTATTCAACTCCTCTAGTTGTTTCTTTAGCTCCACTAACTCCACAGTTTTCATTCTATAGTGAGTCTTTGATATAGGTCTTGCATAAGGAATTAAATCAATAGAGAACTCAACTTCTCGCTCTAGAGGATGTCCAGGTAAATCCTCTGAAAATACATCAATGTACTCTTGCACTATGTGCACATCTTCAATTTGAATATTTTATTACTCACCCATAGATATTGGTTTATCTTCCTCTCTAAGTATTACATTCAGTAGATCGACAAGGGGTGGTTCTAGATAAAAATCAGGTGGCGAAGTTTCTTCCCTAAAGACAAGGTATTCTACACCATTTTCAAAAATTGTAACTTCCTTCTTCTTACAATAAATCTTCGCATCATAATTTGAAAACAAATCCATACCAAGAATTATATCAAATTCAGTCATTGGTATGATGATAATGTTAGCAACTAAAGCACTTTTTGGTGTCTGGAGGGGGACTAGTTGCCATGCCTTTGTTGTAATGATACATCCCCTTGGAGTTTTGACTGACACTCCATTACTAAATCAAATTGGACATATCTAATTTTCTTGGAAAATTGGGAAGGTATAAATAAATGCGATGATCCAAAATCAAATAAAGTGTTGGATAAGTTTGAGGAAACAATTAAAGTACCTTCCACCATGTCATTAGGAATTTCAACCTCTACGGTTGTAATCGCATAGTCTCTCCCTTGTTCTCTTGGCTTTTTCTGAGGCATGTTTCCTTGGCGCTTAGAACACTCATTTGCATAGTGTCCCATCTCTCTAAAATTGTATCATTGAATATCAATGAATTGTTTACTCCCCTTGCATTCATCAGATTGATGATGCTTTTCTCCATAGATATAGCAGACTCTCGTGCCTTTCAATCATTTCCCGAGATGATTCTTTCAACAGTTCTCACATAATGGAAATATCTTTGTTCCCTTGCTCTTCTTTGGTTCTTCTCCTTTTCCTTTTTTATCAGAGTACTGCTTCCTATCTTGGTTTCCTTTTAAAATATTTGATCTAGAAAATTTCCTCTCTGTTTTGATGGCACTTGATATAATTTCATCATATGATAAAAATGATTGAGAAGTAAGTGCCCTTCGAAGACTTGGCTTAAGACCTTAAAAGAAATGATCAATCTTGTATGCCAAGTCACATACATAATATATAGCATACCTGGCCAGCCTTGTGAAAGTAGCCTCATAATCTAAAACACTATCTTCTTCCCTTTGTTTTAAGCTAAGTAATTTCCTCTTCATTTCAGTTCATTTCTCATGAGGGAAATATTTTTCTAAGAATATTTCCTTAAAATTCCTTCATTCCATATCTTCTATTTCTTCTTCCTCTGTGGTATTTTGAATCAAGGACCACCATTGATCTGTGTCGCCCTTGAGACAATATACTTCCAGTACTACATTTTCATTTTCATTGCATCTTAATGCCATAAATATCTTTTCAAGGGACTTGATCCATTACTCAGCAACCACTAGATTACTAGTCCCGCTGAAAGATGGGGGCTTCTGTCGCATGAAATGATCCAACACAGGTGTGGAATGGTTATTCGTTACAACTTGAGTAAGTTGTCTCAATATGGTCATGATCTGATCTAATCCAACATTGACTTTATTGACTTGCTCAGTAGGGAGATCCCTACCCTGCCCATGAGTATTGATTCCCCTTCTTCCATTAGACACCATTTATAAATAATGGGATACACTAGACTAGTTTATGAATCTCAAATAGAAAAGAACTCAACATAGATTGAAATTCTAGGCATAGCTAATCTTATAAACATGGTTTCTCTGAGGAAAAATTTACATTAAACTACTTCATAATGGATTGTAAAGAAAATGTGAATTATCCTAAGCATATCCCCCAAGATTCTTGTAACCAAGAGTGCAGCAAGGCCCATTTTCGTACACTAGTTCTCGTTCGATTCTATCTCAAAACGGTGTTTTTGTGTTTTACCCCTAGATACATATGTGCCAGAGCCGCCTCTACCTGGTCATATCCAGAAAGGGAGGTATTGCTTAAAATATACACATAATCTATTACTTACCAAAATATCAGGATGTTATTGTACATTTATCCTCAAATAATACATTAGGTATTTGTTCCCTACTATATATTTCCTACTCTAGTTTCCAAGTTTCCTACTAAACTTCCTATGATACCAACTGTAACACCCTGACCCCTCTAGGCTGGAGCCGGTGCATTACTTGTGATATTGGAATAGTTAGAAGGAATGAAAATCCTAAAGGAACAATCATTTTAGTAGTCTTTAAGAAACTAGATACATATATGTTTCTCAAATTACATTGTAAAAGTTTACAAAATACAATACATAAAGAAAACTAAAAACTGCATCCACGAGAACTCAGTAAATGACCTTCTCTTCATCACCTGTTGAGGGTAAACAATGAAAGGGGTGAGATCAAATGCTCAGTAAGGGTTACAAATAGTAGAAGCATGAATACAATAATAAGTGAATCATAGTCAATCTGATATAATCAATATGGCATGGTGAATAAATGAAAAACTAATGCCATTAATAAACTGAGAATGAAACTACATCCATAGATTTTGTCATAGTGAAAACATCATGGATAATAATAAGAACTGATAATGAATAAAGAGAATTATAATTAATTGGAAGTAATATATCTGGAACATGAAACTATAATACCATAAAAAAGGTTTAGTTCTATGGGTAGAAACTCGTCTTATTTTTGGAAACAAACTCGAAGGGTTTATCGCCAACTGATTTGCCTCATGAGACCTACTGATGCATCGAGGGGATATAGCAAGCCCCACCCACCACTGCATGTCCAAATCATTCTTTATACATTGATTCAATACAAGAGAACTATACCTTTTCAATACCCGTATAGAGTAGAGTATACGGATTCATCAATATTTCCATAATTAAAATAACTTTCCAAATAAACACCGTATGTAAAATGGTATACGACTTAGACAAAAAACATATCCATGATATGAGATTATGGATATTTAATATAAATATAATTTCAAATGTAAAGTGATCTCAAATGGGCAGAAGTTACACCACATAAGGATTATTAGGTGCACTACACAAAGTTAGTCACAACAAAATAGCAGTTGAGACAAAGTGTCTTACCACAATGTAATTGGTCGAATCATATGACCAGAACTTAATAAACCTTAAATGAATAATTAAATAACATGAATATAAATATAATCATGTTATTATATATCAAATTTCAGTACACATATACCACATACAAGAAATAAGTGGTGAACAATGAAAATATGACAGAAAAGAAAGTGAGACGAGAAACCCCTTAACTTTTGCTCTAGTGTGTTCTTTGTTTTAATGACCGGAATAATAAAATTTATATAAATTAATTAATAATTACTGAACCTTATATACATATAATTGATTTATTATAACCTTATTAGGTTCATTAATTACCCTTTTAATGGGTTTAAGAGGTTCAATTTTATTGTTTTGGAAGCATTTTCTTCCTTGGTTTTCATGATTTGTTTACTTGCATTCATGAATGGAAGTTCATTTGAAATGTGTTCAAACATCCAGAATTTTTAATGTATATTATTAGTGACATAAAAGAGATATAAATTATCTAATAATTATTCTAGGTTATATACTTTAGGATGAATCATTAGTTGAAAGTTTTTTATAAACACTTGGATTTAGCTTGGCAGTTTTGTATATAATGAACTTGTTTTGTATTATTATTCCATATTATGACTGTGTAAATATTACATAACATTAATGAGATTAATTACATATATTATTATCTGGTTCAATCATTAAAACAGTTTCATTACCAGTAATGAAGGATAAAGTGAAGAACAAAACTTCGTCGTCCACAAAGGTTATAAATTGGAACCTCGTGGATGTTGATTTCGTTTATAATAATAAAAAGGGGGAGCAAGAATATTGATGATGGTTATTCCATTCACATAATATAATTAAAGTATATAGATGATACTGGAGTTTATCATGGTAATTTGGAAAGAGAATAGAAAAATAAAAGAGATGAACTTGAAAATAAAATAAAAGTTGAGAGATCCCTTATGAAAATTTGGCAGCCTAACGGCGTCGCTTTAAATTTTATAAAATGAAATTATGAGAACAAATGGGTATCTCATAATATTTAAATAAAAAGTTAAGTAATAAGAATAGATAAAACCAAACCCCAACATATGCGAATTGAAATTCAAATTGATAACATAAAAGAAGTGACGACTAAAAGAAGAGAATGAAGGATTCCCTTACCTTGTAGAGTAACTCCAAGATCTTGAATGATGGGACCTTGGGGGCATAAGGACACCTTGGGAGAACTCATAGAGAGGTAAAACCACCATATATTCGAGTATGTGGGATTTGGAATGATAGAAAACGAATGGATGAGTGGGTATTTATAGAACAATAGATGTAATTGTTTAATAATTTCAAAGGGAACCTCATTAGTGGTTTTTGCCAAACCATGGGCTTGACCATGGTATTTGCCCATGGTTTTAGCCACTTGGGACACCTCATGTCATAATTTACTGTACAAAAGTCTAAAAATACTTTTTTTAATTATTACATCATTATGATTTCATTAAACTACTGAAAACTCAAAACTATATTTTCACTATTCATGAAAAATTCATGTATTTTAGAAAAATACCAAAAATTTACCCTAACCATTTTTCAACATGTATAATTCAAAAATGAACTCCATTTTTTGAAAATAATTTTCTAAGTATTTTTAATTTAATTTTTAAATAAAATCATAGTTAATTCGAAAAATAACAATTTTAAAGGTATAATTAGTTCTATATCACATTGAAAAATTAATTAAGATCTCATTATATTATTACCTTAAGAAAATAAAATATTATCATTATTTACTATTTATAAAGGTCATATTACTATTCATTTTACTATTCATAAGGGTATGTTACTATTCATCAAAAAATCAAGTTGGTTCTATCAGACTCCAAATGACTTACTGGTCACATCTCTAGATGACCATTTTTTGAAATTCAAAACATAGAAGTGGAAAATTTGTGTTTAATGGATAGCTTATAAGTTTCTCCTATAATGTTTTGATTCACAAGAGACATAGTGCTTAATGCAATATAGGCTATTAATAGAATGTATTTAATAGAAGCATACCATAAAATGTTTGGGGTGTTATATAAACAAATTTAACCACCACAAATAGTTTCATGACACGCAATTTAGAGGCAGTTTTCAAAAACCGCTGCAGAAGCATATGGCGGCGGTTTAAACCATCGCCATAGCCAAAAAAACCACCGCTAAATTGAAATTTTCCTATAGTGGTTTATAATATGGTAATAAGTGATATAAAAGGAATAATAAACTTGAAAAATTTTCTTAAGCAAGTAGAAATTAACTTTAGTTTTTTATTCAGGTGATTAAAGGACAAACGGGTCAAGTCGGACACGAGGTAAGGGACTTCGTCTCAATCTTCTTTCATTGAGGCATATTTTGTTTCAATAGAAGACTTTATTTTATACGCTGTATAAACACCTTTTACTTTTCATTTCAATCAAAGGGAATCTTTTTCTACAAAGCATTTTACTAAACGATAAAAAATAATGTTTCCTTTTAACATAAGCGGTGACAACGAGCTTTCCGCCACCGCAAGTATTATTTGATATTTGGCTTCCTTAACAAGAAGTAATGTTTTTAAAAGGAAAATAAATACCATATACTCTTTTAAATATTTTGGTATTGAAAATGGTTTTGATAATAGATTTGTTATGTTAATATATTTAAATGATATATTGTGATTGAAATGTGGAAATGTTATCTTTCCTTTATGTTTGTTTCATATGTTATGAATATGTTATGGTTCTTGGAAATTGTTTACGTATACGGGTGGTTCTGTGATAATCCTAGGTTGGTTGATCCTGAGATAGCTCTCCAATGCATTGGGTAACATGACGGAGGTAAACGTGAATGTTTCTCCAAAGAGATTTAAGGAATATACTATGATGGGTATTCCAAATGTGACTCCCTATATAGCTATGAAAGCTACAATGTAAGTATGTTATGGATGCTACAAGTTTACTTTATGATTTGTGATTACCATGTGTTATTCATATATCTTATGTTTTCATGAGGTATGTAAAAGAGTTTATGTTTTGTATGTATTGGTAGACTAATGATTTCTTTCTTTATTTTATAAGACTTACTGAGCTTTTTATTCTCATCCTATGTTTTGAAATGTTTTTCTTAGGACTTAAAGATGAATAGGGTCAAGGATGTGATCAAGGAAAAGTCATGCTGTCTAAAACGTGGAACTAGACTTGACACTTTTTTTCAAAGAGTTTTTATTCTGTGAAAAAAATGGAAACTGAGTAGAAGTGTCTACTTTGTATTTTTGAGATGTAATATAATGGTTATGGCCTAATTCTCTAAAACTCTAAACCTGAAAAGATCCTCAATGTGAATTATTCATTTAATTCAATATTTTGTAATGTTTAAGGTCGGGTCCTTATAGTTGGTATCAAAGGTCGGTTTAGACAACTTTAGGAGTTAGAATATAGTTAAATTAATATCCATAAATTATTTTTAGTTTAAGTTATAATTGAAGTGATATATAATTTACAGATTACCATGTTTCTTCTCCTAATATATTTATGTGTTCAAAATGGTTTTCTGTAGAGGAAACAGGGTAGCTATGTTGGGATGACATCAGGACGAAGACAACCTTCCAAATCAGTAACCTGAGATGGTCGGAATCGAAACTGAACATTTTGTTGCAGTGATGGAATAGTTGACTCAGGCTCTGAATGGTGGTGGTATCCATGCACAATATCAGCTAGATCAACCATAGAGGAACATGTCAGTAGTGGAGCATTTCATGAGGCAACATCCCCCATCATTCAGAGGATCATCTGACCCAGTGCTAGCAGAAGGGTGGATTAAAGCACTGGAGAAAATTTTTGATTTCATGGGGTGTTCAAAAGATCAAAAGGTTAGTCTTGTTGTTTACCATTTTTAAGGTGAATCCGATCAGTGGTGGTCAATGGTGAAAAATATCAGGGATAGTGAGGAGATTGATGCTCTTGATTGGGAGGAATTAAAAGGTATGTATCTTGAGAAATATTTTACTAAGGTGGTTCGTCTTAGGATGGAAAAACAATTCTTGGAATTGAGGTAGGAGGATGAATCAGTGGATGCTTATGAATCAAAATTTACTCGACTGGTAAGGTATGCTCCAAATTTCATACGAGATCTTGATAGTAAAATCAACTGTTTTTACTTAGGATTAAAGCCAAAGTATCGAAGGGATTTAGCTTCTCATGAGTTCAAAAGTTATGAAAAACTTGTTTGCTGTGCGGAGAAGGTGGAAATTGAGTTTTCCGATGATTAGGTGTTCTTTGAAAAACAACAAAATAAGAGGTCGAGGTGGTAGGAAAAGGGGAAGAACTCTTCAAAAAAGTCTGATGGTAAGAAACTTAAGTTTTCAGTTTGTGAAAATTGTGGTAAAAGCATGTTGGGGAATGTGTTTTGAATTCTGGTAAGTGCTACTGATGTGGTAAAATGGGACATAAGGCTCATAATTTCACTGAAAAAGATCAAGGTAATGGTAAGACAAAATATGATTTACAGTCAGTAAAATGTTTTAAGTGCAATGAAATTGGTGATTATGCAAATGAGTGTCCAACAAAGAACTCAACTGAGGGAAAACAGCCATACTACAAGTAGAAAGGGGTGGTGAAATCCTTTTCAACTACTTCAGTGGATGTTGGGCCATCAAATGAAGTAGTATCAGGTACACTATTTGTTTGTTCAGATTATGCCAATGTGTTGTTTGATTCAGGGTCTACACAATCTTTCATTTATGAGAAATTTTCTAGTAAATTGGGAATTCTATCTCAAGATATGAATACAGAACTTATGGTAAAAACACCTAGATTAAATATTGAGACAAAAAGAAAACATAAGAACCTTCATGTCCTTGTGTGCAGGAAGAATCTACCTGCAAACCTTATTTTTTTTCCTCTAGTAGAGTTTGATGTTATTTTGGGTATGTATTGGATTTATATTTATCATGCTAAGATTGACTATAGAGATAAAGAGGTTTATTTTTAGAAATCTTTTCAGTTTGTGTACAATAACGAACCCTTTATTTTGATAACATATCAGGAAGCTGAGAAACTAGTAAAAGATAAAAATGAATGTTACCTTGCACATATTGTTGAAAATAAAGAAACTGTTGAGATTAATGATGTGTCAGTGGTAAATGAGTACCTTGATGTTTTTCCTAATGAGTTTCTTGGTATTATACCTAATCGAGAAGTTGAATTTACTATTGACTTAGTTCCTGATTCTAATCCAATTTGAAAACCCCCTTATCAAATGGCTCAAATTGAACTTTTAGAGTTAAAGAACCAATTGTAGGAGTTATTAGATAAAGGTTTCTTTCGACCTAGCACATCATCATGGGGTGCTCCTGTCTTATTTGTTAAAAAGAAAGATGGTTCAATGATATTTTGCATTGATTATAGATCATTGAATAACATCACTCTTAAGAACAAGTATCATTTGCCTCATATCGATGATTTGTTTGATCGGCTCCAGGGAGCTCAGTATTTTTTGAAGATTGACTTGAGTTCGGGGTACTATCAGTTGAGAGTAAAGGAAGTAGATATTTTGAAGACTGGGTTTTGTACTAGATATGGCCATTATGAATTTTTAGTTATGCCTTTTGGGTTAACCAATTCACCTGATGTACTCATGGATCATATGAATAGAATTTTCCACGAGTTCTTGGATAAGTTTGTGGTTGTGTTCATTGATGATATTTTGGTTTATTCTAAAAGTAAAGAAGAGAATTAAATTCATTTAAGGGTTGTCTTAAAAACCATAAAAGAAAAGAAACTGTATAGGAAATTCAGCAGCTGTGAGTTTTGGTTACAAAAAATTTCTTTCCTTGGTCACATTATTTCAAAAAATGGAATAACTATTGATCCTGCTAAAACAAAAGTTGTTGAAGAATGTCCAAGACCCACAAATATAACTGAGATCCATAGTTTTATTGGTTTGGAATGTTATTACTGGAGGTTTGTTAAAAAAAATCATGGTTATCTACCCCATTAACTAAGTTAACTCGAAAATGTGTTAAGTTCATTTGGAAAAAAGAATGTGATGATTGTTTTCATGAATTAAAAAGAATATTTGTGAATGCTCTAGTTTTGGAAATGCCTTCCAAAAATGGTGAGTTTGTTATTTACAGTGATGCTTCGTTGAAAGGACTTGGTTGTGTCCTTATGCAGAATGATCGGGTAATCACTTATGCTTCACGTTAGTTGAAACCTCATGAGTTAAATTACCCTACACATGATTTGGAATTAGCTGTTGTTGTATTTGCTTTAAAAATTTGGAGGCATCATTTGTATGGAGTAAAATGTGAAATATATTCTGACCACAAAGGTTTAAAGTATATATTCACTTAAAAAGAATTGAACATGAGACAGATGAGATGGCTAGAATTAATCAAGGATTATGATTTCATGATCCTTTACCATCCAGGAAAATCAAATAAAGTGGTTGATTCTTTGAGTCAAAAAAGTAATGCTACATTAACCATGTTATGTTTGAAATGAGATCCTTTGGTTTTTGATTTGATGAACTTTGGCATAGAAGTTGTTAGTGCAGGAAATTCTTCTGTCTTGTTTCAGGTGTCAGTGAAATCATCTCTATCAGATAGAATTAAGAAATCTTGGAAGGAAGATAGTGAGTTACAGAAAAAGGTAGAGTTGGTTTAGAAGGGTAAGTTGCCTGATTTTAATGTTGATAATGATTGTGTTTTGAAGTTTGGGAAAAGATTATGTGTGCCTTGTGATTCACAATTGAAGAATGAGTTGTTATGTGAATCTCAAAGTTCCCCATTTTCAGTTCATCCTGGCAGTACTAAGATGTATAGAGATATTTAGGAGTATTACTGGTGGGAAGGAATGAAAAGAGATATTTTTTATTTTACTGTGAAGTTTTTGACTTGTCAGCAGGTTAAAGTAGAGTGACAGTTACTGAAAAGGATGCTTCAGTCTTTACCGGTTCCATAGTGGAAATGGGAAAATATATCAATGGACTTCATTGTGGGATTACCAAATACATCATGAGGTAATAATGCAATCTGGGTTATTGTTGATCGATTGACTAAATTTTCTCATTTCCTTCCTATTTGAGATACTTTGTCTCTAGATAAACTTTCTCAGTTGTATGTTAAAGAGATAGTCAGGTTGCATGGATTTCCCCTCTGCATTGTATCTGATCGTGATCCCAGGTTTAATTATAACTTTTGGAAAAGCCTTCAGAATTCATTGGGTACTGAATTAAATTTTAGTACAGCTTTTCATCCTCAATTAGATGATGATTCAGAATGAATAATTTAGACCTTGGAGGATATGTTATGTGCTTGTTCACTGGATAATCAAGGAAGTTGAGACTAACATCTTTCTTTGGTTGAATTTTTATATAATAACAGTTTTCATTCCAGTATAAAAATGGCTCCATTTGAGACATTATATGAGAAGTGTTGTCAAACTCCATCTTTCTGGGATTAAGTAGGTGAAAGGAAGCTGATGGGACCAGAATTGGTAGAAGAGATAGAAGAAAAGGTTCAGTTGATTCGGAAGAACATGAGAACAGCTCAGAGTACGTAGAAAAGCTATGCAGATAACCGGAGGAAGGATCTCTCTTTTGAGGTAGTTTATCATGTCTTTCTCAAAGTTTCTCCATGGAAAAGTGTGATGCATTTTGGTAAGAAGGGAAAGTCGAGTCTGAGGTTCATTGGACCTTATGAAATCCTAGAGAAAATTGGATTAGTTGCGTATAGAGTGGCTTTACCTCCATGTTTATCCCAGGTACACAATGTTTTCATGTTTTGATGTTGAGAAAGTATATTCCAGATCCATCTCATGTTTTGAGCCCAGAGGTAGTTCAGTTGGAAGAGAATATCTCTTATGTGGAACAACCAGTCCAGATTCTTGACCATAAAGAGCAAGTGTTGCAGAATAAGGTAATTCTCTAGGTAAAGGGTTTTTAGAAAAAACCATATAGTTGAAGGGGCAACATGGGAATCTGAAAATGCTATGAGGGATAAATACCCCCATTTATTTGATATGTGAATAAAAATTGTGAGGACGTGATTTCCAAAACGGGGGAAGGATGTAACATCTCAAGTAAATAAAGAAATAATACATTTTCATTTTTATTAATTTTTTTAAATTAAATATTAATTTTACTTTAAAGGGGTTGCTATCTTCGATGGTGTACCCGATATGCAACAATGAGTTTTTTTGAAATCTTAGGTTGCACACTAATAATATAATATTATTATTTTAAATGGTAGTTAATGCCCAGTCATTGTATTGCTGGGAATGAATAGAACTAAATACAATATGATTATATATGTTTTTTAAATGTTTTTACATTTATCCAATAAAATTTAGAGGCTTAAAATGTTAATGAATCTAATTTTAAGCATAAATACTCTAATATTCTTTAAAAGGTCGATTTACCGCATTTTGATGGTGAAACCTCTTTAAATATAGTTTTAGTCACTTTTATATGTTCTATTTGAAAAAATAAAATTATTTTTTAGATTCAGGACATCAAAATTTACTTTGGGTAAATTTTTGGTATATTTCTGATAAAATTCCTTTTTTATGAATAGTGAAAAATATTGTATTTTAATTAAAAAGTGTCTTTTAATCTAATTTATTTATATGGTTAGATTATCTTTTTAATTGGTTTTAAAGTTTAATTAGATTATATTTTTAAAAATTAATCCAATGTTGTTCATTGGAATTAATTTCACTTTGAAATTGGACATAAACAAGTGTCAATCTTGTAATAGTTATTGTTTCTTAAAAACATGCTATTTGTTTTGACAACGGGAATTAATTTTAAATTAAATAATGAAACTTATATGTTTTGAATTTGGTAAAATAGATATCATTTTTTAATTCAGAATATCAAATATAGCTTAGGCTGAATTTTTGGTATTTTTCTAAAAACTTCAATTTTTGATGAATAGTGAAACCACTTAGTAGTAGTTAAAAAACTGAAATTTTTCATTTAAATGAAATTTTTCCACTTCTATGAATTGAATTTCAAAAATCTGACATACATGGTTGTTATTAGTAAGTAAAATTTTGTTCAATAAGATGAAAATAATTTTTGGTGAATAGTAACTTTTGACTTTTATTTACTGTGGTTAAAGGTAAATAGGGTAATTCAAGGTAAAAAGAATATTATAATAATAAAAAATTATCTTAACACTTGTAATAACCATATTGGTTGAGTCATTTACGACCATGTGAATATTTGGGTTGATTTTGGGACCACATAGAGCCACTTAAGAGTGATAATGACACTTTATTTTAAATAACTTAAAGTAAAGGCAAAAATGACATAAACAAATATCTTTTTGTAAATTAATTTTTACATGGGGTTATATAAGTCATCATTTTGAATATAAATATTCATTGGAAAGCTAAAACTATTTCATACATCATGGTATTTTTTTATAATTTTTAGACATCAAATAAATTAAATTATTTATGACACAATAATGATGCAGTATTTACCTCATTGATAAATGATATAAATAAATAAGATTATAAATATTAAGAAAATATCCAAAACATGTCCAATTCTTATTAGATGATTTTATTTCGACCATTAGTAATCTTATCTTTGACTTTAATTAGTTTTGGACCTTTAGAAACTGAATATAATTATATAATAAAATAATATTTTCACACTTTTCTAAAGAGCCCCTCCTCCCCCATATAAAAATACCTCACTTATAACTCATTCATCACACCTATAAAGCCTCTTGGATCGTCCAAATCCTACCCAAATAATATCTCAAGATCTATCTCTTCCACCTAGAAGCCTTACCTTAGGCATAAGTCACTTCAAGAAGTCCTTTTGGTTCAAACCAAAGGGAGTTACCCAAATTAAAGGTAACAATTTCTCTTAACTTCTTTTCATTTATTTTACTTCTCCAACACCTAAACTCTTTTTATTCCTTTATTTTATAAAAAAAAGTATCCTAAATATACTATGATGTTTTTATAATAAGGATTCTAACTACACTTACACACACCTCCATCTAATGGGTGAATAACATACTATTTCTTTGGATGGAAAACTAATGCCTCGCGAAACAATGATTGTTCGATTATCTCCTATCGTCTCTCATGATGGATATTAAGATGAAACTATATTTATATATGATATATATTATTTTTATGTTTTCTTTATTCTTCTCTGTTTTACATTTATATCCTAACTTTTATGGTTTTTATAATGGGTAACCGTGATAATTTCATTTGAGGAAGTGTGGACTACCGCCCCCTCAAAGTGATATGACTCATTAATGCCATATATGGGGTGTATAAAGGATGGAGTTAATGATATTATATATGATATTATACTATAATTATAATATACCTATGTATCATTATGTTTTCATTCCATTAAAATAAGAAATATAAATTAAAGTATCATTCATGCGTACGTACGACTTACCTTCTCCGTGAAAGGTGCATTTCATTTATTATATCCAAATGATATTTAATATTATAAAGACATATATATACTGGATATATATGATATATATGATATCTAAATAATTAATATCATTTTGGAGATGATGGACTATTTACCACATGGACAACTTGTAAATATAAGGTGTTCATTTTTGACTCAAGTACCAAGTATCGAAAAAAACAACCATTATTAACTTAAATGATTGAATAATGTTTATAACATAGTAATAAGTGATATAAAAGGAATATTAAACTTGAAAAATGTTATTAAGAAATTAGAAATTAACTTTAGTTTATTATTCATCATACTAAAGGACAAATTGGTCAAGTTGGACACGAGGTAAGGGAATTTGTCTCAATCTTCTTTAATTGAGGCATATTTTGTTTTAATACAAGACTTTCTTTTATACACTGTTTAAACACCTTTTACTTTTCATTTCATTCAAAGGGAATATTTTTCTAAAAAACATTTTACTAAATGAAAAAAAAATCTTTTTAATGTAAGCAGTGACAATGAATTTTCTGCCACTGTGAGTATTATTTGATCTTTGACTTCCTTAACAAGCCGTAATGTTTTTAAAAGGAAAATAAATACCATATACTCTTTTATATATTTTGGTATTGAAAATGATTTTGATAATTGATTTGTTATGTCAATATATTTAAATGATATATTGTGATTGAAATGTGGAAATTTTATTTTTTCTTTATGTTTGTTTCATATGTTATGAATATGTTATGGTTCTTGGGAATTGTGTACATATACGAGTGGTTCCATGATAAACCTAGGGAGGGTGAGCCCGAGATAGCTCTCCAATGCATTGGGTAACATGAAGGAGGTAAACGTGAATGTTTCTCCTAAGAGATTTAAGGAATATACTGTGATGGGTATTTCAAATGTGACTCCCTACGTAGCTATGAAAGCTTCAACATAAGTATGTTATGGATTCCACAACTTACCTTTATGATTTGTGATTACTATATGCTATTCATAAATCTTATGTTTTCATGAGGTATGTAAAAGAGTTTATATTTTGTATGTATTGATGGACTAATGATTTCTTTCTTTATTTTATAACCCTTACTGAGCTTTTTATGTCCATCCCAAGTTTTGAAATGTTTTTCATAGGACTTAAATATGAATAGGGTCAAGGATGTGATCAAGGAACAGTCATGATGTCTAAAACATGTAACTAGACATGACACGTTTTTTCAAAGAGTTTTTTGTAACACCCCAAGCTTCCACGATACGCCTCTCTTTCAATAATGCAATAGCTTGCATTGTACGCAAGTTCGAGTTCTAACACACCGCAACTAATCAAAGTAGCCGTTATAAATAGTAATAACCACCTTTTAAATTTATAGAAATTTTATATTTCAAAATGGACTTCATTTTTGTATTCCTAATATTGAAATTAGCCTATGTTGAATTTTTTGTAATTTTCCGAGAACTTCCAAATTTTTATGAATAGTGAAAAATACTTAAAACAACTTTTTTAATCAAAATAATTTATAGTGATAAGTTATACTATTTAGTGGTTTTAAGGTATAATTAGAATATATTTTTATCATTTTATCCAATGGTGGTCATTAGAATTAATTTAACATTGAAATTGGACATAAACAATTGCCAATCTTTTGGTATAAATTGTTTCTTAAAAACACGCTATTTGTTGTAACAGCGGGAATTAATTATAAAATTAATTAATGAAACTTATATGTTTGGAATTTTGTAAAATAGACATCATTTTTTAATTCGGAATATCAATTATAGCTTAGGGTGAAATTTTGGCCTTATTCTGAAAAACTTCAATTTTTGATGAATAGTGAAACCACTAAGTGGTTGTTAAAAACTGATTTTTTCGTTAAAATAAAATATTACCACTTCTGTGATTTGATTCTCAAAAATCCGACATACATGGTTGTCATTAAGAAGTAAAATGTGGTTCAATGAGATTAAAATAATTTTTTTGGTGAATAGTAACTTTTAAGTTCTTAATCGCGATTAGAGGTAATTAGTGTAGTTTAAGGTAAAAACAATGTTTTAATAATATGAGATGAGCATGACACTTGTCCTACTCCTATTGGATGAGTCATGGCCGACCAAGACAACCCATGGGTCAACTTGGGGACCCCATGGAGCCACTTTAGTTAGAAAATGACATAAACACCTTTTATTTAATGTTAAAGTAAAAAATGACACAAACATAAAATGTTTTACTAAAACAATTTTTAAGTTGGGTTAAACAAGTCCAAATTTTGATTATAAATATTCATTATAAAGCTAAAAATATTTCCTACATCATAGTATTTTTTTTATAATTTTTAGACATTAAATAAATTAAATTATTTATGACATCATTATGATGTGGCGATGACCTCATTATTTAACGATTTAAACAAAATGAGAAGATAATGAAAAATCCAAGGCTTACACTTGTCCAAAGACTATTGTATGAAGAGATTTCGAAACCTTATCACCTTATCCTCGAATTATATAAGTGTGGGACCTTTAGAATCCGAAAAGCATTGTGAAATAATGTAACATTTCAATCTTTCCAAAAGTGCCCCTCCTCTCCACTTATAAAAGGCCCCCACCACTCCCACCTTATTCACACCTTCAAGCCATTTGGCTCGGCCAACCTCTGCCCAACGAATCTCCCAACATCCCTCTATTACTCCTAGAAGCCTTACTTTGGGCAGAACGCTTCCCCAGGAAGCCTTTGGCTCAAATCAAAAAGAGTTACCCGATTTTGAGGTAATGTCTTTTCTAATGTTGTTTTGTTTTATTTTTCTTCTCCAACCCCCTAAACTCTTTTTATTCATTTCTTTTGTAACAACACCAGTATCCTAAATATAATAGGATGTTGTTATAAGAAGTATTCGAGCTACACTTACACACACCTACATCTAATGGTTAAAGAACATACGGTTTCTGTGGATGGCGAATTTCTGCCTCACGAAAAGATGATTGTTCAACACTCATATAACACCTTCAAAGGTGGCCATTAAGATGTCACTATTTTTATATATGATATATAATATGTTTATGTTTTACTTATGCTTCTGTATTTCTCATTTATGGCATACTTTATGATTTCCATTATGGGTAAAACGCGATAATTTCATTTTAGGAAGTGCGGACTACCGCCCCCCCAAAGTGATTTGAATCGTTAATGCCATATGTGGGATGTATAAAGGATGGAGTAAATGGTATTATACACTATATTATACTGGAATTATATTATACATTTATATCATTATGATTTCATTCCATTAAATATGAAATTGAAATGAAAGTAGCGTTCATGCGTACGTACGGCTTACCGTCTCCATGAACGGTGCATTTCATTTATTACCTCTAAATGTTACGTAATATTATAAATGAATGTATATACTGTATATATATGATATATATGATATCTACATCATTAATATAATTCTGGATATAATGGATATTTCACCACATGAACAACTTATAATTATAAGAAGTTTATTGTTGACTCAAGTTACCAAAGATCGACAAAACGATCGTTATTAACTTAAATAATTACATAATATTCATAACATTGTAATAAGTGATATAAAAAGTATAATGAAATTTAAAATGGTTCTTAATAAGGTAGATATTAACTCTAGTTTATTATTCAGGAGGTTAAAGAACGGTTGAGTCAAGTCGGACACAAGGTAAGGGAATTTCATAACCCAACTTTCAATCTCTGGGTTAATCTCCTACTTTCAAATTATGTCATGATATTATTATGTCCTATATTGTATTTGTACTTTCTTTATGTGTACATATAATGAATACGCATAATAGATCTATTTTATTTTAAAAATGATCTTTGTAAGGACTTCGTCTCAATCTCCTTTCATTGAGGCATATTTTGTTTTATACACAAATTTCTTTTATACGGTGTACAAACCTCTTTGACTTTTACAAAAGGAATATTTTTATATGAAGCGTTTACTAAATGAAAAAAGGGGTTGTTTTTGTCGTACGTATGCGGAGAAAATGACTTCTCCGCCGCCGTGACCATTATCTGAGTTTCGGCTTCCTCTACAAGCCATCACTTTTTCTTAATGAAAAATAAATACAAAGTTTTAACTTTCTTTTATTTTGGTATTGAAAATGGTTTTGAAAGCATTTTTATTATATAAATGTGTTGTATTTATATCTTGTGATTGAAATGTGAAAATGTTATGTTTCCTTTATGCATGTTTTATGTGATACGATTATGTTATGGTTTATGATATGTTTAAATCTATTCATATGAGGAATGCATTGGACTTAATAAGTTACGGGTGGAGCCCGCTATAGCTCCTCGATGCATCGGCAGGTCTCATGAGACAAACTAGTGTCTTGGCACGAGGCCTTGACAAAATCTTATTTGTGGTCTTGGCACGAGGCCTTGGCTACGTGGTTATGATAGTCTGGCATTATGCATTCCAACATTATGAAAGTGGTTAATGATATTTAAAGTGATTATTCGACCAGTAGAATATCCATGTGAAGAAGTAAATGGCATTATCTCATCTTACTTTTGCCATATTATGTTGATGTTCAAGTTTAAAAGGCTTTTGTTTTAGTTATACATTACCTTAAATTTTTATGTTTATTTATGAAAGCTTCCGAAATATTGTTATCCTTACTGAGCATCTGAGCTCACCCCTTTCAATGTTTTAATATTTTCCAGGATGTGAAGAAGTATTTTATGAATGACCTGCAGGGATAGTCAGAAGAGGATATGAGTGTGGACTATGAAGACTTTGTTATTAGTTTTTCACTTTATGATGTAATGTAAGACTTATGAATGTATCTAGTGTTTCCAAGGCTACTAAACTAATCGGTCTTTCGAGACTTGATCTTTTGTGATCATGCCAATGTTACGAAGTAATGCACCGACTCTGGGTAGCTGGGGTCGGGGCGTTACAGTTGGTATCAGAGGTAGTTTAGTACTAACCTTGGAAGCTAGATTTAGATAAACTCTGATTAGAGCACATATCCCAAAGATAGACTTTGAGGATTAGTATAGAAGAACTTCCTAGAATTTTGGTATTATAGAGATGTTATGAGTTTTCCGAGCAATACATCCCTGTCTGGATACGAGCAGGTAGAGGCGGCTCTGGCACAGATGTACCTAGGGGTAAAACCCGAAAACACCGCTTTGAGCTAGACTCGAACGGGAACTGGTGCACGACAACGGGCCTTGCTGCACTCTTGGTTACGACACTCCCTGGGGATATGCTTAGGATAATTCTCATTTTCTTTACAAACCACTATGAACGGTTATGAGTATATACTTCCTCAAATAAAACCTTTTTATGATTATGGATTATATCCATAAATAGTTCAATTTATGTTAAGTGTTTTATAAGTATGGGATTATGTATTTTTATTCATAAACTGATCTAGTTTATGTAATTGTTTAGAAATGGCGCCTAGTGGAAGAAATGGAAACCGTATCAATGCACGCACTCCATGTAGGGATTGCCCTCCTGCTCAAGATAATTATAGTGGGGCTGGTGATGCAACTGGTGCCGATCAGCTAATCACCATACTGGGACAACTTACTCAGGTTATGAATAATAACCTTACTCGTATGGAGCACCCTGATCTGCAACGTGGAGGATCAATGTTAGATCGATTCATGAGGCAACAACCACCAACGTTCAATGGGAGTTCAAATACCTTAGTAGTTGAGCAATGGATAAATTCCTTAGAGAAAATATTTCATGCCTTGGGGAGTAGTGAAAGGGAGAAGGTTGTCATGGCAGTTTACCGCCTCACTGGAGATGCCGATCAGTGGTGGTCGCTGATTCAAAACACAAAGGAAGATGATGACGTATCGAATATGGAATGGAGGGAGTTTAAAGAGCTTTTCTTAGAAAAATACTTTCCTCGTGACCATCGAGCAGATATGGAAAGGCAATTTCTGAGTCTGAGGCAGAAGGAGGATGAGAATGTCGCAAAGTATGAGGCTAACTTTACAAGGTTAGCGAGGCATGCTTCCGATTATATACGTAACCCAAGAAGTAAGATTTATCGTTTCTTTGATGGGTTAAAACCATTTCTCCGTCGAGATTTAGTATCACAATCCTTCTCATCATACGAAGATATTGTCTCGTGTGTTATCAAGACAGAAAAGGAATTCTCTAAGTCTTATGACAACAAAGTAAAGCAAGAGAAGAAGAGAACGGTGGAACAAGAGGCAGGTAAAGGGAAAAAGGGAAAGAAGGATTTTCCATTATGTGATAATTGTGGGAAGAATCACCCTGGTACGTGCCTAAAAGGAATGGGAGTTTGTTATAAATGTGGAGAAAAGGGTCACCAGGCTCGTGATTGCAAGGGAAAGAAAGAGGCTGTCAAAGTTGAATGCTACAATTGTAGAGAAATGGGTCATTATGCAAATGAATGTCCTAAGCGTCAAGTAAACCTACCTCAGAAAAGGCCAAGGGATCAAGGACAATCTTATGCTGTTACTACAGTTGAAGCAGAATAACTAATGTATTGGTGGTTTTGGACTCATGGATTATATTCTGGTTTTAGAATAATGTGATATATATATAAGGATTGTACTGCAGTACTTGTTGATTTCAGTAAGGTTTTAATATGATTAAAATAATCATATTTTCAGTATGTGACAATAAGAGAAACTTTTCTTGTTTGGGGAATCTGATGTTACAATTGATTTTGGAATTTAACGACCCTTTAGAGAAAGTCTGGACGGAGGTATTTTGGATAACTATTAAGGTTGGAATGGATTAAGTTGAACCATGGATAGTATTGTTTAAGGTTAAAGCATTTCTGAAGATTATTTTTGGAATATTATAATACTATAGTTTTAGGAAAAAGGACAACCTGCAGGGTGGGGCATAACCCGTCGCGTCGGACAAAGCTGCAGGAATCGAACCCACAATCATAGTGCGATAGACCTTTATTTCCTACCACTAGCCTACAGGAAGTCCCTGGTTATTACAAAATAATTTTACTAATCTAAATGGTATGTGTTAACATTTGGAACCTTATACAATTAGGATAAGTATAATATTTTTGAGTTCTATTATCTTTTTGAGTGAAAGATGAGTTGAAGGTTGAAACTCTAATTGTCAAGCATAAATATATATATACCTATCTATTATTCAATGAATAAATTAATTCTTAAACTTTAGTAAAGGGATATTAAAAAAATGTGTTATCCTAATACCTTATGTCTTGTTGAACTGATGATATTTTAAATCAACATAGATTGAAGGCTTTGAGGCCCTCAATTTGACAGTTGATTGTGATTGATGACCTCAATCACTCCCTACAAATATTTACATTTTTTCCTCCAATTATATGTCTCTAATTGCCACCAATGTTCTCCTAATCGAGATCATAATTGGGTGGTGAATTTTTCATTTCCCTTTCCCTCTTATTAAGGCTAAATTTTATTAATCTTATTTCCGATGTGGGTTTTCCTCAAAGGTATTTTCTCTTTTCAACCTTTTATTTTCAAAGAAAAATTTCAAATTGCGAGGACGCAATTTATTGAAGGAGGGGAGAATGTAACACCCCAAGCTTCCACGATACGCCTCTCTTTCAATAATGCAATAGCTTGCATTGTACGCAAGTTCGAGTTCTAACACACCGCAACTAATCAAAGTAGCCGTTATAAATAGTAATAACCACCTTTTAAATTTATAGAAATTTTATATTTCAAAATGGACTTCATTTTTGTATTCCTAATATTGAAATTAGCCTATGTTGAATTTTTTGTAATTTTCCGAGAACTTCCAAATTTTTATGAATAGTGAAAAATACTTAAAACAACTTTTTTAATCAAAATAATTTATAGTGATAAGTTATACTATTTAGTGGTTTTAAGTTATAATTAGAATATATTTTTACCATTTTATCCAATGGTGGTCATTAGAATTAATTTAACATTGAAATTGGACATAAACAATTGCCAATCTTTTGGTATAAATTGTTTCTTAAAAACACGCTATTTGTTGTAACAGTGGGAATTAATTATAAAATTAATTAATGCAACTTATATGTTTGGAATTTTGTAAAATAGACATCATTTTTGAATTTGGAATATCAATTATAGATTAGGGTGAAATTTTGGCCTTATTCTGAAAAACTTCAATTTTTGATGAATAGTGAAACCACTAAGTGGTTGTTAAAAACTGATTTTTTCGTTAAAATGAAATATTACCACTTCTGTGATTTGATTCTCAAAAATCCGACATACATGGTTGTCATTAAGAAGTAAAATGTGGTTCAATGAGATTAAAATAATTTTTTTGGTGAATAGTAACTTTTAAGTTCTTAATCGCGATTAGAGGTAATTAGTGTAGTTTAAGGTAAAAACAATGTTTTAATAATATGAGATGAGCATGACACTTGTCCTACTCCTATTGGATGAGTCATGGACGACCAAGACAACCCATGGGTCAACTTGAGGACCCCATGGAGCCACTTTAGTTAGAAAATGACATAAACACCTTTTATTTAATGTTAAAGTAAAAAATGACACAAACATAAAATGTTTTACTAAAACAATTTTTAAGTGGGGTTAAACAAGTCCAAATTTTGATTATAAATATTCATTAGAAATATAAAAAGATTTCCTACATCATAGTATTTTTTTTATAATTTTTAGACATTAAATAAATTAAATTATTTATGAAATCATTATGATGTGGCGATGACCTCATTATTTAACGATTTAAACAAAATGAGAAGATAATGAAAAATCCAAGGCTTACACTTGTCCAAAGCCTATTGGATGAATATATTTCGAAACCTTATCACCTTAGCCTCGAATTATATAAGTGTGGTACCTTTAGAATCCTAAAAGCATTGTGAAATAATGTAACATTTCAATCTTTCCAAAAGTGCCCCTCCTCTCCACTTATAAAAGGCCCCCACCACTCCCACCTTATTCGCACCTTAAAGCCATTTGGCTCTGCAAACCTCTGCCCAAATACTCTCCCAACATCCCTCTATTACTCCTAGAAGCCTTACTTTGGGCAGAACGCTTCCCCAGGAAGCCTTTGGCTCAAATCAAAAAGAGTTACCCGATTTTGAGGTAATGTCTTTTCTAATGTTGTTTTGTTTTATTTTTCTTCTCCAACCCCCTAAACTCTTTTTATTCATTTATTTTGTAACAACACCAGTATCCTAAATATACTAGGATGTTGTTATAATAAGTATTCGAGCTACACTTACACACACCTACATCTAATGGTTAAAGAACATACGGTTTCTGTGGATGGCGAATTTCTGCCTCACGAAACGATGATTGTTCAACACTCATATAACACCTTCAAAGGTGGCCATTAAGATGTCACTATTTTTATATATGATATATAATATGTTTATGTTTTACTTATGCTTCTGTATTTCTCATTTATGGCATACTTTATGATTTCCATTATGGGTAAAACGCGATAATTTCATTTTAGGAAGTGCGGACTACCGCCCCCTCAAAGTGATTTGAATCGTTAATGCCATGTGTGGGATGTATAAAGGATGGAGTAAATGGTATTATACACTATATTATACTGGAATTATATTATACATTTATATCATTATGATTTCATTCCATTAAATATGAAATTGAAATGAAAGTAGCGTTCATGCGTACGTACGGCTTACCGTCTCCATGAACGGTGCATTTCATTTCTTACCTCTAAATGTTACGTAATATTATAAATGAATGTATATACTGTATATATATGATATATATGATATCTAAATCATTAATATAATTCTGGATATAATGGATATTTCACCACATGAACAACTTATAATTATAAGAAGTTTATTGTTGACTCAAGTTACCAAAGATCGACAAAACGATCGTTATTAACTTAAATAATTACATAATATTCATAACATTGTAATAAGTGATATAAAAAGGATAATGAAATTGAAAATGGTTCTTAATAAGGTAGATATTAACTCTAGTTTATTATTCAGGAGGTTAAAGAACGGTTGAGTCAAGTCGGACACAAGGTAAGGGAATTTCATAACCCAACTTCCAATCTCTGGGTTAATCTCCTACTTTCAAATTATGTCATGATATTATTATGTCCTATATTGTATTTGTACTTTCTTTATGTGTACATATAATGAATACACATAATAGATCTATTTTATTTTAAAAATGATCTTTGTAAGGACTTCTTCTCAATCTCCTTTCATTGAGGCATATTTTGTTTTATACACAAATTTCTTTTATACGGTGTACAAACCTCTTTGACTTTTACAAAAGGAATCTTTTTATACGAAGCGTTTACTAAACGACAAAAGGGGATGTTTTTGTCGTACGTATGTGGAGACAATGAATTCTCCGCCGCCGTGACCATTATCTGAGTTTCGGCTTCCTCTACAAGCCATCACTTTTTTTTAATGAAAAATAAATACAAAGTTTTAACTTTCTTTTATTTTGGTATTGAAAATGGTTTTGAAAGCATTTTTATTATATAAATGTGTTGTATTTATATCTTGTGATTGAAATGTGAAAATGTTATGTTTCCTTTATGCCTGTTTTATGTGATACGATTATGTTATGGTTTATGATATGTTTAAACCTATTCATATGAGGAATGCATTGGACTTAATAAGTGACGGGTGGAGCCCGCTATAGCTCCTCGATGCATCGGCAGGTCTCATGAGACAAACTAGTGTCTTGGCACGAGGCCTTGACAAAATCTTATTTGTGGTCTTGGCACGAGGCCTTGGCTACGTGGTTATGATAGTCTGGCATTATGCATTCCAACATTATGAAAGTGGTTAATGATATTTCATGTGATTATTCGACCAGTAGAATATCCATGTGAAGAATTAAATGGCATTATCTCATCTTACTTTTGCCATATTATGTTGATGTGCAAGTTTAAAAGGCTTTTGTTTTAGTTATACATTGCCTTAAATTTTTATGTTTATTTATGAAAGCTTCCGCAATATTGTTATCCTTACTGAGAATCTGAGCTCACCCCTTTCAATGTTTTAATATTTTCCAGGATGTGAAGAAGTATTTTATGAATGACCTGCAGGGATAGTCAGAAGAGGATATGAGTGTGGACTATGAAGACTTTGTTATTAGTTTTTCACTTTATGATGTAATGTAAGACTTATGAATGTATCTAGTGTTTCCAAGGCTACTAAACTAATCGGTCTTTCGAGACTTGATCTTTTGTGATCATGTCAATGTTACGAAGTAATGCACCGACTCTGGGTAGCTGGGGTCGGGGCGTTACATTTTTATTCTTTGAAAAAAATGGAAACTGATTATAAGTGTCTACTTTTTATTTTTGAGATGTAATGTAATGGTTATGGCCTAATTTTCTAAAACTCTAAACCTAAAAATATCCTCAATTTAAATTATTCATTTAATTCAATATTATATAATGTTTAAGTTTGGGTCCTTATAACAAACCTCTGAATCCAATCAACATAATTCTTTCCCTTATAACTTGACAATCATGACTTTTTAATCTATTAATATGACCATTCTTAACACATCTGACTAAATTGGAAGCATAGTCATCTAAAAGTCTCAAATGTGCAATCCACTGACAAAATAATAAGCGACTTTCTTTGGACAGTATATAAGTTGCTTTTGGCTTCATTAACCTCTGTGATCTGAAATTTTGAAACAGTTCAAGTTCCAGTCGTCTGCAAATTTGGGAAAGATCTAATCGTGCCTTTACATTATATTTGGTCTTACCTGGTGTATCCAAAACTGTATGAAATAAATTATCAAAACATTTCTTCTCAATATGAATGACATCCAACATGTGGTGGACCAACAAATCATACCAATATAGAAGAACCCAAAAAATGCTTCGTTTTATCCAATTATGCTCTTTTCCAAATCCATGAATTTTCTGTTAGTTTACTGTTGTCTCAAATGTGATGGGAGGTAATGAAAATTCAACTAACTTTAACTTTTTACCTGAGATCATTTTTGGAGGTTCATCCCTTTCAATTATGCCTTTTTTAAAATGAGATTTTTTCCTCCGAAAAGGGTGATTGCTTGGAAGAAATCTGTGATGATAGTCAAAATAGCAAGGTTTTTTCCATTGACGATCATAAATGCTTTGTTGTATTTCATACAGTAAGGACATGATTTCGGGTCATGTGTACTCCAACCAAATAATATGCCATATGTCGGGAAGTCACTAACTATCCACATCAATGCAGCTTTTAATATGAAATTTTGTTTCGCAGCAACATCATATGTACTAACACCATTAGTCTATAATGAATTTAACTCATTAATCAATGGTTTCAAATAAACATCAATATTCTTTTTCAGATGTCCTGGAATTAATAAGGTCAAAAAGATATAGGGATCCTTAATCAAAATCCATAGAGGTAAATTGTACAGAGTTATAAAGATAGGCCAACATGAATACTAACTACCATAAGAACCAAACAGACAGAAACCATCAGTAGAAAGACCCAATCGCACATTTCAGGATTCTAAAGAAAAAGACGAACACAGTCGGTCAAAATGCTTCCATGAATCACCATCAGATAGATGATTCAATATTTTATCAGTTGAAATCTTGGTTTTGTGCCATGACATCATTGACGTTGTGTTCTGAGACATAAACAAACACTGCAACCTGGGTGTAAGGGAAAAATATCTCAACTGTTTCACAAGAATCGATCCAGACTTCCCTAGTTGAGCTTCTTTATACCTCAATTTTCCACATGTGGGACAACTATCCAATGACTCATTTTCACCAGAATATAAGATACAATCATTTTCACATGCATGAATCTTCCGATAACTAAGGCCCAGATTATGAAGCAGTATCTTACTCTCATAGTAATTTACAGGCAACACATTTCCTTTAGGTAATAGTGTTTTAACCAAAGAAAATATCTGGTCAAAACAGTTGTTTGACATTGTATTATTTGATTTAATAGCCATAAATTTTTCAACCGCTTGTAATTTTCTTATCTTGCAACCAGGATATAATGCATCCTCAACAGGCCTCAACAACTCATAAAATTCAAATGGTGCCAACTCAAGAGTTAAATCAATAGCATCCTGAGTTTTAGTTTGTTGAACAGATGGACCAGCAACATCATGTATTAAATTTTGAAATCGTGATGGATCTGGAATCAAGTTATTAGTATCTTCTCTGGAACTATATTCACTGTATTGATACCAAAAAAACATAATCTGGTTGAAAACCAAACCGCAAGAGATATCCCCCAACCATGTCAAATGTGTGAAATGTTTTCAGAGCACATTTTTTACAAGGACACTTAATTGTGCCTTCTGAAACAAATTCTGATTTGGATGATGCAAATGATAATAAAGATTCAACACCCTCAATATATATAGGATTTAAATCAAACCCGTTTGGATTTCTGTGCTGATTTATCCAAGTGTGGTCATCTAATAATGACTATTGTCGACTTCCTTGTTCCATATTTTTCTATAAAATATAAAATCATTACTGTTTCTAAATATTTTGAAATTAGAAAAACACTATGAAAAAAAATAAGATAAATGATTACAATTACTTCTTAATAATTACCATTAATTATGGGCAAAACAATTTCTAGTGGATTGATGGATACTCTTTTGTCTGACGGCTCATTTACTTTCAAATTTCTCACACTGAAATCACAATGAAAAATATGCTCAGAGGTACACTTATTCATTCCTGTGCATACGAGAATGCATAAGCGTACATCCGAGCAGATTTTACTTTGTGATTTTAGTGTGAAAAAGATGCAAGTAAATGAGTCGTCAAATAAAAGAGCCCCCTTTTCATCGATGAATCATCTTCTTACAATTGTCACCACCTGAAAACATTATGAAAAAATTGGTCCTACGAATGCATATTCAAACTCGTGCATATGAGATTGGATATGCATACGTAGAAGCATACTTTTCATAATTTTTTGAGTCGGTGAGAGTTGAAAGGAAAAGAGTCATCAAGCAAAAGGAGTGTCTTCAATCCATTGAAAATTGTGCCAAGTTATTACAATTTATTACAATTCATTTTATTGCTAATTATTGCTAATTATTTCTATTTATTGTTAATTATTGCTATTTATTGCTAATTATTGCTAATTATTTCTAACTATTTCTAATTATTGCTAATTATTGCTAATTATTGCAAATTGTTTCTAATTGTTGCTAATTATTGCTAATTATTGCTAATTGTTTCTAATTATTTCTATTTATTGCTATTTATTTCTATTTATTATAATTTATTGCAATTTATTGCAATTTATTTCAAATTATTGCAATTTATTTCAAATTATTGCAATTTATTGCAATTTATTGCTATTTATTGCTATTTATTGCTATTTATTACTATTTATTGCTATTTATTGCTAATTATTAGTATTCATTGCTACTTATTTCTAATTATTTCTATTTATTTCTAATTATTACTAATTATTACTAATTATTACTAATTATTACTAATTATTACTAATTATTACTAATTATTACTAATTATTACTAATTATTATTAATTATCACTAATTATTAATAATTATTACTGTTTATTACTATTTATTACTATTTATTACTAATTATTATTAATTATTACAAATTATTACTATTTTTACTATTTATTACTATTTATTACTATTTATTACTAATTATTAGTAATTATTACTAATTATTAGTATTTATTAGAATTTATTAGTATTTATTAATATTTATTAATATTTATTACTATTTATTACTATTTATTACTATTTATTACTATTTATTACTAATTTTTTCTATTTATTAGTATTTATTAGTATTTATTACTATTTATTAGTATTTATTACTAATTATTAGTATTTATTTCTATTTATTACTATTTATTACTATTTATTACTATTTATTACTATTTATTAGTATTTATTAGTATTTATTACTAATTATTACTATTTATTACTGTTTATTACTATTTATTACTATTTATTACTATTTATTACTAAATATTACTAAATATTACTATTTATTACTGTTTATTACAATTTATTACTATTTATTACTATTTATTACTATTTATAACTATTTATTACTATTTACTACTATTTATTACTATTTATTACTATTTATTACTAATTATTACTAATTATTACTAGTTATTACTAGTTATTACTAATTATTACAAATCATTATTATTTATTACTAATTATTACTAATTATTTCTAATTGTTACTAATTATTACTAATTATTACAAATTGCTACTATTTATTACTATTTATTACTATTTAAAACTATTTATTACTAATTATTAGTATTTATTAGTATTTATTACTATTTATTACTATATATTACTAATTATTACTAATTATTACTAATTATTACTAATTATTACTAATTATTACTAATTATTACTAATTATTACTAATTATTACTATTTATTACTATTTATTACTATTTATTAGTATTTATTAGTATTTATTAATATTTATTAGTATTTATTTCTATTTATTAGTATTTATTACTATTTATTACTATTTATTACTATTTATTAGTATTTATTTCTATTTATTAGTATTTATTTCTATTTATTACTATTTATTACTAATTATTAGTATTTATTACTATTTATTAATATTTATTACTATTTATTACTATTTATTAGTATTTATTAGTATTTATTACTATTTATTAGTATTTGTTACTATTTATTAGTATTTATTAGTATTTATTGGTATTTATTTCTATTTATTAGTATTTATTCCTATTTATTTCTATTTATTTCTATTTATTTCTATTTATTTCCATTTATTACTATTTATTACTATTTATTTTTATTTATTAATATTTATTAATATTTATTACTATTTATTACTATTTATTGCTATTTATTAATATTTATTACTATTTATTGGTATTTATTAATATTTATTATAAATTGTTACAAATTATTACTATTTATTAATATTTATTACTATTAATTAGTATTTTTATTATTAATTATTAGTATTTATTACTAATTATTAGTATTTATTAGTATTTATTAGTATTTATTAGTATTTATTACTATTTATTACAATTTATTAATATTTATTACTAATTATTACTAATTAATACTATTTATTACTAATTGTTAATATGTATTACTATTTTTTTCTAATTGTTACTAATTAGTGTTAATTACTATTAATTACTACAAAATACAGCTACTAATTACTAATTACCGCTAATTATTTATATACATTGCTAATTATTGTTAATAATGATTAATTATTACTAATTACTAAGGATTAATACTAATAATTTATTTTATTATTACAAATAAATACTGATGACAAAACAATTTAAATCTAACTTAATTACAACTAATCAACAATAATTAAAATTAATATAAAGAAAGGAAATAAATACTAAATTAAATAAAACATAAATACCTTTAAACTAGATCTCTTATAATTGTAGGCGGCTTCACAACTACTTCGTCAAAAAATAGTTAACCCTCAGAAATTTTCACTCTAAAATTAGAGTTTGGAGAAGTAGAGGAACAAGGAATTCGGGCAGAGAGAAGAAAAAACGAATGGGGTGTATATAGGTTAGATTAGTTGCGACAGAACTTTTTGCGATGGGAATACAGTCACAAAAAAGTACTTTTTGTGACGGGCCCCGTCGCAAATACTTTCGCCCGCATTAATTAATGTCGGTGGTTAAAAGGTTATTTGCGACGGGGCCCGTCGCAAAAAGTGACATCCCAACACACTTTTTGCAATGGGATAACATCTCATCGCAAATATGTTTTTATCGTCGCTGGTTATTTGCGATGAGTCCCATCGCAAATACCCTTCGGGGGTCAAACTAGTTGGGACGGGGGATCCCCCGTCGCAACTAGGTCTTACCGCCTCCTGGCATTTGTGACAGGTGGTGTCAACCCATCGCAAATACTCTTTCGCGCGGTTTGGCGCGCAAAACGCATCAATCAGCGCGTAACTTTTTGCGACGGGGCGCCTATTCCTGTCGCAAATAATGGTTTTCCCATTGTGTTTATTTTATTTCAATATCTATTGGTGATGTAGCTAGTTATGTGTAAGATGAGGTTGTTGATAGCGATGCAGGTGGTGGGATGGTGATGGAGTTGGTGGGTAGTGGGTGGATTTCTATTGGACTTATGATGTTGTTTGTATGATAACTGAATGTGTGGTGGATGGTTGTTGTAGTTGGGTCCAGCCTAGTGGAAAAGGCACCTCATAATACTTCATAATTCCCAAGATCAAATCTGGGTAATACCCTAATATTTGGAGAAGGGGGGTTTATTTCCCATGATGGAGAGTCTGGTGATCTCGATGGATGGAAGAATGGTTTCGGTGGTGCGGTCCACAATAGAGGTCTTCTAGGATAAACGCATGGAGGATTGTGGTGTGGAAGAGGGGGTGGTGGTCTCATTCAGTAGAGAGGTCCGCTTCAGGAGGTGGGGTTGTCGGGTCGACAATTAGCAATCGCTCGGGGGTGTCTCTTCAGTAATGGTGTTGATGTCAAGTTAGATGATGGGGGAACTAGGAGGTGACGAGGGAGTTCTCAGTCAAACATGGAGGATGATAATTGGCTCATCAGTGATGTCCTCAGTGATTGCGACCAGGTGAAGCGGTGGTCCACGATGGGCGGCAATAGCGAGATGGTGGGGAAGTGTCGCCCACGACGGTAGTTATGGAAATGCAGTGGAAAAAATATATTTCAGGTCTCTCCACAATCCATACATGGATTCAGATTGCAGGTACATCTTTTGATGGCTCCTAGATCGGATGAATGAGAAGGTATGGTATCATCCATTGGGACTAGGCATCATGCATCTTTTTATAGGGAATTGCTAGCTGTATGACCATGCAATGGTTGGGATCTTGATCAATGTATCAATTCTCTAGAGGAGGGACTATTCTATGGTTATAGATCATTAGGGACTTCTGGGTCATGTACTAAGGCTTTGTGTCTCTAGGCCTACGGTCATGTAAGGGTTCCCCCTCAACCCAATTAAAAACGGGGGGATATTAAATAAAAAATTAATAGACTTCGGGCTTGGTAGTGATGGATGGTTGTTGAATTAT
Source organism: Viscum album (assembly GCA_963277665.1). Taxonomy (NCBI): domain Eukaryota; kingdom Viridiplantae; phylum Streptophyta; class Magnoliopsida; order Santalales; family Viscaceae; genus Viscum; species Viscum album. Next base: position 964,080,557 of record OY728150.1, read on the forward strand.
TTTAATGTGTATATTTTGGTGGTGTATCACTAATATATATGTGTGTGTGTGTGTGTTGTATATATTATTGTTATATATTGTTGTGGAATATGTTTTTTTATTTTTTAACTAATTAATGTTTAATAATATTATTTTATTGATTAATTGTTTTTTTAATTTAAAAACATTTTAATCTAACCACTACTAAAAAATTTAGTCATGGTTTCATTCATAAAAAATAAAATCACCCCTATATTGTTAGTAATGTTTTTGGTTTTTTATTTATTTTTTTATACTTGTATAAACCATCATAAATATATTATCGACAACGGTATCCATGGTTGTTTGTAAAACCATCACTGTATATTTATTTTCATATAGTGAATTTATAATGTGTTTCCTCAGCATATAATGAAATTTATACCATATTGTATTACTGTTATGTCAATGAATAAAATGTTATAACAAATAGTATAATTTATACTAGGATATTTCTTGGTTAATTAATTAATTAAATGTATAAAATGAGTATCGTGTAATATTCTACACATATATCAATAAAGATGATATAATATAGTTAGGAACCACTTAATTTTAAAACCAAGTATTTTTTAACTTTTAACAAACTCCCATTTATGTATAAATCCAAAAATAAACAATTAGAAACATAATAGAAATTCTTTATTAACCCTAATGAAAACATTAAAAACCATTTAAACCAAAGAAAATAGTTCAAATTTCATTATTGAAAAATCAAAAGAATATAGAGCATCATGTCATCAATGCGATATAATAACCAGATATATAGATGCTTGAATATTTTACATATATTGAAACCATTCTTATATTAATTATTATATATCTATTTGATGAAATAAAATAATTATTCCTAATAATAAATAACATAACCAAATCATATCGGTGTTGCATACATTTTAATACAATGGTTGATGTAGATTAAAATGTATATACGTCCAACATTAAACATGTATGAAAAGGCTTAGGTTAAAAGGAACATGAATCAAAACCCTACTAAAAATATATACAATTTCAACTTGTTTTGGTTTTAAAATATCTCTGAAAAAATATTGGAGATCCAACATCATTCTGGTTAGATCTACTTACCAAGATTGTATTGATAGAAAGTATCAAAACTCATCACTTGCATATTCACCACTATTTTTATTCCTCAATCACTTGATCTTATTTCCATATTCAACCTCTTTCTATGATTTTAATGTTTTAAAGACTTCAAAAATATCTATCTTCTATGTAATTTGGTATACCCAACATCTCCTGGAATAATCATTAATGAATGACACAAAGTAATTTGTTTCTCACAGGGATATAACTGGTCCTTTCCAAATGTTAGAATGGATTAACTCTAAGATCTCCTTACTCGTCCTCATTTATGTCCTAAACTTCAGCCTATGTTTCTCAATAAAACCCTAATTCTCAAAAAATGGAAAATATACCTTTGTAATCCCAACCAACAAATTCTGATTGGCAAGAATCTTTTGGTATCATTCAAACATATGGACAATCACTACTATATATTCCACTTTATTTAGTGTTCTCCTTTATCATCACCAAAAACATGTTGAAAATGGGGATCCTTTTATTAGCACAAACTAAAAAACATTTATAAATGGATCCTTTATCAACTTTTTTTTAGCACTAATAAAAGCATCCCCTTTAATAATGCTAATAAAGCACCGATAAAGGACATTGTGAATGATTTAATTTATATATACATATTTTTATATTTTTAAATATGATTTATATAACAATAAGTTTATATATATATATATATGAATATAATTTATAAATATGATTTATATAACTATATTATAATAAAAAACTTATTATCAATCTTATTTTCATAATTTTATATATATAAATTTTAAAATTTATATTAATCAATAAAAATGTTTAATAATATATTTATAAACATTAATTATAAAATGTATACATAAATTTAATATATTAATATTTTATTCAAACAATAATATAAATATATAAATGAATATATATTAATTTAAATATAGTTCATATTTGAATTTATACATTTATATTCATATTAAATAATTTAAAATATACATATATATTTGTATGTATGTGTATGAATATGTATGTATGTGGTTGTATGTGTGCATCAGTATGTGCATGTATGTATGTGTATGTATTTGTATGTTTACGTGTGTGTGTGTGTGTGTGTTCATGCGCATGTGTGTGTGTGTGTGTGTCTATGTATGTGTGTATGTGTGCATGTATGTGTATTTTTATGCAGCATGTTTGGGTTTATATAGTATGTGTGTGTTTAGGTAGTATGTGTGTGTTTACTTAGTATGTCTATGTATTCATATGTATGAGTATGTATGTTTATTTACATGTATGTAATTTTATGTATATGTATGTGTGTGTGTTTACATGTATGTATGTGTGTGTGTGTGTGTGTGTGTATGCATGTGTATGTATGTGTATGTATGTATATGTGTATATATGTGTACGTGTATATCTATGTGTATGTATATGTGTATGTGTATGTATGTAATGTGTATGTCTATGTATATCTATATTAATACATAATTATATAACAAGAAACTTCATTTTTTTTTCAATTTGACATATCTCATTATAGTTTATTTATATATATATATACCTATATGTACACACCTCGAAGAAAAATTCATTTAGTTTTTCAAATGTAATTAATGCAATTTTATATAGAAATATATATATATATATATATATAAACATTTAGTATTTTGTAATTTTTCAAATTTTTAATATTTATTTATAAATTTTTAATTGTTAATATTTAAGATTTTTAATAAGTTTGCAATTTATATAATTAATATTATTCATTTTTAATTTAATAGTTTTTTGTACTAAAATCTTTATTCAGTTATTATTTGTTCATTCTTAATTAGTAATTTATTAGGAATCTCTTGTATTTAAATGTACTTTTTAATATTTATTCATTCTTATTTCAATATTTATTTATTTTTTATATTTGTTTAACTAGTATAATTAATATTATTTGTTCATTTTTTAATATTTTTGTAATTAATTTAATTTAATTTTAATTATTAAATTTTATTCATTTTTAAAGTATATTTATTTTATCCTCGTTATTAATTTTTAATATTTTTTTTACTTGCATAATTAATATTATTGATACATTTATCATTATATTAATACATTTATTATAATATAATACATTAATCATAATATTGTCATATTTAGTAATATATTTAATATAAATAATATTTTTCATTTATTTTTAATATTTTTATAATTTATTTATTTTTAATACTTATTATTTTTTTATAAATATTTTTTTATATTTTTTTATATAATTGGTAATTTATTGTTGTTTTTAATTTTAATTTTCCATAAGTATTGATCAATACTATATTGAGTGCTGATAAAATGTGCATATATCAGTGCTTGTGAATTAGCGTTAATAAAGGAATGATTTATCATTTCATTTTTAGTGTTGATAAATCATATCTTTATCAGTGCTTTCCATTTTAGTGCTAATAAATGTATATTTTATCAAAAAAATTTACAAACCCTGGAAAAACTCCTTACCTTATTTTAAAAGAACCCTAAATGAGATTTCCCCTACTCGTACTGTTTAAGATCGCACAAAATCTAAATCCTATTGTCGCCTCCTTTGAATCTTTAGGACAAATCGACCCTTTAAATTAAAGTTATGTTATTTATTAGTCATTTTTAATTGATCTTTCATCCTTTCTATGGATTTTATGGTTCTTATCATTGGTTTGTCTCATCTGATTTATGTTTTGATGCTTGTTTTTGTGGTTTTTGGTTCTTCTCGTTGGTTCTTCTCCTCAAATTAATGTTTGTCCCCTCACAATTTTCAACAACTCACCAAAAATAATCTCTCAATAAATTTTATCTTCCACTATTATTTTTCTTCTCTATATTTATACTTAAATTTCAACAACAGGCACTGATTTTTCATTTTACATATTTTTATTATATTGTCTTATTTTCATAATAATTTAATAAATTATTTTCTTTCTATGAATTTTAAAAAACTCTCATTAGAATTACCTATTTTTAATGGTTTTTACTCTAATTCACAAACATTTTATATAGAATTATGATTCCTTTTTTCAATTTTATTTGAATTTGATGTATAATTTTATTTGAACAATGAAAAATACTCACAAAATTTTCTATATCAATTTCATAATTTTCTTGAGGAAATAAAGAAAAATAATTATTTTATTTATATTCGAGTTCAAAATTTAGGAAAGATTCATATAAACATTATTGTTCCCGTTATAATTAATATAATCTACACTATTTTTTTAAACTTAATTTTAAAATTTTACATTATTTTCAATGAAAGTTGAATCAAAATTTGGAAATTCCCAATATTTTTAGAATTAAAAATTTTCAAAGAAAAATATTTTTATAATTTTAATATGGTTGTTTATTTTATGAATTCCATTACTCATTAAAATTATTTTTATTATTAAATACATCTTTTTCATGATTTTGAAATTTAAACATTTGTGTTATTTTTGTTAAAGCATTCATTTTTTCCATTCTACCCTAATCTTAATTATTTTCAAAATCTCATGCCATGTTAAAATTGTTATATTGATTATTACCAAATGGAAAATTAGAATATGATATATTTCAAAAAATTAAAAATGTAATAACCATAATTTATGTTATTATTTTGAACACTGTAGAAAAATTTATAAAAATATTTAATTTGTGTTAATATATGTTTTGATAATGATATACTATTACATACCCCAATACTTATAAAATTTTAGAAATTTGTAGGTTTCTTAAGAACATTTATAGTGGTACAGAGTAAATTATATTCCTTGATAAAGAAATTTTAAAAAAATAGAATGATCTATGATATGTGACCTCTTATGATAAAAAAACTATTATAATACTTTATATTCATATAATTCTTCATCCTTATATGTTCTAACAAGTTGTTGATGCAATGACAATATATATCAAATATGATGATCGTGTATGTGTATATATATAAATAAATTTTTTTAGGATTCTAATCTCATACCTTTTGTGTATTTTTTTTTGTTAAATATGAATATTACTAAATCAAATAGGATGAATATGAATTGAAAATTGATAGATTTTGATCATATAACAAAAGAGTTTGAGGATGTGGTTAAAGAGTGCATCAAGTTTTTGAATGATCATGTATATAAACCTTCTCAGATCCTTTGTCTTTAGTTATATTATTGTTATTCAAGACTAATGAGTTCAAATGAGTTAGAAGAACACTTCCTGAAGTAGATAAATGTTATAAATGTTGGACTAAACATGGGGAAGAACTTAATGTTGTTAGTGATTGGGATAACATTGTGTTTATTGGATCATCTGATATGATTACAAGTGTTAATGGTGATGAAGATCATATCAAGGATATTCTTTGAATTCTAAACAATAATTAAGATCATATTAAGGAAATGACGATAGTCATTGGAGATATACTTCAGTATTTTCCAAATTTGTTTTAGAAGTTAAAGAGTTTCACAAAGACGTAATTGTATATTGTTTTTAGTAAATATACAATATTGTTAGCCATACTAAAGTGATATAATGTGTAAAAAAGAAATATATAGAGTGACAACAGATTTACTAAACTATTTTCTCTCTTTAATGATATGTTGTCATGATATAATGAGATTTATTGTTAAACATATGACACTAAAAAAATCTTTTTAAATGGGTATGATCTTTGAAAGAATATATGTATGTCCCAATGACTATATATTGTTTCACAAGGACCATGAATCACTTAAAAATTTACAAATTTTGGTGTGTATTTATACAAGAAATATGAATCAAGTCCTTTGAAAGTTATATAGTAATTTCCAATTATTCCAAGGTCTAGGAACCTATATAGAATTAAGGGGACTAAAAGGTAATTGATATGTCACATGGATACAAGAAAATAAGATGTAAAACTTCATCACCTAGTATACTCTCCACATTAGAAGAAAATTGATCATGAGTATCCTAAATTTAGAAATAATCCAAGAAAAATTATCCTTATTCTATCTATGGATAGAGTGAATTCTTTTAGTGTACAAAGTAGAACTCACAGTACATGGGAAGTTATGTTAGTAAATTATAACTTTTCATTGCGGTTATGCATAAAGTAAAAATACATTATGTTGTCTCTATTTATATCAAGACTAAAATAACTGGGTAATTATATCTATGTTTATTTGGATCCATTTATTGAAGATCAGTAATTAACATGGGATTCATGTGTTAAATTGTATGGTGCTTATAAAAATAAATTTTTCACATTGATATCCATGTTGTGCAAGAAGATAAATGAATTTCCTACTTATTGAAATTTTTTAGGATATATCATTAAATTAATGCTTGGGTGTTGTTTACAATTCCTTTATTGGGGTTCCATTACATCGTGCATTGCTATTTTTTCCTACATTCCTACTTTATAAAGGTGAGAGGATTTCACAACTTTCATCAGCAATGTCTACTCCTTGATCAAAATGGGATGATGGGGTATCAATTCCTCCTTCCATGTATTCATCCTTAGATATAGTTTCCTAGTATAGGTTTCCCTTGTAGATTAATTCATGTTTTTTGAACTCATTATCAGTGCCATATCAAGGTCGAAACAGGTTAATTATGCTAATTCTATATCAACAGGGAAAATTTTTTGGTTAGGGTGAGTGGTCTTGTTAGGAACATATGGGCATGTATAGACATTGGATATATTGGTCACATGTACAGTCTTATCCTTTTGAGAGGAATCTCATATGAGGTATCCTAGGCGCAGAACCCAAGGCATCTTATGTTGATTAGGGGGGAATTGACACCAAGTTTTTAAGTATTCTAAGGATTTTTAGTTCAATTATCCAATGTTTTTTATAGGGTAGTAATTCTAGATTAAGGCATGAGTTTAACAACTTGTGGAGACAAGAAGAGGGTTAAATTATTGTGGGGATAGGTTGTACATAGGTTTAACATCTTACAAGTATAGGATGGGTTCATTTTTAATGTCTTGATGGGATATTATAGGTGAATGTTTAAGATCTTATGGGTACATATCAAAACATCTTGTTGAGATGGATCAATGGGGTGTGTCCCTTAGAGGGAAGATTTCACTCCGAGATGATGTCAGGATTAAGCCTCAGGGAGGTTTCCTATATACCCTTTTTTAGATATCGAGATCAAAAACCATATAATTCAATGCCAAATTTCAAGGTCATGTGACAAAACTGGTCCATGATTTTTAACACCATATGGTAAGGAGGCTCGTGTCATGGAAGGAGTGTCGATGAGGGATGGTTTTGGGATTATGTGTGGAAGTTTCCTGATGCAAGATGATTAATCTTGGGGAGATGGTGTGGGTATTATGTGTGGAAGCTACCCATTTCAATGATTTCTTCCCACTATAGACAGAATAATTTGGGGCTTACACATGGAAGTTTTCCATTTTGGGTGTCCCATCCCCTAGTGAGGAAGGATGGTGTGGGGATTATGCGGGGAAGTTTCCCAATGCAATTGGATCACTCTTGGGAAGATAGTGTGGGTCTTACACATGTAATCTTCCCATGGAAAGGGTTTTATACCACATAAAGAGAGGAAAATGTGGGGATTATGCATGGAAGATTCCCATTATGGGTGTCTCATCCTCTGGTGAGTAAATATTGTGTAGGTATTATGCATGGAATCTACTCAATTGTGATAGTTTCATCACATATGTAAAGTTTCATCCTATATAGTGAGATAGTGTCATCCCATGATGATCATTCATGGGTCATACTATTTTTATCACACAAAGTAATATGTGTGGGTTCATCCCATGTGAGTCATACATGGGGCATCCTGTGTTTATTGAATAGGGTAAGGCTGCAATTTTACATCATGTGCTGAGGATGGTGTGGTTCAGTTTAATGTCGTGCCACTAGGAAGTGGATCTATGTAGTTTTACATCATATATCTTGGAAATGGTTGGGACTTATACCCAATGGGGGACCACGTCAAGTCAATAGGAATATCTAGCATAAGGACCCTCTACCAAGAAATTTTTATAGTTCCCTAAGGTGATGACACCTCTAGTAGTTACGTGGCCACCGCTCATACGCCTTTAGGTGGGATATGGAATTGGAACTTCCGTGGAGGATTGTATATCATGAGGACCATCATTAGAGTGCCTATTCTTAGTATTGATAGTCATTAGGGATACTATTTGTAGTAGAAATATGTATTATGGAGTCCTAGGCCACACTTGGAGCAAAGTGGTTGGACAAAAAGGTGGGTGGTACCAGTCACACGGGCATTCAGGGTGAAACTAAACTAGTATTGAATGATCATAGGGGACTCTAGAGATCAACATTCATAAATGAGGGTCAGCTAAAAGGAGGCTCTATGGAGAATATTGGAGAAGTGGTTTCACAAAGGTTAGGGCTCCATGGAAGTTTGGAGCTTCACAAAGTCCAGGGACCTCATAGAGGTTAGGGGTCTTGTGAAGGAGTGTCCTTCACAAAACATAGTGACCATTCCTTGGGGTAAAGTCATAGTTCCCATGGGGTTGGTTTCATGTAGGATAGGTTCCTCATGAAACCCCAAGAGACGAGAATTATTTCTTCTTCCATGAAGGGTGTGGACCTTCGAGAAAGGCATATCTACTTTTGTTTGAGGTTCTAAAAATCCCATGGGAGGTGGTTTTTCAAAGTATAGAGACCTTGGGAGATCCATCTCTTCTTCTTTTTTTGCAGAGCTTCGGAGTATCACAAGCTGATAGAGTTTCTTGAAAGCCCAAATGCCACACCCCCCCAAAGATAGACTTAAGGGTGTATTTATAGGCCCAACAGCAGCAGGGGAATTGGTCTCACAAAGGATAAAGACTTTCACAAAATTTTATAAGCTTTGTGAATGGATGGGGTTCCATGAACCCAAATTATATTTCATGAAGGTTATGGTCAAACCTCTATGCAGTTGTAAAAAGGAGCACAATGATTATGGACTTACATTATATGGAGGTTAATATCAACCCTCTTCATGGAAAATACCTTTGCGATAATGTAGAAAAAAAAATATTTGATAGTTTTATTAGAATAATACTAAATAAACCTAACAAAAAAGGATGGAATTATGGCTAATTTAGACATGATTTACATGGGGATATAGGAATATTTGTCACCACTAAAGGGAGAACGGTTAAATTTTCTTCCTACAGCTGCTTACACAATTTTTTGGAAAGAGATATATCAATTTTGAAACTTTATAAATAGTGTAATGGTTCTACTGGTTATTCATAAAATATAAATAATATCATGTAAATTAATTATTTAATGTTAAAGGTCATGAAATAATATGACTGTCAATTTTTTTATGTGAGATTTAATGCTTGTAACTTTACATTGCATTTTACTTAAAAATTCTTGACATACATCAACCAATATTTGTTTCTTTCTTAAAGCTGTATGCAGTAAATTTATAGTCCTGGAGAAGTTTCAGAATATGGAAAAGAAATGTTTTTCATATTATGTAAATTAGAGATGTTCTACCCACAATCATTTTTTGATATGATGGTTCACTTGATGTTTCAATTAGTTAAAGATATCCAGCTATGTGGTCCTAAATATTATAGATGGATGTACCCCATAGAATGGTATGTGAATATTTCAAAAGGGTATGTAAAAAATTGAAGTTGAACCAAAGGTATTATTGTAGAGTGATGTATTTTTGAGGAATCCATTAAATTTTTACTGACTAATTATCTAATGTGGAGAGCATTGGTCTAAGAAAATCTCACCATAGTAAGATTCTTAGGGGTGAAAAAAATTTAGGAACATATGTTGGTGAAATTACCATTAAAAAATTTAGGAACATATGTAATTAATAGTTATGTTTTCTATATAAAGTAACATGATTAGCACAATACCATACAAAATAGTAGTGTTATTATTATGGTGGAAGTGATGCATGTATCTAGTACCAAGGATAGAAATCTAATTTACGTGAATATTTCATACTTTAATATCATCAAACAAATATGTTATTTTGATTATACAACATTAAAAATTCCAATTTCTCATAGAAAGTGTGTTGATAATGTGAGTGTAGATAAAATTTATTTCGGATTCATGAAAGTGGATTTCAGTAAGCAAGGGTACAAGTAAGAACCATTCATAATTGAATCACAAATAGTATAGCTATTTTATGTCTTGTATCCTGAAAATATAAAGTAGTTAATTGTTTTCTTATTGACCAAAACCATTGTAGATTAATATTTCAATTCAACTTAGGATGAAACTTTTTTTGGAAATCACAATTGTTTCTTGGTGGTCCCAATATAGATGGGTTCTTTTATGTCATAAGAGACCACAAGGAGGGAATTTTGATACTTGATAAAATGTTCAAATCCCTTCAACCTTTAAAAAATAAAATAGAGTTCAATAATTAGGCTAATTTTTTTTAATGCATATTATGTTACCTCTTAGTGTTATATATTCACTATTATATTTATAGAATCTAAATTAAATGTTCAACTATTTATATAGATAATGTCTTCTCCACATGTCGATGCTCCTAATCTAGAGGAACAACATCTTTTTACACATGATAATGCTCCCATTACTAAGAATCAATAGGTTTCTCCATGTGATAATGCTAATAATCCTTAAGAATAATGATAATATTGATACCAAGGAAAAAAGAAGGTACACATCAAGATAAAGTTCTCTATTTTCAAAAATAATATGAAAGAAGATAAGAAAAGAAAAAAATAATTCAAATTATCAATATAGAATGCAAGTGATGACTCCCTCTCCTCAACCGATTCAAGTGATGATAAAACTAAATGCCTCATGGAAAGCATTAAGGTAAATGATGAGGTAAATTCTTAATATTTTACTTATTCTTATTATTCTATTCATTTAAGTTATAAATATTCTAAATATGTTAAGGATCAACTAGAGGAAAGATTTTGTAAACTCACCACAAAATTCAGAGAACTTAAAAATAAGTATAATCGAGTTATTAATGAAAAGGATCAACTATTTGAATAAAATTGAAAAATAAAAGATGAAAATGAATAGACCAAATATTTTATTTCAAAAAATTATAATGACTATGAAATAAGATTTTATTTATTATTTGAAAATATGTCTGAAGTTGAGGATCAATGTAAGATAGTTTAAAATGAAAATAAGATATTAAAAGAATAATATAATGTTCATGAATTATAATCCACAATTAAAGAACTTAAAAAATCTATTAATAAGTTCACCCAAGGTTAAAAAAACTTAAATAATATTCTAGGTTCCAAACATCATGTAAAAAATTAATTTGGGGTTGGTTTTTCAAATCAAGAAAGCACCTCTCAAAATACCACTTTTATAAGAGGATGTTGTAAAGATAAATTTTGTGATTATTATTATAAAAATGGGAATCTGATTTATGAATTTAATTTTAAAAATGATTTATATGGGAAAAATAAAAGATTAAACTTCTCATATAATATATTTTTTATAAAATATTATTCAAAAAATATGGGTTTTGAAGTATATTTTATCTAACATTAGTGGACCTAAATTTATTTGGGTACCAAAGGATTTAGTATCTTTATTATATTATAGGAAAAAATTCTCAAGAAAAACTTCCAAGGAGCTATATGGTATGTGGATATTGTATACTCTAGAAACATGTGTGGTGACTACTCTGAGTTTAACCATCTTGAAAAGATTGATGGGGTTATGTCATCTTTAGTGATAAATCAAGGAGTAATATCATTGGAATAGATACAATTGATTTTTCAAATTATTCTATTATTAAATATATTTTATATTTTAATTGATTAAAACATAATTTTCTTAATATTATCTAATTATGTTATTGTGGTTTTAAAGTCTCTTTTGAAAATGATGTTTGTAAAAAAATATTCCAAATGAATCTTTTATTTTCAACTTCTCATTTTCAAAATGTATATGTTATTGATTTAAAATATCTTACTATACAATATGTTAAATGTTTGAGTGAAAAAAATATTTATTCATGTATTTTTCATAAGTTTCCTATTCATAGTATCACACATATTCTTTTAAAACTTCATCAAAATCAAATAGTATGATATTTACTTAATTGAATTTCAAAAATGACATTTTTTATCCTTTCCAACATGGTAACAAATAAAAAAACTACCCTTAAATATAAAATTGAAGTATCCACCTCTAAGGACCTTCATCTTATTCATCTTGAAATTTTTTTACCGGCCAAAGTTACATGTATAGAAGGTAAATATTATAGTTTCATAATTGTTTATAATTATACATGATTTACTTAGGTTTATTTCTTAGAATATAAAAATAAATCTTGTAAAGTATTTATTAAATATACAAAGGTTGAAAATAAAAGATGATATAAGATCATATTTATTCAGAGTGATCATGGGGAAGAGTTTGATAATAAAAATTTTGATTAACTTTTTACTTTACAAGGTTATAATAATTCCTTTTCTACTCATAGGACTCCAAAAAAATAAGGTTGTTGAAATATGGAATAGAACTCTAAAAGATATTTCAAGAACTCTCTTGAATGAATTTAAACTCCCTTAATATTTTTGGCTTGAGGTGGTTAATACTGATTGTTATAATTTGAACCATGTTATCATAATACTTATCCTAAAGAAAACCCTTTATGAGCTTTGGAAAGGAAAACAACCTAAAGATGGATATTTTAAGGTGTTTGGGTGTAAATGATATATTCTTAACACAAAATAAAACATAGGATAATTTGTCCCTAAATCCTATTTAGGTATCGTTCATGGGTACTCTAACTCAAGAAAAGCATATCAGATCTTTAATACAAAAACCAAGACCATAGAAGAATCAATTCACAATAAATTTTATTAGAATTTTCCTAAACCTCATCCCTAAATTTATGATGTTGAGGTCACCCTAGAAAATTTTACCTTTAATGATCCACCTCCTTCTAAATACTTTAAATACAAGGAATAACATATCCCTTTACCCATGGTATGGATTAAATATAAAGACCATCCCTTTAAAATGTTGTTGGTGATTTACAGTCTAGTAACTATACTAGAAGATCATTTTTAAATGCGGTTAAACATCGTGTTGTTGTTTCACACCTAGAACCCCAAAATATTGATGATTCCATTAATGATAAAAATTGACCCATAAACATTTAAAGATGAATTTAACCAATTCACAAGGAACAATATTTGGAATCTTGTTGAAAGACTCAATGATCATCCCATTATTGGTACAGAATGGGTTTTTAGGAATAAATTAGATGAGTAAGGTAACATAACTGATAAAAAATAAAGACTTGTAGCCAAAGGCTATAATCAATAATTATACATTAATTATAGTGAGACATTTTCTCCATCATAAGGCTAGAATATATTATAATCTTATTATCATTTTCCACCCACTTAAATTTTAATATTTTTCAAATGGGTGTTAAAAGGGATTTTTTTGAATGGTTTTATTTTAGAAAATGTTTTTGTTGATAAATTACATGGTTTTGAAGATTCAAAATTTTTTAATCATGTTTTTAAGTTATCCAAGTCTCTTTATGGTTTAAAATAAGCCACTTGGGATTAGTATGGAAGGTTAACTAAATTTATTTTAGAAAATGATTTTAAAATGGGAAAGGTCAATTAAATATTATTTTTGAATCATATTTCAAAAGGATTTATTAATTGTTCAAATTTATTTTGATGATGTTATTTTTTATTCTATAAAATAATCTGTTTGTAATTAATTTTAAAATTTAATGAGAAAATAATTTGAAGTGGGTTTTATAGAAGAATTATATTTTTTACTTGGTTTTCAAATGTCTTAAAATAATGATAGTTTTTTCTAAGCCAAAAAAAATACACTAATGAACTTTTAATTTTTTTTGGAATAGATCAAGTTAAGAAAAAATCACACCTATAAGTAATTATTATAATCTAATTTTGTATGAATCCGATAAACAGATTGGCATTAAGCTTTATAGAGTTTTGATTGGGAGCCTTCTCTACCTTACTACAACCTGGCTGAACATCATGTTTATTATTTTTATTTGTGCTTATTTTTAGTCCAATCATAAATAATCACATTTAAAAACTCTTAAAATAAATTTCAAATATTTTAAAGGTACTAAAAATTATGGTTTATTTTATCAAAAATACTGCACTTTTAAACTTTCAAGTTTTTCGAATGTTGATTTTGGAGGGTGCCAATTGGATGGGAAAATTACAAGTGGGACTTGTCACTTAATTGTAAAATCCTCTGTCTCTTGTATTAGAAATAAGAAAAACTTTTCTTCTCTTTATATGGAATAAACTGAATATATATATATGGGGAGTTATTGTGCCCATATTATATGGATGAAACACACTCACTTAGATTATGGGATTATATACAATCATGTTCTTATTAAGTGTGATAATACTAGTTCCATTAGTATTTGTAGAAATCTAATTCAACACTCCTTCACTAAGAACATTTACCTTAGACACCACTTTTTCAGTGACCACTTTTAAAAAGGATATATCATGTTATAATTTTTATCACAAATTTTAAATTAGCTAATATTTTCAAAAAATTATTCACTCTAAATCATTTTCATTTTATTAAGGTGGGGTTAATAATGGAATTGTTGTGAATATCACTTAACATATGCAAGCTTGAGGTCTTTTCATCTCTACATTTTTTCAAAATCAAATTGATTATTTATTGAATTGTGCATTTTGTAATTTCTCTTTAAATTGGATATTAATATTAATTTTTTTTGATTTCTTATGAAATATATTGATATTTTTTATTGATTTCCTTGATCTTTTTTTATTTTGTGTTTAATTCCTTTGTTTTATAAATTTTTTATGTATTATATTTCTAGGAGCTCATCGGCTTGCTGGTGACTCTTCACCGGGTAGCCGGTGGGCTTCACATAACCATTGGTTCTGGAAAACTCCCACCATCCAGCCTATGGTGTTAGTATAGGCCCATTTGAGCTAGCTGAGGGGAGATCTTTTAATAACACCCCCCCCCCCAATATTGAACTTGAGTTCTACTCAAATTTTTCTTCTCTCTAACCCTCATCACTTCCCTCAATCCCTATCTCCTCTTATCCTCCAAATATTCACTCCTTGGTAAGTTTCTTGGATTTTCTAAGTAATTTCCATTAATTATTCTTTGATTTATCTTAATTCTATCCATGTTATTCATTTCAAAAATACCTAGCTTTAATTTTTATTCAATCATGGAATCCCATCGTACTTGAGATTCTTATTCTAAAGGAAAGGGAAAGGGAATAAAATCATCATCCCCTCCAATAGTTGAGAAGCTCAATCCCATTTGGCATGAAAAAATCATCATACTGGGTAAGATCATTGATCCCTATTGGATTTAAAATTATAATCTTGATTTAAAAATGACCATTAATTCCAAGGGTGGAATTCCTTATTCCATCCTCTATCTAGAGATTTTTTTTACCCATCCTTAATCAAATAATTTTAAGCTAATCTTGTCTTAGACCATGAAGGTTATTATGATTCCATAACTTCAAATGAAAATGGAACTTATTTTTGGTCACTTCTCTTGAAATTTTCAATTTCATGGGAATTACTCACCTGGGACCTTATTCTTTTACCCAAGGTAACTTCTCATGTGACTCATACTTTGATAAATGAGTCACTATTATTTATATCTTGGGTAAAGATTTGTTCTCCTTAGCTAAGCTTACATACCTCTCTCTCCCAAATATAATTATTTAGAGGGTCATTCAAACTTTGATAGCCCCTCATATTGGAAACCATGATACCACCAATATCATCTATATCTATGTATTATAATTTATTTTAAGGGATGTACATTTTTTTTGAGCAGTGTACTAGATTACATTACACCCTCTATGATCGAATGAATTACATTTTGGCTGCTTAATCTCTCATATATTATCCTATGTTGGCATCTACCTTGGTGAAATTAAATTTGAGACACCATATCATGATATCATTGTGAACCATATCATGTTTCGACACATGTCTATTAGATGGAATCTATGGTGTGAAGAGTGGATTTATGATCATCTGGGGATCCTTAAAATTACTCTCCTTGAACATAACCAAGAGTCCTTGAAATTGTTATTCCTCTTACCATTGTCAAAGTATATCCCCTTTATAAATAAAATTATAAGGATGAGGAAGAAGGTGAGGAATAAAAAGAGGTTTATTATGATAATGATGATGATGTTGAGGTTGAGGCTAACGGTGATGATGGTGTCGAAGTATAGGATGAGCCTCCTTGAAATGATGCTCAAGTTTAGGGGGAGATATCAAATTACAATGCTCAAATTCATTCTCCACTACTAGGATGGGATTATTTTACTAATGATATGTGTCTCTATAGAGAGGGAATTGATCATCGTTTCACCTCCCTTAATACAACCATTTATCAATGACTCTCATACATAGAGCATACCACCTCTTCCCATATCACCCATATGGAGAAAGTCACTTCCTACCATCATGAGTACACAGATTAAATAGCTAAAGAGACCCAGAACATCCCACATTCCATTCAGTGTGATGTTTCCCATTATGTTCATTATTTCCATACTTCAAAAAGTGAATGGGATCTTAGATTTTGTTATGGAGTTTGTTTTTTTTTATTTGTTATTATTTTTGTATGGTATTGCATGGATCACTTTTATATCTCTTAAATCGATATTTTAAATGGATTTCATTATTCATGAATGATATATTGATATTTGGTTCTTATTTTTAATCAATTTTCAATTATTTTTAAATGTTTTTCAATGATAATGCATATGTATTGCAATGTTTTAGTAATTTTTTTGAAATTTGAAATGTAGAATGGAAATGGTTTAAAAAGAATAAAAGTATGTTGTTTTTTAAATTTAATTTTATTTATGAATCTTTTATTTATAAGTTTTTATCTTTCTAAGTGTTTATCATATTATTTTTCAGCACTTTACCAAAAAATAGGGGTCAAACCAAGTTAGTCACACAACTGAAGCCCCCACAGCAACTTAGACCACACCTAAGGGCAGTCTAGCCAAGTAGGGCTAAGGGAGATCCTAAAAAGGTGGTAGCACTGAGCATCACTCCCATGTAAAGGTCTCCCATGGGGTATCATGCCCATGGGGAAGGAGAGTGGGTTCGAAGGCCCGCATGGTCAAGTGTTTTGGTTTTCCCATTTAGCATGTATGTTGTTTCATTTAGGATCCCACCCTGGTATGGGATTCTTGATGACTAAATTCACACTTTTTATTATAATACATCATGATTTTGTCCCACATTTCATTGTGGGAAACTCTTTTTTAAGTGTATTGTTCCTCTTATCTTTTCATGCTTGGACACATGGGTGCTGATCAGCTCCACTCACTCACCACCGATCACTGCCACCTCCAACTCACCCACCACTACCGAAACCTATCGAAGTCACCATGAACACTATAGGAGAGCTTTATCTCAATCCCAGTCACTATTTATATGCCTCCAAACCACATTGGATCACCTTAAAAGGCATGGATGACCACATTGAGGGATTGTTTAAGGGCGCATATCGCCAATTCAAAGGCCGGATGATGAAGGATGAGATCCCATGATTTCTGCTACCCTGTCACATCCTCCAAGAATTTATTCCATGTATACATGGATGTTTCATGCACTAGGGACACGTATGGATAAAGGAAAAGATGGATTCTATCTTCTAAGATCGTATTCCATGCTGCGATTTGGGAACTTTAATGAGATACAGATTTTTTGAAACATTAAACCCCCCGGTCTTATAACCTCCATTTTGAAGGAAGGTTGTTGTGGTTATCTAGTGGATCTTTGAAGGAATATTTTCCTTTACAATCGGTGGAGGAGGCTCCTTGCCTTGCCTATATAAATAATACCTTGTCACTTCCAAATGAGATCAACACCCAAGGGAGATGCTTCCATTTACTTTGTTTTCTTTTTATTTAATTTTCATTTCATTTTTAATTTAGTTTTAATTCTTATTTAATGTTAATTTTCATTTAATAAATACAATTAATTCATTACTTCCAAAGTGTGATTCACCCCTTTCTTCATTCTTTTTCTTCTTTTATTATTTTTATTTTTATTTTTATTTTACCTTATCTTCTTTTTTTAACATTATCTATATATTTATTATATTTATTATTCTTTTTAATTTTTTAATTTTTATTTTCTTATTTTATATTTTTATTTGTTCTCTCTCTCTCCTTATTTCTTCTCATACCCCATTCTTCCATTTTTTATTTTATTATTCTTGTTCATTTATTCATTTTATTATTCTATTTTATTTTACTATTCTCATCTTCCTCATTCCACCAAGTGATCTATTACCCTCAACAATGAGGGGATGACTTGAGGCTTAGCCCGAGGGAGGTCAAGATGTTATTGAATTTTTACTTAAAGTTTATTTTATATTATTTGTAGATATAAGTGGCATGAATGGGTGTGGAGAATATCCCCCGTGACATTAAACTCAATATATTTCTATTATTTTTTTAATATATTTTCCCTCTCTCAATTGTTTATCTCTTCACAAGATGGATTTGATCCAATCAATAGATGAAATGTAATTGATATATTTGGGTCCTAAAAGATGTCACACCCTCGACCAAGGTGTGTCATCAACCTTGATTATAGAAGGAGATGGAATTGAGATTGTTTAAGGAATTTGATATTTCAAAATTTATAAATAAAAATAAAAGTAATTAATATTGAGATTTAATGTTTGGATTATCAAACTAAAATCAAAAAAATAAAGGAGAATAATGATTGAACCCAAAACTGAACCTAAGACCAAGTTATTTCTTTCTTAACTCCTTTTTATAATTTCATGTTAGTTCAATTTTATAATTTTCATACTGCATATAATTACAATATATTAGAAAAAACAAAACCCAAAACATTCTCCATTTCTTTCATAAGATAAACAAAAACAATCAAAAACAAATATTTTAGGTGAATCAGAATAAGTAGGTGAACAAATTGAGAATCTCTTCAATTGAGATGACCCTAGTCAGCCATTGTGTTACACTAGTAAAATAATTTTCTTTTGTCATGAATCAATAAGGTCATGAACTAGGAGCTTAAAGATACCCTTAAACAACTAGTGGTTAATGGATTGGCAAGAGAGTTAATAGAATTATGGGAGTACTTCCCATAATTTTATCTAGAAATGTCCAAGGCACCAATAGTGTCGTCCTTTTTTTCTCCCAACACTTTTTAAAAAGTTACCCCATAAAAAATCTAGGAGAAAGTGGATAAAAAATCAAATATTATATTCAAAATATTGAAGAGATGGTGTATGGAATGTTAAGAAAAATTTAATGGATAGATTCATATTTCCAAGCATCATCGGAGCAGCCCGAACCTGAACTGAAGGAAAATAAGGAAGCACCATTGGTCTTACCTGAGTTTTCTGAGGGAATCCAAGAAGTTTAGTCCATGCTCGATGAGTATCAAAAACCCAAACATTTTAATAACAAAATTTAGGATGACCCTAATAAGCTAGAGTGGATCCATTATGATTAAAAATTCCTGTTGAATTAATTGTGGGAGATCAAAAAGATATGGATGAATTCTGGAATGATTATGAAGTAAAACTTGATCTCCATGATCCCTAAAATGTAAAATATCTAGTACCATTGTATGTCACTTTAGCCATGGAATAGGAGAAATTCATTCAAATGGTAGAATTTGAAGAAATACTGGAGGATCCTGACTACCTGCCTCCATCCAGAGAAGATAAACTCCAAGAGGTTCTTTACACAAAAAAAGAGATTCAAGCCAAACCAACTCAAGGATATGATACATTCTTGAAATTAAACCCTTTTAATTTTATTTAAAATAATTTTATTATCACTCCTATTTTTTTATTTTTAAATTCAGACAACTCGAATTATGCCCTAGAGGAAGATAATGAAAATGAAAATGCACCTATTGAGAAACACATGGAGCTCCCTAATTTTTATGAACATACATTTGAGGAATACCATAAGTAAATCCAATTAGTTGAGCCTAAGGAAATCAAACAGAGTCCTCTCATGTTTAAATGGAGAAATTACTAATTAGATTTTAAATTTTAAATTTTATTCAAGTAAAAATACCTGCTTATTTTCCCTTTGATCATTAAATTCATGCAGCCCATGTTGATCCATCATTAGAAAAGAAGTAGGTTTCAAAAGTATAAAACAAGTATGATGATCCATACTTCATCCTACCCCCTACATGAAATATATACCTAATTGTGAAGGGAATGGATCTGGTATAATCTATCCATGGGTCATTCCTTACTAAGAATGAAGAAGTGGAAGATGGGAAAATCCACATGTGGTGGTTCAAATCCTATAAGACTCATCCACCATCAGATTATGTATAACAACTATTAGTACCCTCCAGAGACAGTAAATATTTAGGGCCCACTTGGGAATTATACCAAGATTTATCTTCACCTTCTTTCAAGGACTTTAATTTCAATATTCCAGCATGCAACCCACTCCCACTATATTTTTGAGCTTTAATGACATGTTCCTTGAGTTTTAAAGGTTGATTATCTTTTTTAGGAAAATTATGGCACAAGTATTACCCCACAAATTCAAGTATTAAATAGGGCCAATATTTATAGGGAAATGGATTTCACTTTTACATTTTTTTCCAACAACAAGTTTTGAGCTTAAATTGAAAATTGCATGCCCATACTTAACTTCATACTTTACTTGAATTATCTAGGAGACATGAGTTACTTAGCAATCCTATGATGCATTGTTTTAGATTTCAATTCTAATGAGATTGAATGATTAAAATGGAGAATTTTATTATTAAAGTGAGTTATGGATATTAAATGAGGACTCGTGATTTAATGGAACTAATTGATTCATGTAAACGAAATTTACCTAACCATTTTTCATGCTTTGAATCTTTTAAATTCATGTGAATATATTCTTTATTATTATTCATTCCTTGAGTGATTTTCAAAAATCATATGTTCCATTCTTGAGAGGATTTCTAGAACAAATAATTATTATTTAATCTTGAGAATATTTCTTAAGTGATCTTGGGACATGCCACCTGCTAGAACTTTTATTTGAACTTGTCAAATATATTTGACACATACAAATTTCATGCATATTTTTAAAAGTTTTTTAATTATTTTTTAATTATTTTTAATTTGAATACCCATGAATTTCTATGATTTATCAAATTATGGGTAATTTGACATGTGGAATTAAAATGGTCCAAAAGGAATAAATTGCTTAGGAGTTGAAATTGGAAATTTATTTTCTAGATTATATTGAAAATTAATTTAAGTGTTGATGTTTTTTAGGTATATAAAAGAGGAAAGGCCCTCCAGAGGCCTTAAACTAGGGTCCACACACCACATAGCTAGCCCAAGCCCATCAAGAGGGCCAGCTAGATCTGGTGGAGCATGGGGGCATCAAGCCTATGTAGTGGCCCATGGGGGATCAAGCTCATGGGGATTATAGCTGGGCTGCAGCCCAAAAGCAATGGCCCATAGTTGTGAAACCCATAGAGCGATATGAGGAGAGTTTCACTAGCATGGGGTAGTGCACTATGGTGCATGGTAGTCCTCCATCTCACACATTACTTTACTATGATGGGATCCCTAGGGAATTTATTATAAATGAGTGTGCACCTGCACCATGGTTTTGATTTGGGATTAATTCTTTGCGGGTATTGGTCATCCATCAAAAAAATGTGTTCACACCCAGCTCAAATTCTTCTCACGCACCACTCAGATATTATAACTCCACCATAATGCACCACCTACCACACCACTTCCACCTTCTTCCTCAACCCACTGCCACTTATATCATTGTAAAACTCTATTTTTATCACCCCCAAAGCTCAGGGTTGAGCCTTCCTCAATTGTTAAAGCACCCATATGCCTTGGATCATATATTTCACCCTCAGTGACCTCTATGAGATATTTTAAGTCTCATCTAGGAATTGATAAGGATATATTAGAAGGAGGAGTCTCTAAAACCATTTTTTCACTTTAACTGCCACACTAGCAAAGAGCATGTCTCTTCTTAACTCCACTGAGTTCACCAGAGCCACCATTTGATATTTTTTCCAATGGTGATTCATGATCCACCATTTAATATTTTTCTCACTAGTGACTCATGAGCCGTCATTGAGGAAAATGGTGACTCTTGATCCACTGTTGAGCCAATAGTGAATCATGAACCACCCATGGAGATTTTTCTCAATGGTGACTTGTGATCCACCATTGAGCCAATAGTGACTTGTGAGCCACCATTACGCAGTTTCCACCATTAAACACTCCATATGCCTAAAAACCACTAAACAACCAACATAGAGGAATGAGGATCACAGTTCAAGCCCATTTCCACAACTATAGATCCTTCTTCCATTGCTGCTTATGAACAAGGGATCATCTTCAACCCTATTTGAGCTTCTTTACTCACCCGGCCAATGTGAAGGCCGGAGGAGGATTTATGAGAACCATATCTTCTCACCATTCTCTCCCAACCAAGATCCCACTACTGGTTTCCATGATGAAAATGTGCTCATATTGCCACTACGAAGGCCGGATGATGCCTGAGAGATGATTCCATGCCATTCGAGCACTTCCCCCTTACCACTACCACATCACGAAGCCCCATACTCCACTGCCATAAAATCAATTCACTCCATGAATTCCATGAATTATCTCATGGTAGGGGTCATTACAAAGCCACATCTACTGGGGTAATTTAAAATTAACCATTCAATTCATATGTTTCCAAATTTACACCCCTAATATCATGAATATTAAATATTAAAATTTAAATAAAGATATTATAGTAGAGAGGAATATCTAGGGAAGATTTGAAGAAACTCAAAGGTGGTCCTCAACTTATATAAAAAGAGGAGGAATCCCACTAATGAAAAGTGTCAAGGGCCTAAAGGAATAAACATCTACTACTTTTATGAGACTCTATTTTTACTATTTTATTTTCTTGATTCTTCCTATATTTCATCTACCCCATTTGCCTCCATTGTTTCCTTTTTAATATAGGGGTATAACCTTTATGTGATTGGGTGAAGGGGGTGTCCCTTTGTAATGGTCGGGTCATAGTTTTAATAAAATTATTCTATCCCTTTGATTTATCAAATGGTTTTTAATTTATGAATTTATAGTTTTAATGAGATGATATTGTGTTTTGTTTCAAAATTATACATTATTAAATTACCTTGATTAAATAATTTTATTCTCCCTATTATCGGTATTATATCACACCAATTGGGTGATCCGGTGTTATGGAGAGATGTTCTTATTGATTAAAAAACGTTTTGGGAAGACATAATGGGATAATTTGAGCACTTAGGGTACTCAATTCCTGATTTGGAATTGCCTAAGTGATCCGAGGGAGATCCACTATACATTTCACAATTAGAAGGATAATAGTATAAAAAATGAAATGGGAGGAATATTCTCACTATCAACCAATTTTTAATCAAGTGTAAAAAAGGATAAATGATTATTTATCCATTCATTAAACTAATTAACCAAAACAAAAGATTAAATTTGAAAGGGTCCATGATAACATTACACAAGGGAATATAAACCTAAAACCCAATCACTCTTCTCTAAATTTATCTTCACAAACCAAGTACTGTGCTTTATAGTCATTCGAATTATTTTTTTTTAATTTAAGTTTTTGATTTGTGATATCTTGATTCAAAACACTAATCTTGGGAGATGACATAGGTCATACCTACAACCACAACCTTAGGGGAAATAGATGGCTTTCACCACACCCCATAACTGGGTGGTGTCAAAAATTGATGTCGTTTTTGGGGAGTAGGAGTTTAGTCAAACCCAAAACTTGCATGATTAGGACCTCCAATAAGGAAATCTTAGATATTAACCCCAATATCAATAGTAATTTTTTGGGAAATCTTAGGGATATTAACCTAGATAAACACTTTGAACAAATCAAGTTAGAGGACTCAAGTGACACATAAAGTGCTCACTCTAAGCCAATAGTCGTGGTACTCAACCCACAGTAGACCCTAAGAGACCTTTGTGCCCAGTAATTTTCCAATAAAAATAATCAATTGATCGTGACTTTACAACAAAATGATTTTGAACTATGAGTCAATATGATTCCTATGTTATCAAGTTTCATGACCCTATAAGAGAAGAACTGAACCTGCTTATCCAGAAGTTCATCTATGTTTTCTCAAGCTTCAAGTAAATAATAGTGGAGGGGGATCAAGTAAAGTGTAGGGAATTCCCCTTTCTACTAGAGAGATCTTCTAAAGAATGGTTTTATAGACTACAACCTGGAGATATCCATGAATGGGATGATCACTAAAGGAGTTTCCTATAGATATTCTCCCCAGACTCCTAAAGCACTATAATAATAAAGGAGGTAAATTCCATCATATAAGCTATTGGAGATACCATCTATGAATATTTGGAAATATTAAAAAAACTATGTGCAATCTTCCCTTGCTAAGATTTATAATACCATTACTTATTAGTATTCTTCTACCATGGGATACTAAAAAATGATATAAACCTCATGGATGCATCATTTAGAGAAGACTTGATTGATAAATTTCCCATGGAATCTAGGATCCTAATTGATAATATTTCTTATAATTCCCAAAAATTGAGAACAAGAGGTATAAGAACAAAAGGCATCAATGTGGTATAAGCTTATGACTCATCACCATTTCATGAAATATAACTAGAATAATTAACAAGACTTATAATTTCAATGGTAGTAAAATAAGTAAATGAACAACCTATCCCAACTTAGGTATGTAGTTTATGTTCATCACCCCATCACTTCACTAATGAGTGTGTAGAGGTCCAGGGTATGAAGAGCTATGCAGATTCATTCCAACCAAGACAGTTTCAACAAAACCAACCATAGAAGGAAGGTAAATCTCAATAGGGATATGGGGGGTTAACAATGTCATACTATAACTCCTTTCAAAAAATAATTCTAGAATAAACCCCCTTTCCAACAACCATACAATAATAAGTACCAATAACAAGCCTACCAACCCCCACCTTTTCAAAAAAAAATCCTATGTAAAGCCCTCATATAGTGCACCACTAGTGGAACAAAGGAAAGGAACAAAGATGGAGGAGCTGAAAAATATAGTAAAATATTTATCAAATAAATTTTAGAATCTCATGTACATTCTCTCCAAAAACCCAATAAAAATCCAAGCTTAGACAATCCCCAACCCAAAGGAAAGTGTAAACATGATCATCATAAGGAGTGGAAAGGAGATCCATACACTAGAACCTAGGGAAGCCGAAACAAACATAGAAGGAATTAAATCTTGAAATTATATAATTATTGGATAGATTATAGTATTTAAAACCATTACACCTACATGTGAGGATAGGGAAGAGGAAGAACCCAAGAAAAGATTTAGGAATGAGAGACCAAAAAATCCATTGAAAAAAAACAAAGGGAGAAGAAATAAATACCCATTCCATTCCCTTCTAGATTTAAAAAATCCAAGAAGATTTAGGAATAGAAACTTCAAAAAGAAATATAGGAGAAATTTCAAATGGTTGAAATTAATATAACCCTCTTGAAATCTATAAAGAAAATTATCAAATATTCCAAATTCCTCAAAGAAATTTTCACCAACAGGAAGTGGTTGGATGGGAATGAAAGAATTAAACTTGGGATAAGTGTTTCAACCATGATCACAACACCATTACCCAAAAAATGTCAAGACCCAGGGAAATTCTCTATTCTATATACCATTAGTTATTTAAAATCTATTGATTATTTGTGTGATCTTGGTGCTTCCATTAATTTCATGTCAGACTCTGCCTTTCCATCCTTGAAAATAGGTCAATCGAATCCCACCAGAGTGTTTGTCCAACTAGAAAAAAGATCCATTATCTTCTGAGATGGAGTTTTAGAGGATGTTCTAGTGGGATTGAAAGGACTAGTTTTTTCAAAAGATTTCTATGTGATCAAAATGGAAGAAAATAAATCATCAGGTCATTCACCCATCATTTTTGGAATTCCATTCCTAAAGACATCCAAGATGATCATTAATGTACATGAAGGAATCTTTACAATGGAACTAGGACACTGTAAGGTGTACTTCAACATTCTTGACTCCAAGAGGAACCCTTCAAAAAATCAGTCACTCTTTTCAATAATCCATGAAGAAGGTGTTGAACACATATAAGTCTTGGGTATTATTAGAGAATTTTTATCCTTAGGGGGTGACCTTTCTACTAGAAACACTAAGGAATAAGTAAATACTCTAAAATATGAAAGTTCTACTCAAGAAGAAATAAAATCTGGATTTTTTGATAATTTTCTAGAGGAACCAGCTATGATACACTTTGGTAAGGAAATTAAATATTTATAAATAGGGAATTTGAATTCAATCTCATCTCCAGAACAAACCCAAAACCTAGAATTGAAACGCCTCCCTTGTAACTTAAAATATTCAAATCTTGTGGAAGGAGAAAAATTGTTAGTGATCATTACTAACTACCTATCCTGAGACCAATAGAAAATTATGATTGAACTTTTGAAAATAAAAATTAAAGACATAGGGTGGAGAATTGGATAAAACTATGGAATTAACCCTAAGTTCTTTTCCCATATAATTTTTCTATATAGAGACTCTAGACCTTTTAGGAAACCCCAGAGCAGACTAAAACCTAACATTATGGTTGTAGTTAAAAAATAAATTGAAAAAATATGGGAATTAAACATAATATACCCAATTTCTCATTCATAATGGTTTATCCCCATTCATGTTGTTACTAAGAAGATTGGTTTAACAATTGTGAAAAATGAGAACAGTGAATTAATCCCAATGAGAGTCTAAAAAATTTGTAGGGTATGAATTGACTATAGAAAACAGAATCAAGTCACCCAAAATGATCACTTACCCATTCCATTCATAGACCAAATTCTAGAAAGGTTGGTAGGTAAGACACATTTCTATTTTTTGGATGGATTATCTAGTTATTTTTTGTTCCCATTTTCCTATAAGACCATGATAATACAACATTCACCTAACCCTTTGGAACCTTAACCTACAAGAGGATGCCTTTCATCTTGTACAATTCTCCAAGTAAATTGCAGCGATGTATGGTAGGTATTTTCTCAGATCACATAGAGGACTTATTGGAGGTATTCTTGGATGAATTTAATATTTTTGTAAACTATTTTGAACACTACATGGGGAACCTATAAAAATTTATGAAAACCTACATAGAGAAAAACTTGTTTTTAACTTTAAGAAGTTCCACTTTATGGTTGAAAAGGTATAGTGTTGGGTCATATCATTTCACAAAAAATCATTGAGGTGGATAAATATAAATTTGAATTAATCAATTATTTTCCATATCCCACCTATGTTCAACTTATAATATTATTTTTGGTCCATGTAGGGTTTTAAATAATATTCATCCATAAATTTAATAATATTTATCTACCCATTTAAAGGTTAATTTTATAAGAATCTGACTTTGTTTTTAATGATTATTATAGAAAATGATTTGATTATCTGAAATAAATTTTGGTTACCCAACCAATTATGAAACCACCATACTGGAATCACCCATTTGAGTTATTATGTAATGCCTCAAACAAAGTTGTAGGAGAATTCCTCTCCCAAATAATTGAAGGAAGACCAAAAGTCATAAAATATGCCTCAAGAACCATGGATGAAACTTATCTCAATTATAAAACTACTAAAAAATAATTCCTTGTTGTATTTTCATTGGATAAATTCAGATCTTATTTACTAGGAACTAAAGTGATTGTATTTTCTAATCATGAAGCACTTAGGTACTTTGTAAAGAAGTATTATTCCAAACCAAGGCAAGTGATATGGAAACTACTCTTACAATAATTAAACTTAGAGATTAGGGATAATAAGGTAGATGAAAAACAAGTAGCAGGTCGCCTCAGTATACTCCCAGACATTGCTAAAACAAAAATTCTAGAACTAATCCCACTCAATGATCACATACCTAGAGAGAAACTCTATATAGTGGAATGTGAAGTGCCATGGTATGCTAATTTAGGGAATTATTTGTCCACATATTAGGTAAATTCTCACCATAACTATCATTAAAAGAAAAAAAAATAATGTTGAATCCAGATTCTATATTTGGGAGTATCCTTTCTTGTGGAAATATTATAATGATCATGTCATAAATAGTTTCCTATCGACAAGTGAAATAGAATATTTTTTCCAATTTTTTCATAAATTTTCTTGTGGAGGACACTTTGGACCTTAGAGTATAGCCATAAAAGTGTTGGAATCAAGTATTTAGTGTCCAAACTTATTTATGAATTTTTTTAAAAGATGTGATAAGTGTAAATATTTCTAAAATACATGAATTTCTTCAAAACCTCATCATTTTCTATGAAAAAATTGAATTATGGGGTATTGATTTTATGGGACCCTTTACCATGTATTTTTGGAATTATTAATTATTGGTTTTTGTGAATTATGTCTCTAAATGGGTGGAAGCTAAGGCCACCAAAACTGAAGATGATAAGGTTGTTTGTGATTTTGTAAGGAATAATATATTTTCTAGGTTTAGAGTTCCGAGGGCCATCATCAGTGACCAAGGGATCCATTTTTTCAATATAAATATAGATTATATGCTTAAAAAGTGTGGGGTTCACCACAAGACATCAACAACTTATCATACTCTAATGAATGGCTAAGAAGAAGAGTCCAACTAAGATATCAAAGTTATTTTTTAGAAAATGGTTAAAACTAATCAGAATGATTTGATCCAAATACTTGAAGATACCTTTTAGGAATACTGGAAATCTTACAAGACACCTATATGTATGAACCCATATAGGATGGTACATGGGAAAAGTTGTCATCTTCCAATGGAACTGGAGAACCAAGCCTATTGGGTAGTTAAAAAGATGAATTTAGATTTGGTGAGTACTGGGAAAGAGAGAAAGCTCTAGCTAAAAGAACTGGAGGAAATTAGAAGAGAGGCTTTTGAAAACAAAAAAAATTAAGGAGAAAACCAAAGTTACGCATCAAAAACTAATCTAGAAAAAATCCTTCCAACCTGGAGACCAATTCCTGCACTAAAATTATAGAGTGAAGTTAATTCTAGGTAAGCTTCATTCTAGGGGATAAGGAACTTTTATAGTTACTAATTTCTATCCCTTTTTTTCAATTCAGATTAAGAGAGAAGAGGAATGAAAATAATTTACTATGAATGGTAAGTGGTTGAAAAAGTTCAATGGGAATATATCTCAAGAACCAGTAGAGGAGCTCAGACTCCTCTAACCCATCTATTGATTTTTCCCATGAGTTTAGGTCGATCCAATTATATTAACCAAATGAACTTTTGGGATGCAACCCAAGTTTTACTATTTTCCTAGGATTTAGGATTTGGTCACCTCTTTCCTTCATCACTATAGATTTAATGAAATGGTTATTACACTAGTATGAGTTGTTTTATAGGACCACCTTGAAGGAAGTCAACAGGACACCCCGTGATATGATAATCAAGTAAAGAACAAACTGCATGGGAATATGGATTTTATTTTATCATTATTTATATTTAAAACTTCCTATATACTTCTAAAAATATATTATAAACTATGAATTTTAGTAATTGTTTTAAACTAGAAATTGCATGCCCACACTTTAATTTATTATTTACTTTACTTATCTAGAAGATATGAGTATCTTAGGAATCCTATGATTCCATGTTTTAGATTTAAATATTGATGATATTGAATAAGTAAAATGGATAATTATATGATTAAAGTGAAACATGGATACTAAAATGAGGACTCATTCTTAGAGGGGGTTAGTTAATTCTTGTAAATGAAATTTCCCAAACATGTTTTTCATGCTATGAATTTATGAAATTCATAAGAATTGATTTATTATTATTATTTATTCCTTGAGTGATTTTATAATATCATATGTCCCATCCCCAAGAGGGTTTATAGACTTATTCTTGAGCATATTTCTTTAATTATCTTCATACATGTCACCTTTCAAAACTTTAATTTAAACTTTTGAAAGATAATGACTAAAAAACACATTTAAAATGATTGAGACACATTTTAAAAATACCTTATCCAAAATATGACCTTTACATAAATCCTTATTTAGACCATAGATACCATAAATGACCTTTTTAGTAATGATCCATGTTTCAAAACATTTTTATCCATTCTTACCCTCCTCTAATTATTTGCATGGTATTTTAAAGTTGAAGTGTGGGGGTAAATGGAGTCATGAAGAAATACATGATTTACATTATAAGGAATAAGTGTTGGGGTGATTCATGTGGGAATAATAAGAAAGGTTTATATTTATTTTACTCTTTGTTTTTTTCTACTCTTGAATAAAAGAGAAAGAGAATGAAAAAAAGAACAAAAAAATGGGTTTTGATTTGGGAAAACCAAAAAACAAAATTATTAAACCTATGATTTTTATTTTATGTGGTTAGGTTGTGGATGTGAGCTCCATAAATTCACACCAATAATGGGTCATAGTCAAAAGCAATTATAATTTTTCCTAGTGCAGTACAGTGGCTAGCCAGGGTCATCTCACTTGAGAAGCTTTTCAGTTTCTTCACTTACTTCTTATAAATCACCTAATTTGTCTCATTTTGTTGTTTTTATTGATTTATCAAAACAATTATAATTTTTTTTGTTTTTTATTAATGACATGAAAAAATGTAAATTCTAACTTATAATATCATGAAAACTAAATAAAATGGGATAAGGAATGAAATTACTTAGTATTGGGTTCATCCTTGGATTCAATCATTATTCTCTCTTATGTGTTTGATTTAAATTTGATAATCCAAATATAAAATCTCATGTTTGAATTACTGTTCTTTATTTAGAAATTGTGGAATATTATTTAATTCCCAAGAACCATTAATTCTACCTCCTCTTTTAATCAAGGTTAATGACACTCCTTGGTCTAGGAGGTTTTATCTTCTAGAACCCAACTCAATCTATGTTGTTTCATCCATTGATTAGATCAACTCCAATGTGTGAAGAACTAACCAATGTATAGGGGGAAAATGATTGAATAAAATAATAGAGATAGATTGAGTTACATGTCATTGGGGGCAGTAACCATATCAGTGAAATTCACCTCACCCATGCATGTATACTCAATTATATATACTAACTTAAAATTAAACTTTAAATAAATTTCATGAACACCTTGACCTCCCCCCAGGACAACCATCAGTGGCAGCCTCTCATTTCTGAGAGTAAGAGATCACAATAGTGGAGAGGATGGAAGAAGAGAAGGAGAAATAGAATAAAATAAAAGAATGCATAATTAAAAAGAATGGGGATGAGAAGACAAAAGGATAAAATAAAATATAATTGGGATGACAGAAGATAGAGAGGGGGGAGAGAGAGAGAGGGAATAAAATAAAGAAAATAAGAAAATAAAAGAAATATATATTTTATAAAGAATGTTAAAATAATATTAATATTAATATTAATATTAATATTAATTATTGTTATTATTATTATAAAGAGAATGTTTTTTGAAAAAGGGGAGAATAAAAATAATTAAATAAATTTAAAATAAGATTGTAATATTAAAAATAATATTTATAATAATAATATTAATAATATTATATTAATCATTTTTCAATTATTATTATGATGATTATTATTAAAAAGAAGAATAAATTAAATGGTGGAAACAAAATTAAAAAAATAAATGAATTTATTTTTTTAAAACTAAAATTCAAATTACAATTTAAATTTGAAATAAAATAAAACTAAAATGAAAATAAAATAATAAAATAAAGGAGAAGAGGGGGAGAAGATTTGTAGGCATAACGAGCTTTCTCCTCTAATGGGATCCCAACATTCGGTTGTCAAATAATGCTGGGCAAAGAGGCAGGGACCTCCTTTATATTGGTAGGGGATGGGGGTCATGGCCTCCCTATGCCATGAAGGTAGCCTGGCCTTGGGAGGAAACACCCGGGAGTGCAGGTGTTTAGGAACTATGTGGGCGAGATCCATGCAAGGAGGAGCTTCCCTCCAGTGTGTATGAAGCATGGGCCATGAGGCAGTATTAGCTATGGTGGCGGATGTAGGGTGGTGGAACACGGTGGGGAGAGGGTCTCAAGCCAGTGGTGGTAGCTCGACAGTAGAAACATCACCCTTGTCTGACATTCAAAGTGGATGAAGGAGCTTAAATTGAGTAGTGGTGGCGGTTTAGTGATGGACATGGGATGTCAGGGATCATCTTTGCCAAGAAGCGGTGTTGTGGTGGAGAGAGCTCAGGTCATCCTCCCTTTCGATGATGGGGCCGAGTAGTGGTTGGCAATATGAGGTGCTTCATGGTAGGGTGGTCTTCCTTCCTCCACCCTTCTTAGTGGTTAGAGGAGCACGGGTGACAGCAGTTGTGGTGGCCAGCCGAGGTGGTGCGGCGGAGGTGGAGTAGGTGGATGGGTTATATGGTTGGCCAGGTGGAGTGTAGGGGAGGGTGGAGCATGGCATCTAGAGACATCAGGGTCATGGGAGTGAAGCGGAGAGGCACACCAGTGGCGGACCGTGGTAGTCCGTGGTGGAGATCCTATCCCACATTGAAATGGTGGGATGGGCATTGTGCATTTATAAGGCTCGACATGTGAACACCGTGCATGCCTGCTTCGGGGTCCTGACTACCCATGCACCTTGTCGGATCAGCTATCCCTCCCTATCGGTTTCGTGGTCAGTCATCTCACTTGATTTGGATTAATGGAGTGCACCCATGGGTTGAAGGCTAGCTGTGTTTGGCCTAATTTTTACATAAATAAAGAGAAAATATTTATAAAATTTCATATATGTTTATCAAAATTCCTCAAGTAAATTCCAAACATAAATACCACGTTCTTATACTATTTTTAAATCCATTTCAACTCCTCATTCCAAACTACCCATAATTTACTAAAACATTGAAAATTAAGGGGTTTTACATTAAAAATTATGAAGAAATAATCATAAATTTGAATAAAAAATGGACATATTTTTTGTCTGTAAAATACCCCCACACTTAAACCATGATTGTCATCAAGAATAAAATATCAGCATAGAAGATTAGAGGTCACCAATGTCACCACTATTCAAATCTCAATGCAATATAATCAAACAACTATCAATTTCAAATAAAATTTTTAATTTCCACATAAAATACCAGTTCAAATTCACATTTTTCAATAAAACAATCAAATCGTACATTTTACTTTTTCTCATTTGAAGTTGATGTAAGATTCTCTTCTCATTCATTCAAGTTTCTCAATTCATTATTTTTAAACATGCCAAATCATGATCTACCTCAGATGAATCTTTTCACTCATCTCTCATGATAAAATTCAAGTAGATTTTTGATCATATCATGAGAATATGATCCTTATCCATAGGCTTGTAAAAAAATAATTTCTCCACTTTGTAAAGACAAAAACCACATAGAATCATGAGGACTTGAAATAAAGGTTCTAATGACTTTGAGGCTTAAGGTTGGTAGGACTTGATGTTAAAAATTAGAGCTCAAGGAGGAGGTTAATCTCTTAATGCATAAATCCTGATATTCAAAGTAAAAATTTAATGAAATTATCCCCTTTAATTTATATCAACTCCCAACTTCCCAAAATTCAAAAGTAAATATTATGATCATTTTAATCATAATGAATGATTTATTCCATTTGTTGAATATATTTTTTCTACTTTTATACTTTTTTTCTTTTTCAAAGAACCTTTTTTTTATTTTTTTTATTTTTTTGAAAGTTATGATTAGAATAAACCTCACATCCACCACCTAACCACGTATGATAAAAATCATAGATATAGTAATGGTGATTTTTGGTTTTCCCAAATCACAACCCATTTTTCTCATTTTTTTGGTTCTTTTTGTCATTTTCATTTTTTTATATTCAAGAGAGGAAAAACAATAGATTACAATGAATGATTCCACAACCTTTTACAATTCCCACAATAAGCACCCCCACACTTCTTCCTTACAATGTAAATAGTCTCATTTATCATGATTGCCTTTACCCCCACACTTCAACTTTAAAATATCATACTATCACTAAGAGGAGGGTAGGAATGGATAATAATGGATTGAAACATGGATCATTCCTAATAAGGTAATTCATGGTCTCTATGGGCTAAAGAAGTATTGATCTAAAGGCGGTATTTTAAGGATAAGTGGATGTTCAAAGGATGACTCAACCATTTTAAATGTGTTTTTTCATAGTCATAGCTTTGAAAAGTTCAAATGAAAGTTTTGGTCAGTGACATGTCCCAAGATCACTCAAGAAATATGCTCAAGATTAATGATAAGTACTTGGTCTAGAAATCATATCAGTAATGGGACATATGATTAGAGACAATCACTCATGGAATTATTAACAATAATAAATCAATTCATATGAATTTCAGAAAATCAAATCATGAAAAATGGTTCAGAAATTCCATTTACATGAATCAGTTAATTCCTTCAAATCAAGAGTCCCCATTTTAATATTCATGCTTCACTTTAATCGTTCAATTTTCCATTTTAATCATTCAATATCATTAACATTTAAATTTAAAACATGGTATCATAGGATTCCTAAGAAACTCAAGTCTACTAGACAAGTTAACAAAATAATAATCTAAGTGTAGGCATGCAATTTCACTTTAAATCTCAAAACAAGATTTGGACAAAAATGTAAGGAGTTTAAAAATTAAAAAACTAAAAGTGAACTCCATTTCCCATAAATATTGGTCCTTACCCTTCACCATATGAGGATGCCTTCTGCCATCACGAACCTATAAAGTAAAATTGTAAGCATAAGGAACATTTCATTAAATCTCAAAAAGAATATGTGGGATTGGGTTGCATGCTGCACTACTTCTAAGAAATGAAATTAAAATATAAATTCCTAGATAGAAATTGAAAGGTATAATTATTGGTATGATCCCCCAAGTAGGACCTAAGTTTTTACTACCTCCATAGGGAACTACCTACTATTATCCCAAATCATATCACTACGGGAAAAATCAATATTTGCGATGGGTTATTTGCGACGAGGAAATTTCCCCGTCGCAAATAATTGGTTATTTGCGACGGGTTTTCGTCTCCCGTCGCAAATAGTTTGGCGTGACTTGCGCGCCAAACAGCGCGAATAGTATTTGCGATGGGGTGATGTCTCGCGTCGCAAATAGTTTGGCCCGACTTGCGCGCCAAATCACGCGGCTTGCGCGCCAAACTGCGCAAGAGTATTTGCGACGGTACCCGTCGCAAATACCTAGCGGCAGTTAATAGCTTTTTGCGACGGGATGTCGTCATGTCGCAAAAAGAGTGTCGGCAGGAATTATTTGCAACGGGCCCCATCGCAAATACCCTTTTAACCGCCAACCATAATTAATGCGGGCGAGGGTATTTGCAACGGGGCTCGTCGCAAATACCACTATTAGCGACAAGAAACCCGTCCCAAATAACCCCGTCGCAACTAATCTAACCTATATATACCCCCACCCGTTTTTTTCCAAATCACTCAGATCTTTCTCTCTTTCTCTCTTCATTCTCTAGTTTTAAGGGAAAACATTTTTTTCGTTAAAGTTTTTTATACAAGAGCAAGGAATGCGTCAATACCTTCAGAATATCAATGTTTTAGGTATTTATATTTTTTTATATTTATTTTATTTTTTTATATTAATTTTAATTGTCGCTTATTAGTTCTAATTAAATTAGATTAAAATTGATTTTTATTTATATTTATCTTTAGTAAGAAATTGATATTGTTAGTGATAATTATAAATAATTATTGTTAATTTGCAATAATTAGAGATTGTTATAGATAATTAGCGGAATTTAGTTATAATTTCGGATAATTAGTATTAATTAGATATAATTAGTAATAATTAGATATAATTAGATATAATTAGATATAATTAGTAATAATTAGAAATAATTAGTAATAATTAGATATAATTAGTAATAGCTAGATATAATTAGTAATAGTTAGATATAATTAGAAATAATTAGTAATAATTAGATAAAATTAGTAATAATTAGATATAATTAGTAATAATTAGATATAATTAGTAATAATTAGATATAATTAGTAATAATTAGATATAATTACCAATAATTACCAATAATTAGATATAATTGGTAATAATTAGATATAATTGGTAATAATTAGATATAATTCGTAATAATTAGATATAATTAGTAATAATTAGATATAATTAGTAATAATTAGATATAATTAGTAATAATTAGATATAATTGCCAATAATTAGATATAATTACCAATAATTAGTAATAATTACCAATAATTAGTAATAATTACCAATAATTAGTAATAATTACCAATAATTACTAATGATTACCAATAATTAGTAATAATTACCAATAATTAGTAATAATTACCAATAATTAGTAATAATTACCAATAATTCGTAATAATTACCAATAATTAGTAATAATTACCAATAATTACCAATAATTCGTAATAATTAGATATAATTAGTAATAATTAGATATAATTAGGAATAATTAGTAATAATTACCAATAATTAGAAATAATTAGTAATAATTACAAATAATTAGTAATAATTACCAATAGTTAGTAATAATTACCAATAATTAGTAATAATTACTAATAATTAGTAATAATTACCAATAATTAGTAATACTTAGATATAATTAGTAATAATTAGATATAATTAGTAATAATTAGATATAATTAGTAATAATTACCAATAATTCGTAATAATTACCAATAATTAGTAATAATTACTAATAATTAGTAATAATTACCAATAATTAGTAATAATTACCAATAATTAGTAATAATTAGATATAATTAGTAATAATTAGTAATAATTAGTAATAATTAGATATAATTAGTAATAATTAGTAATAATTGGTAATAATTATTAATAATTAGCTGTAATTAGCTATAATTAGCTATAATTAGCTATAATTAGCTATAATTAGCTATAATTAGCTATAATTAGCTATAATTAGCTATAATTAGCTATAATTAGGAATAATTAAAAATAATTAGGAATAATTAGGAATAATTAGGAATAATTAGGAATAATTAGGAATAATTAGTAATAATTAGGAATAATTAGTAATAATTAGTAATAATTAGTAATAATTAGTAATAATTAGAAATAATTAGTAATAATTAGTAATAATTAGTAATAATTAGTAATAATTAGTAATAATTAGGAATAATTAGGAAACATTAGGAATAATTAGTAATAATTAGGAATAATTAGGAATAATTAGCTATAATTAGCTATAATTAGCTATAATTAGCTATAATTTCTATAATTAGCTATAATTAGCTATAATTAGCTATAATTAGGAATAATTAGGAATAATTAGGAATAATTAGCTATAATTAGCTATAAGTAGTTATAAGTAGCTATAAGTATCTATAATTAGCTATAATTAGGAATAATTAGCTATAATTAGAAATAATTAGCAATAATTAGGAATAATTAGCTATAATTAGCAATAATTAGGAATAATTAGAAATAATTAGTTATAATTAGTAATATTTAGGAATAATTAGATATAATTAGCAATAATTATGAATAATTAGAAATAATTAGCAATAATTACCAATAATTACCAATAATTACCAATAATTACCAATAATTACCAATAATTACAAAAAATTACCAATAATTAGCTATAATTTCCAACAATTGCCAATAATTACCAATAATTACCAATAATTTCCAATAATTACCAATAATTACTAATAATTACGAATAATTACTAATAATTACCAATAATTACCAATAATTACCAATAATTACCAATAATTACCAATAATTACCAATAATTACCAATAATTACCAATAATTACCAATAATTACCAATAATTATTAATAATTTCAAATAATTACCAATAATTAGCAATAATTAGCAATAATTAGCCATAATTAGCAATAATTGGCAATAATTAGCAATAGTTAGCAATAATTATTATAAATAAAAAAATTATATTATCAATATTTGTGAAAAAACAATATTAATATTATTAAAATAATAAAAAAAATTATAAATATTAAAATTATCAATATTCGCAACAGGCTTTGCTCTATTCTTAACATGTTCAAATCTCAAAGGGTCGCCAATTATCAGGTCATGCGAAATAAAAAGTTTGTGTCAGCCATGTCCAATGTAAACTCTATAATTTTTCTTGCTTGGTTGATCACCTTGCAAGTAGTGTTGCAATAGGACAGCCCAAGTCATGCCCTTCTCGTCTATAAAAATTATCTCACATGACCCTTTACATAGATCATTCTTCCTTGAAAATTTAAGGGAAATATACTGATATCCCATCAGATTTTTAAAGAAGAATGATCTATGTAAAGGGAGCGAGATGATTCTTAGAGACGAGAATGACATTACTTTGGTAGTCCTATTGCAACACTACCTTCGAGGTGATCAACCATGCAAGGACAATTATAGAGTTTACATTGGACATGGCTGACACAAACTTTTTATTGCGCATGACCTGACAACTGGTGACCCTTTGAGATTTGGACATGTTAAGAATATACAAAGTATGTTGCGAATATTGATAATTTTAATATTTTATAAATTTTTTATTATTTTAATAATATTAATATTGTTTTTTCATAAATATTGATAATATAATTTTTTTATTCATAATAATTAGTAAACGAAATCTGCTTGGATAATTAAGGGAAAATTTGTAGTCATCTCCACAACGATGATTACCAAATTTCCTTTCATTATTCAAGCAGTTTTCATTTTGCTAAGTATTGCTAAGTATTGCTAAATTAGTAATAAATTGTAATAATTAGTAATAAATTGTAATAATTAGTAATAATTAGTAATAAATTGTAATAATTAGTAATAAATTGTAACAATTGGTAATAATTAGTAAACAAAATCTGCTTGGATAATGAAGGGAAAATTTGTAATCATCTTCATAATGATGATTACCAAATTTCCTTTTATTATTTAAGTAGTTTTCATTTTGTTAAGTATTGCTAAGTATTTCTAAATTAGTAATAAAATTTAATAATTAGTAATAATTAGTAAAAAATTGTAATAATTAGTAATAATTAGTAATAATTAGTAATAATTAGTAATAATTAGCAATAAATTGTAATAATTAGCAATAAATTGTAATAATTAGCAATATATAGGAGTAAATAGGAATATATAATAATAAATAGGAATAAATAGGAATAATTAGTAATAATTAGTAATAATTAGTTAGAAACGGTTAGGAACAGTTAGGAAGAAATTTTAATAAATTTTAATAAATTTTAAGAACTTGGCACAATTTCCAGTGGATTGACGACACTCCTTTTGCTTGATTACTTTTCTCCTTTAAACTCTCACTGACTCAAAACATTATGAAAAATATGCTGCTATGTAGACAGATTCAATCTTGTATGCACGAGATTGGATATGCATTTGTAGGATCATATTTTTTATAATGTTTTCAGGCGGTGACAGTTGGAAGAAGACGATTCATCGATGAAAAGGGGGATCTTTTGTCCGACATCTCATTTACTTGCATCTTTTTCACACTGAAATAAGAATGAAGAATATGGTCAGAGGTACACATATTCATTCTCGTGCATATAAGAATGAATATGTGTACCTCCAACCAGATTCTTCATTCTGATTTCAGTGTGAGAAAGATTCAAGTAAATGAGCCGTCGGACAAAAGAGTAGATGTTAATCCACTAGAAATTGTGTCACCCTTAATTAATGGTAATTATTAATAAGTAGTTGTAATTATTTATCTTA
Organism: Viscum album; assembly: GCA_963277665.1. Classification (NCBI taxonomy): domain Eukaryota; kingdom Viridiplantae; phylum Streptophyta; class Magnoliopsida; order Santalales; family Viscaceae; genus Viscum; species Viscum album. The sequence goes on from OY728150.1 coordinate 964,120,416, forward strand.
TTTTTTCAGATAGTGTTTTTATAATTTCAAATTATTCAAAAATAGTGATGATTTTATATTTTATGTAGAAAAATATGGAACAAGGAAGTCGACATCAGTCATTATTAGATGATTGCGTTTGGATAAATCAGCACAGAAATCCAAATGGTTCTGGTTTAAATCCTGTATATATTTAGGGTGTTGAAGCTTTCTTAGCATTTGCATCATCAAAACCAGAATATGTTTTAGAAGGCACAATTAAGTGTCCTTGTAAAAAATGTGCTCTGAGAATGTTTGACACAGTTGACAATGTTGGGGGATCGATGGTGATGAAGAGACGTGAATATCGATGATGACACCCCACAATTAAGGATCGATGGTGATGAAGATGTTAATGATGTTACAAATGAATTTGAAATGACAAGAGATGTTGAAACTAAAACTCATATGGATATTGATGATGCTGAGGAGGAAGATGAAGACATTGACATTGACAGCTATGGAGAAGAGGATGGAGATGAACATTGACACAGTTAAATGCTAGTTATAATCATAACTAATATATATCTATATTAAATAGTTATTTTTAACTATCTGCTAACAATAATAATTTTGTGTTTTAGATGGACTCTGATATATTCTGCGAGTTGCAGGAGGATGACCTACCATTGGATGAGGGAGATTTTGGATCATCTGACCCTCAGCCTACTGGCGGTTCAGGGGGTACACGGACGGGGCGCGGTCTTGCATGACTGATGATTCCTGACCTTATCCCCGAGCGACATCCACATCTTGGTTTCGATCCACACACACGGAGGTATGGTAAAATGTATATTTTAGTTAAATTTAATTAATTTATTTATATATATACTAATTATTTTATTATTTATTCCTTTTTCACATTTTTGCGCATGTATCTATTGGACAGGGGAGCGCTATCTTGCATAATTATTTTTCTCAGTCATGGATCACATAGGAACAGATTCTCGTCGTTGTGCAACACGACATGTTTCATCATTGGCTGGTACGCAAATAAATAATATTTATTTTAAAATTTATTTTATTAATAACTTGATATTATAAATTATTTGTAGGTTTTATAGTATCCTATTGATGATATCATGCGCGACGCTATTCAAGTGGCATGACAGGTTTATATGCGCGATTGTTTCTATCAGTTTTTTCACAATTTGAGAAGGACAGCCATTAAGAAAGCAGGAGTGACAAAATTTGATGAGTCATGTAGACCTCACTGACCATAGTACATTTCATCAAACATTTGGGATAGATTATGTTTACACTGGTTGTTGGTGGATTTTAGAGGAGATCTTCAGTGGGATGGTAGAACCAGGGGAGACAGGAGGTGACGCATCAAGCTTATAGTCGTACATTCAGTTCGCATAGAGAGCATCTGGTAAGTATATTTTTAAAATATTTTAAATAACTTTAAATATAAACAGTTTATTTTATATTTTTTTAGGTAGTCGAGCATCCTGATATTATAGAGTTCGACGTTTATCGGAGGATGTACAGTGATCCAGCCACTGGAGAGATTAGAGGTTAGCCAGTGTCAGATTGTGGTTAGTATTATTTTTTTAGTTTGACAATTAACTGCATATAATATTTTCACAATTTTAATTTTAAATTGGAATTGAAGGATTTATATGAGGCTACAACCTCTCAGACACAGGCTGAGGGTCAGGACGAGACGATAGAGCAGACTGGTGATCACCATTTCGATGAGGCGGCATGGATGCAAGAGACACAGTATGGCTTTGAGAAGGGTCGGGTAGTTGGTATCGGCTCTCATTTGACTCTTGGCACTTATTATGGTACTGTTGCGATGTCGGTGTCCAGCTCGAGAGGAACTTGTGGAGAGACATCATCTTCTGGCTCACAGTATCAGGAGCAGTTGCATACTCAGGCTGATCTTATAGAGACTTTGCAGAAGCAACATGAAGAGATGATTCGGCGGTAGCAGTAGTAGGAGCAGCATCACGAGGAGCAGATGCGTCGATGGCAGCAGCAGCAGCATGAGGAGGAGATGCATCGATGGCAGTAGCAGCATCACAAGAAGATGGAGTACATGTGCCGTCTGACTCGTAGTTTAGGGATGGAGTTTCCTCCACCATCTCCTTCAGCTCCTCCACCTCCTCCAGAAGACGACCCCCCCAATGATTTTTTTATGTTAAAAAAATTTGAATTTAACATTGTAATATGAATTATTTACATTTTCTATCTTTTATATCAGTGTAAATATTACATAATTTAATTTATAATATTTTATTATTATTTTATATTTTTTTGTGAATATTGAGAATTTTAATATTTTTTATTTTTTTATTATTTTAATAATATTCATATTATTTTATTAAATATATTTTTTTAGTATTATATTTTTTGTTTGTTTATTTACTAATAATAATAATAATAATAATATTTTATGATTTATTTATTTATTTTTTGTGAATATTGATAATTTTAATATTTTTTATTTTTTTAATAATAGTAATATTATTTTTTTATTAATCGTAATTTTGTTAAATTTTTTTTAAAATTATTTTTTTATTTGCGATGGGACCTTTTGTGATGGGACCCCGTCGCAAATATTCTAAATAAATATTTTTAAAAAACATATTTGCGACGGGACTACTTACCTGTCGCAAATACTTTGTTGTGACGGGCCCGTCACAGAACGTTATATATATATATTTTTTTTTTTTTTTCGACGGGATGGTGGGCCCGTCGCAAAAACTATTTGTGACGGGCCCGTCGTGAAAAAGTGTATGTATATAATGCATATAATCTGAGACTTATTTTGCGACGGTGATGTTTCCCATTGCAACTATCATTATTTGTGATGGGCTCATCGCAAACAATTGTATTTGCGACAACGTTTTCTACAATGGGCTATTTGCGATGGGACCCCGTCACTAAAGCTTATTTGTGACGGGATCCCGTCTCAAATAATCCGTCGCAAATACCAAGAATTTCAGTAGTGTATGGTGGATGAAGCTTCTTTGATTTGAACCACCACATGTGGCTTTTCCCAGCTTGTTCTTTATCCTTTCTCTTGAGGAATGATCCATTGATAGAGTACACTAGATCCCCCCCCCATTCACAATGAGGTATATCTTACATGGCAGGGGTAGTGTGAAGTATAAATCATACTCTTTATGGGTTGCTACTTGTGAAACCTCTTTTTCTTCCAATGTTGGCTTCATAGGGGCTGCATGTATTGAATGATCAAAGGGAGAATATTCAGGTAATTCTACTTGAATAAAATTTGAATTTGAATTTTTAGTAAGTAATTTATCCCTTTAAAAATGATCAAACTCTTGTCTAATTTCCTTAGGCTTAGCTAATTGGATCTCTTGATGGGGATCCTTGAATGTATGTTCATTGAAATTAGGTAGATCCATGTGTTCTTCCATAGGTGTAAGTATAATTTCTTTATCTTCCTCTAAGGAATAGAAAAGATTGTATGAATATGTATGATCAAAATAGTAGGGAGTGATTCACAATTTAGATTCGATAAAATAAGGATATATAGAGTCAAAGAATGGTTCAACTCCCATATTTGGTTTAGATTCAATCAATGACTCAGTGGTAAGTGCCTCTTGAAGTATATTCTCAGTGGATGGATGTAGGTAGTCTGGATCCTCCATTTTCACTTCAAATTCTATGACTTGGGTGGTGTATTTCTTAATTGATGCTAGATCTAATTCTTTTTAGGGTTTGGGGATATCAAGCAGTTCCTCACTTTCATTCCACAATTCATCAAATTCTTGTTGATATCCCATATGTAGCTCAGCAATAAATTCTTCCTAATTTGCCTCCTCAGGAAAGAAAAGTGGCTCATCTTATAGTTCAGGTTCAGACTCAGGTTCAGGTTCTTATGATGATGCTCAAAAGTATGTAGTTATCCAATCCATTTTATCTTGGAGACCTTGCACCTTTTCATCACACTCTTGAATATCAAACTTGATTTTCTGCTTTGTCACTTGTTCCTAGAAATATTCTAAAGGAACTTCTTCAAAAGTGTTGGGAGAAAATAAAAGGCACTCTTCTTGTGTCTTGTCCACTTCTTGATAGAATTATGGAAAGTATTTTTAGAATTCAGTGAGTTCTCTGGACAATCCTTCAACCACTAGTTTTTTGAGGGTCTCCTTGAGATCTTCGATGTGGTCCTTGAATTCCTCCTCTTTGAAAAGTTGGATTTGGGATCCTATGATCTGTCTATCCCATAATAAAACTCCATATTCTTTAGAACAGAGCTCTTTGGCTATTGGTTCTTACACCTAAGATTTTTTTTATTCAATTAATTGAAAATAATTTCATATGAAAACTTCATGGAAAACCTTTTTTAGTTTTTAATTTTTTTATAAAAACAATTAAATCTAACTAATATGTGAAAATATAAAAGATAAATTAATAACTGATTGGATTCCCAACAATGATGTCAATTTTGAGGCATACCTATCATGGTACATGGTCAAAAGTAATTATAATTATTCCTAGTGCAACACAGTGGCTAAACAGGGTTGTCTCACTTGAAGAATATTTTAGTTTGTTCATTTAATTATTCTAAATTACCTAATCTATCTCTTTTTTTATTGATTTATAAAAAAATTACAATATTTTTGGGTTTTTTATTAATGACATGCAAAAATGGAAAATATAACTTTTACTAACATTCAAACTAAATAGAATGGGTTAAGGAAGGAAAGTACTTGGTCATGGGTTCATCCTTGGATTCAATCATTATTATATTCTATGTGTTTGATTTCAGTTTGATAATCCAAACATGAAATATCATGTTTGAATTTCTATTATTTATTTATAAATTATGGAATATCATTGAATTGTTAAGCACCCTTAATTCTACCTCCTCCTTTAATCAAGGTTGATGACACTCCTTGGTCTATGAGGTTTCATCTTCTAGGACCCAGCTCAATTGATGTTGTTTCATCCACTTATTAGCTTAACTTCAACATATAAATAACTAACCAATAGAGAGAGGTAAAAATAATTAAATAAAATAATAGGGATAGATTGAGTTACAAGTCATTGGGGGTAGTCACCATATCAGTGACATTTGCCTCACCCATTCATTCATACTCAATTCTATCTAAAAACTTAAAATTAAACTTTAAAGAAAATTCATTAACACTTTGACCTCCCCCCAGGAAAAGCCTCAGGGTTAGCCTCTCATTTCTGACAGTTAGATATTACAATGGTGGAGTGGATGGAAGAAGATAAGAAGAAATAGAATAAAATAAAATAATGAATAATTAAAAGGAATGAGGATGAGAAGTTAAAAGAATAAAAGAAAATGTAATTGGGATGATATAAGAGAGAGGGAGGGAGAGAGAGAGATAAAGAATAAAATAAAATAAAAGAAGAAAAAAATAAAATATATATTTTATAAATAATGTTAAAATAATAATAATTATTATTATTATTATTAAAAGAATAATTTTATAAAAAGGGGAGAAGAAAATTAATTAAATAAATTTAAAATAAGAATGTGATATTAAAAAATAATATTTATAATAATAATAATAATAATAATTTTTCAATTATTATTATTATTATTATAATTAAAAGAAGAATAAATTAAATGGTGGAAAAAAAATTAAAAATATGAATGCACTTATTTATTTAAAACTAAAATTAAAATTACAATTTAAATTTAAAATAAAACAAAACTGAAATGAAAATAAAAAATTAAAACAAATTATAAGGAGGGAGAGAAGAGTTCAAGGCAACTCGAGCTTCTTCCTCTAGTGAGATCCCAACCTTTGGTTTTCAACTAATGCTAGGTAAGGAGGCAAGGACCTTCTTTACATAGGATGAGGAGGGGGGTTGTGGCCTCCCTATGCCATGAAGGCACGCTAGTCTCGGGAGGAAACACTTGTAGGTGTGGGTTTTTAGGAACTATGTGGGTGAGATCCATGCAGGGTGGATATTCCCTCCAATGTTCATCAAGCGTGGGCCACAGGGCAGTGGCAACTATAGTGGTGAAACAGGGTGGTTGACCATGGAGAGGATAGGGGCTCGAGCTAGTGGTGGTGGATCGACATGGGCAACCTCACCCTCCTCCAACCTTCTAATTGGCCGGAGGATCTTGAACCGAGTAGTGGCGATGCTCCGGTGATGGACAGGGGACATCGGGATTCGGCAACATCAAGAGGTAGTGTCATGGTGGCGTGATCTCAGGTTTCCCTACCCTTAGGGGATAGATGTGACCAGTGTTTGGTGAGTAGAGGTGATGTATGGTAGGTCATACTTCCTTCCTACATCCTTCTCATTGTTTAGAGGAGCACAAGCAGCAGCAGTTGTGGTGGTCGGTCGAGGTTGTGTGGCAGGGGTGGGGCAGGGGCTGGTTGAGGTGGTCGGATGACACAGAGAGCAGGGAAGGGTGAATCACATCATCTAGTGACATCAGGGGCATAGAAGTGAGGCAGAGGGGCACAAAAGTGGTGGTCTGCGGCGATGATGTGGTGGAGGTCCCACCCCCCCCCCCTCAAAATGGTGGGACGGGCATCGATCCTTTATAAGGATCGGTGTGGGAACAACATGCATTCCCGCTCCTAGTTGGGCTCCTGGATGACACACACACACACACACACACACATGGTACACAACACATGTGGCCCACGTAGTCCTTTAGGACAACTATGCTCTCCACGGGGTTCACCACCCATAGCCCAACTACATAGGACCTGGCCACCTATGCACCTTGCCAGCTCAGCTAGATCTCTCTATGGGTTGTGTGGTCGGCTGACTAACTTGATCTGGCTTAGTAGAGTGCACCCATGGTTTGAAGGCTACCTTTGTTTGGCCTAATTTTTATATAAACAAAGAGAAATGAGTTAGTAAAATTTACCAATGTTTATCAACATTTATCAAGTAAATTCCAAACATAAAGACCACATTCTTATACTATTTCTAAATCCATTCCAATTCTTCATTCTAAACTACCCACAATTTAATAAAATATTGAAAATCAAGGGGGTTTACATTAAAAATTATGAAGAAATCATCAAAAAAAATTAATAAAAAATGCACATATTTTTTTTTGTCATTCATTCTAAGTATAACTCCAAAAAAATAAAAAAAATGAAGAGGTTATTTTAAAAATAAAAATAAAAGAGTACAAAAGTAGATGAAAATTCAAGAGGGTTCCCAAATCATTCATTATGCTTCCTTTTGATCATAACCTTTATTTTGAGTTTTTGAGGAAGTTGGAGTTGTTACAAATTTGAATGGGGGAATTTCATGAAGTTTTTACTTTTTAAATCATGCACTATACTTTAGAGATAAACCTCCTCCTTGATCCTTAATTTTTAAACATAAATTTATACCTACCTTAAGACTTATATTCATTATAACCCTAATGAAAATACCTCATGATTTTATGTTCCTTTTTCTTTAGAAAGTGGATAAAAGAGTTTATTTAAGGACTATGGATAAGGAGAGTGTTCTCATGATATGAGAATAACTCTACTTGAATTGTATCATGATAGATGAGATAAAATATTCAAGTGATATAAATCATGATTTAGAATGTTTAATAATAATAAATTAAGGAACTTTAATGGATGAAAGTATAATTTCTACCATTTCAATAAGGAAAAAAAATAAAATTCTTGAATTTTTTATTTCTTTGGAAAATGGGAAATTGAATTAAAATTTTATGTAACATTTGGAAATTTGATTTGAAATTATTGATTCTTTAATTTTATTTCCTTTAAATTGGAATAATGATAAAATCGGGGCCCTCTGATTCTTAATGTTGAAATTTAATACTTGAGGACAATATTGGTTTAAGTGTGGGGGCATTTGAAACATACAAATTTCATATATATTTTTAAATTTTTTTCAATGATTTTATAAATATTTTTAATGTGAATACCAATGAATTTCAATGATTTATTAAATTATGGGTAATTTGAAGTGTGGGATTAAAATGGTCCAAAAGGAATACATTTCTTAGGAGTTGAAATTGGGAATTTATTTTCTATATTCTTTTGAAAATTTATTTAATTTTTGATGTTTTTCAGGTATATAAAAAATGGCTAGGCCCTCTATAGTCCTTGAACTAGAGGATACACACCACATATCCATCCTAAGAGGGTTTTTCGATCATGTATCCCACTGGGAGGTCCCACTGGAGCCAGCAGAGCATGAGGGAATCAATCTCATGAAGCGGCCTATGGGGGATCAAGCCTACGGGGATTATAATTTGGTTACAGCCAAGGAGCGTCGGCCTGCAGTGTTGAAACGCACAGAGTGACAGGAGGAGAGCGTCTCCAGCATGGGGTGGTTCATAGAGCAGGTGGGAGTCCTTCAGATCCCACACGACTTAATTATGGTGTGATCCCAATGTCTTTTCTTATAAAATAGCATGCTCTCTCACTGTAGTTTCTATGTGGGGTGCATTCTTTGAAGGTACTATTCATCCTTAAAAAAAATTGTGTGCATTCCCCACTCAAATTCTTTCCATGAACCACTCAGATACTATGGCTCCAACATACTCCACCGCCTACCACACCGCTTCCACATTATTCCTCATCCTGTCACTACTTTCATCATCATAAACCTATGTTTATGTCACCCCCAAATCTTGGGGTCGAGACTTTCGCCACTACCAAAGCACCCAGATGCCTTGGATCATATCCTACACCCTCGATGACCTCCATGGTCCATTTCAAGGATCATAATCCACTGATAAGGTAAGATGAGAAGAATAAGTATTCACTACCATTTCCTCACTTCAAACTCTGCACCAGAAAAGAGCATGATGTCTCTCATCTCCACTCAATTCACCAGATCCATCATTAGATATTTTCTCAAATGGTGACTCATGATCCACCATTGGAGATTTTTCTTAATGGTGACTCATGAGCCACCATTGAATATTTTTCTCAATGGTGACTTGTGATGCACATTGTAAATTTTTCCAATGGTGCCTCATGAGCCACCATTAGAACCAATAGTGAATCATGAGCCACTCTTGAGATAATGGTGAATTGCAAGCCACCGTTGAGCGGTTTCCAGCATCAGCCGCACCATCTACCTTCGTCGCCTTCAAACCACTATACTACCATCATGGAAGCCTAAGAAGCTCGATTTTAGCCCATTTTCCACCACTAGAGCACCTTTTTCCACCATTTCCTGTGAACAAGGGATCATCTTCTCTAACTCCCTTAATCCCTATTTGAACTACTTCACTCATCTAACCACTATGAAAGTAAGATGATGTTTGATGATAACTATATATTATAACCATTTCTACCTAACCAATATCTCACTAATGGAACTCTATGAAGAATAATTGATCATACATCCACCGTAAAGTTTAAATGATGTCTGAGGGGCCACTTTCATTCCATTTGAGTACTTCCCCCTTACTACTTCCATATCACCAAGCCCTGTACTACATTAACACGAAATCAATGCCCTCCATCCATGACATGCATGAGCTGAGGGGAGGGGTCATTCCAAATCCATGTCTTCTAGGATAATTTAAAAGAATCCATTCAATTCGGTTGTTTCCAAATTTACACCTGGAGTCTCACAGATAATAAAGATTCAAATTTATATAAATATATTCCATTGTGGAGGAAGATCTGGGGGATATTTAAATAAATTCTAATGAAGTACTTGCTTCCTATAAAAATAGGAGGAATCCCACTAATTAAAAGTATCAAGGACTCAAAGGAATAAACACCTATTGCTACTACATAGACTCATTTTTTACTATTTTATTTTCTTTCTGCTTCCCTCATGTCATCTGCCTAATATTTCTCCATTTTTTACCTTTTAATGGATAATTTTACCCTAAATATAATTGGGTTAAGGGGACATGACCCATTGTAATGATGGAGTTTTAGTTTTAATAAAATTCTTCTCTATATTTTATTTATTAAATGGTTTTCAATTTATGAATTTAAAGTTTTAATGAGATAAGATCATGTTTTGTTTAAAAACTGAACATTATTAAATTGACTTGATTAAATAATTTTATTCTTCCTCTTATTATAATTAGATTACACTGATTGGGTGATCCAGTTTCAAGGAGATAAGTGATTAGTGATTTCTAAACACTTGGGGAAGACACAGTGAGATAATATAATCACTTAGGGAAGTCAATTCACAATTTTGAATTGCTTAGGTGATCTAAGGGATATCTATTGTTCCTTTCAAAATTGGAAGGATAATAGACCAACCAAGGAAATTGGGAGGAATATTCCCATTATAAACCAATATTTAATCAAGGTTGGAAAAGGAGAAATTATTATTTATCCATTCATTAAACTAATTAACTAAAACAAAATATGAAATTTAAAATGGTCCATGATTTCATTACATAAGGGAATCCAAACCTAAAACCCAGTGAGTATTCTCTAAATTGATCTTCAAAAACCAAGTCCATTTCTTCCTTATCATTAATATTATTGATTTTTTTAATTTACTTTTTATATCCATGAAATATTAATTCAAAAAACCACTCTTGGGAGAAAACATAGGTCATACCTACTACTATAGCCTTAGTGGGAAACAAATAGCTTTTTCTACACCCCACAACTAGGTGGTGCCACTATGAATTTAAAAAACACATTTAAAATGATTGAGGAATATTTTAAAAAGACCTTATAATTAAAATACTACCTCTATAACAATCATTGTTTAAAACCAAAGAAACCGTGAATGATCATGTTATAAATGATCCTTTTTCAAGCCATTTTTATCCATTCCTACCCTCCTCTTAGTAATTTCATGATATTTTAATGATGAAGTGTGGGGGTGAAGGGATTCATGGTGGAAGGGATGAAATACATTATGAATAAAAAGTGAAGGGGTTTAATATATAGGGATTAATCATAGTTTACTCATTTAATTATTTATTATTTTACCCCTCTTGAAAAAGAGAGATAAAATGACAAAAAAAACAAAAAAAATATGGGTTGTAATTTAGAAAAACCAAAAAAACACTATTACTAGAACTATTATTTTTATCATATGTGGTTAGGCAGTGGATGCGAGGTTTATTCTAAGCATAAATTTTGAAAAATAAAAAAATAAACAAAACTTATTTGAAAAAAATCATAAAAGTAGAAAAAAAAATATTCAAGAGGGTTCAAAAATCATTCATTATGATTTATTTTGATCATAACCTTTACATTTAGTTTGAGAAAGTGTGATTTTATAATTTTAAGGGGATAATATCATTAAAATTTTACTTTTTTACATCATGATTTATACTTTAAGATAGAAACATCCTCTTTGAGACTTAATTTTTAAAAACAACAATTCCTAACAACCTTAAGCCTTAGATAAATTTTAACCTTAATTGCAAGAGCCCATGATTTTATGTGTCTTTTGTCTTTGCAAAGTGGATAAAGCATCTCATTTACAATTCTATGGATAAGAAGAATGTTCTAATGATATGAGAATAAATATACTTGAATTTATATCATGAGTGATGAGTGAAAAGATTCAAAAGAGATTTAAATCATGATTTGTCATGATTAATACTAATTAATTAAGGAACTTGAATGAATGAGAAGAAAAGTACCACAATTTTAAAAATTAAGGAAGTAAAATACTTGATTTTATTTTTTCTTTGAAAATTGAGAAATTAAATTGATATTTTATGTGGATTTTTGAAATTTTGATTTGGCATTGAAAATTGTTTGATTTTATTACTTTTAAATTTAAATATTGATAACATTAGTTCCCTCTCAATTCCCTATTAAGATTTTATTCTTAAGTAAAAGCATGGTTTAAGTGTGGGGGTATTTGATAGAGTAATATTTGGTGCATATTTTTAATCAATTTTAAATTATTTTTAATTTTTCTTCAATGATGATACCAAGGTATTTCAATGCTTTATTAATTTGTGGAAAAATTGAAATATGTAATGGAAATAGTTTTAAAAGAGTAAAAGAATTTTGTTTTTGAAATTGAATTTTAACTACGAATATTTGATGATTAAGTGTTCAAATTTTTAAGTATTTATCATATTCTTTTTTAGTACTTCACCAAAAAATAGGGGCCAAACCAACGAAATCCATCAACTAAAGCCACAAAATCCACTTAACCAGCCCCTAAGGGTAGGCTGGCCAAGCATGACTAAGGGAGATCCCACACATGGCAGGAGCATGGGGAATCACTCCTATTTATAGGTGTTCCACAGGGAATCAATCCCACGGGGAAGAAGAGTGGGCCTGAAGGCCCGCACAACACGACCATTTAGCATATGTGTAGTGTCATTCAGGAGCCCACCTTGGTGCAGGCTTCTAGATGATGGAAGACATGATTTTTTTTATAATCCTGTGCACATTTGTCCCATATTTTTATATAGTACTCCCTTTTTAGGGTACTTTTCCTCCTCTCTCATCATGATCAGACACATGGGTGTCTACTGGATCCACTCACTCATTACTTCCCACTGTTGCCTCAGACTCACTAATCACCATTAGAACCTACTAGAGTCACTATGAACGCTATGGGATATCTTGAGATCAAGATAGATCACCATTTCCATGCCTTAAAACCAAATTAGATTACCTCAAAATCCATATTCAACCACATTTAGGGATTTTTCAAGGGATCATCCAGCCACTTCAAAAGTCGAATGATGAAAGAGGAGCTCCCATTATTTTTACTACCTTACCACATCCTCAAATATCTATTTCCACATTCATATTCATGTTACATGCACTAAGGCCATTCATGGACAAAGGAAAGGAAGAAGGACACCTCTTAATATCCTGGTCCATGCCGCGATTTGGGAAAACCCATGACATATGGTTATTTCAAAACTTTTTAATTACTTTTCTTTTTATTTTATCATTTTATATTATTCTTATCTCTCTCTATCTCCTCATCCCCCATTCTTCTATTTTATTTTATTATTTTCTTCCTTTATTCTTTTAATTATTCTATTTTATTTTATTACTCTCTTCTTCCTCATTCCACCAAATGATCTATTACCCTTAATAATGAGGAGCTGAACCAATCCTTGGCTCAGGGGAGGTTGAGGTGTTATTAAATTTTTTATTAAATTTTATCTTATATTTTTGATATATATGAGTGGAATTCATGAATGTGGAAAAATATCCCCCATTACATGAAACTCAATCTATTTTTATTGTTTTATTTAATCTTTTTTCCCTCTCTTTATTGGTTAGTTGTTCACATGATGGAGTTGAACCAATCAATGGATGAAATGGCATCAAAAAAGTCGGGTCATGTAAGATGTCACACCCTTGACCAAGGTGTGTCATCAACATTGATTACAAGAGGAGGTGGAATTGAGAGTGCTTAAGTTATTTGATATTTCACAATTTATAAATAAGAAATAATAGTAATTCATCATGATATTTCATGATGGTATTATCAAACTAAAATCAAAAAAATAAAGGAGAATAATTATTTAACCCAAAACTAAACCTAAAACCAAGTTATTTATTTATTAACTCATTCTATTTAGAATTTCATGTTATTTTAAGTTTATAATTTTTATATTGTATGTCATTTCAATATCTTATAAAATAAAAAAAACAAAACATTTTCCATTTATTTCATTGAATAAATAAAAAAATCAAAAATAAATTGTTTGGGTGAATTAGAATAAGTAGGTGAACAAACTGAGAAGCTCATAAAGTGAGAAAACCATGGTATTCCACTGTGTTGTACTAAGAAAATAATTTTCTTTTTCCACGCCCACAATAGGAATGAAACAATGAATCTATTTTATATTCCTTATGCTTTTTATCAGCTTTATCTTTTGTTTGTTTAACCCTCTGTAAGTATTTTTTTTATAATCATGAAGGGGGGAAGGTTATTCTATCAAAGGTATGTTCATATTGTTAAAGTTTTTAAATCATCCTTAAGTTTCAATTGATTTGAATTTTATGCTATCAAAATTATTTTTTATCTTGTTAAATGTTTTCAAATATTTTTTAATTTTCAAATATTTTAAACCCAGATTATTTTATGTTTCTTTTAGATCATTGTAAAGGATTTTAAAAATCTCATCCTGAATCTCATTATAAAATATTGAAATTCATTTCAAAAATTTATTGGGTATATTTTTTAAAATAAATCTTATTGTATGATAATATTTCTCTTGTTTATTTCAAGTATATGTTATAATAAAAGAGTGGTAGATTGTTATACCTCTCACCCTCTTAAGTGTTTTAATGATCACAAACACCAATTATGTTTCTAGCCATTTATTTTTATTTTATTTCAGTTATTATGTTTGGGAATAAACTAAGGAAGTTTCTCATACAAACCATGGGATCAAGAGACACTTGGAGTACCACTTTGGAGGCCCTCTCTAGATGGAAGTACTGGTTACCTGGTGGAAAAGCATCTTCCAGATGGTAGAGTTGTAAAGAAGTAGTTTCTCATATCTAGACACATCAGCTACCAACTAGTAGGAAAGCAACCGGCCAGTAGAACATGGACAACCCTGATGATCCCTAATAAGCCCACCGGCTAACCAATAAAAACTATTGGTCAACTGGTGAAGCTTTTCCAGAAAGTCAACATAGTCATTATAGGTTTTCCCCTCCAGAATCTCCCACCTCCCAATAGCTTTATTAAAGTTCCAAGGACTCCAAAACCACCATGGGACCTCCAAACACTATAAATACACCTCCTTTAATTCTTTGATAGATATGGTGACTACTATATACCATATTGAAGCTATTACACCCACATTTGATCTATCTTATACTATATTGTCATAATCTATCTATCTCTCATTTTTCTATCTTTATCTTTTTTTTTACTTCTCTATCTTTTTTAGAGGATTGATATTGATTTTTAAAGGTTTTTTGTTAATAAAACCACTTCTTCTTCTTTCTATTGGGTGTTCACTAACATTTAAGTGAGGGATTTGGGTTTTCTTTATTACACCACTAATAAGCAAGTGTATTTATCTTGTATCAGGTTTCTTTCTTATGCTACTAAAAATCAAGGTTCTTTTTGGGTATCTTGGATACCGTTAAAGATAAGCAAGTAATCTAAAACCTCTAAAGCTTTGAGGGGAGGAGATTTAGGCACTCAAGTATTGAGTTTTTATTGAACTCCTTTATCAAATTATTATGACTTGTCTTTTAATTTAATTTCCTATTGTACTTACAATTTATTTTAATTATATCATATTATTTACTTTTAATTTTTTAAAATGAAATTCACTCCCCCCCCTCTTTTCATCCTAGTCATACCAATAGTAATATTCATAGCATGGTCATTTGATCTTATAAAAATACATGTCAATATTTAGGTAGGTATTGGGACACCCTTTCGGTCACTATTGTGTATAATTTTGATTTTTATTTACCTTTTCGTCTATTCTTGAATTTCATAGGTGTTGGGGGTCGAAAATTGGATTTTTAGGGGAAAACATATCAGGCACACGATTAGTGCATGGTTTGTTAAAACATGCAGCTAACCCTATAAGGGGGACACAGAGGGTGATAATGGGGTTTGGACTAGTTTTTCAAACCATGTGACACCTAGGAGTAACCATGCATCCATTTTTTAGGTGGAAAGTGGCACCTTCATGGTTGGCTCATGGTTTTCCTAACTATGTAGCCTTTCTAGGTCACTTAAAATGTGTATTTTTACCATTTTTTTCCTATCAATTTTATAAACCTTGGACTTAATTTTTCTTCATATATCATGTGAATCCATTATCTGATTTTCTTAGAGCTCTTCCATCTTTTTGGTGGTGGATATCTCTATGAAATCTTGGTGTTTTGTCTTGAGGTGAGTCAATTTATTCATGGTTTCTTCTTCCTTTTACCCTCTTCTTTCTTGTTCATACTATTTTATAGAGATGTGTAACCCTAGAAGGGGTTTAGGAAAAATCTAGGATATGTGATGGGAAAAACGGTTGGTTTTCTTATGGATTAGGCATGTGAGGCCTTGATCTACCTCTTTATAGTGTTTTTCATCAGAGGCGATAATATTTGGACTGAATCTTTGATAGGTGTCTCTATTTAAGGTAATTTTCCATGGTTTACCTTTAAATTGTGAATCAACTTTGGTTTTTTTTATTAAATTACCTTTTAGTTGATTTATAGTTGGTTTTTACACCATTTTTTATATGATTTATGGCTTGGTTTGGAAATTTGGGTATTTCAAAAAGGGTTTTCCAAAGTTTTTGATAAAATGGATCAAAGGGATTTTATAGCATGATGTGGATTTCTAAAAATGGTTTCATAAATTATTTTACCTTATGGAAATGTGTATTATAAAATGGGAAAGTTTTATTATGAAAATGGCTTGTGTGATGGATTTGATTTGTATGGAATATGTTGTGATCATGTTTCCATAGAGTAGCACATGGGTTAACCAGGGTGTGAACAAGGGGTTTTTTTGAGGGAATGTGAGTACCTTTAGAGTGAA
Organism: Viscum album; assembly: GCA_963277665.1. Taxonomy (NCBI): domain Eukaryota; kingdom Viridiplantae; phylum Streptophyta; class Magnoliopsida; order Santalales; family Viscaceae; genus Viscum; species Viscum album. The sequence goes on from OY728150.1 coordinate 964,136,835, forward strand.
GACCATGTGAGCTTACATTTTTCTTTCTAAGGTACTATGATAGACTTTGGGTAAGAAGATAATGTGATATTTCATGTTTGGTTTCTAAGAGACTGTGAGATCTCTTGGAGTTAATTCTATGGAAGACTGAGAGAGCTTTCATTTTTTACTTAGCTATATATCATACTTTTTTACTCACTCATATTAGGCCGGATGGTTAGAACCCTAGGTTCACATTACTGATTTTGTATTGGTTTATATGCTTTATGAATTTAATTAGTTCCATTTTGATATATGGAGATATATTATTTCTATATTTATTTAGAAGGTTATTTGATGTTAGTATTATGCTCATTCTTATGATGCATTGTTGAATATGTTGATCATATTGAGCCTTGAACCTTGTTTCTTGATTTGATCCATGTCTAGAATTTTATTTGGAAAACTAATTTTATTTGAAATGGAAAACCAAAGGGATTTCAAAGGTTTATTTAAAAATGTATGTTTTTAAAGTGGTTTACTTTTGAAAATGATTTTCAAATTAGTTTATTGGTTTTCATATGTAAAATACTTAAATAGATTTATGGTGGTATCCTAATGGTCTTTGTACCTCACACCCTTCTTAGGCCCTTTTGAATTTTCATATTTCATTTTATAGGACATCGGTAAAGGTAAAGGAACCATGTTTGAGGGTGGATCTTCCTGATTATCGTTGTCCATGTTTTATGGAGGATACATGGTATCATAGGGTATAACTCAAGTGGAGTTATTTTTCATATTTTTCATCACTTTGGATATATGTATATGCCTTGTTTTTCTATGTTCCCATTCTTTTGAGTTTTTGGGTTTTTACTTAAGATACCATGTATTTATGTTCTTTTATGGCATGTCTTGTATATGTTGTTATGGTATCTTCTTGGTTTTTGTTTTTTACTCTGTATGTTTCATTTTATGTGTAGTTGACTCTAATGAGAGTGGTGTGGTCATCTAGTTTTATGGATAGGTCATGCCTATTTACCAATGGAGAAACCATTGCCGAAGAGGTTTTTTGGTTATACCTAGTGTTTTTTCCAACCTATGGTGATCAGGAATGTGATTTAAGCTATGTAAAAGGAAGAATTGGGTGATGGTTTTGGTTGATCTAGGTTGGTTTATTATAAAATGGTATCATAACAGGGTTTTTTATTTGGGAATCATTGGTAGACTAGATCTAGGATCATCGGGTCTTAATAGGTAGGAATGGTTAAGTTCCTGGACAGTTCTTCTTCGTGTTGAGCCTTGAGTTTCCATTAGTGTTATAGGATTTTGGTTATGTTTGAGCCTATATATGGGAAGTTTTGATAATGTTTTGAAGTATTTATCCATCATTATTAAATCCTAGAGTGATCACAAGGGTCATTTTGAGTTTTAGGGATGAAACAGGGAGGTCTGGAGGAGGAGCACGGTTAGTGCTCATAGTTAGTAGTAATTGTTCGTAGCCCATGTGTCATTTCTTGAAAACTCTAATGACACTTGTATGGTTGGAGAAGGTTTTCCAAACCATTCATACAAACTGTGTGCAGGGGGAAATACTTGGGGGTTTTATGTTTTTCCTCTATTATTTGGAGTCGCTTATGATGCTAGTGTTTCTTATTTTTACCAATGATGGGGGTTTACTTTTGGATCTTTTTTGTGTGTTTGAGGTTGAATTGTGCTTGATGGAGCTTGTGTTACTATTTTTTATAGATAATGATTCCCATAAAAACCTCATATGGGCATATAGAGGATATTTTTAAAAATACCCCATAGGAAAACCCTCCTATTGATCCATATTTGGTGGAGTCAGTGATTCGTATGATCTAGTCCTTGGGTCAAGTGGGTGGTCGTGAGTAGCCCTAGACTATGGACCATGCCTAGAAGTTCTTGAGGAAAATCCATTTTTGTTCCATGGTGACAAGGGACCCAGTGAGCACAAGAAGTTTCTAGATCATATATTGGATCATTGAGTTTCTGAAGACCCATGAGAACTTTAAATTGGAATTATCAATGTATGTTTTTGGAAGGATTAGGTAGAAATTAGTGAAATTCAATGGTGCTTTTGGGGAATCATGAGTATCTCACATGGACCACTTTCAAAGTGGATTTCAATCAATATCTTTACCCAAATACCTTGAGGGTGGTTAAGGTTCATGAGTTTTTGAAGTTATAAAAAGGGGATCATTCATTGATATTTATGTCTCCATATTCATATAGTTGGTTCATGTTTCTCTCAATATCCTCATGAATTACTATCTTAAGGATTGACATGTTGAGATTGGTTTGAGTCTATATATCAGGTATTTGCTTATTATTCTATGTATATTGACCTATTATAAGGTGTTTGAAAATAAAGTGATAGAAAAGACATATTTTAATAGAAGTATAGGTATCAGTGGTGTTCTTTTAGTTGGAATAATCCAGAGTTATTTTCCAGGTTAGAAGAAGAAGTGAGATAAGTCTCAAAGAAGCAGTGGAAAGAGTGTCCAAAAATCATCAGGTTTGGTGAATGTGGATTATTTAGGGTGTAATATAGTTTTATATTATTAGTATATGAATGATGGACACACCATTCCCTATTCCTCAAAGACTCGGAGGATGTTTCATTGGTGTGGGTAATCCGAGCATATCCAATGCTTCTATTAGTTGGATTCATGGGTGAGAAATGTGGGATCTACATTTCTGAAGGTCTCTTAGGTGAAGTCAGAGGCTTACAAGGTTGGGGGATCTCACCCACATGGTAAGGGAGATTACCACCAAGGTAATAATATGAAGGGTGGTTATAATCTAAGGTGTCTCCATGTAGAAGAGGTTATTCTAGGGGAATTAGACTCCAGGCCAACCATTGTGAGAGGTACGGTGTTTTTTTATTCTTCCATAGAATCATTTTTATTTGACACTAGTGCATCCCATTCATTCATTTCACTAAATATGATTGATTCATTGGATATATGGTATGAGTTAATGTCATATTTCATGTATTTTTTAACCCATTGGGTAGGAAAAAGGAGCAAGGTTTGAACTCTAAGTTCCATGTTTGTATAGCTAACATGGAATTCATTTGGGACTTCCTTGTTTTGGACCTGGAAATTTTCAACCTTTTCATTAACATGGAATGATTGATTAACTTCAAGGACCTATTTTACTACTACCCTCATTGGTTCTAGTTCCTTACTCTAAATGGGATAACCCATGTCTTTTAGGGTGAGTGGGATTCATGGTTAGGGAGGGAAGAAACGGTTGATTCAGATTTGGGATGGATCTCGTTCTAGTTTTCTAGGTTTTATATTGATGTTGTAGAGTATATTTTAGTAAGTGAACTTCCAATGGTCATAGATAGGTACCAAAATGTGTCTGTGGAGTATTTTTTGTAATTTTATCCCCCAATAAAGGTCGATTTCACTATTGAGATACTTCTCAGGACAAGACCAAGTTCCTTGTTTCCTTACTAGATGGCTCCAACTAAGCTAAAAGAGTTTAAAGTTTAGTTATAGGACCATGAGGGTAATGGATTAATCCTCCCTGGTGTGTCACCGTGGTATTTTACAATCTAATTTTCAAATAAATAAGAAGTAAGCATCTAAATTTATACAGAATACTATAAGATAAACAAGGTGACCATGAAGAATAAATACTCATTACCTATAATTGATGATATTTTTGATCGTATCAGTGGAGCCTATTGGTTTTCAAAGATGGACCTAAGATTCGGGTACCACCAGTTGATTTTCTGGGAAGAGGATATTCTGAAGACCACCTTTCATGGTTAGTATAGAAATTAGCTGTATTTTTTTATACCCTTTGGGCCTACCAATTCTCCTGAAGTTTTTATGGTGTTGATTAACCATATCTTCCACCAATTTTGGGACTCATTCATGGTTGTTTTTTTATGAAATATTGGTGTATTCCAAGACAAATAAGTACTGTGATTACCACCTATGGGTTTTTTTGTGTGTTTTGAGAAATTATGATCTGTATTACAAATTTTACAAGTAAAAGTTTTGGATTTGGGAAGTGAAGTTTCTAGGCCATGTAATTTCTAAGGTAGGAGTTTTGATGGATCCAGATAAGATTTGAGCAGTCATGTGTTGGAAGAACCCCAAGAATGTGTTCAAGATACATTGTTTTTTATGATTTCCTAGGTATTATAGAAGCTTTATTCGGGACTTCTGCATGATATCTTCTCCTTTGATAGCTTTGACTAGGAAAGGGTTGAACTTTGAGTGGGATGATAAGTGCAAAAGTTCTTTTGATCAGTTGCAGACATGTTTTACATCCATGACAATTTTGATTTTTCCTAAGCCTAGGAGAGCTTATATTGTGTGTTTTGATGCATATGGTGTGGGTTTTGGGTGTGTACTAATGCATAATGACCATGTGGTGGCCTATGACTCGTGTAATTCATTCCCATATAAATAGAATTATCCCACCCGCACCTTGGAATTGGAAATTGTGATGCATTCATTGAAAATGTGGAATTGTTACCTTTTTGGGGGGTGTTTTACACTCTATCCAAATAATAAGACCCTAAAGTATATTTTTACCCAAAGGGACTTGAACCTTAGATAGATACACTGGGTGGAATAACTTCAAAAAATTTATTTTGAAATCGATTATACACTTGAGAAGGGGAATGTGGTTAAGGATGAATTGAACTAGAAGATTATAGAATCTACAGATGAGTGGGGTCTAATGAGTTTTTTTTTTGATCTGAGGTTGTCCATGAATGAGGATAGAGGGAAGTTTTTATTTTCCAGTGTGCTAGTTACACCCACTATTATCAAATGGGTTAGGTTTGAGAAGACATATGAACCTGGGTACCAGCAAATTAGCAGTGCCTCAAATGGTGTGGATACCTTGGGTGATTGATCTCGGTCTCCCAATGTTTCCCTTATCTTATAGAAGCTTCTGGTAGTTCCTATGAGTTTGATATGGGAGGTGATTCATGAGTTGCATCATTCTGGTTGGGTCATGTATGGATTGAATAAGATGTTTTATACCTTGATGGGTTGGTATTGGTGGCCCGAGGTGAGATGCGCAGTGGAAAATTTTTCCAACAAGTGCTTGACTTACCATAGGATATGTTGTGATCATGTGTGATTGATTTTGGAGGTTTTTTGGAAAATAAATTTCTATTGGCAGAGTTTTATTATAATAATAATTATCATGCTTCAATTAGGATGGACTCATTTGAGGCATTATATAGTTGGTTATGTCAATCCTCATTATGTTGGTATGAGGTGGGTTATCGTTACTTAGAAAGATCGATCATCATCCAAGAGAAAATATAGATAGTATATCTAAATCAGAAAAGGATTGTGATAGCTTGGATTTGCTATAAGTTGTATGTCTATCTTCATCATTTCTTGTTGGAGTTTCAGGTTGGTGGTCAGGTGTTTCTATGGGTATCAATTCGATTAGGACATAATCACTTGGGTAAGCAAGGAAAGATGGAACCATTCTATGTTGGGCCATGCCATATTATGGAGAATACTGATAAGGTAGCCTATTGGTTGGAGTTTCCACAGCAATTGACCTTTATCCAAGATTTCTTTCACGTCTCCCAATTTAAGATATACCATCTGAACCCATCTCACAAGTTGGAGTGTGAAGACTTAGAGCTTAAGCCTCACACCATCATTATAGAACATCTTTTTCATGTCTTGAATTATCAAAACAAGGTTCTCTATGGTAATTTGATCACATTGGTCTGTGTGCTCTGTCAGTGAGGTGGTTATATCTATGAAATATGGGGAAAGAAGCTTTGGTGAGGGGGTAGTGGCCTTACCTATTTTCTTCTTCAAATTCTTGAGGAATCTATGGGGAATAAATTGGTATACTGGGGAGTTTGTAACACCCATAAGGTCACTAGTACATTTAATTTTGTGTTTTATTTATATTTTGGTTAGTTATTAGGGTTCTCAGGTGTCAAGGGTCGAAAATGGGGATTTTCTTAGGGAAGAAAACCAAGTGTATGGTTAGAATATGGTCTGTTAAACCATACAGATAACCATATGAAAGGGTTTTATAGGCTGATAGTGGAATTTTTTGTGGTTTTAGTATGGTTTTTAAAACTGTGTGACACCCAGGAGTAATCATTCAGACCACTTTTTTGGGTGGATAGTGGCACTCGCATGGTTGGAGTACAATTTTCCTAACTATGTGACCTATCCATGTCACTTAAAACATGTATTTTTACCATTTTACCCTATTTAATTTATAACCCTTATCCCTTATTTTTCTTCCCCTATCATTCATAGCCCTTATCCCCTTATCTTGGATCACTTCTCTCTCCTTGTTAGTGGATTTATATTTGAGATATTTGTGTTTTGGCTTGAGGTGAGTCAATTTCTTCATGGTTTCTTCTTTCTTTTCCACTCTTCTTGTTTATTATTCTTCTTTCATAGAAATTTGTAACCCTAGTAGGGTTTTTGATAAATCTAGGGTATGATATGGGGTAAATATTTGGTTTTATGGTGGATTAGGTGTGTGGGGCCTTGATTTACCTATTTTGGGTTCTTTTCATTAGAGGTGATGGGATTTGGTTTGTATACCACATTTTTTTATTATGTTGGCATGGGGTAGCATATGGGTTAATCGAGGTGTGAGTGAGGGGTTTTTTTGAGGGACTACAATATCTTTTAGAGTGAAGACTATGAGATCCTCCATTTTTATCTCCAAAAAACTATGAGATACTTTGGGTAGGAATACTGTGAGAGCTTCCATGTTTGGTTTCCAAGAGACCATGAGATCTTTTGAAGTTGTAACCAAGGAATACCAAGAGAGATTCCTTTGTTGCTTATCTAGATATAATACTTGTTTACTCACTCATATTAGGCCTAATGGGTAGGTTCCTAGGTTCACATTATTCATGTCGGATTTATTTATATTCTTTAGGAATTTGATTAGTTCCATTTTGATATGTTGAGATGTATTATGCCCATTTTCTTTTATATAGTTATTTTATGTTAGTATTGTGGTCATTATTATGATGCCTTGTTGGATATGTTGAGCATGTTGACACTTGTACCTTATTTATTAATTTGAGACATTTCTAGAAATTTTTTTGGAAAACCAGTATTTTTATTTCAAAAGTTTATTTAAAATGTATATTTTCAAAGTGTTTTAGTTTTGAAAAGGTTTTTCAAATTATTTTATTGATTTACATGTGAAAAATACTTAAATATATTTATGGTTCTATCCTACTGGGCTTCATTCCTCACACCCTTGTTGGGCCTTTGGGAATTTTCAGATTTCATTTTGTAGGACACAAGTAAAGTCAAGGGTACCATTCTCTAGGGTGGATATTCCTAATTACCAACATTTGTGTTTGGTGGAGGAGATGTGGTCTCATAGGGTTTGGCTGAAGTGGAGTTACTTTTGGTATTTTTTATCTGTTATTATGTATGTATAGGTATTGTTTGGATATGTTCCCATTCTTTTTAGTTTTGGTATTTTAACTTGGGATTCCATGTATGTATATTCTGTTATGGCATGTATTGTATATGTTGTTATGGTATTTTCTTAGTCTTTGTTTTGTACTCTATATGTTTCCTTTTATGTGTGGTTTACTTTGATGATATTGGTGTGTCCATTCCATTTTATGGATGGGTAATTATTTTTTACCAGTAGTGAAACCATTCCTATAGGTTGTTGGTTATGCTCAGTACTTGTCATCATCCCATGGTGATTGGGAATATGCTTTGAGTTGTGTGGTGGGATATATTGGATGGCAGATTAGGTCAACACAATTTGGTACATTACATATCCTTTCTGATTTATTTTTTATTAAAATCCTTTAATAATTAATGAAAAAAGGTTTGAGCCAAGTAATTTTATTATAGGTGGAAAAAAGGAATATAAAATAAAAAGTTGAATCAAAATAATCTAAAACATCAACCAATCAATAAAAAAGACCATCAGAGAGTACCTTTACCCCACTAGTTCAACTACTGTATTTACTAATATTACAAGTTGATACTGATAAAAAATTAAAAGATGCTAATACGGTCTTTATTGATTATTAAGAAAAAATGTATGGAGATTCCCTTACCAACAATATTGGTTTTGATAATATAGATGAAATCCTCAAGCATGGATGGTTGGGAGTATCAATTGTAAATATATGCATGATGTGTGTTATCATGATTTTTGTATCCAATAGTAGATCTAGTATTTTTATTATAGTTAAATACTATTCATATTTTTTGTAAGAATAAATATCACTACTATGTGGGGGGAACTCTACGAAAAAAAAATTTGACACATTAGTCTTCACATCACTTTTATAGAAAAAATTTTATTAGAAGAATATGAATATTTAAAAATAGTATAATAGTAGGCCGAAATATTTGAAAATAAAAATACAGATTAAAAACTCTTCTTATTATCCATGATAAAGGGGTAAAAATCTATAATCAAATAATATCAAATATATTTTCATTTCTTTCATTACTTATTTCTTGCTATTTTTTAGGGAGTATTGATTTCTAATTGTAATCAATTTGGATATTCCAAAGATTTTTTTTGATTCAATGTATGTATTACCAAAAACTTGACTATACATGATGATTTATATCATTTTTTAATACACTACATTCAACATTTTTCAATTGAACTTCAAGTTTTACATTTTATATTATATTTTAATGAAAATTTTGTTATGATAGGTTGGTATTTAAATATCATCAAAATCATGGTATGGGGATGGTCCATAAGTTTTAGAATCCTATAAATTTCTATAACTGGATAATTATTATGGTATATATAATAATATTTCACTATCAAAACAAATTACTTATTTTTCTCAATGTTTCTGAAGTGTATGAAATAAAATAATCGCAAAGAGTATCATTATTACATTTAAAAATTTATGTAAGATATTGTACTCCATCAACAAACTAGCATCCCCAAAGAAGTATTTCTAATGATAATTTCAATTTAATTTAAAATATTTATTAATAATTTTTTATTTATATTTTTTAATTACTATTAGTACTATGGATAGTTCATGTATTCAAAAGAGGAAATAGATTTGTTTAGAAATTATTGGGTAGAATACATGGTGTTAGAATGTTTATAGGCATCATGAAGTGGTGACTTCCAATCTTTTTTGTAATTTTTTCATTTCATGGAGATCAGGAAGAGTTTATTATATATTATTTATTTATTAACTTTTCTTATCATTTTATTTACTTCTTATTTATTTACTTCTTTTACCATTTTTATCTATAGATTATTTATTTAATTTTCATAGATATCTTGAAGGGGTGATTTATAATTTATTTTTATATAGGAATTTTGTGCCTAAAAAGAGAACAAAATTCCTCTATATAGAGTTTGTGGTCCTTCTTGAATGATAAAATGGGATTTATACATTCAAAAAGGATCATGAACTATGTATGGAGTAATTTTGTTCTATTTATAGGCACACAATTCTTGCAAAAAAAAACGAATTCTTGATAAAGTATTCGAAAAGGATAATGCATTGAGGTATGTGTTTAATGTTCTCTTCATAGAAATGTTAGTTATTTATTTGATTTGTTTAGGTTCTGTAGTGATTTAATACATTTTATTTTGAATCCAAAAATTTAGAAAATGTTTTGGTGAAAAAACTTTAATAAAATGATACATAAGTCATTTTTGGTGTTTAGGAATCAATCACACATCAATCTAACACACAGTGTGCCCGGTATAACTCAAAGTGTGTGTCTTTAGTTTATAAGTGACATTGTAGTTCAAAACATTCATTTATCCCTAAAAACCAATAAAACACACTGAAATTGTCTTGATACTTTAGGAAAAAGATTCATAAGTCATTTTTGATGTGTTGGAATTAATCTAATTCCAATATGATACATGATGTTCTCAATGTGATTTAAAGTTCTTGTTTTCATTTAAAATTGAAATTTTAATCCAAAACACATGTCACATACTCAAAACTAAGAAACCATGCTCAAATTATATTTATACTTTAGTAAAAATATCCATTAATCATTTTTTACATGTATGAATAAATCGCACATCAATCTGACACATGGTGTTCCCTATATGACTCAAAGTATGTGCATTCGATTTAAAAGTAACATTTTAGTTCAAAACACATTTCACTTACTGAAAAATAATAAAGTGTACTCATATTTTCCTAATAATTTAGAAAAATAATACATAAGTCATTTTTATGTATAGGAATTGGTCTCACATCAATCTGATACATAGTATGCCCGATATGACTCAAAGAGTATGTTTGTATTTAAAATCTGTATTTTAGTAAACAAAATAATTCAAATACTTAAAAATAATAAAAAATGCTAATATTTTCTTGATTATTTAGGAAAATGATACATCATTTATTTATTATGTGTATGAATAATGTTCACATCAATACGATACATGATGTGTTCTGTATGACTCAAAGTGTGTGTTTTCAGTTTAAAAGTAACATTTTAGTTCACATTACTAAATGGAAACCATGAAAAAACAATTTAATTATATTTATAATTTATAAAAATTATACATAAGTCAATTTTTATGTATAGAAATTATTCTCACATCAATCTGACACACGATGTGGTCAATATGATTGAAAGTGTGTTTTTTATATATAATTGACATTTTAGTACAAAATACACTTCACATAATACATGATCAAATTATCTTGATACTTTTGTAAAATTATCTATAATTCATTTATTATTTTTATGAATTATTCACATGTAAATCCAACACACAGTGTGTCTAGTATGACTCAAAGTGGGTGTTTTCGATATAAAAGTGATATTTTAGTATAAAACATGAATCAATGACTAAAAAACAAGAAAATGAACTTTGGTTATATTGATAATTTATGATAATGATCTATAGGTCATTTTTTATGTATAATAATCATACACACGTCAATTATACACATGGTGTACTCGGTATGATTCAAAGTGTGTGTTTTCAGTTTAAAAGTAAAATTTTAGTTCAAAACATACGTCACTAACTGAAAACTAAGCAAACACACCCAAATTATCATTATAATTTAGAAAAATTATCCATAATTAATTTATGAAAATAGGAATCAATCGCATTTCAATCTATTATATGGTGTGGATGATATGATGAAAAGTGTGTTTTTTATTTAAAATCATAATTTTAGTACAAAACATACTTCACATACTCAAAAAAATAAAATGAACTTTTATTGTCTTGATGATTTAGGATAATAATACATAATTCATTTTACATGTGTATAAATCATTCTCACATCAATCTGACACAAGGTGTTCCCGATATGAAACAAAGTGCATGTTTTCAGTTTAAAAGTAACATTTTAGTACAAAATGTGGATCACTAACTAAAACCCAAGAAAATTCACTCTAATTATCTTTATAATTTAATAAAATGATCCATAATTCATTTTTGATGTATAGAAACCAACCGCACATAAATCTGACATTTGTTGTGGTTGTTATGACTGAAAGTGAATGTTTTTATTTAAAATCAACAATTTAATAAAAACACACTTCACATACTCAAAACTAAGAAAATGCACTTGGATTTTCTTTATTATTTAATAAAATTATCCATAAGACATTTTTAAAATGTAAGAATTAGTCACACATCAATCCAACCCACGGTGTGATCAGTATACCTCAAAGTGATTGTTTTCAGTTTAAATGTGACATTCTAGTTCAAAATGTGTGTCGCTCATTGAAAACTAAACAAACCTGCTTAGATTTTCATAATACTTTAGGAAAACAATCCATAAGAAATTTTTGATGTGTGTGAATTATTCATTCATTAATCCAACATATGGTGTTCTCGGTTTGACTCAAAGTGCATGTTTTTAGTTTAAAAGTAACATTTTAGTTCAAAACACACATCACTTACTAAAAATCAGGTAAATTCACTCATATGGTATTAATAAATTGAAAAATTATCCATATTTCATTTTTATATATAATAACCGACCACACAAATATCTGAAACACAGTGTGGTAGGTACGACTAAAAGTGATTATTTTTATTTAAAATCAATATTTTAGTACAAAATACACTTCACATGATCAAAGCTAAGAAAACACACTCGAATCATATTAATGATTTAGTACAATGATACATAATTCATTTTTTATGTGTAAGAATTATTCGCACATCAATATGACACATGGTGTTCCCAGAATGACTCAAAAATGCATGTTTTTAGTTTAAAAGAAACATTTCAGTTCAAAACGTGTATCACATATTCAAAACTGAGAAAGAAAACTTGAATTTATCTACCTTGATATTTAAATACAATGGTATATAAATCATTTTTGATGTCTAGGAATCAATTTTATGTGAATTTGACATATTATGTTCTCGATGTGACTCAAAGTGTGTGTTTTCAGATTAAAAGTGTCATTTTTTTAATGCATCGTATCATATGTAACAACCCCAAATCCAGTAACCCATATATGGTGTCTACTTTATTAAATTTTCATAGATACAAGGTATCTAATCATGTGAGATTTATCAGTTTAGTATTATTGGAAAACCAGATACATACATGATTCCTATATTATATTGTTAATATAAAAATATATAACATAAAAACATTCTTACAACCTTGATATTATTCATAATATCCTTCTTCATATCCTAGGAAAAGAAAAAAATAAATGGTGATCTTATATTCTTAGTAAGATTTATGCATAGTATAAGCTATCATGAATCAATATGGTTAATGAATATGGCAAGGTAAATAACTGAAAACACATGTCATTTAATTAATAAATTGAGCATGAAATGCATCCATGGATAATATCAACCTGGTAATCTCATCGATAATGATAACTTAATTCTTAATTATGAAGTAATTATTAATATTAGACAACATTATTTCATACATCATGATACTTGTATCATCAAATCCTTATGCCAAAACAGTTCAATTGATGGGTAGGTATACACCATAAACCCATTTAATGCTAGATTACTGGTTTTTATCATGTGGCCTATCGATGCATCAAGGGGATATATTATTCTGGGCCCCCACTCTTCATTTAATTTCCAATTATTTCCTTATATATTTAATTTAATTCATAACAATATTCTTTATCAATAAATATATGTATTGATTAAAGAATACGAATTAATCAGGTTGTCCTCAATCAATTGAATAACTTTCATAGTAAAAAATTATATGTAAAAATGGTATATAGTTTAGCATATAATAATATCCATGATACAAAGAATATATATTTAAGATAAATCTAATGTCTAATGATCACCATAAAGTGATTGTTTCAAGAGAAAGTTAAGGACTAAAAAATTAATCAAGAGCTGAGATATAACCATCAGAAAAGTAGATTTTATAATAAAATAAAATCTTTAAAAGAATATAATAAAATTGAAGTGGAAATTTTAAAATAAGTTTTCATAAATATTTTTCTTTGTAAAACCATTGAAAACTTTTTGAAGAATCTAAAGGGTGTAAAATGGTTATGGCAGCAAGAAATTCTGTTAACACCGTATATGTTAAAAGAAAAATTATTATTGGATTTTTATAAAGAAATTTGAAAATGAAATTTTTTGAGAAACATTGGAAATATTTATTTCAAACCACGAAAAAATTCAATGATAACTTAAAATTTCATTAATAAATCCTTTGAGTGATAAAAAGGAATTTTGTAAAACAATTTTGAAAAGTATGGATATATAAGAAAAATATACCCGATCAAAAAGAGAAATAAAATCATCTTATCTTTTAAACATTACTCTTGAAAGAGTAACTTGAATTTAATCATTAATTATAATTAATAAATATATATTCATGTTAAAAACTTTAAAATGGGTAGTTTATATGCCATATAAAATTGAATAAGTGCATAATACAAAATATGACCCAATGAAGTGGAAATTGAGATGAAATCTCTTACCGAAGGTCTGAATCGTCATGTATGTTCTTTATTTTCATGTATAATAAAGTTTTATTAATTATTTACTTACTTAAGAACATTTTTAAATTTTATTATTTATTTTATTTTATTTATTACCATGTTATATTTATTAACTTAATCAATTAAGTTCACATAGGATGTTTTGATGATATTCGGTTCATAAGTCTAAAAAGACTTCGGAAGGTTGACTATGGTAAAAAAAAGTAATTTTTACATCATATTTTTAATAATAATCCTTAAATAATTTTTTATTTTCATACATCAATTATACTTTTAAAATAAACCATGAAAGATGATTATGAAAAATGAACTACTTTACAATCATGGAGATGATAGGTCATATGTACGCATGGGAAGTATTTTCCATTTTTCAATGATCATGATGGAAAGATGGTAACTATTATTTTATATTTAAATAATAATAATTATATCATAAATACCATATTATTTCTTTAAATAAACTTATTTATACCTTCCATGTAATTTGGTGGTGAAAAATGAATTACATCGCTACGTGGAGGTGGTAGTCCACACGTATGTTTGAATGACATTATCATTTTTTGATGAATAGAAAGGTAATAAAATATGTGATATATGTTGGAACTAAGGATGTTCTTTCCTATAAATGGATTATGGTTTGCTTTTATTTCCAATCCTTACATAGAAGATCAGGGAGATTTCAAGGAAAGGGTCTTACAGTTCAAGCAGAAAACAATATTGAAGGTGGCGTTGTTTCCCAGTGTTTTCTAAATTTTTGGGTCTAAAAATTGGCAAATGAAGAAAATTATTTTTAGCAAAGGATTTTGAGTGAAATTATGAAGGCGCATCTGAAATTTACGCACAAGGTATGTTTCGAGAGCATCACATCAAAATATGGAAAAGGAAAAAAGTGCATAAAAGATTTAAAATGTGTACGAAAGATTAGATTGCATGGAAAAGTATTACACACCCAATGAGACGTCAAAAATGGTTTTACATGCCCATAGAGAATATTTCATATAGGGTCTTCGAGGTCTATAAATAGGTGGATACCCCCATTTAAGACTAATAAATTTTTCCAATGAAGTTCTAGTGTCTCTTTCGCATGAAAGAGCTACGTGGGAAATACTTATTCGGAGTTAATATTGCATGAAAAGTGTTCCTTTAGTATTAAAAGACCAAGTGAAACTTATGGTGTAGCTATGATAAAGATAAGGGTGGTGCGAAAAATAAGGGTTGTGTGAAATTCAACTTGCATGACAATCCCCAAACATGCACGCAAGAAGAGGTTTTTGGTGCAAGTGTAGTGTTGAGATTCTAACAGGCTTTGATTATCCAGTTTGTTTGATCAGTGCTTTTAAGTACATTAATTAAAGACCTTGATTCCAATAGAGTCTTGGGCTAGACAAAGACAAATCCTTCAATGCTAATCTATTGAAGAGACCTTCAAGTTGATAAACTGAGTAAGACTTCGCCCAAGGTAGTGTGCTAGGGGGATTTGATAGAATTTTTATGAGGGATGTAGTGTGTTATCCCTAAAATATTATAAAGGAAGTGTGCTTGTAATAGAGTGATTGTGTCTAAACTATTGTATTCCAAAACTAGTTAAGATTAGTGGATTTTGGTACAATTGAAAAACTATCAGCGTACACTCCTAGGACTATCCCTTAGTGGTGAACCAAGTAAAACTATTGTGTTTTATTTCTACATTTGAATGTTTGATTTCTGATTAAATCCATAATACATATTTAATGATTTCCTACCAACGTGGGAACAAGATCCTTCACATTAAAAGAAAAAGTAGACACTTAGATTCACCCTCCCCTCTCAAGGTGCTTCGGGGTCCTACAATATATAAATTTTCAAAAATGATAAATATGTAATTAATATCATATATATATATATATATTAAATCCATCACTATAACAATCTTTTAAAGGTGGTGATGGAAAAAAAATTACATCAGTTCGCGAGACGATGGTCCTCTATACACACAAACGATGATTTTTCTTTTCATTTGATGGAAGAAGAGATGGATACAGGGTATTACATTAAAATAAAAAATATCAGTATATTTAACATAATATTGTTATTATTTTTTCATGTTTTAATAATATTTTAAGGAGCTAGAAGAATAAATGAAACTAAAACGCATTGTTAAGAACTACACCTCTTTTTTCAGACAACCACTTTATATTTACACCTAAAGCCTTCCTAGGTTGGTTTTATGATAAAAATAAGGACTCTAGGAAATGGGTAGGGGTATATGGAATGTATTTAGATTTTTATTTTCTAAGAAAATCTCTTTCAGGGTAGATAGGAGATGAGAGGAGTGTCCTTTTATAAGTGGGGGAGAGGACACACTTGGAATTTTTAAAAAGAATAAAATATATTCATGTTTCACTTAGGAAAATGGCTCAAAAATAGACCAATCATTAATATTAGATGATATATGGTCTAAATATGGTCATAAAATATAATCTAGACAATTTTTTATGTCATTTTAACCCTTATTTCTTTAGTTTAACCCCACAGTAAACCTATTTTATACCTAACTATGGTAACAGATTTTTACTATTTTTACTATTCACTATGACCAAAAAAATAAGTTTACCTTATTAAATAATATTAATTAATTTGATTCAAAATATGGAATAAATTTTATCAAATTCAATTCATAGAATTGGAAAATTTTAATTTAAAATTAAAATCGAAAAATGCGACGAAAAACGGTTTTTTAAAAAAATATCTTTTTAAGTATAAAATGTTTTTATACCAAATTCAAGTATAAAATTAATTAAAAATACCATAATTGAATTATATATAATATAATTGAACTAATTTTTATTTTAAAATATTTAAAAAAAAAGTAACTTTGTAAATAATTGAAACAAAAATACATTTTTCAATAAAAAAAGGCATTTTTTACTATTCACTGGAAAATCAATCTTTTCAAAAAAAATACCAAAAATTTACCCTAATATATTTTTGATATAATTATTTTAAAAAATAATTTTATTTAAAAAATATATATTTTCTAAAATCAGAAAATGTTAATTATATTAGTTTCACATAAAAAGAAATAAAAAAATTAAAATAAAACGTATTTTTTTAAGAATAAAATGACTACTAAAAATTGAGTGTTTGTTACCTAAGTATTAATAAATATATTTTTATTTATTATGAACTTTATAAATATTTCATAATTTTTTTATTAATATTCATACTTTTCAATTCGACAACTAGGTTATAGCAGTCATATATAAATAATAATATTTAGTGGTTCATTTAAGATCAGTGTTGTGTGTTGTATACACTATTAAACATAGTGTTATTTTAAAATACAGGGATATTACATTATTCCATCATAAAAAAATTACTCAAAATTTTCATTTATATTACCTTATAAACAAAATAGGGTGGTCCTTCTTCATAGCATCCTCTAGTTCCCATGTTACTTCCTCTATTCTATGATTTCTCCAAAGTAACTTTACCAATCGAGTTATTAAATTCCTTAACAATTTCTCTCTAATGTCAAGAATTTGTATAGGATCTTCATAGTAAGATGTATCAGGTTATAGTTCTATTTATTTTTAGGTGATAACATGCATTAGGTCAAGCATATACTTCCTTAACATAGAGATGTGGAATGCATCATGTACTTTAAAGAGGTTTGGTTGAATTTTAAATCAATAAGCCCCAAATCCAATTATTTCCACGATTTCAAAAGTTTCTATATACTTGGGGATCTATTTTTACTTTTTAATGAACCTTATAACACCTTCCACGGTGATTCTTTCAAGATAACATGATATCCCACTTGAGATTACAAATCTTTCCTTCAATTATCACTATAACTCTTTTGACTACTTTAAGATGAATTAATATGAGTATGAATAGTCTTAACCTTCACTTTTGTCTCCTAAAAAATATCTAGTCCCATAATATTTATTTTAACAACTTCTTCCCAAAAATTTGGAGTATGAAATCTCTTTCCATATAATAATTTATACGATACCATTTGAATATTTGAATGGAATCTATTGTTATAAGAAAATTCTACCAAAAGTAAATACTAATATCACATTCCTTTAAAGTAAAGTGAGAATGACATCAACATTTCTTACAATGTTTTAATTATTCTTTTAGGTTTCCCATTTATTTGATTATTATAGTTGGTGCTCAAATAAATCTCGGTATCAAGAGCCTTCTGAAGACTTTTCTAGAATTTTGATGTAAATCATGGGTCACGATCAAACACAGTTAAAATAGATGAACTATGAAGTCTTAAAACTTCATTAATATAGATTTGTAAAAGTCACTCAAGAGGTAAATATTCTCTTATAGCAAGAAAATGTGAAAATTTGGTAAGGCGGTCAAAAATAACACATATTTCATTATTCTTTCTAAGAGTATTAGGTAATATAGTGACAAAGTTCATAGTAATTTCATCCCATTTACACATTGTAATAGGTATAGGTTTCATGAATCCTTTAGGATGATATCTCTTATCCTTTACTTATTGAAAAACCAAACATCATCACATATAATCAGTAATTTCCTACTTCATATTTTTTTCACCAAAAATGTTCCTTCAAATATCCATACATATTGGTGCTACTAAGGTGTATAGAGAAATTTGATCTATGAGCATCATCTAATAATTTTAAAAAGAATGATATTTCCACTTCCTTAATATTTATCATATCCATCTTTACTAAATCCATGAACATAGAATCCCTCTCAATCCTAATTTTGGTTAGGACTCTATAATCCTTCCTTCTCAATGCATCTACTACCTTATTTACCTTCCTTGGTTGGTATTGTATTGAGAAATCATAATCCTTGAGTAGATCAAGCCATTTTCTTTTCCTCGTGTTCAGATCTTTATATGAAAAATATGTATTTTAGGCTCTTATAGTTTTTTTATATCTCACATATTTCACCATAGAGATAATAGATCCATATTTTCAAAGTAAATATTATGGCTATCGACTCAAGATTATGAAATGGATATTTCTTTTCATGAGTTTTTAACTTCCTTAATTCATAGGAAATAAATTTATCATTATGAATAAGGACACAACCAAGTATCTTCTTTGATGCATCACTATATATCAAAAATCCATAATTTCCCAATGGTATAGTCAAAATTATATAATTCACCAATATCATCTTCAATTCTTTAAAACATTATTCACATTCCTTTTTCCATGTGAACTTAGCCCCTTTACATGTAATCTTGGTTAACGGGTTTTCCAATTGGGAAAAATATTGAACAAATCTTTGATAGTAACCTTCCAAACTAATGAAGAAATACACCTTGGTTGTAGGCTATTCTTTGACTGTATTTTTCTTTATTTGATTAACTAATATTACATCCTTGGATACAATAAAATAAACCTTCTAAATACATAATTTACATTTACTAAATTTATAATATAACTCTTTTCTTCTAAGATCCTCAATAATAACATGAGATTGATTTTCATGGTCATCATATCTTTTAGAATAAACCAAGATATCATCAATAAATACCACAATAAAATTATTAATATATTCCTTGAATGATATGTTCATTAGATCCATAATAATAAAGGTTGAATTAGTCAATTCAAATGGAATTACTTTAAAATAGTAATTCCCATACCTCATATGAAATGTTATATTTGTAATATCTTTCTTATTTATTCACAATTTATGATGTCATAATAAAAGTAAATATTTTTAAAAAAATGTGATCCATGAATTTGATTGAATAAGTCATCAATTTGAGGTAGAGGATACTTTTTATTTATCATGATAACATTGATTTCCCTATAGTCAATGAACATCCTCATAGATCTATCTTTCTTCTTAACAAAAATAACATGGGATCCCAAGGTAAAACACATGTAGGTATAAATACCTTTTCACACAACTCTTATAGTTGTTTCTTTAACTCCACTAATTTCACATTATCTATTCTATACAAAGTATTTGATATAGGCCTTGCATCATAGATTAAATCAATGAAAAACTAAACTTCATGCACTCTTGGATGTCCATGAAATTACTTAGGAAATACATCAATATATTCATTTACAATAGGTACATACTCAATTTTAAAGATTACCTTTTACATAAATAGATTGTGTCAGCTCTTCTTCCCCAAGAATATCATTCATAAGAGCTACTAGGGGTGGATATATACATGACTTGAATGATGAATTCTCCCCTCCAAATAAAAGTAATTCTACATCCTCACCACAAATCATAATTTCATTATATTTATAATAAAAAATTTCATTGTACTTTTAAAGTTAATCCATACTAAGGATTACATCAAAATCAACCATAAGTATAATAATCAAGTTTGAAAATAGGGCATGTTTATGTATCATAATGGGAACTAACTGACACATCCTTATTGTGGTGAGATATCCAGTATAAGTTTTGACTAAAAACTCACTTCTTAAGTTGTTAAGTGAATATCTAATTTTATTGGAAAACATAGAAGATATAAAAGAGTGATAAGATCCAAAATCAAATAAAACATTATCTAAATTTTATTATATGATTAAATTTCATACCACCACATCTTTAGGAACTTTAAACTAAATTTTAGTAATCACGTAAGCTTAGCCTTCTCCCCTTAACCTCTTCTATGGTATATTCCCTTAACACTTAGTGAATTGGTTTAAATAATGCCCCATTTCTTTATAGTTGAATCACTGGATAGTAGTGGTCTCTTTCTTCCCCTTACATTAATTATCCAGATGACCTTTATCTCTTCAATTGTAACAAACTCTAATTCCCTTCAAGCATTTTCTAGGATGTTTTTGTCCAGAATTTTCACATGATGGAAATTGTTTCATTTTCTTCTTATTATTTGATGTTTTACCTCTTTATGGGTTCTCATCCGACCACTTATTCTCTTGATTTCCCTTGAAAATATAGGATATAAAAAATTACTTCTCTATCTTAATGTAACTTGATACTATATCATCATATGATGAAAATGTTTGAGAAAATAGTTCCCATAGTAGACTCGTCTTATACCCAAAATGTAACAAAAAAATATTTCTTTTCATATTATGTATATAATCTAAAGTATGATTATATAATCTTGTAAATTTATCCTCATACTCTTTCAGGATTTATTATTCATTCTATTTTAAAGTGCATAACTTCCTCTCCATTTCAGTTCATTATTATCAAGGGAATTATTTCTCAAAGAAAATCACTTTAAAAGTTCTTCATTCTATACTTTATATTTCTTCAGCCTCTTTAGTGTTTTGGATCAATGATCACCATTTCTATGCATTTCCTTTCAAAAAATACACAATCAGAATAACATTTTCACTTTCATTACATCCCAAAGAGAGGAATATCTTTTCAAGAGACTTAATTAATTGCTTAACTATCAATAGATTAGTAGTTTTTTTAAAATATGGAGGCTCTTGTCACATAAAGTGATCCAACATAGGATAATGGAACAAAAGTTTTCTCTATTTATGCAAGGTTATTCATCATAACCTAATTAAGCTGCCCTAATATATCCATGATCTTCTTAGTTCTAATATTAATTGTATTGGCTTTCTCTCTAGGGAAATCTCTACATTGTCAACAGGTGTTGATTCCATTTATTCCATTAGGTACCATCAATAAATAATGGCACACACTGAGTTAGCTCATAATCATCATGAATATTGAGTCATAAAATAAAATCCCTATAATAGAAAAAGTTCTCAAATACTATATGGGGTTATCATAATTATCATGTTAGATATGTTCATTTAAAATATAGTTCCCAAGGTTTCTAATAAAATTTCTCTGATACTAACTGTAACGAACCCAACTCCAGTAACCTAGGGATGGTGTCTGTTTTATTAAATTATCATAGATATAAAGGATCTCACTACGTAGGATCGATCAGTTTAATAGTCTTGGAAAACCAGATATATACATGATTCACATGTTACATTGGAAATATAAAAATACATATCATAAAATATTCATGTATCCTTGATATTATTCATAATATCCTTCTTCATATCCTATGGAAAAGAAAACAAATAAAGGGTGAGATCATATTCTCAGTAAGAGTTACATACAATATAATCTATCATGAATCAATAAGGCATAATCAATATGGTAAGTTAAATAATTGAAAACACATGTCATTTACTCAATAACTTGAGTATGAAATACATTCATAGATAATATCAATGTAGTAATTTCATGGATAATTATCATTAAATTCTTAATAAAGTAAATGCTTAATATTGGACCTCATGATTTTAGACATCATGATATCTACACCATCAAATCCTTGAGCCAAAACAGTTTAATTTATGGGTAGGTATACACCAAAAACCCATTTAATGTTAGCTTACTGATTTGTATCATGATACCTATAAATGTGTAATATCTAATCCTTTTTTGAGATGAATTATTCTTTTTCTTAGATACTTTTTATCCTCGTTTTGATCATACTTGGGTTGGATCTTGTCTCAGGTTCATTTAGGTGAGTTTTTTGAAGTTTTTTAGGGGGTTTGGGCAGTGCACAGTTTTCTCAAACTGTGCACCCATCCCAAAAAATCATGAACCCATTGGAAAATTGTATTTTCATGGTTTTCACATGGTTTGAAAAACTGTGTGCCTCAAGGAAAAACCGTGCACCCCCTTGGCAATAGGGGTGCATGGTTAGGGTGCATTGTTTGTCTAACTATGTGGCCCTTCCAGGAAACCATGCATACAGTTATTTAATGCACCAAAAATTTAATAAAAATTTACTAAACCCCCTTTTTATATCCCTAATAACCCCATATTAGCCTAATATGATTTTATTTACTCTTGGAGGCTCCCAAGAGGATTATTAGGCACCTCAAACCCTTTACTTTGCAAATCAAAGATCTTGTTGAAGGATCGACTCCTCTTTGGTATGTGATATCCTCTTTGTTTAGATTTATCTCTCTCATGTATTTCTTCCCCTTTATAGATTTAATAATACTCCCATCATTAATGGTTTAGATCTTAGTTTTAATGGATCTCATTTTATTAAATCTTGATCCTATTTTTTTATCCTAAATCTTACTTGTCATTGTGAATTCGACCGTTCTAAATCGAATTAAGGGATAAGGTTTGGTGATTTTTCATCAATGATCTTAAAGTAGGTGGTCTAATTATAATTTCCCATATTATTGATTATTATTGAGTGTATGTAATTGTGAAAATTGTGTTTCCATGTTGGTAAATTTCATTTTTAATTAAAATAATGAATCGATTCCCTTGTGATTGTGAGACCCTTCACAAATCTCATTAGACCCATTGTAGATTTAATACCAAATATGATGGAAACCCATGGGGTGGGTAAATATCCTTAAAATGGTGATTTATGAATTGTAAAAATTGGAATAGTTGGTTAATGGAATTAAAATAAATCCTTATTGAATGTTTGATAATGGGATTTAAAGGGTTGTTTGACTTAAACTTGAAGGGTTAATGATTTGTGAAATTAATAATTATAAATGGATTAATGTTTAAATAATTCATTTTATTCCTATGATTAAAGTGAAGAACCATGGTTGTGTTTGATAAATTAATTGGTACACCATGTGGAGAATGGTTGATAAATGAGATATGAATTTGGAACCATGATATGTGCATATGCATGTGAACAATGATGTGTGGGTCAGGGACTGATGATCCAAATACCCATGGGGTTTCATACTACTACTTTAGGTCCCTAATATATATTTATACATAAATATGAACAATGAGGTGTGTGTTAGGGACTGATGCTCCAAATACCCATGGGGTGCTAGAATGATGGTCTAGGTCCTCAATGCTTGATGTGAATTGGTATCATAACTGATAATTCAGGGTATCTAATGTAATTGAAATGAAATAAATAATGAAATAACATGAATAAATTAATTGTAAAATCACTATGATGTATTGTTTAGACTTTGTAATAGGTCGAAACATGTATGATTGGCTTGAGTGTCACCTTGAACTTGAGGGCCAATGTGGTTAATTAAAGAATAATAAATGTGAAACATGTTTACTTTTGTTAGATTATTTATTATATAATTATAAAAATTAATACAGTATTATAGACTGGATATTAATTTAGAAAATCTTGGTGGTGGCCTACAAATTTTTACTCACACCTTACTCGGGTCGCTTGATTGTTACCCAAATAGACTTCATGTTTTTAGAACAGGATAGTGTAAAATCCCTATGTTAGATGGCTGGTTTGGGATTCAGGGTGGATCATGTATAATATAATCGGGCATGATATTGGTACCCACTTGGAATTTGTGTCTTGTTTTTAGTTTTATTTTAATACTTGACACATATATGGAATTACATATTGACTGTTTTAGTTTATGGATATTTTTCCTGGCTTATCATGAGATGTTAGACTTTATTAGTTATTGTTCGTTACCATTTAGATATTTTTTATTTATTTATGATGTAATTACACTTTTATAAAGAGGTTTTAGTCCTCTCACATTACATATTATACCCTTGTTTCTATTTGGTAGCCTCCGGTGTATGGGGAGGTGCACCTAAGGTCATGTGGAGAACCGGCTTGAGGCACCGATATGTGGCACCTAGGTCAAGATGATAAAAAGTGGTATTAAAGGATTTTTTATTTTAATTTCACTTTCATTACTATTTGGTAAAGGTATATAGGACACTATGATGATTTGTTCCATGTTCATGAGCTTGTTCATGGGAGTAGCTAACCCATGTGTGGGAAAAAACCCAAGTACCCAGGGTGGGAGTGTTGTTCCTGATGTTTATTGTTACAGTTGAATGTTATTTCACCTAGGTTGATACACTTGTTGTGTGATGATATTGTTTTTTGATATTTTACTTATGGTTCAATATGGCATGATAGTTGAGTATAAATGCATCATTTTAGTCACTTAATAATATATGTGATATGCATTTTATTAGGCATGCATGGAAAAGCATGTTATGAGTGGGTTTTGGGAAATGAAAATTATTTTCTTTATTTGAGTAATTTAAAATAAAATGGTGCATAAAAAGGAATTAATAATTTTAAATGATTATAAATTTAGTAATTTTAATGGTTAAATTGGGTTTCTAATGGGAAACTTATAAAATGTGAAAAGTTGTTTACCATGTGTTAGATATGTCCTAGTTTGGGGATAGTTGAGGGTTGTGATAGTGCCTCAGTTTTGACCATGTGGATATGTATGAGGGATTAATTGTTATGACTTTATGTAAATACCTCTTATATAAATGTGTTAAGGATGTGTTATTTGACCTAAGATGTGTGTTTTTCATTATAGAGACATGCCTTTATGACGAAGTCTATTGACGGGATGACAGGAGGCTTTTGTTGGAAATGTGCCTCCATCGGCAGGACAA
This sequence comes from Viscum album, assembly GCA_963277665.1. Lineage (NCBI taxonomy): Eukaryota > Viridiplantae > Streptophyta > Magnoliopsida > Santalales > Viscaceae > Viscum > Viscum album. The sequence goes on from OY728150.1 coordinate 964,162,124, forward strand.
GAGGCCCTGATAGTTCTAGGTGAAGGGGTGGGAGAGTAGTTCCATGAGAAATCTAATCGCTTCATGTAGTTCATGTAAAGATACTCGTGGTTGGTTGTGCAGAATATGTCTAAACTGACTCGGTAGAGTTTCAGCACCCTCCAACCTTCACTGAAATGGGTGGTCTTGAGGTAGATGAGTTCTGGATTGATTCCATCCATAAAATTCTTGACCATTCAGATACTCCTAGTAAGAAAAGATTCAAGTTTTTTTATTATATTTCATGAGGATCAGTGAAGAACTGATGGGATATTCAAGCTCGGGATGAGTAGTTGGAGAGAATGGTATGGAAGGACTTATTAGAGAATTTATTGGATCAATTTTACCCAGACACTAATACATGGGAGGGAAGAATAGTTTATTTGATTTACCCATGTAATCATGTTATTGATTGACTATGTTGGTCACTTCATCGACTTACAATGTTTTCTCCCAGTGCTAGTAGAGGGTGAAGAAACTATGGCAAGATGTTTTCAGGAAAGACTTAAATGTGAGATTATGTACCATGTTAACATATTCTGATTGAATAAGTTTTCTGACGTAGTAAATCAGAATCTAATTTCTAAGGGGAACCTGAATGAGGCTTCTAGAGGAGTACAGGTGGTTTCTACTAGATGACCAATAGGTACATCTTCTGAGGGTAGGAAGCGTTTCTATGAGAATATTAACTAGGTAATTGGAATGTTGAGTAGCCAGGGATAAGGATTGGTTAATAAAGGAAATACTTTTGTGCTTTTCCATCAGTGTGGTAGGTCGGGTCACTTTTGTAACTAGTGTCCTTAACCACCGATAGAGTGTTAATCTTGTGTAAAGATGGGGTATCTATAGTATTTCTGCAAGAACCCATGACATATGGGTAGTGATAGAGGAGCTATGATGAACCAGAGTACTAGAAGGGGGTCTTCTACCCCATACCAGTCGGACAGTTGGAGTTCTACTGGTCATGGTAGTCAAGGTAGTGGATGTGGTACTTTAGGGTAAGAGAACTCATATTAGAAGAGTAGTGCATCACATGGGACTTAGACTGGAGCATAGGGAAAAGGGATAGGATAGTTACATGCAGTTCAACCTTCACTTGTGGATAGTGAGGCTGGATCATCGACAATCATAGGTACTATTCTTATAGCCTCTACACTTATTAGTTATTTATTTGGTATTGGAGGCTCACATTATTTTATATATACTCAACTTTTTAATGGTTTGAGTCTAATAGTGGAGTTTTTGAGTGGGTTTATGATAATAGAAAAACCATTGGGTGTCTAGTCGAGGGATATCTATCTATACAAAGGGTGTTCCCTTGAGGTTCATGAGTATCATTTCCTTTGGGATCTTTATGTACTTGACATTTCAGGTTTTGACTTGATATTTGGTATTGGCTGGATGGTATTATACTGATCCCACATCAATTGTTACCATAGGGGAGTAATCTTTACATCTCCTGAGGGTAACAGTTACATTTATCATGGAGAATAGGATATCCAGGAAGGCCATTTGGGTCCAGTCTATCAACAATTGGGGGAGCTCACCACCTAGGTTTCAAGTCTTTTGTTAAATGATGGGGGTTCGAAACATAGTTCCATTCCACCCATAGTGGATCAATTTCATGATGTGTTTAATGAAGACTTCCCAAGGCTTCCACCTGAGAGAGGTGTTGAGTTCACAATTGAGCTCATTCTGGGAGTTGATCCAGTTTATATTCCAGCGTACAAAATGAAACCAAAAAAAACTTCAAGATATTAAGACTTTGGGGTAATAATTGATAGATAATGTATTTGTCCATCTGATTACATCTCCTTGGGGTTCTATGGTTTTTTTTACTGAGAAGGATTATGGGGCATTTAGTTTATATTTCTATTACTAGAAATTGAACTAGATGACAGTTAAGAATCTATATCCTCTTTCACACATCAATGATCTCTTTGACTGGTTAATAAGATCTTGTGTAATCTCCAAGATTTACTTGAGTTTGGGGTATCGTTAGTTGATAATAAAACCTTATAATATACCAAAAACCACTTTCAAAATTAGGTATGCCATGTATGAGTTTTTCATGATGTCGTTTAGGCTGAAGAACACACCAACTATATTTTATGGTCTTGATGAACCAAATATTTCACCCATACTTGGATCAATTTATAATTGTTTTATGGATGAAATAATGGTTTAATCCAAGACTCATAATGATCATTCCCAACATCTTAAAATTATCCAAATTACACTGAGAAAGAATTGGCATACACCAATCTATCTAAGTGTCAATTATAGATCAACAGGGTACATTTCTTGGGTCACATTATCTCTAAGGAAGGTGTGTTGGTGGACCTAGAGAAATTTCAGGCAGTTGTTTCTTGGGAGAATCCCAAGAATGTTTTTTATATTTGAATATTTTTAGGTTTAATGGGTTATTATTTGAGATTAATCCAGGACTTTTTCTATTTGGAAGAACCACTTTTGGGCTTGACCAAGAAGGGGGGTCAAGTTTGAATGGTATGGAGCATGTGAGAATGCCTTCCAGGAGTTGAAGAATCATTTGACTACCACTCTGATTTTGATTCTACCCAAGTTGGGTGAGGAGTATACCATATTTTTTTATTCATTTGGGATTGGTCTAGAAGTAATATTGATGTAGGGAGATCAAGTTATGTAATAAAGGTCACAACAATTGAGGCCACATAAACAAAATTACCCTATGCATGATCTTGAGTTAGAAATGGTAGTTTATTCCTTAAAGTATTGATGGCATTACCTGTTGGGTGAAAAGTTTACAGTGTATACTGACCATAAAATCTTAAATTATATCTTTTCAAGATGATATTTAAACCTTCAGTAGTGTATATGGATTAAGTATATTAATTCTTTTGATTTTGATCTAGCCTATATACTGGATAAGGGAAATAGTGTTATATACACTTTGAGTCAAAAGATACAGACTCAGGCAGTCTAGGAGTCTAGCTCAGAGTGGAAGATGATGACTTTGCTAGCTGAGATGCATATTGAAGTTCAGTAGGTCCAAGAGTAGATGACCCTCGTGTCCTTATCAGTGGAATCCACACTTCTAAGTCGAATCAAGGAGAGGCATTATGAGGATCCAGAGTGTTTGGACTTGAGGGAAAGACTTGAATGTGGGGAGTCACCTTCTGATTTAACAATAGATGAGGATGATATCATCTATTTCTAGCTCCATGTTGTAGTAACTACGTGTATGAGAGAGGAGTTTATGCATGATTTTCATGCCTCAAAATGTGTAGTTCATCATTATTTGACCAAAATTTATCATGACCTTTGGAGATAGTATTGGTGGCCAACAATGAAAAGGGAGATTTTAGGGTTCGTAACATGATGTTACACCTATTAGCTGGTGAAGGCTGAGCATCAATGACCTAGTGGTTTGTTACAACCATCTCCCATTCTATAATGGAATTAGGATGACTTTACCATGGATTTTATGGTAGTTCTTCAAGGAAACCTCAGAAGAATGACATGATATAGATGATTTTGGACTAGTTGATAAAAGTGTCACATTTCATACCTAGCTATGAAACTTTCAATGTTGATTCGTTGAGAGAGATAGTCCTTTTTCATGGGGTTACATAGAGCATAGTTTTAGATATTAATATGTGCTTTACTTTTTGCTTCTAGAAAGGATTACAGAAGGCATTGGGTACCCAGTTATTTTTTATTATGGCTTTTCACCCTTAGATGTATGGGAAATCAGAGCATACTATTCAAGTTCTAGAGGACATGATATAGGAATGTGTCTTAGATTTTGGTGGGTCTTGTGAAAAGTATGTAGCACTTTTTGAATTCTCCTAAAACAAAAATTATTATGAGACTATTCATATGGAACCATATGAGGCACTTTATGGTAGACCATGCAGATCACCTCTATGATCGATGGCTGTAGGTCGGTCGGAGTTGTTGGGACCGAGTCTCATACAGGAGACATCGAAATAGGTTCAAATGATTTATAAATGTATGGCTATAATGTAGAGTTGATAGAAATATTATATTGATCAACATCATAGACCTCTTGAGTTAAAGTGGGTGATCATGTATTCCTTCAGGTGTTTCTAATATTGGGTGACCATAATATTCAGAGGCAGAGAAAGTTTTCACCCTAGTTTTTCGAATCATTTGAGATTGTGGAGAGGATCAAACTAGTGGTGTATAAATTGGATCTTCCATAGAGGTATAGTGATATGAACCATATTTTTCATGTGTCATATCTCTGATGATATCACCCCAACCCTTATCATGTGATCAATGTTGATGATGTTGAGATTCAAGTTTATGCGTCCTTTGAGGAGAATCTGATTGGTATTTGGGATCACAGTGACAAAGTGTTGTAGGGAAATATTGTTTCATTGTTCTAAGTGTTCTATAAATATGGATGTGTTTAAGTGGAAACATGGGAGAGGGAAGCAGATATACGTTCCCAATGGCCCAATCTTTTTACCTCAGAAGCTTAGTGATGCTTGGGAGTGTAGCTTGAGGATGAGCTATCATAAGGCGGGTAGATTGCAAGATCTTGAACTTTCTAGAGATGACTCATAATTTTTATCAAGTAATTTTTATCCTTTTTTATCATACTTGGGTTGGATCTTGTCTCAATTGCATTTGGTTTAGTTTTTTGAAGTTTTGGGGGGTATTTGGATAGTGCATGGTTGGCACACGGTTTTCCCAAACCGTCAACCCTTCCCAGAAAAATATGCACCCCTTAGATAGTGATTTTTTCATGGTTTGTGCATGGTTTGACAAACCGTGGACCCCATGGATAGTAGGGGCACATAGTTAGGGAACAAAATTTGTATAATCATGTTGCCCTTCTAGGAAACCATGTGCACGGTTATTTAATTCCATGAAAATTTAATTAAAAATTTCCAAACCACTAGTTTATATCCCTAATCACCCCGCCTTGTCCTGATATGATTTTTTTTCTATTGGAGGCTCCCAAGAGGATTCCTAAGATCCTAGAACCACTTCCTTTGTGAATCAAAGACCTGGTGAAAGGATTGACTCCTCTTTATTATGTGATCTATTTTTTGTTTAGATTTCTCTCTCTCTCTCATCTTTCTTCCCCTTTAGAGAGGGATAAATACTTCTATTGTTAATGGTTTATATCTTAGTTTTAATGGATATCATTTTTTCATATCTTGATCTAAGGTTTTGATCATAGATCTTCCTTGCCATTGTGAATTCGACCATTCTATATTGAATTGAGGTATATGGTTTGGTGAGTGTTCATAAACGATCTTGAGGTAGGTGGAATAATTTCTATTTCCTATAGTATTGATTATGATTGTGTGTATTTAATTGTGAAATTACGTTTCCACTTTGGGAAATTGCATTTTTAATTGAAATAATGAATTGATTCCCTTGTGATTGTGAGAACCTTCACAGAACTCATTGGACCTGTTGGGGATTTGGGATCGGACTTGATGGAAACCCATGGGGTGGGCCAATATCGTTGAAATGATGATTTATGAATTGTAAAATAGAAAATTATGGGTCAATGGAATAGAACTAAATCATTTTTTCATATTTGATAATGGGATTTAAAGGGTTGTTTGCCTTGACCTTATAGGGTTAATGAGTTCTAAAATTAATGATGATAAATGGATTATTAGGTAAATTGTTTATACTTTTCTTGTGATAAAAGTGAAGAACTGTGGTTATGTTTGATAAATGACTTAATACGCCATTTTTTAGAATGGTTGATAAATGAGATATGAATGTTGAATCATGATATGTGTATATACATGTGAACAATGAGGTGTGGGTCAGGGACTAATTCTCCAAATACCCATAGGGTTCCAAACTACTACTCTAGGCCACTAATATATATTTATATATTAATATGAATAATGAGGTGTGGGTCAGGGATTAATTCACCAAATACCCATGGGGTGCTAGACTAATTCTCTAGGCCCTCGATACTTAATGTGAATTGGTATCTGGATTGATGCTCCAGTGATGTGAGATGCACAGGGTGGCCCAATCTTCACGGTGTAGGGCGGAGGATGTAGGATGCGGTTCGGGGCTAAGTGGCAGATGATGGGTATAGATAGAGGATGAAAGTAGTCGATAAATTCTATAAGGAGCACGACCTAGTACTTAAAAAACACACTCAAGGGAGGGATGTGATAGCCAATCCACACAACAACACACTTGGGTTGAGGCACGTAATTGGGGGCTTTGTGATCTTGGATCACCAATCTAACTTATAGATTGACAAGGAAATAATGCACAAGAGCAAGGGGGAAAACCTGGGATAATCCTCAAAAAATGGATAGAAAAAAATCATAAGATCTCAATTAATTCTTTAATGCCATACAAGTTCCATGGGGTGGCTATTTATAGCCAAGGGGGTGGTACAATAGTCAAGGGTCTAATACCCTAAAGTCATAAAGTCTAAACTAATTTGTTCCCTTAAATTCAAAAAGATAAAGTCTACCAAAGACTTTTGGAAAATTAGCACACAAATTTCCAACTATAGCCCACCAGATTTGACTTTGAGTGCATAGCCCACCATATTTGACTTTGTTGTCCAAAGATTCCATTTCTAGAATCCTCCATGTGGGAAAGGCATCCAAATTCGTACAACCATGTGGGAAAAGCTTTAAACATCAATTTTGGGCTTGAATAAGTGATATTATAGTCCCATTTTTTCCATCCATGCAAGGAAAGATCCATTGATCCCTTAATGAAGCAAGATGTGCGCCCATTGTAGCATTGAGCCTCTTTAATCTCCCTCGCATCATTGGGCCTTGAAAATCCAACTCTTCCTCCCACGCAATCAACTTGGTCCCTTTAACATGTTTCTCATCATCCTCCCCCTCTTGAAAAGGATCCATCCTCGACTCTTCATCCTCTGCACCCAAAAAAGGAGAATGATCAGAAACATTGAAAGTGGCACTTACACCATACTCACCTAGAAAATATATCTTGTAAGCATTATTGTTAATCTTCTCGATAACTTGGAAAGTTCCATCTCCTCATGGCATGAGTTTTTATTTCCACTTGTCATAAAATCTCTCTTTTCACATATGAATCTAGACCAAGTCCCCTGGCTCGAAAAAACACTTGTTTACGACCCTTGTTTGCATGATCAACATATTTTTGGGTCATCTACTTGATATTTTTTCTTTCCTTTTCATGGATTTGTTTGATGAATTCTGTGCACCCTTTCGCATCCATGTTAGTTTCTTCCTACAAAGGAAAAGGAACTAGATCAATAGGGGAAAGAGGTTCAAAACTGTAAACAATTTCAAAATGATAATATTGATTAGTTGAGTGTTTGGCCATATTATATGAGAACTCCACATGTGGAAGACACTCCTCCCAATTCTTGATATTCCTCTTGACAATTGTTCGCATAAGGGATGATAGTGTCTAATTCACCACCTCTATTTTCCCATTGGTTTGTGGATGACAAGTAGTGGAAAATAGTAACTTTGTACCCAATTTTCTCCATAAGGTCTTCCAAAAGTAACTATGAAATTTTGTGTCTTGATCTGACACAATCGTCCTTGGAATTCCATGGAGTTTGACTACTTCCTGAAAGAAAAGTGTTGCAATTTTAGTGGCATCGTCTATTTTGTGACAAGGAATAAAATGTGCCATTTTTTAAAATCGATCCACCACAAAAAAAATGGAATCTATACCCCTCTTGCACAACTAGAAAATATGGATACTGCCACACTTGTATTGAAAAAGTTTAATTAACCGTGGAAATAGAGAAGTATTACCCCACATTTTTTATGTGAACCGTGGCCACATCCCGCTACGTAACCCCTCAAACCTCCCTACCTCCTTCCCTTCGTGATCCTCTCGAACCTCCATGCCTCATGTCTCTCGTTATCCTCTCTAACTTCTCTACCTCTCTCGATTCTCTCGTGATCAAAGCCCTCTCCCAACCTCACGCGATCGAAGCCATCTCCCTGCCTACCGCGATCGAAGCCGTCTTCCTACCTACCGCGATCGATGCCCTCTGGATGATCGAACCCCCGCTGCTTTCATGAATAACCCTCTCTCAGAATATCATTCCCTAATCTTGTGACATAGGCTCATGCAAAGAAAGTATACCCATTCCCTGCTCTCACGAAATCCTACCCTCTCTAGATTTGTCGAAGGAACCCTACCTGCCCCTACTTTTGCGGACGAACCCTATTCGCTCCCTTCTATCGTGATTCACCCATTTCAGCGGGTGAACTGGTAAGGGTTACTCTAAACCAAGGATAACCTAATTTGAACTTTTTTCATTTGATAAATTATACCATTGGTTATTATTAGAGATCCATTAACTTGGAAATATTTTTTTGGTTGAAGGTTTACAGATTCTGATTTGAGGAAGTTATTGTTTGAGAATTTATGAGCAGAACTTGTTTAATATATTTAATTTATATGAGTAGATTTGAATTTTTGCTAATGATTTAGTTACATTGAGTTATAATGATAAAGATCATTATATCTATGTGAAGAAGTTTTGAACGCATTCTAGAATATTTTGAAGTGTTTTAGAGGATCTAAAAATGTCTAGAAAAAATTGGAAATTCTATGTATCAGGATACTGATGAAGTGAAAAAGGAAATGATAGGTAATATATTACCTTGTTTTAGAAAATTAGCAAAGGATATTACCACTAAGTTGACATCCATAAAAATTTCACTATCTTTTAGAAACCTCACTACCACCCAGACGAATCCTACATCCATTGCTCCAGTAAAACCGAAGAGTCCTTAGAAATTTATCCTTTAGGGTAAATTTCTATATTTTGAGAACATTATTTACAAATCCTATCAATCTTCAACCTAAATACTACTTAAAGGGATTCATGGTATCCTCAAAAACATTGGAAAACATCACCCACTATACTTTTACTATATTTAATGCTCCTATTCATTCTTTAATCTATTCACCCATGCCCAATTAAGGAATAATATTGTCACATTATCTCATGGACTAATGTTTTTGTGAACATATATTCAATATTACACCATAAAACTATATTCTATAACCCTAACACTCTATATTCAAGCAATATTAAGATATAATGGTACTTTTGGTTGATGTGATTCATCCTCACATAAAACACAAACTTCTAGGCCAAATGAATCACACTCGAATTACCAAAGTAGAGTGATTAATTTTTCTAGATTCTTTCAAGATCTACACATAGAAATTTAGTCTTGGTAGAAATAGAATTTGAATCTAAGATAGATAAATATTTACTAAAATTGAAATTCATTATAGATTAGGAATAAAACCTTCCAATCTTTAAAATAGAACAACTTCAAATCTAGAGAATCCAATCAGAGGTGAATTTGTCTCTAATATCAACTAAAGGGGACTGGTTGAGATATGAACCACGTTGAGTGGGGGTTGAATTAATTTTGGTGAATTTTAATTACCTTTTTTGTACTTTTAAATTTTTATCCCTTTTCTTTTTACCTCTATCACTATTAGGTGAGTGGTTCTTTTATTATCTCTTTCCTCCATTATTTCTTATATCATAATAAAACACACACACACAAGTGGCATATTAATTTCTAAGGTTCACCTCTCAGTATGATAAGTCTAATCCTTAGTGTGATTTGGTAACACCTAAGGTCACAAAACCCATTAGTAAATACCTATGAGCTTTAAACTATAGTCTCCTGACATTATAGAGTGTGTATACTACACACTTATTTTGTGTTTCCCACACTCAGGTACATCTCATACTTTTACAATAAATATAGGGGTAGCAACAAGATATTGTTACACCAATTCAGAATACTTCCTTATTGTTCATGTACTACTTCTTTCTTCTTCTTCTTCCATTGCACAATAGCAAGTCACTTATTTTATTTTTATACATATCACTATATAAAAACTCTTCTTCTTCATAGTATCAAACTATATTCTATAACTTCTTCTTTATATTCCTTCCTATATAAACTGAAATACAAATAACTCTTCATCTCTCCCCTTCTTTCATGTGTGAACTAGGGGAACATATCTCTTCTTCTTATAAACTTCATGAACTGCTTGGTTGCTTCTTCTTCTACCTCTTCCCACTTTTTTCTATTATTTTTTTCAACACAAAGAGCACTAGATCTTCCTCTTCTTTTTAACTTTGACACATAGTGGTTCTTCAGAATCAAAACTATGTTGGGTATTATCACTCTTTTAAATAGTGTATATAAATTCTTCTCTTTTGAATAATATTAGAAAGCTTTCACTTGTCTGTATTTAAAACTGCTTGAATATATATCAAATATAGTTTCACCGGTTTCTTCTTTTTTAGCATTCACTAAACCACATGAATAATTTGGATTCAAATCTCCCCGAATTAATGGATCTAGAATTTCCCACTCCATATATTTATAACCATTTTTTTTGGGTCTTATCGCTCTTTCACATAGTTCATATAAATTATTCTATCTTGAATAATAGTTTCAAACTTTCACATTTCTCTATTTCAAACTACATGAATATATATCAAATATAGCAGCACTAATTTCTTATTTTTCATCATTCACTAAACCACATGAATATTTTGGATTCAAATAACCCTGAATTACTGGATCTAGAATTTCCCACTCTATATCTTCATAACCATATGATAACTATATGTAATAATATCAAAGTAGTTGGGGTGGGGGCAGTGGGGTTGAAGGGGGTAGGTCAAAGGAGTTGGGGTGAAGGGTGGGGGTGTAGTGTGCAGGTGGGAGGGTGGGCAGTGGGGGTGGGGGAGAGGGGGGCAGTGTGCAGGTGGGGGGGCAGTGGGGGGTAGTGGGGGGGAGGGCAGGCGGGGGTGCAGTGGGGGGGCAGTGTGCAGGTGGGAGGGTGAAGGTGGGGGGTGGGAAGTGGGGGTGGGTGTAGTGGGTGTGAGGGGGCAGTGTGTAGGTGGTGGGTAGTGTACAGGTGGGGGTAGGTGGGGGCAGTGGGGGTAAAGGGGGCTGGGGGGTAGTGTGCAGGGGTCGATAGCTCCATACATTTCTTGGGTAAATATTTTGTTAGTTTCTACCTGTCTGTCATAGCTCCATGCATTTCTTAAAAGAACAGACTAAAGCTGAATGTCTTTGCTCTGGTTCTCCTATTTCCACACATCTACCACCATAGTTTATGAAATAACAACAAGACTTACAAAAACTCTATAAGTTTTATGATATTCCATAAGTAGTTATGAAATTTTTAGAACTTAGATAACTTTTATCTTCCAAATATAATTTATAGATATATTTAATAAAACATAGAACTTATTCAATTCACCTCAACTCATCTCCAAACACTACAAATCAACTTTTCTCATCTCTCATGATCGAAACCTACCTCTCGCGATCGAACCCATTCTGCCTTCCCCTTTCCCTACCTTTGTCGCGATCGAACCTCTTCTCCTTTCCCTGCCTCTTTCGCAATGGAACCCTCCCCCCCTACCCAGCCCCTCCCCCTCCCCCCCCCCACCAGCCCCCTCCCCCTGCCTAGCCCCTCCCCCTCCCCCATGCCTAGCCCCCTCCCCCCAGCCCAGCCTCTCCCCCTCCCCTCCTTGCCCAGCCCCCCCCCCTCCCTGCACACCATCCCCTCTCTTATACATGTATTACAACCCAATATTCTTATAAAAACCATCCTTAATATATAAACCCCATGGTCCACTCTAATTGTTTCATTCTAATAGGAGCTCCCCCCCCCCTCCCCTCCCTACCCAGCCCCTCCCCCTCCCTGCACACTATCCCCTCTCTTATACACGTATTTCAACCCAATATTCTTTGAAAAATCATCCTTAATATATATAAACCCCATGGTCCATTCTAATTGTTTCATTCTAATATGATGCATTTCACATGAATCCAACATTTGAATCATTTTCCACTATATAAATATCTAAGAATGATACCCTTTTTACGTATTATTATATTTTCATTAGGATATAAAACGTTACCTCCCCTTGTATCTCATTTATTTTAGTATCTCATGTATTTTATTATCTTATTTTTAGATAATGTAAATCACTGATGATTATTATTTATTCATTTAGAATATTTACCAATATCTAGAAATCTAAGAACTTGCTAGCAACCCAAGGTTATGGTGTAATAATTGATAGTAAGATATTTCATTATGTATTCTCTTAATTTTATATAAATATTAATTAGTGGATATGAGTATAGTTATTATATGATTATGATTTAGAGATCTCATATACTTTAGTAAATGATAATGTTATAGTTGATGCATTAAGCCTGAACATTTACTTATGTTTCTCAAGAAACATGTAAGGAGTATAAGCCTATGAATGAGTCCATATACTACTTTTCTTAAGCATGAATGAGTTTCAATGTTGTTATTTACAATAAAAAAATTACTAATTATTTTTTTATTAATATTATAATGGATAGAAGATGGATGTATAATTTTGATCGGATCACTGATGAGTTTTAGAAGGAGTTGGAATATTTTTTGGATTTTGCATTAAACAATGGTTCAGACGGTGGATTTATTCGATGACCATGTTTTGATTGCATTGGAAGACCATGGTTAACATGTGAGGAAGTAAGTTACCACATCACTAAAAAAATTCAAAAAGGATATCATTTTTGGTATCATAGTGGAGAAAAATTTCAAACGGAGAATGGTGTTGATTCAGCTGAAAGGATCGAAATGGAGAATTTGATTTCTGCTCAGTTTCCATTTGCTTCTCAAACCAACACTTCATGTAGATAAGTGGAAGAGGAAATGAATATAGGAACATAGTTTTCATATAATTATTATAATGATGACGTTGAGTGTGTTAGAAAGTTTTTAGAAGACGCGAACACCCCAGTTTACCAGTCATGTGGAAAAATGACCAAACTAAAGTTTTTAATGCGACTGTATCATGGGAAAACAATGTATGGATTTAGTAATATTGTGATCAACTATATACTTACTATTTTTAAGGACTTTTTACCTGATGGTGCATGTATTCCTAAAAATAGTTATATGGCATCAAATTTGGTTGAAAATTTTGGATTTTCAAGTACAAAAATCCACACATTCCCTAAAGATTGTTGTCTATTCTGTAAGGATAATGTCAAGTTAAATGAGTGAAAACAATGTGGTAAATCAATATGGAAGACTAATAAATATGGAAATCAATCTCGTGTACCAGATAAAGTGATGTGGCACTTTCCATTTATTCCCAGACTTCAAAAACTTTTTATGTCAGAACAAATGGCTAAGAATATGAGATGGCATGAAGATGAAAGAAATAAGGATAATGATGATATAGTTTATCCTGCTGATGGGTTAGCATGAAAAAAATTTGATAGGTTACATCATGATTTGGAGTCGACCCACAAAATGTTAGATTGGTATTGTCATGTGATGGTTTCAACCCATTTAAGCAGATGCATACTGCACATAGTACTTGGCCTGTTTTCATTCATATTTATAATTTTCCATCATGGATGTGTATAAAAAAGCTAGTTATGATCATGAGTATATTGATTTCTGTACCCAATGATCCTAGAAATGATAGATGAGTTGAAGGAGCTTTGGACTGTTGGGGTGCAGACATATGATGCATTTAGAAAGGATTGCTTTATGTGTCATGCAGCATTATTATGGACAATAAATGATTTCCTTGCATATGGAATGATGTTTGGTTGGATTACCAAGGGTAGATTATATTTTCCTATATGTATGAAAAATACACATTCTAAGAGATTAAATTTTCAACAAACTTTTAGCTTCATAGGGCATCGATGATTTCTACAAATGGATCATCCATATAGAAAAAATCGAAGACAGTTTGATAATTCCATAGAGACGGATAAAATACCTCAACGAATGTTGGGGGTGATATCCTTAAAGAACTTGATAGTTTGAATTTTGTTCTTGGAAAGGGTCAGTTAAATTCCAACAAGCGAAAGAATGTTCCTTTCAATTCCAACAATAATTGGAGAAAGAAAAGTATATTCTATGAGTTTTCGTATTTGTCATAAAATTTGATGCATCACTACTTGGATGTAATGAATATTGAGAAAAATGTGTGTGAAATGTAACTTGAAACGATTTTAAATGTAAATGGAAATACAAAAGATGATTTTCGCTCATGTCGTAATTTAATGGATTGGGGTATAAAACCAAGACTTCATCCTAAGTTAATTGGTCAGAATCAGTGGAAAGTCCCTTTTTCTTGTTTTTCGATGACAAATGTAGAGAAAAACCCATTTCTTCAAGTCTTGGAAAGTTTAAAGGTTCTAGATGGTTATTTGAGTAATATTTTGAAATGAGTGAATACACGATATATGAAACTAAAATCCCTCAAAACCCATGACTACCATGTCCTATTGCATGAATTGATTCCTATTTCCATTCAAAATTTACTATCACATAATTTCAAGGTCGCTTTGATTAGATTATGTCACTTTTATCGAGATCTTTGTGCTAAAATATTAAACAAAAGTGCTGTGAAAAAACTACAAAAATATGCACCGATCATTCTTTGTGACTTAGAGAAAATATTTCCCCCATCATTTTTTACATGTATGTTAGATATGACCATGCATATTCCAATAGAAGTTCTTTTGGTGGTCTTGTTTCTAGTATCTGGATGTATCCAATAGAAAGAATGATGTTTACATTGAAATCTTATGTGAGAAATAAGAATCATCCTGAAGGATCTATTGTGAAAGGTTATTTAGCGCAGGAATACATGGGTTTTTGTTCAGTGTATTTGCCTAATGTCACCACTAGATCTAATCGGCCCATGAGAACTGAAGATGAGCATTATGATCCCATTGAGCCAACATTTACGTCACTGTCCCAAATGGGAGAGATATCTAGATCATACAAGTTGTGTACTTTTAATAGGTATGAGTGGAAAATGGCTCATCATATAGTATTATTTAACTATGGTGTGGTTGATGATTACATCAAGTAAGTAAAATTATAAATATATATATTTTTGTTGTTTATTTTTTTCACAGTTCCTGATATCATTAAATTTTTATATTTGCAGAGAACATAGTAAAATTATAAAAAGAGCACATCACTCTTTATCTATTAAGAGGCGGGAGAAATTACACAGCAAAAAATTTCCTACTTGGTTGAAGTCAAAGGTAACAAATTCTTTTTTTTAAATTACAAAATCTTTGGTAGTTGTTCAATATTCATTGTCGAAATATTTCAGGTCCAAAGTTTACCGATGTATGATGTATTTGCTGAAATAAGGGCATTATCATTTGCTCCAAACAATGTGGTTTAGGATTGTAAAGTAATGGTTTTCAATGGTTTTAAATTCATTATAAATAGTTGTGCAACAAAGATGACAACACAACATGATGATGTCACGATAAGTGATATAATGGATTGTTATTCTAGTGCATCAGACAGATAGCCTCGGTCAGAAAATATGTCGTATTATGGGGTTGTTGAGAGAATTTTTTTTTATTAGATTACTATACACATGGTCATGTCACTATGATGAAATGTAAGTGGTTTGATTCAATGACACAACAAGGATTTTATATATATAATTGCAGTTTAAGAGTGATTGATATGAAATGCCGGTTGTGAACAGATGAGTCTTATATTATTGCATCACAAGATAGACAAGTATTTTATGTAAATGACCCTTTAAAACCACAATTTGGTGTTATTATTGATGTTATTCCTAGACACATTTTTGATGAAGGATTGGATGATGGTGATGTTTTGGATGAACCAGTCAGTATTTAGTAAAAAATATCATTCGATGATAGAAATTATTCAATTGTGAGAATGAATTGTGAACTGGAAATTATAATAGAGAATTCCTAGTGTTACATGTTTCAAAGTATTCAGATTATATTATTCTGACCTAGTGTGTATTTTTTAAAACTTTTAAAGTATCATCTTTTTTTGTTTTGTAATGTTTTCATTTAGCGAGTAAACAACATAATGAAAAAAACTTAATGGAAGATATAAAATTTTGAAAAATAATATGAATTTTCTTAGAATCTTTATAGATATTTAATGCTTTATTATATTTTAAAAATTTTCACATCGCTTTTGGAATTTACATATTATTATGTCTTACAAGGAGGTTAGGAGAAAAAAATAGAGTAAAATGATCATCGACTTAGAGAAGTTGTCTTGAAAAATATGATTGCTCCGGTGAGTCCTTTATTTATTTATTGATTATGTATGAACTTTCCACAAATCATATTTAATATGAACATGAATCATCAAGGAGGCAACTTGCGTTCAATGAATATGGTTCAGGAACTCCAGAGTATAGGACCGACCCTATATGTAGCCCCCTACATGTACCGCCTCACAATCCATGGATTTGCAGTCACCGGGACGGTTTCTTCCCAATATTCCCCCCACTTATATGACTTATCCATACATGGGAGGTCATCCTTTTTATCCATTTCCTCCTCCTACTGTGTAGGGAAGTCCATCTCCTTCTATCCCTCAGCCTTTTTTCCCGTATCCACCTTCATCTCTACAAGGTACACCTGCATTGGTTATGCCCCCTATATACTCATACCCTCCTACACAACCTCAGCATCCACAATCTAATATGGAGGGTACACCTCCATTGGTTATTCCCCCTGTATACCCGTACCCTCCTACCCAACCTCATCATCCACGATCTACTATGGAGGACACTTCTCTAGTTGCTGCCCCTCAGCATAGTGTGCATGATCGAGAAACAATAAATAGTGCTACTGCTAAATGTTTAAAAAGTGATGAAATTAATAAATTTTTATTAAATTTTAGTTATATATGTGTAAAATATTTGTTTCTTTTTTCAGGACCATCTTCTACTAAAAGATGTGGTCGTACAAAGATGCATAAAGTGTGGAATAGACACATGAAAATTATGGTTCAGTATAACAAGGAAATGCAAATTATTGAAGAAAATGGTAAAGAATTGCGGAGTTTCATGGGGACACTCAAAATACATAGAAATATTGTTATGGTTCAACCAATCAAGTGGAGAAAAGTTGGACAACAAATAAAAGACAAGGCTTGGACAGAAATTTGGGTAAAATATTATTTTAAATTACATTGCAATTTCTTTATAAAGTATTATTGATAAATTTGTTTGAATATTCATCTTCTCTATAACTTCCCGGATTCTCTCCATGCTAAAAGGGGGGGCTTCGCCCCCCCCCCCCCCCCCCCCGCCTCCTCCCTCGCCCTCGACCTAGTCGTGCGCCCTCCCCCGTCGCCGCCCTCCGCCCTCCCCCGTGCACCCTCTCCTGTCGTCGCGCGCCCTCACCGCCCTCCACCGCTCACCGCCCTCCACCCTCCGCCCTCGTCGGCATCCGCCCTCCACCCTCTAGCCATCCTCCACCCTGCCCTCCATCCCCTCCAGCGTCCCTCCGCCCTATGGCCTCCGCCCTCCGGCCTCTGCCCACTCCGGTCTCCGACCCCTCTACCTCCAGCCTCCGCCCTCGGTCCTTTTCCCCCTCACCCCCCCACCCTGAACACCCCCCCCCCCCCCCCCGCACCCCGAACAGCCCCCCTGCCACCCCGAACAGCCCCCCCCCCCCCCCCCGCACCCCAGAACCCCCCCCCCCCCCCCCGCCCGCACCCAGGACAGCCCCCCCCCCCGCACCCCGGACAGCCCCCTCCCCCCCCCCCCCGCTACCCATCCCCTGTCCCCTCATCGCCTCCTCTCCTCCGGCTCCCCCCCCCCCCCCCGCCACCGCCGCCCGTCCCCTCCCTCGTCGCACCGCCTCTGGCTCCGGATCCCCTTCGCTGCCTCTCCTCCACCTCGCAGCACTGCCTTCGGCTCCCTTCCCTTACAGGTTTGTAGCGCAATCAGGTATGACATGGGCTTTCACTTACATTATTATTTTATCAATGGTTCACAAACAATTGATTAGTATTTATTTTAAATATAGTTGATTTGAAAAATTAAAATTTAATAAGTATTGTGTAAATGTTTTTATATAGATATTATTATGGATAAGAGTTGTATTGATCTTCCAAATAGAACATATAGAGAATATTTCAATGGAATTATGCAGTTTATTGACTTCACCAGAGGATTTGAAAGTGACTATATTAGTTTTCCATGTAGAAAATGTGCTAACAGATATCAATTCACACGAGATACTGTGAGGGATCACCTATTCTTTAATGTATTTCTGAAAAATTATAAGAGTTGGACTCGTCATGGAGAATAATATGTTTGTTGTCAAAATGAGGATACAGTTCAGATAGATGTTGATGCAAGGATGAATGATCCAATACATGAAAATGATTACTGAAATGGTACATGGGTTGGATCCTGAAGGCATTGACATCCAGAATCTTGAGACCGGTGAGATGAATCTATGCTCTGGTGAAGATCATGATTCGAGGAGGTTTTATGAAGCACTTGATGATGAAAAAAC